>CM065385.1:10900000-12100000 GCA_033060915.1 Euryodendron excelsum
ATAGTTATAAATTTCGCAACCATTAATTAAAAAAATATACATTTTAAAGAAATTGTAGATTTGAATCCTATTAGATTCTGATATCAGAAAACCACAGCATACAGATTTCACATTCTTAATGAAACTCTGGATATAGTAAACCAATTCTGAATGGTTTGCTCAGAAGATTTTTCTCAATTTGTCAGTGGCCAAAGGTAGTAGTTGCATAAATTGCCTCTACAAGCTCAGAGGATTCCTTGTGTTGCTTGCAACATGTCTATTTTCTGTAGCAATTTCAGTGTTTCTGAACTTGGAAGTTACTCAAAACAGCAAAAAGGCCAAACTGAAATTTAAATTGTCCCATTTGTATGAGAAGCTTCCACTTCAAGCTAGAGAGTTCTGGCAGAGGTATACATACACCGATATTCAATTTAGTTTTAAAAACCAATTTCATGTTTCATGGTCTGGCAGATGATCATAGAAGTACCTCTACAGATGCAAACCTTATACTAGAATGCTCTGTGGATTGGTTACCCGTCTAAATTATTGAAGTAAACATTAGCTGAGAAGCATAGACATTGACATCAGTACGGACATGGTACACACGACACGAGGCATGACAATTTTAAAAAGTGAAGACACAGACACAGCGAAAATATGACAAAAAATATATTTCTTATGTATATTATTTGCTATGAATATGAATGTAACATTCACAAATTATAAAAAAAAAATATTAAAAAAATAATACTACTTCAACATAAAACAAAAAAAAAAACACACAATAAATTCATAATTTAATTATCAATTTAACATAAAATATGATAAAAATATGCACAATTTAGACCTGGCATGTATTTCATATGAATAAGTAATGGATGCGAGTCTCTGGTTGCAATGTGTTTCATGTGTCTAGTAATGAATACGAGTCTCTAGTGTACCCATTGAAAAATAAATATTTAAAAATTCATCACACATCCATTACGTGTCATACGGCACTTTCTTAAAAGTGTTTATGTTTCTTAGTTGTGCATTGCCTACCTGGGCTTAATTTCTTAACTTGGCCTAATTTCTTAACTTGGGCTAAAGCCACCAACAGCAGATTATTTCTAGTGCCAGAGAATTGTCTTTGACACCAACAGAAATGAGTCGCTGCAATTGTTACAACTATTTTTTTTTTTGTTAATTTAACAATCGAAACCAATATAAATTCCCAGCCTTTTTAAAAAGTCAAGGTTGAACCGTCAATAAAATATCAAAGGGAATCATGCTAACAACAATTAGGTGAGAGAAATCAGTTTCATCTATGGCATATAAGCATATAATTTGAACTTTTCTTGCTTGTTGGGGCATTTCATATAGCATGTATCTGTTCAATAAATAGAATAGTACTAGTTGTTGTTAAATATATATATATATATATATATTCTTCAAATGTGATCTAGCAAAGAATTTAGTTTCTCATCATTCGACTTAAAAGGAATTATTGCTCATCCCTTTCAATCACCTGTAGCCATTCCCTCCCAATCAAGATGGTAACATCATAGAGGGTGATCTTGAACATTGTAAGTACAAAATAAGCAGGGAAAATTATAGATAGAAACAAGAAATGCAAACAAAAACCCAAAATATGGTATAATGAAATATATATACATATATATATATATATATGATATATATATGCGATGTCACTGAAATGAGGAGATTTCCTGCATGCAGAAACCAATTGCTAAAATTCTAATGCAAATAAAGCTGGAAGAAAACAGAGAAGGAACTCACATTGAACGCTGCCGAGCCTCCATGGTGATAGGGGAAGTACCAACTGCTCCTCTTACTTTGACTTGTTTGCAATAGGTGAAGGAACCATCTGATCTACAAACAGAAAAACAAGTCCATGATACAAATCATAGCACATCTATATCTGAAGAAGAATTCATTATAATCTCCTAGAAGATACAATTGAAACAACCCACTAAAAAATGGGAAAGAGACGCTACTACTCTTAGATATAGAAATTATCATGGAAATGAGAGTTAAAGAAAAAGAATTCCAGATATATATATATATATATATATGAAAAAACTTGAAGATAGGACAGAATTAAGAGAGGAATAAGTACTCGAATATGTAATGCACAAATTTCACCAAGAATCTATAAGCATTCTGTATCAGAGAATCAAGTAACCCGGAAACCAAATTCTGTATACCCAGGCGCCAAAAATGGGTATGGAGAGAGAGAGAGACAGAGAGAGAGAGAAGAACTAAAGTCGTTCACATTATCTATGGTGCAAAAATCCTTGGAGCTTTATGTGAATGGTGATCGAAATGGAGAAGAGGGCAGGTAGACAACAGAGCAGGTAAGGAGAGTCAATATAGACAGAGTAACGTCAATTTGAATTTTCTTATTATATCCTGTTAACAGATTTTGTTTTATTTTTGGTGAACCACCAACAGACTTCACATTTTTTTTTTATTTCCATTACTTACCCAGTTTTTTTATTTTATTTCTTTTGTTTTATTTTTATTTATTTATTCATTCCCTTTAATCCTTCATTTCTCCTTCTGCACAAGTTTTTCTGGAAAGGGTTCAATCCATCTTATACCATTATATCCAAAATGAAACCATTCAACTAAAAAGCCAGCGTCCATTGCAACTACGGCAGGGAAAATTCTAAGTGTTCTTAAACTAACATTATTTCAATTTTTACAGTCATTTGTGAGATAGCTGCAAAATTCTAGTGCCAGATTAATGGTGCCATAGTGAAGCTAACAACTTGACTTTCCTACAAGGAAGTTGAACGAGGACGAATTTTCTTAATGGGTACCAAAATTATAAAAAGAAAAAATTAGATTTCAAGGAAGTAAGGTAAATCTGCTTTGAATTTTAAGGGGACAATGTATATTATTTTTTATCATAAATATTTAAAATTTTATAAGACCTAAGCAGAATTTTCAAAACTAAAAGGGGTCAGACTTTTGGCCTACATATGGTTCTACTGAGTATGTATTTGTACATCTGACTTCCTCTAAATCTTGCAATAGTGGGAATTTCGTGCCCTAGCATGCCTTTTATTATTTTTATTGTTTGTATTATTGTGATTGTTATTGTTATCGCTCCCAGCTACTAGAAGAGCAGGATTGTTACCGAATGGTATCTAGAAAAGTATTTCCCACGTATCAACAAAAAAATATAAATACTTTATAGAAAAAGTAGGACAGTTTCTCATTTGATGTTATACTCTGGACAATTCCACTCTAGAATAACAAACTTCCAACTTGAGCAATGTATGGAATACAATGGAGCCAAAATATTTCCATAGATTAGGTTGAAAATTGTTATTTCCTTTTTCCATTTATTTGTTATTTTTTTACGAAGTTAACTATGATATTGACATTGAGGCAGTTTTGTAATTAAGAAGGGAAGCACCTAACAAGTTGGTCTATTACTTCTGTTTAAAAGTCTATAAAAAGAAGTTGACAAAAGGATTGCAACTATAATCAAAATCATGAACAGGATAGGATGCATCAATCAAATAAAAGGAGCGAAAATGCTATATTTTCAAAAAATTGATACATAAGATTCCATCAAATAACGTGGGGATAACACTTTCGAAATGAAAAACTATTAGAGTATTTTATTTTAAAGTGAAAAACTCTCATTCAATTACATTATTTTGTATATAAATTTTGTATGAATTTTCTATTTTACAGCAATAGCAATAGCTAAATCAACTCGTTCATTTAAGTGCTTAGATTTTTCTTTTCAAAATATTATGGTTCCTAGACTCATACCTATTAATTAGTGGTTATTCACAAGAAAATATTATAAGCCTTTAAAAGAAAATAAATTCTTTGTCTGAAAGAGAAAAAGGTGGACTTTCGAACTTCAAAATAATAACACAATTACACTATGGTAATTTGAGGATAGTTACTACTTCTATTGATGGTAATTACCATTTGAACTTATCACAATTACTGTTTAACATAATAACAATTACTGTTTAATATAATAGCAGTTATCATAATTACTGGTTAACATAATAACAGTTATTACAAAATATGACCACATTATTGTGATTGTGGCTTGCATATATGATAATTATTCTTTTTTTTTTTTTGTAAAAACACCGCAATTTTTCAAATATTCGAATAAAATAGTTAAATTGTTTATTATTTTTTTATTAAAAAGCTGAGATTGCAAGGTACTAATACATTAGTACCGAAGAAAATCCATAATTTCAAGATGATTCTTGGTAGCAAGTACAAATGGTTGGTACATAATGTGAGATAAGGGATTGACAACAAACTGTACAAAAGGCAACCATTAAGGGACCTTTTATTCATACATGAATTTGTTCAGTCATTGATTATTTAATTTATGTTTATATATTTTGGCTAAGATTCTTGCTTTTCTTCTAAAGAAGGTGAAGGCAATATATACCTGTCAAGTGAGGAATAGTAGCCAGATTAGGTTAATGAAAACAATTGTTCGGTTAGGTTAATGAAAACAATTGTTCAGTTGAGGATGGATATAGACATAGGGATTTTGATGTAAGACTGATCACAAGTCCCACCTCACTTACTAAATAGGAAGATACAATTATTCCTCCAAGGTGAATATCAGAACCCCCTAAAACAAAATGTGACATTGACAAAAAAAATAAAAAAAATCTTTATCCTTTTTTACTTATTTATTCTTCCTTTTCAACTTCACCATTGGTATTACATTTTCTCTTGTTAGAGTTATATATTACCTACAAAATAACCGATCTAATATCACTGAAATCTCTCTCTCTCTCTCTCTCTCTCTCTCTCTCTCTCTCTCTCTCTCTCTCTCTCTCTCTACCATTGTCAACAATTGTTTTAGAAGTATGCAAAGCATGATAATTAATGTGTTTTTGTAATATAGGTTAAATGGTTCTTTCTTAAGAAACTATTTCAACAAACGCATAACTTGGTCAATGATCATTGAAGAGATTATGTCCTTTTAATGCACCAGGCTTAAATTTAGAAATTTTCAGGCACTAAACTAAAATAAAAACAAAAAGCAAAAAATGAAAATCGATGATCATAAGGATTACTGTAGGTATGTGGATGACTGTGTGAAATATACCATCTGACCACAAAATGAAATTCACATTCCTTCCCATGTAGCCATTAGGCTGACTATTTGCAATTAAGATTGCTTTGCCAAATAATTGGTTGTTGTATATGCTTTGTAAAATCAGAGTCTCTTTGAGGAGTGGGGATGGATTTTGCTATATATATTTTTCTTATCCTTTACTACTGATGTTGCACAAAATCTCAGTAGTTTTTCATATTTGGGACCAAAGACATTTCAAGAGGAAAAACAAAAGGTAAATTATACTAATCACCCTTCTAGTTTATATAAAATCTCACTTCAACCTTTTATTTTTTTAATTGTAACAATTAAACCCCTACATTTATAGTCAAGTCGCAATGTGAACATTTCATTAGCCTTCGCTTGTCCGTCTAACAGAAAATGTTCAAGACCAACTAAAATGAGATATGTATAAGGTGCAATGGTGTCAATTATAATAATAATATGTTGGATTAATTACACTTTGCACCTTAACACTTTACACCCAATCCTACTTTAGGGTCTTCATTTTTACTTCTAATAATTAAGTTCTTATATTTCTAATTTGTTAGGATGTTAATTTTGTACTAGTTTCTATTAGAGAAATAAACAAAAAAAATTCACTTGTGACAACTTGTGACTTTTTTTCAAGGACAAATATGTAAAATTCTACTCCTTCATTAATAATCTGTTATAAATTCTTATTAAATCACTTTAAAATTATTAGTGTAATCAACTATGTAATGTATATAATATAATTAGGCATGTAAAAACACCCAATTCAATTGACTTGTGATGTGCATGAGCCTTTTGGCAAGAAATGAACTGAATTTTACATCTTTGCCTATTGTAAATGGTCACATACTTATTAGATGCAAATTTTCTATTCATTTTTCAAAAATAAGTTAACGTAAGGTTGATATAGAAATAAATTAGAAATGTAAGGAATTAATTAATACTTATTATTTTAAGGAAAAAACAGGTTATTGACAACACAAAATTGTTACATTTAGCAGCTTTTACTTTATCAAAAACTTCATTTCAATTTCTCATAGATATTTTTTACCAACTAGATAAACAGCAATTAGTAGAAGGTTCACATTACAATTTAACTATAAATGTAACCAGCTAACTGTTAAAATTGAAAAGTTACCACACCCCTACACCCCTAGAGTATTCACTCAATCTTACTTTTTAATTTTTAGTTTTTATTTATAAGTATTATTAGAAGGACTTGTGGTCTCCGGTGAAACCATAATGACAGTCATAATACTAGATAAACCACATTATAAAACTTCTTCGCCGAAGACACGTGGCTCTAATTGGTGACCTATACTTGTTTAACAATCTGATGCAATCTGGTCAAATGACATTGAAAACAAGTGAATGTGTGTTTTATTTATTTATTTTTTGTTGATAGGAAGTGAATGTGTTGTTGGTACATGCCTTCCACATTCTTTACTCAATTACTATTTTTCAACCACCTTAAGCAGATTGAGAATTTTTTTTATGCGATTTATTTATAGAGAACTGAGATGTCTCTGATGCGAACCCAGATGGCCAAATCTGAATGTTCTGTTTCTTTTTTTTTTTTTTTTTTCATTTATACAAATCAAAGCCATATTTGAATATCTGAAACCACAATCTCATTCTTCTATTCTTTTCCCAACAATTAAACAAAAACAGGCTTAGTGTTTTTCTCTTTTTTTTTTTTTTTTTTTGAAGGATCATGTATTACAAATAAATAACTTGAAAAATGATATTCTTACAAAAAAAATTCATACAAAATGATGTGGCAATGACTGTTTTGTAATTAAGAGTAATTATAGTGGGTATTTATTTTGAAGTGAAAGGCTTTCATTAAAACACATTGTTTTATATAGAAAGTTTGTATGAATTTTTTGTTTATATAGTATTACCAAATAACTTAGGACTTCTTTTTACTTTTGCTTTCTCATTCTTTGCGCTTCTTAGCATCCAAGTTATGAGATTTAGAAAATTTTTAAAAATAAAATAAAATTCTAGTAATATCTGTATAAATATATGTATATATCGATAATGCAAGATTATGACAGCCAAAGATAGCATAATTACAGAGATGATGATGACAATAACTAGTATTAACTTTTAAGTTTTTTTCAACGACCAGCTAAGCAGACCTGGAGTTCTCAACAAACCAGAAGCATCGCATCACACGTGGCATTATTAGAACTGCATGCTTGTGTGTGAGGCATGTATACATATGTATATATATACAAAAAGGTGGGGCATCCTTGTATGAGGGAAGCCTTGCACCTTTCGCTACGTATCTCTCTGTTACTCATCCATTCACCATTTCATGCATTTGCATTATATACCCAGATATGTATAATCTTTTGAAACAAGGCTAGCAAACTGTAATGCAGAAAAGAATACTAGAAAAAGGAAGGAGATAAGGTTTGAGAGAGAGAATGCAGAGACGTGAGTTCTTATGCACTTTGCCTTGAAAGCAAAGCAACCGAAAGGCATCCACAGGGTCTTTTCTTTTCATATATTCTTAGCCGGCCATCAGGCCATGGCCTTTGCAGGTGAAAAAACAAAGGATGTTGTCATGGGACTATGTTGCATGTATGATTTTGAGATGTCTGAAGGATGTTAGACACTCGACACTCGAACTCCGACAGTTGATTAAAAGTATGATTATAAGACATCTGTTCGACATGTATTGTTCCACATTCATAAAAAAATATCATTTATTAATTTGAATTTACTATATAAATATGCATAAAACTCTCATATAATACATAAAAATATTATTTGATCTGATAAAATAATAGATGCACATTTAGAAATATCAATGTTTTATCATGTCGCTTATGCACATATTTGTGCCCGATAGTTATACTCGAGTCTACGTAACATAGGTCATGACCAATTTGACTTATCATAGCACATATAATGGTTTTCATCCAGTTTTTTGATAGGGCTTTCCAGACCATTTGATAACTGGTACTTGTGAATTTGGAGAAGAGATTTTACCAGAATGATAGACAATAACCTCGCTCATCTTGCAATTTTGGAACTTAAGTTTCTTAGATTAGAAGTACTTTTTTCTTTTTTTTTTTTTGGCTTGGGGGGGGGGGGGGGGGGGGGGGGGGGGGGGAAGGGAGGGAATAGTAGCCTTATAAAACGTAAATTAGTTAAGTTTGAGTGTTAGGATCATGTGATTAATCGTAGGTTAATTAGTGACTACACTTCTTGGAAACTTTATAAGAGGGTAAGTTAATTAATCATGAGTGTTAGAATCAAATGATTAATGGGCTCTAAGCATTTGGTCTACCCACCAAAAAACTTGATCGTTTTGATGAATTGGACAAATATGGCAAGTGCTTGCTTTAGGCTTGGTTGGTGGTAAGTTCTTTTGAAAAAACTTGATCATTTCGATGAATTGGACAAATATGGCAAGTGCTTAGGCTTGGTTGGTGGTAAGTTCATGAAATATTTTCACTATAGTAAGGCCCGTTTGGTACAGCTTTTTTGCCAAGCTTTTTTTAAGCTTACAAGCAAAAAAAAGTCAAATTTTCCTAACTTTTTTACTTTTTTTGCATTACTTTAGTTAAAGATAAGTAAAAAAATAAAAACAACAAAGCAAAAAAGTCAAAATCTAACTTTTTTTACTTATAAGCGTAAAAAAAACTAGGTAAAAAGCCGATACTAAATGGGTCCTTAGTCAACACCCATGAATAGGGATGGTAACATTTGGATATGGAATGGATTTGTCTAAACCTTTATGGAAAAATCTTATTCAGACTCTATCACATATCCTTTACTGATTGAACCCTGCAATTCCATCCCTGTTTATGTTCAAGTCAGTTCTAGTCGAGTTAGGTCAAGTCTATTTAACCCATATATTGTATATGAAAAACCCTCCTCTCTATATATACTAAGGTTAGTTAGGTATTATTACAATATAATAGGTGCATTATAGTTATTATGTACAATTGTATTGGCCTCGGGTGAAGATCACCTAAACTACACCTCACTCCAACCATGCTTTGGGTTTTGTTCTTTCCCCTCATAATTCACCCATAACCTGTTTATTAAGCTCTCAAACTCTTTCTATTAGGAGCAAGGCATATGCACAATGTACTTTTTCAAGTCAATTGTCATCCTTACCCATAAATGTTGCTTAAACTTGGGTACTTTAATCAGGAATGTTTGTTTTAGCGACAGTAGCCTTAAAAAAATTTAAACAGTGCTAGTTAGAGTGGTGCACCAACCCCACCTAAATTGTGGACACCAGCCACAACTCATATCAAGGAAATTATGCCAATGGAAACTTCCACATTGTAGCCATCAAATAGTTGATACAAGTAATTGATCTAAATTCAATCTGTTTGTTATCAATTGAGAACTAGACTGACTAACCTAGCTCCAATTTTCTAAACTTTGAAGTAAAAGCAATGCATTAGGTGAGAAAATTAACCTAATTTGCAAGCTCACTTTTTGGCACAACCCGGATGAGAGTTCCTCTCTCTCTCTCTCTCTCTCTCTCATTACAAGCCGTTAATTTCAAAAAGCACAGGAGAGGACAAGCTAGCAAACATGCATATTTATACACACACAAAATCATAAATGCATTAGCTTTAATTATGCTTTGTATACAAATTATGTTGGGCCAGAAATCAAATATACACTCACACACCAATAAATTGGAGAAAGCATTTCATTATGGAGAAGAAAAAAACAAAGGAGGAGGAGAAGATTCGACTCTCTCTCTCGACTACAACTCTTGCTCTTAAAAAAATCCTCTCTTGCTCTCTCTTGCTCTTGCTTGAGCTGGGTTGCTAGATCTCCCTCACCTCAACTCCCTATTTATAGGGGAGGGAGGAGTAACTTTGTCTGCCATGGTGTGCGGTGGTGGGTGGCCTAACCATGGTATGTGACAAACCATATTAGACTTTGGTGGTGGCAGCTTCAATCTTGGTGGGCTGTGGTTGGTGGCCGGTGGTGGAAGCTTCTTCAGTAGGTGGGTATGAACCTAGCAATTCTCCCCCTTCAAACCCATTAGAGAACACAATCTGACGTCTTTCAGTTGATGTCCATTCTAGTTATATCTCTACATAGCTTGAGCTTCTCACGAGTGACCACCTTTGTCAGCATGTCTACTGGATTCTCTTTTGTGTGAATCTTCTCAAACTTCAATAGCTGTTGATTCATCACCTCACGTATCCAATGATAGCGAATGTCGATATGCTTTGTTCGGCAATGGTACATTGAATTTTTGCTCAAATCCAAAGCACTCTGACTGTCACAATGTACCTTGTATTCCTTTTGCTTGACTCCCAGCTCTTGGAGAAACTGCTTTACCCACAACATTTCCTTCCCAGCTTCTACTGCGACGGTATATTCTGCCTCCGTTATAGGTAATGCCACACACTTCTATAGTTTGGACTGCCATGATACAACTCCCCCTGCAAAGGTGTAGAAGAATCCTAATGTAGATTTCCTACCATCAAGATCACCAGCCATATCTGAATCTGTATAGCCTTCCAAGACTGGTTCAACTCCCCCAAAACACAAGCATAGCTTTGATGTACCCTTTAGGTACCTGAGAATCCATTTGACTGCTTCCCAATGCTCTTTCCCTAGGTTGGAGAGATATCTTCTTACAACGCCTACAGTGTGAGCAATATCTGGCCTTGTACACACCATTGCATATATCAAACTGCTTACTGTTGAAGAGTAGGGTACTGTTGCCATTTCTTCCATCTCAGTCTTTGAGGAGGGACACGAACTCTTGCTCAGCTTGAAGTGATTAGCCAGTGGAGTATTGACTGGCTTGACATTTTCTATATTAAACCTTCTGATCACCCATTCAATGTACTTTTCTTGTGATAGCCACAACTTCTTGGCTTTCCTATCACGAACAATTTGCATGCCCAAAATTTGCTGAGCAGGGCCTAAGTCTTTCATATCAAAGGATTGAGATAACTCCTTTTTCAGCTTGCTAATCTTGACAGCATCTTGTCCAATGATCAGCATGTCATCCACATAGAGAAGGAGTGTCACAAGGTGCCATCTGAGAATCTCTGAATGTATACGCACTGGTCTGTAGCAGTCCTCTTGTACCCATGACCCACCATGAATGAGTCAAACTTCTTGTACCATTATCTCGGCGCTTGCTTCAGGCCGTAGAGACTCTTCTTCAACTTGCAGACTAAGTGTTCTTTCCCGGGAGCTTCAAACCCTTCTGGCTATTCCGTGTAGATCTCTTCCTTCATATCTCCGTGGAGAAAAGCTGTCTTGACATCCATCTATTCGAGCTCCAAATTCAGGCTGGCTACCAATCTGAGTATAACTTGAATTGAGGTCATCATCACTACCAGTGAGAAAATCTCATCAAAGTTAATTCCTTTCTTCTGTTGAAATCCTTTGACGACCAATCGAGCCTTGTGCTTGAGTAGCTTTCCACTATAATCTTTCTTCAGCTTGAAAACCTACTTATTTCTCAAGGCTTTTCTTCCTTTGGAAAGCCATGCCAGATCATAGGTCTCATTCTTGTGCAAGGAACTCATCTCTTCTTGCATGGCTTCCATCCACTTGCCTTTGTCTGGATGGATCTGTACTTCCTTGAAGTCCTCTGGCTCCCCCTCATCAGTCAGCATGATGTAATCTAATTCCAGATATCTGGTTAACAGAATCAAGACACGACCTCTTGCAGATCTCCTTGGCTGAGGCTTTTTAATCTGAGAAGGTACCTCACCAATTGGTTGTGGAAGTTCTTTTTCTTCTAGTGGAGGGGATTGTTGCTTCCCTGCTCAACACCCTCTTCTTCTTCTTCATCTTCTGGAATTACCTCCTACATTCCAGTATTTGTGGTGAGCTGGACTGGTGCTGGATCTGGAGTCATGTCAGGAGCATGGGAACTTGAACCACTGGACTTAGTTGGTTCCTTATAAAACTGGTTCTCTTGGAACACAACGTCCCTACTTCTAATGACATTCTTTGTTGTTGGATCCCATAGTCCATATCCATACTCTTCATCTCCATAACGAATGAAGATGTATGTAATGGACTTCATGTCGAGCTTCTGTCTCTACTCCTTGGATACTTGTGCGAAAGCCTTGCATCCAAACACTCTCAGGTGAGAGTAAGAGATATCCTTCTTGCTAGTCCACACCATCTCTAGAACTTTAAATTTCAACGGCACTGATGGTGATTTGTTGATCAGGTAGTAGGCAGCAAGAACAGCTTCACCCCAGAATAGCTTTAGCAGATCAGCCATACTGAGCATACACCGGGTTCTTTCCACAATGGTCTAGTTCATCCTTTCGGCTACTCCATTATGTTGTAGGGTGTGTGAGACCGTCTTCTCGTGGCTGATACCGTGTTTTGAGCAGTATCTCTTGAACTCCTTGGATGTGTACTCACATCCATTGTCTGTCTGGAGGCACTTCAACTTCTTGTCAATCTCCCTTTCTATCATGGCATAGAAGATCTTAAAGTTCTCAAGTACCAAATCCTTAGTCTTCAGAAAATACACCCACCCCTTCCGTGAAGCATCATCTATGAAAGTAACAAAATACCTGTTACCGCCCAATGACTCCTATTCAATGGGACCACAAACATTAGAGTGTACCAGACTCAATAACTCTTATCTTCTTCGTGTGGAAGAATTGAACGAAACTCGATGTTGCTTGCCAAACAGGCAATGCTCGTAGGAGTTCAGTGCAATCTCCTTGTTTAGTGGAATGAGAGCCTTTTTTACCAGTGTGAATAACCCTTTCTCTCCCATGTGGCCGAGTCTCTTATGCCATAGATTTTGTGACACCTCGTCTTCAACTGCATTGAGCATTGAGGCTGTCTAAACAAACCTTCACATGGGTTCTGTACAGCATGCCGCAAATATGCCCCCAGGCGATAGCCATGGCACCTTTTGATAGCTTCCAAGTGCCATTGCTAAAACGGTTGTTATGACCCGATTGATCAAGGGCTATCCTATAAATAAGATTAAGCCGGAGGTCGGGTATGTGTCTGACGTCCTTCAACACCATCGTACAACCATTGTTCGTCTGGATTGGAACATCACTAATTCCCACAATCTTTGATGAATTGGTGTTCCCCATTCTCACTATACCAAAGTCTCCAGCTTTGTACGTCATGAAGAACTCGCTGTGGGGAGTGGTGTGGTAGGAGGCTGTTGTGTCTACCACCCATTCAGAATTTTGGCTGGCAATGTGGAGGCACGTCTTTTCTTCCACAGAGAGTACTGCGACAGCTCCTTTAATGGTGACTAGGGTGTCACCATCTTCTTTGTTGTGTTGGTGATTGCCTTGACCTTGCTCCCTTTTTAATTTTCGGCAGTCCTTCTTCATGTGACCTTCAATACCACAATGATAATAGGTAAATTTGCCATGTCCGTCATTAGATCTGCCAGGATCTTGTGACCTTCCTCTACTTCTGCCTCTACCTCTTCCTCTGCCTCTGTCTCTGCCTCTGCCTCTTCCTCGGCTTCTATTATCTTCTTGAGGCCTCCCTTTGCTTTCTGTAGCGAGGGCATATGATTGCTCCAAGCTAGCTTCCTTATGTCTGGCTTCTTCATTGAATAAGGCATCATTGACCATTGCCATGGTGAGTTTACCATTTGAAGCTGAATTGTTGAGGGACACCACCAATGTCTCCCAACTGTCTGGTAGAGAACTAAGAAGCAAGAGGGTTTGCTCTTCATCATCCCGTGGCAGGTCCATTGCTGCAAGCTGGTTCACGTAGTTCTAGAACTGACTCGTGTGCTCAGCAATTGATGTACCGCTCTTTAACTTCAAGTTGACAAAGCGTTTCATCAAGAGAGCTTTGTTTCGAGTGGTTTTAGCTTGAAACAGATTCTCTAGCTTCATCCAGAGTATATATGCGTTTGTCTCCTGAGCAACATGGTGGAATACACTATGGTCGATCCATTGTCTGATCAGACCAATAGTTTTCTTATTCTTCCTTCTCCTTTCGGCTTCAATTGTGTCTATCGGTTTCTCCCCCACTTCATCTAAGGGATCAAATGAATCCTAGCAGTTCAAATAGTCCTCCATTTGAGGCCGCCAAATGGCATAGTTCGAAGAGATAAGCATGATCATAGCTCCTGAGGTTGATGTTGATGGTTCCTCTATGAATTTAATTTTCAATTGGCATGTACAGTACTATAGACGTAAAATTTGCCAAAACAGAGTGCATGGTTGCATCTGGAATGGTGAAAAACCTCAAGAAGGGTTTAACTAAAAATTTTAGTTTGTTTAGGGGTCAAATTGTAATTTTTAGAAAGTTCTAGGGCCAAATTGTAATTTTGAAAAACTTTTGGGGCCAAACTGTAATTTTTAGAAGTGTTGATGACATGGCAGCTGCTAATGATGTGGCAGTTGTCTGGGTAATGATGTGACAGCTGACTAAGCGATGACGTGGTAGTTGACTAGACGGGTGCCGTGGCAATTAACTTGGTCAATGATGACGTCAGCAATAATGTCAAATCGTCTTCTTCGGCGCCAGTGACATCATCGGCGTTGACTCGTTGGAATAAAACTTTGACCGGTTCGTACGGGCTCATTTTAGCTCCGTTTTTAAAGCGGTTTGGGCCGTTGAACTCGTATCGACGAGACGAACATGATGGTGTGATCGAAACACAATTTCGATGACTTTGATATATGGGCAACGGGAAAAAAATTGCTCCGGCGACTCTAACCTTGCTCTAATACTACTTGTTGGGCCAGAAATCGAATACACACTCACACACCAATAAATTGGAGAAAGCATTTCATTATGGAGAAGAAAAAAACAGAGGAGGAGAAGGAGATTAGGCTCTCTCTGTCGACTACAACTCTCACTCTCAAAAAAACCTCTCTTGCTCTCTCTTGCTCTTGCTTGAGTTGGGTTGCTAGATCCCCCTCACATCAACCATCTATTTATAGGGATGGAGAAGCAACTTTGTCCACCATAATGTGCAGTGGTGGGTGGCCTAACCATGGTAGGTGGCAAGTCATATTGGACTTTGGTGGTGGCAACTTCAATCTTAGTGGGCTGTGGTTGGTGGCCGGTGGTGGAAGCTTCTTCAGTAGATGGGTATGAACCCAGCAAATTAAAACTTGGTGGTATAGCTATTAAATGCATTCCAAGTGACAGAATTAATTTGTGTATCTTTTCCTCCTCCACCTAACCATAATAACCAAGATAAACAAAAGTCAGTCTGACTTTGTATAATTCAACAGTTGGTATGCAATCTTGTGTATACAAGAACCAATCAAATGTCAAAACATATTATGAAACATAGAATCTGACTATGATAGCTTCATAGTTCAAAAGGCACTCCATTAAAGAACATAACCCTGACATTCAAAAACTCTGAGCAACGAGGAATGGAATTGTTGCATTGACATTATTTTTGTCATTTTGGTGCTATTATGGCTCACAGTTCTACACTTGAATGTTTCCACCTTTGAGTAACTTGAAGATATTACATGCCAGAAAAAAGAAAAAAGATAAAATCAAACAAAAATTTAATGAGAGCATATTTCAAGCGTCAGATTCAGAACTTATATCGTTTTTAGGGGGTGCAAACTACCTGCTAAGCCGGGACTTTGTCCAAGGATCCAAGGGTGCTCTTTGCGGTGGTTGAGGGGCTGGTAATTTTGCCTGTCTCAGCTCATTCTCTCTTTCTATAAACTTTTTACCAAGAGAAAATACATAATTAAATCACAAGACAAGACTTAACAAGGACCAAACAAAATTGCACTGATAAAATTTTTATAAACTCTGAGAAAGCAAGGATAGTTGATGCAGTGAATCTCTCATTTAACAATGCTAATCCAATAGAAACGACTGAACTAAGCAATCAACAACCGAATAGCACAAACACTTCCTTAGAGCTATGTCCGTGTAGGATGTTGACACATTTTTGATATTCCAATGTGTTCAACGATTCTTTGACATGTCAATAACTCAAATTAAATTTCCTAATTTCAGACACTACCCCAGACCAACCCTTCTTGAGCACTAGCTCGAAACTTTAGTGAAGCACTGTGCACCACACTCTAGAAATTGGATGAACAGATTATACAACCAGCTTCCTTCCCTCTCTCTTAAATTAAAATAAATAAATAAAAGGTCGACATTTTAATATGATACTGCCACAATTCAAACATTCAATAGACACTTTCAAATATTGGAAATAATATAGTTGAGGGAAAACTATAAAAATCATGGAAAAGCAGATTGATGATATAATTATCAATGCACTATGATTTTGTCCAGTTTCATCTTCCCCAAGATGCAATTGTCAACATTGAACTTCATATAATTAATCAAAGTCGGATAATAGACTTGTAGAATATACTTCTATGTAGAGATCATGCATTAATATATTTACTTACGTGTCCATGGCACATCCATGTCCAATTCTCAAAAAATTGCTATGTCAGGAGTTTTTCTGTTACGTTGTAACCATCTCCTGTCTTTATCTCTGGGCTACTTGGGGGGAAATGGAAGATGAATTTTATCATTCGAGGAATATGGCATTCTCCTTGATCCCTCACAATTTTATCAAATCAAATATTCCCTACATGGAAGTTTCCTTGTATGTCAAGAGTATCCTTAGCAGCACAAGCTTGACCCTAACGAACACAAATTAGACATCAACCATATTGAACTTTTTTCCATATCACTCTCCCTTGAGGTTTTCGTGCTTGCCAGAAATAAGAAAATGCAGAGAAAAACATAAAATTTCTGAGCTCCAAGGCTTGCAACAAAATAAAAACAAGAATCATACACAATATAGGCCATTGGTGCTGTGTCACCAACTCGTATTCGAGTTCAAAGCAGTCTTGTGTATCCGCCTGCTCTATCTGTCACAGAAATTTCCACCAAATATCACAATCATAATGACAGAGAGTGGAAAAGCAAGAGATAATAGATTCACTTGTATCTATAAGCCATTTCTGTAAATAGATTATGAAGGACATCATCTCGGCGCAAAAAGGCAGTGCCACGCCTCGCAGCACAAAGAGTACCCTGTAATAAATTCAGAAGAACATATTGAGATCAAACCAAATACAATTTTGAAACACTGTAGATCATGTAATAATTAATAATTTTGGGAGATCCAAAATTTATTAATCAATACAAATATTAAACATTAACTCGCTCCGTAATCTTCATTAATGAGAAATCTCACACGCGGTTATGTAATTTTCATCATGAAATAAAACATGCATAGATATTTTAAGCATAATAAACTTTTTTTCGGAAAAATATGTATCATATCCAATCTTTAGTTACAAAGAAACTCCTAGTCGCATTCATTGTTACTAAAAGGCCTGTCACTGATAAGAGCTATATAATATTTAAGCCTGTACATGAATTTTTCTATTCTAATAACTAAATAATAGAATCATTAATTATCCACTGTGGAATGAAGTTGCTTTCCCCAAAAAATTAATTAATAGGGATTACTAACTCATAAAATACTAATTATTAGAGGTCCCAACTGTACCCAGGCTTTCAGGTTTTTCAGCACTATTTCAGAAATAGTAGGTCAGCAAATTCTGTCAAGGTTTCACAGAATACTTTAATAATAATTCGTCTGAGCATTCAACAACTTTTATTTCATTCTTTATCAAGGAAGAGTTGATACTCATCGACAATTAACTAGACTCCAAGTTTCCAACCCACAAAGCTGGAAAAACCACCAGGCTCACCAAAAATGCTTTTTAGATATATATGGTAAAGAACACTTCATGGTAGCATTTGCTTTTCGTAAAGATACACTTCATGGTAGCATTTGCTTGTATTAATTTGCACCATTTCTTTTCAAAGTGTACACCTAAAGAATTGTGTAATCTCACTCCAGCATTCGCAAACCAAAAGCTTGTTTCTTCTGTTAACCAACATAACAAGGCTGTAGAAGTTGCTAACCATATTAAACACAGCATTCATCAGTTGATTCAAAATTGAACTCCTACGATTGAGTGGCTTGGCTTTTGGGTAAAAAGTCCTGTGAACCACTAAATCACCTTTGCCTTGTTTCAAGGATATAGCAGCATTGATCAAATTATGTCATTTGAGCAATCTAAAGAAAGTTTCCTTCTTATATGCACTTATCATCCGCACCCAAGTCTAGGTAACATAGCATATCCTCACACACACACATATATATAACAGTCTTTCACTGTCCATCTTAAGTAAGGCAGGTAGGGAATATTTAACTAGGCATGACCACAACAAATATCAGCAATGAGCCAGTGAGTTTTCCAGTACTAGTTCAAAGTTCAAAGCATAACACTTCCATCATCACGTCACCATTTAAATGGGCATATATCTGTATAGATATTCTAGATGCCTCCTACTACATAATTGCTACAAATAAATAGTAAAAAATTATTATATTTATTTTCTCTCACTACTAAATTTTGTAATTAATGAACGCCCCCTCCCTCTTCCCTCCTGCTCTCCCCTTTTGAGCAGGTTCCATCTTCACTTCCTGCAACCTTTGATATCATGTGAAATATAGTAATGAACATATGAGTTTCCCACAAGACAAAGACCAAAAGGTAACATGGCCTTCATATCATTATTTTGGTGCTTATATACAAAAATATTAGTTACCATAACTTTAAATCATGCGTACAATGTCAAGGTGAGAAAAGGACATGAAACTGGGATTTAGTCACCAAATGTGAACCAATTTCACTATGGGTCATGTGACTAAGTACCAATTGTTCCAGCCAAACATTAAGAATGTATCATTAGTTTCCACAAAATGTACCACCTTTTAGTGCTTAAAAGTTTGAAGACTTAACTAGTAGATGATGCACACACTAGTGGATAATGCACACATGAAGTGACATAGTTTAACATTTGACTAGCACATTTGGGACAATGGCATACATTTTGAGAGCATGGCTCAATCTAATTTTTCACTTGATTCAATCTCAATGTTTCCGTTTCATCTCATGATTGAATCCCATTTTCAGCAAAACACGGCCTGAAGCCCTTTCAAGTATCTCTTTCGCCCAAACATTAATTCTCCCCTTTTTAAATAAAGTAAGCCTCATAGCTTCAAAAAACATAAGATCATGCAATTCGAATGCGAATCAAGTAGATGGCACGCAGATGTGTGTAGCAGCAATTCTAACATCAATGAATTTCTGCAGAACCTATGGACAAAGCTTCTTATATCTAAAAAAATCAATAGAAAACCTTCATTTATCAACATTCACCAGTGGTTTTTAGCGCAACAGCGAACAAGTGAGCATTCTGTTTTAAACCATGATCAGTGTTTCAAGAGGTTTTGATGCCCAAGCCCCAAGACGAAGTATCAAATGCAATGCAAACTATTCAACTAGGGACACTAGTTACGCCCTCATATGGTGAGAAAATATTGTCTTCTTCAAGGCCAGATGACAATAAAATTTTTTCTCCTCTCTTTTTTCTTGTTTTCTTTTTCATATCTTAAATTAATTAAACTGAAATGTTTATAATGTAAGCGCCCCATTTTTACCCGTTCGGCAATCTCCGGCCTAACCGAACTCCCTTTTAAAACCCCATAGGAATATCCAAGCCCAAATTTCAAACCCCCATCCAATCAGTCAACTGCTTCTTAGGCCCGCTGGGCCCAACAGAGGCCTAATAACCAAACATGCCTCTTAGGCCTTCAGGCACGTCTTGAGAAAGTTCAAAATCCCTCAAAACAGTAAGTCCATCTTCCCAAAGTATTCCTAAACGGTTAGACGTACTCAACATGCCATCCTGTCCAATTCCAGTCATATTCCAGTTAATTCCGTTCAAGATAACTATTTTGCCCCTAAACGCCCCAACACGGTGCAAATCTCATCAAATAGTGAAAACATCTTCAGGACAGTCCCTAAACAATCCGGCACACTTAATTCGCCACTCCAATCCGTTCTAACCTTTTTCAACTAACCTCAATCGAAATGACTATTTTACCCCTTGCGACCCCAATGCGCCCCGACACTACATCAGCCCTAGGCATTGAACGACGGGTCTGATCATACACCCTTGTTTAACCTAAGGTGGACCTCACGACTCCAAACACTCCTGACTCAACAAAAGCTTCTCGGAGGGTCTCGTAGACGCTCTGCTAGGATTGACTTTTTTCCTGATTCTCTGGTTATGACGCACCGTCAAATGACTTGAGAAATGCATAAACCAGGGGATTTCCAAAACATTTTCCAGAGCACTTTCCATCGATATCGTTCGATCAGAGAGATCGCTTTCCGAAGGCCTCAATCATGTGGCACACAAACGGCTACTTTTGAACCCTCGTGGAGTGTATCACAGATGCTCCGCAAAAAAGTGTTTTTGTACACACTTCCCGAGACAATATCTCATACTTCCAAACACCTTTCAAGCTTTTCAAAAACTCAAAAGTTTACGAGAAACCCTAGAAGAACACCATGAATGTGACTGATTTTTCCTAATCCTTCTCGATTGGCACAATTATCAAGGCAAAGTTTAAACGAACATTCCCGGTGATGGAGCATATGCTACATGTGCCTAGATTTTAATCAGATCAACAAAACTTTTCTAGCCCCCAAGATTTAGTCAATACAAGAAGTGCCACATGGCCTTCATTTTGTGGAACAGTACCGGCACAAGTAGCATATGCACCTGTGTTCATGCACATGCGCCTATGTAAATTTTACACAGGCGCATATCCTACATGTGTCAGTGTCCAAAATTTCGCTTATAAATACAGGCTTCCCCATTTGCATATTCCAGAATCGAAAATTGTAACGAAACTCTGCAAAAACAGCTCCAAAAATCCGAAACCCTCCATATATCTCTCCCTCCAAACACTTAGATTATATTCCACCTTCCTCTAGCCTATATGCCTCACCTATATAGCCTTCAATGCCATAGAATACCTCATTCCAGCCCCCTTCAAGCCTCTCCAAGGCTATTCAAGCTCAAGTCAAGGCATCCATGGAGGTTTTGAAGTGTTTGAAGGCAAAAGGTAGTATTCCTTTTACATTTTTGCAATCCCCACGACTCTCTATTTTAATCCCTATCTTCTACCCCCCTTTCTTGCATGCTTGAGACAAGAGAGCTCCTAGTTCATGCCTAGAAGACAGCATGTGAGAACCACCAGGTAGAGGGATCTCTCACTCGCCTACTTTAAGATGGTATTGCCTTGGGAACACCTTGATTATGTGGTGTGGTCTCCTAACCTTGTATAAATTCATGACCCCTTTTTGCATATGGCTATCTTATCCATATTTTGTGTGCTTGGCTTTATTTTCATGTTTACAACTATGTTTTTCAAAACTTGCACTATCCCTATTTCCATGTCATTTTCAAGCTCCATCTTCAAATGTTCTCTTAAAAGCGATTCTAAAAGTTGGTCCCTTGAAGTTTAGAATGAGACCCCAAGTAATCATGCCCTGGAAAAGCCCTCCATTAATCCCTAACTTATTTTTTTGCATCCTTGCATTTCAACTTGCATAAAAATGGTTTCCAAACTCTTTGATTTTTAAGGCTTCTATTCTCTTAGGTTTAGTGGTTGAAATGGCCCCATGGAAACCTTTCTTGAGTGGTCTGCCTTATCATTGGTCATAGGAACCCTAACTTGTTAGAATGGTTTTCTTTTCTAAAAATGGTTTTCAAAACCTTCTTCTTAAACATGGTTTTCAAAAGTTCATTAAAAATAGTTTTCCAAAGTTATCATTGCTATGTTGATTTTCAAAGTTCCTACTCCTTTCGGGACAAAGGTTATAGTGGTCCTAAGGAAACCTTCTTCGGAATGATTTCCAAACACCAACCATACAAACCATGTACTTGACTAGAGCCAATTTTCATGGAAATGATCTTCAAAAGGTTTATTTACAAGAGTCATTTGCATAATAAGGTTTGTTTTCCAAAACCCCTTTTAAAAATGTTTCAAACCACCTCTCAACCCTAGGTTAACTTGACCCTAGTTATCCAAACTTATGTCAACCAAACCCTAGGCTAACCTAACCATAGCTAGTTAACACTAGGTTACCTCAACCCTAGGTTAACTTACCCCAAGTTAGTTAACCCTAGATCATCTTAACCCTAGATCAACCTAACCCAAGTTAGTTAATCCTAGGTCAATCTAACCTTAGTCCAACTTAACCCTAGTCGTCCAAACCCTAGGTTAACCTAACCTTAGTTAGTTAACCTTAGGCCACCTTAACCCTCGGTTAATCTAACCCCAAAATAGTTAACCTTAGGTCACCCTAACTTTAGGTCAACCCAACCTAGGTTAGTAAGCTTTAAGGTTCCAATTCAAAGACCCCTTTCCAAATAATCTTTCACCTCAAAAACTATTTTCATAACATATTTTTCAAAATCCTCCTACTCTCTTGAGATTTCAAAATCAACTCCATAACCTTTTCAAATATTCCCACACTCTATTTGTTAAAAATGTCTCAAAGAAGTTTTCTTACACTTGTCTCAACTAAAATGGCTAGACACTTAACATTTTCCAGAAACTATTTCCAAAAATGCTTTTCAAAACTCACAACCCTAACGTGTCCCTACCCTTTTTATGGTTAGGGATTCCAAGAGAAGGTGATACATTAAGTACAACCTTCAAGGTTGTCCATATTAGGGTTCCAAAGCCCTAGATGTTTTCAAAAACCACTTTCAAAAGCTTTTCGAAGACAAGTTTATTAAAGCACTTAAAACCTTACCTCCAAGGTTTTCAAAACACTCTTGAGTTATTAAAAAATTTTTCCAAAGTTCTCTTCAGTCGTCTCAAAAACATTTCAAAACTCCCCGAGTCAATCCCAAATTATTCAAATCCAATTTCAAAAACACTTCCAAAAATCCCAAGTTCTACTTCAAAGGCACTTTTCTAAACTCTCAAGTTCTCTTTCTCCGAAAACCACAAAGTGTCTTCAAATCTTTTCAAAGACCTCAATGTGTCTTTAAAACTTTCCAAAGGCCCTAATGAGCCTATTTTCCTATTGGGCACTTGCCTGAACTACAAATGACCTAATTCTCGCCAAATAAGATACGTAGGCAGCCTAAAATAGTGCGGTCATAACTTCTATTTCAACTTCAATCCCCTTTTCAAAAATTTCTATCAATTCAAAGTTTTTATTTCAAACTCCTTCAAAACTCCCATGTTTTCAAACTTTTTCCAAAACATGCATCATGCATCATTCATTCAAAGAGTGGTGACCAAACTCCGTTTTTAAAACTCTAAAGTAGATATAAAGTGGATAATGGTAACTGGTTATTCTAGTGAGTGAACAAAGGGTGATTAGACATGTAGGTACTGAAAGGGCGGGGTAGGGTGATAATCTATAGATATCTTCTCTACACGTAATCAACCCCCGGACCATAGATTTTTGTTTTTAAAAGACTAAAATGGAGTATTTTCAAAAAGGGCTTAAAACTTTCCAAAGGTTTCCGAACAACCTATTTTCTTTATAAAAAAAAAAAAAAAAAAACCCTCTTGAAGAGGTTTTCCTAGACATTTTTCAAAAACCCTTAGTTTGATCTTCAGATTATACTTAATTTTAGATGACCTAACTCACCTTAATCAAGTTAGGTGGCGACTCCTATTTTTCCAAAAAAACCCTTTGTTAATTCAATTCCAAATTCAAACCTAGTCGCACTTGTCCATCTTGGAGGATGAGTTCTCATGATAGAGTTTCGTGCTTTTTTCCGAGCCAAAAGGACTTTGTTAAAAACTGGGGTGTGACCGCTGACAACACCATTGGGGACAGTTAGAGTGTTAGGCCATTGTCATGTCTCTTCATCCTTCACTCACCCAGTATCTCCGGTTACCTTGTCCAGTTCTATCCACTTTTCCAAAATTCTTCTAAGTTTCCAAAACAAACATTATTTTCCGAAATGGTTTTCAAATAATTGTCATCACTTGTATTCATTATTCACATTCATGCTCTTGCATTGACCATCCATTTTATCTTGCATTGAGTTTTTTGAAAATGTACTAACTTCTCCTATTTTTCATTGTAGATGGACCTTTATTCACATTTCATTTTATGTCATAATTAACTACCATAAATGTGATGAATGAATAGTATGGAATGTGTGTTGTTGGGTCCTTTCCTCTATTTTCAAAAATTTCACACACACTTGGTGTGTTCACTTGCATTTGCATTTTGTATAAATTACCTGGTTACTACCCTTCTAGATAGAAAGGGGAACAATATTTTGACTGTGGGTGGATGGTGTGACAGTTTTTCAACCTACGGTCTCTTGATAGTTCCCCCGCTCGAACCACCAACCAAAGAGGGAGTTCACCCTTTCGGGGGTGAACGCTGGAGGTTTGAAGGTTTAGGAATCGAGCTTTTTAAGAAGTATTAGTAAACCCTCAACCTCATGCTCATGTAGCACCCCATGCATAGCCGAACATCTGTCGGATTTAAGACACACACGTCAATTTCAAAACCAAGGAGGAAAGGACAACCGCTTTACTCTTCCTAATATTTTGTTCAATTCATGTTGTTATACTGCTTAATTTTTTTCATTATGCTATGCACGCATCTTTTCGCATCGTAACTGCTCATGCATCTGTATTCATTTCAAAACAAGAGTTCCCAAAGTAACTCAAGTCATTACATCTTTATACATCTGATTAACCCCTAGAGAAAGACCCAAAGACTTTCTCGCTCAAATCAAGCCAACCAAAACTCTTAAGGGTAACAAGAGGCCCTAAGGATTCATGGCATGCACCAAAGTCATCTCATAAAGAGGGGCCCTAATCCCTCTTCACCCATGGAGATAGGGCTGCCAAGAAGACAAGGGGTAATCCAAAATCAAGGTCTCTCAGTAACTTCCATCCAAGAAGCCGAATCCAAAGACTCAAGAGTAGTTTAGGATTCCAAATTCCCAAGGAAAATGTTCCGTCTCCCATTTCAATGTACTTCTAAACATTCTATATACAAAGGAAATTTATCTCAATAAAATTGTTATTTCTGTTGAATGAACGAATGTATGAATGAATGGCTATAGGTACATGTATAGTATTGCATGCTGGGGCAATCCCCTATCTCCAAAAGTATGCCAACACATCATGCTTAGTCCCCCTCTCAAAG
This sequence comes from Euryodendron excelsum, assembly GCA_033060915.1. Lineage (NCBI taxonomy): Eukaryota > Viridiplantae > Streptophyta > Magnoliopsida > Ericales > Pentaphylacaceae > Euryodendron > Euryodendron excelsum. The sequence continues at coordinate 10,925,150 of CM065385.1, forward strand.
TAGGGGCACCCTTAGGACATGCGTTGCATAAAAAAATTTCCAATCCAAAGGCACTAACTTCTCTTTTTTTGTTTTTCTTTTTATATTCTCTTGTCTTTTCCCTTATCTCCAAAGGCTAAGAGAGCCAGAGGATGAAGCAAGAACGAAAATGGAGTCTTCTAAACTGCCTATCCATTGCCATTATGCTGCCAATGTATTTACTTTTAGTCTCGTGCATTAATATCCATCCTAGGACAAGAGTTCCAAAAAACCCAAGTTATTACATTCTCATGCATTCAATCAACCATAGAGAGAAAGGGATGATCCAATCTCATGTTAATCAAACCTACCTAAACCCCTACGAGTTTCTCTAACCCTAAGGATTCATGGCATACATAGGACCATATCTCAAGAGAGGCCTAAATCTCTCTCAGTCCATGGAGGCGGAATTCCCTAAACAAAAAAGTATCAACTGGCCTATGCCGAAGAGGTATTGTACTATACACAGGGGCAAAACTCCACCTCCAAAATGGACTCAACATCATGCCTAGATTCCCTCAAAGAAGGAACTTTCATTGGACATGCATTGCATAAAATCTTCAACTTCACATGCTAACTGCATTTTGTTTTTCTTTTTCTAGGTCCAAGAGCACAGTCAAACCAATAGAATCCCTCCAGCATCCCGCCCAATTCATAATTCATGCAAAGCCATGACCTCAATACCATGTTGCCACTCTACCAAACCTCAAACTCCTGAAGCCATCCCTGTTCAATTCGATGACCCATACGGCAAATGGAGTGTGAAGGATGCCAGCGTGATTCCAAAACCAATTTGAGCTGTTTATTCCAGAAAATGGGGATTTCTTTCAAACCCGTCTTTCAATTTTCAAATCAAATTTGAGTATCAAAATATCATCATCTAAATGAAAGGGATCCTAAGTTTTCATGTTTATATTATTGTCTCATAACAGTTCATGAATGATGTTTTCTTCTCCAGGAATTTTTTCTTCGAAATGTTTACCTTGACTTGGATGATGGGATAACATAAGTACAACCTTCAACAGAGACAATCTCTTACTCCGAAAAGAGGGGAGAGAAGGAATAGAAATTACAGAGAGAGGGAAAATACAAAGGGGTAAGAGATGAAGTTCAATCTCGTTGAAGTCCAAGGAGTGACTCCTAAAGGATGTCCTGGCAAAGTAACAAGTAACTACACCTTCAAAAGGAAGATTAGTGCACATTGGCAAGCCCAGATTGATTGAATCTTTGAAAAAAAAATTAGAAAAACTAAACAGATTTTTTATAGTGTTTGTCCTACATGTGAACAATCAGTGGGGCAAATATTCAATTCTGAATAAATTGATATGCATGCTTGTTTGACATTGAATTTTGTTTACATGATCACTTGCATAAATATGAGTCAATGGTTTTAATGATCTTTATCATATTGGTGATTCATGTTTAACTTAACGCACACTTCTCGAGACTTCTTAGAATCTGGAATCCGCCTTCATGATCTATTTTAGCTAATTCTACTATTTTTACAAATTTTTAGATTATCGCACACCTAGATTAACCTTTTGTCAATTCCCTCTCCCATCACTTATGGAAAGGGCTACCAGTGAGTGTGAGTGCAGCTACCATTGTTATGTGACAAGAGGAGAAGGCTACCTACTTATGTGTGTGAAAGCTGCCATATCTTTATGTTTCAATGTTTCCATCATTGGAGAGAGAGGGTTGGAATTCCATCATAAAAAAATAAAAAAATAAAAAATAAAAAAGATCACGAGATGAGACAAGTTTGACTTCTAGGTGTATCAATCTGCAAGCTATTAGACATGGTATGCCATCCTAGATCATGCATAGGGTCGTATTCTCATTAATCTCTGTGAAGTTCATGCTTACACCACTACATTGTCACTGATATGGTCTTGATCATCTCGCGACCAATTGTGCTTGTTTTGTGTGGTTTCATACATATTTGATATTGATCTTTTCAAGCTAACCCACATCTTGATATTCATGAATCTGTATTTGCCCTACATTGATTGATCATGTTTTTATATGGATATCATAATTTGAAAAGTTCAATGGTTTTATAAATAAAAAAATTATGGGCTTTCCTGCACTTTTAAATAGCTTTAAAGTGTGCTCGAACTAGTAACGGAAGCTACCTATTGCTTTGCCAAAAGGCGTTGTTGACCATCACCAAATCCCCAAAGAAACTCCTAGAAAAAACCGAGAGGCCCACCCAAGGGAGTTTTTCCTTTCACAAGATAAAAAAAAAATGAGAGAGTGTAAGCACCCTATTTTTGCCCGCTCGGCAATCTCCAACCCGACCAGAATTGGGTTCCAACATCACAACATAGGCAGGCTCAAGACGAGCCTTTCAATCTCCAATCCAGTCAACTGGTCGCTTCTTGGACCCGCAAGGATCCGCTAGAGCCATAAGCACCATTATTCCAGGCAGCGGAAACCAACGCCATCCAGGTAGCTTCCTGGGATCGGGCAATCTCGGGGACCAACACCTCATCAAAATTCCAGACGGTTCACTTCTAGCGCCTACTAGCCTGCCAATGTAGAATGTCCGTTATTTGGTAGTTCTCCGAGACCGGGCGTTCTCAGAGACCAACACCACCCTTCTAGGTAGCTTTCTAGGACCAGGCATTTTCAGGAAACAACACCACCCTACAGGTAGCTCTCTAAGACCAGGCGTTCTTAGGGACCAATACCGCACAGGTAGTTTTCCGAGACCGGGCAGTCTCGGGAACCAACACCTAGGTCAACACCAGCGTCTGCTAGCCCGACTCAGTGAAAAATGACCAAACCTACCCTTTGGGCCTCCAGGCACGTTTTGGGAAAGTTCAAAATCCCTCAAAATGATAAGTCCATCCTTCCAAATGTTGTTAAACCATTGGGCGTCCCCCGCATGCCATTCGGTCCAAATCCGGTCCTATTCCGGCTCACTCTGGTTAAAATGACCATTTTGCCCCTGAACGCCTCCGCACGACACAAACCCCGCTAAACGGAAAAAGACTCTCTCAAAACCATTCCTGAACAGCCCTACACGGTTAACACAACATACCAAACCATTCCTAACCATTTTCAGCCAACTTCGGTCAAAATGACCGTTTTGCCCCAAGAAGCCCAGAAATACCCCGAAACAGCATTGGCCTTAGGATTTCGAGCGGAGGGTTTCACCACACACCCTTGTTTAACCCAAGGAACACCCTATGACACTAAGCTCACACGACTCGATAAAATTTCCCTGGAGCGTCTCGCAGACGCTCCACCTAAATTGTCTTTTCCCCCGATTCCCTAGTTATAATGCACCGTCAACTGACTTGAGAAATGCGTAAATCAGGAAATTCTCGAAAGCTCGTCCGTAGATCTTTCTATCGATATGACTCTATCAAATAGGTCACCTCCTGAAGCCCTCCATCGTACGGTGCGAAAACTATAACTTTCAGCAACCCCTAGAGCGTCTCATAGACACTCTGCCAAGGTTGATTTTTTCTCCGATTCCCTAATCAAAACGCATCGTCAAACGACTTAAGAAATGCGTAAATTTGAAAATTCCTGAAAGTATTTCCTGAGTACTTTCCATCGATACAGTCCGATCAAATACATCGCTTCTTGAAGGCCTCGATCACACGAAATGAAACAGCCACTTTCAAACACCCAGGGAGCGTATCATAGACGCTCCACAAAAGTGACCTTTTTGGCACACTTCCCAAGACGATATCACTCACCTCCAAATATAATTCAAACTTTTCGAAAATATGAAAGTTCATCGGAAGCACTAGGAGAACATCCCGAGTGCGACTGATTCCCCCGGAACCTTCCCAATTGACTCAATCATCGAGGTAAAGTTTAGAAGAACTTTCCCGGTGATGGAGCATATGCTACATGCGCTCAAATTTTGATCAAATCGACCGACTTTCGATCAACGGTGAAGATTTAACCAGTACACAGGGTGCCACATGGTATTCTGGCAATGAAACAGTACCTGCACATGTCCTACATGTGCAAGGCCAAAATTTGGCCATGCGCATGTAGCACATGCGCAAGGCCTGTTCCAGATTGCCTATAAATAGAGGCCTCCCCCCTTGCATTTTCTAGTTTCGAAATTGATACGAAGTTTTGCTGAAATCACTCCAGAAACTCGAATCTCTACATACATTCCTCCCCTCCAACACTTAGGCTAGATTTTACCCCTCCTAAGCCTATACACTCTACATACAAGGCCTCATACACACTTATACACTCCACTCTAGCCTCTCAAGCCTTCTGGAAGTCACTCAAGCTCCAATCAAGACATCCATTGAAGACTACAAAGAGTGTTGAAGGCAAAAGGTGGTATCCCTTTTACATTTGTGCTCTTCCCCACTCTTCTCTTCTCCCTCCTAGCCTACTTAGGCTATTTTCTATTTTAATCCCCATCTTCAACCCCTCTTTCTTGCATGCTTGAGCCAAAAGGGCTCTTAGATCATGCCTAGAGGAAAGCAAGTGAGAGCCACCGTATAGGGGGACCTCTCACTAGCCTACTTTAAGATGGTATGACTTAGGAGCCCCTTTGTTTATGTGGTGTAGCCTAAAAGCCTTGTATGTAAATCATGACCCTTTTGCATATTGCTACTTTGTTCATGTCTTGTGTGCTTGGCTTCATTTTATACTTATTGTCATGTTCCACCATGCTTACATTGCCCTTAATTTTATGCCATTTTCAAGTTCTACATTTCTTTCAAAAATTGTTCCAAGAGTTGGCTCCTTAAAGCTTGGGATGGGACTTTAGAAATTATGCCTTAGAAAATCCCCTTCTAGCCCCTTAGCTCTCACTTTGGCATCATGACATTTTAACTTATATAAGCATTGTTTCTTTAAATTCCAAGGTTTTCACTCTTTCAAGATTAGTGGTTGGAATGGCCCCATGGAACCCTCTCTTGAGTGGTCTCCTTTTTGTTTAGCCATAGGAATTCTCTCTTGATGGAATGGTTCCCTTGGAAAATGGTTTTCAAAATCTTTCTCCAAAGATGATTTTAAAAAATGCATTCTCTCCATCTTTGCATCAAAAATGATTTTTCAAAAATTGCCATCATTATGTTGATTTTTGAAACCCCCACTCTTGTCAAGATAAAGGTTATAATGGCCATGAGAAAACCTTCCTTGGAATGGTCTCCAATCACCAACCATATAAATCATACTCTTGGCTAGAATCAAAATTTTCATAGAAATAATCTTCATAAAGATTGCCAACCAAAGTCCATTGTATATCATGTTTTGTTTTCAAAACTCTCTCCAAGAATGCATCAAAACAACTTTCAAAATCATTCTCCAATCTAACCTTAGGTTAACTTGACCTTAGTTGGCCAACCCTAGGTTAACTTGACCCTAGTTACCAAGCCCTAGGTTAACTTGACCCTAGTTATCCAACCCTAGGTTAACCTGACCCTAGTTGTCTAACCCTAGGTTAACTTGACTCTAGTTATCCAACCCTAGGTTAACTTGACCCTAGTTATCCAACCCTAGGTTAACTTGACCCTAGTTGTCTAACCCTAGGTTAACTTGACCCTAGTTCACTTACCTTAGGTTAACTTAACCCTAGTTAGTTAACCCTAAGTCACCTTAACCCTAGGTTAACCTAACCCAAGTTAGTGAACCTTAGGTCACCCTTAACCATAAGCTAACCCAACATAGATTAGCATGCTTCAAGGTTCCAACTCATGAACCCTTTTTGAATGATCTGTCAATTTTAAACTATTCTCGTTACCCATTTCTCCAATGCCCCTACTCTCATGATTTCAAAAAACCAACTCCATAAACCCTTCAAATGTCCTTACCCTCTATCTTCAAGACCTTTCCAAAAATATTTTCAAAGAGTCACAAACCTAAGGTGTCCTTAGCCCTCTCATGGCTAGGGATCCCAAGGAGAAGTGATAAATCAAGAACAACCTCCAAGGTTGTCCATATTAGGATTCCAAACCCTTAGCCCTTTCCAAAAACTCCTTTCAAAAATTAATTCATCAAAACATGGCTCCAAGGTTTTCAAAACAAGACTTCAAAAACACTTTCAAGTTCTCTTAAGACATGCTAAAGCATTTTTCCAAAACTCCCTCAAGTTGATCCAAAAACATTTTCAAGAAACACTCCACTCTTCAATTTCAACTCAAAACCTCCAAGACCACAAAGGGTCTTCAATTTCCAAAGACCTCAAAGTGTCTTAAACTCCTCCAAAGACCTCAAAGTGTCTTAAACTTTTCCAAATATCTCAAAGTGTCTTAAACTTTTTCAAAGACCCAAAGCGTCTTTAAACCTTCCAAAGGCCCCAATGTGCCTATTTTCCATCGGGCTCTTGCCCGAACTACGAATGACCTGATTCTTGCCAAATGAGATACGTAGGCAACCTAAAATGGTGCGGACATAACTTTTATTTCAGCCCCAATCCCTTTTTCAAAAATTCCAATCAATTCAAAGTTTCTATTCCGAACTCTTTCAAAACCTCCATTAGTTTTAAACTTTTTCCAAAAACTTGCATCATGCATCATCCATCCGAAAAGTGATGACTAAACCCCTTTTTCAAAGTTCTAAAGTGGATATTAAGTGGACAATGGTAACCGGTTATTCTATTGAGTGAACAAAGGGTGATTAGACATGTAGGTACCGAAAGAGCGGGGTAGGGTGATGATCTTAAGATATCTTTCCTACACGTAACCAACCCCCAGACCATAGATTTCTGTTTTCGAAAGACCAAAAGGGAGTTATTTTCAAAAAGGGCTTAAATATTTTCAAAGGTTTCCAAACAACCTATTTTCCTAAAAACCCTCTTTTGAGGGAATTTTCAAAATCATTTTCCAAAACTCTAAGTTTAATCTTCGGATTAACACTTAGTTTTAGGTGCCCTAACTCACCTTAATCAAGTTAGGTGGCGACTCTTATTTTTCTAAAAAGCCCTTAGTTAAATCAATTTTCATACCTAGTCGCACTTGTCCTTTTAGGAGGATGAGTTCTAGTGACAGAGTTCCGTGCTTTAGGGTCTCCAAGCCGAAAGGACCTTGGACACCCCAAAAACTGGGGTGCGACAGAGAGTCAATGGGTTAAATCTTTGAAAATGGTACAAGTGCTATCATATCCTGACAAGAAAATGGCGAAATTAGAAAGAAAAATCCCAAGAAAAGAACAAAAGTTCAAAGGATTGCCTAATTCTGAGACATAATGTTTACAGCTGAACACAAACCCTGGGGCACGCATTTATTATCATCGATGTATAAACTTGAGCATTCATGACATGCAAACTTGTATAATCCTGTGCATTCATCAAAAAGTATGACATGCATTTAATTCCATTATTGTATAATCTCATGCATTCATCAAAAAGTATGACATGTAATCAAGTTCATTCCTGTATAATCATGTGCATTCATCAAAAGTATGACATGCATTCAATTCTATTCATGCATAAGCATGTGCATTTATCAAAAAGTATGGCATACATCTATTTCAATCCCTATGTAAACCCGTACATTTATTTGTTCATATTCCTGTCTAATCTGTGCATCCATCCATGGGTATAACATATATAGTTCTAACTTCCTGTGAAAACTTTTAACACCTTAATCCGACCCTTTTCAAACAATGAAGACTAGGGCAACATCCCACCCTCAACCTCCTAATCGACCCTGAAATAGCCTGATCCAACATCTTGCAAACCACAAAGAATGGGGCAATGTTTCATCCCTCCAATCAACCTTGAAACCTTCTCAAATTATAAAGACTAGGGCAATATCCCATCCTCGATCTCTCGACTAACTTTGATCAACCTTTTTCAAGCAATGAAAACTGAGACAATTCCGCACCCTGTACCTCCCATTTGATTCAAATTGCTCGACCAAATTCAAGACAAACCGGCCAAATGTGTTTGACCTTCTAGACACCTTGAACTCTTCAAAAGAGACCTCAACTCAAGACACTAGACTTTAGAGAAGCAAAATCCTCTAGAAAATATCTCAACAAGAATTCTGTCATGACAAGCAAAAGTGAAGCCCGACAATCAAGCAAACACCATGCATTTCAACATCCAGAGATCTCAAGCAAAGACGGACAAATGTCCTCTCCTACAAACTTGAAGACCAAAGAATCACAAGCACGAAGCAAGCTCCCATGGCACCCCATGCTCAAGGCCAACATATAATTCTTATCAAACTAAATCTGAATTTTCTAAAATGAAAGCCCCCACTTTCTCTTAAATTCAAGAATTTTTTAAAAAAAATTTCAATTTCAAAATCGATTTCTGCCAAAATCAAAAATCAATTCTCGAAATTCCAAAATTACTTTCAAAACTATTTCTACAAAAAGTTTCAAATTTAAAAGATCAAAGCTCTTGTTTTCTTTTGGAAGTCAAAAATCAATCATCATATCCAAAAAATTTCAAAGCTTTTTTTGCCAAAAGTTTCAACTTCCAATTTTAACTCAAGTTCAAAGAAAAAAATTTCTGTTGTCTTCCAAAAACACCATCAAGTTTAAAAACTTTCAAAAGTTCAAGTTTCGAGCCAAAATGAATTTTCTATACATTTTTCTTCAAGAGTTCACAAGTTCCGAGGCAAAACAAGTTTTCTAACCCTCATATAAAAACAAGAAACAAGATGAGTATCCAAATTTCGAGTTCAAATGAATCACCTTCAAATGGTTCCCACCTTTCTAAGTTCTCTAACTTCAAAAGGTTTGATTTTAGAAATACCTCCTAAGTTTTTCGAACTTCTTCCTTAAAAAAAAACTTGATTTCAAAAATACCTCTCTAGGTTTTCTAACTTTTTTTTTCAAAAAGTTTCATTATCTCAGTTTCCTAACTTCTTCCTTCAAAAAGTTTCAACTCAAAATCAATCTCTTGGTTTTTAAAAACTTTTTCCTTCAAAAAGTTTCCGTTGTAATCAGTCTCTAGGTTTTCTAAACACTATCTTTCAACAAAGTTTCATTTCAAAGTCATTTCACTAGTTTTCCAAAACTTTTTCCTTCAAAAAGTTTAATCTCAAAAACAACTTCTCGGGTTTCTCGATCTTTTCCTTCAAAAGTTTTGTTTTCCAAAAATCTCAGGTTTTCTAGCTTTCACATCAAAAAGCTGAATTTTCAAAATTTTGAATTTTCTAGCTTTCGCCTCAAAAGATGAATTTTCAAAATTTCGAGTTTTCTAGCTTTCGCCTCAAAAAGCTAAACTTTCAAAAATTTTGAGTTTTCTAACTTTTACCTCAAAAAGTTTAACTTTCAAAATTTTGGGTTTTCTAACTTTGCCTCAAAGAGCTTAACTTTTAAAATCCTGAGTTTTCTAGCTTTCGCCTAAAAAAGCCTAGCTTTCCAAAATCTTCAGGTTTTCGAGCTTTCTCTAAAAAAGCAGATTGGGTTTCTAAGCTTCCTCTAAAAAAGCAAATTGGGTTTTTAAGCTTCCTCTAAAAAAGTAGATTATGTTTTAGAGCTTCCTCCTGAAAAAGCAGATTGGGTTTTCGAGTTTCCTCCAAAAAAGAAAATTGGGTTTCTGAGCTTCCTCCGAAAAAGCATATTGGGTTTCAGAGCTTCCCTCAAAAAAAGTAGATTGGGTTTTCAAGCTTTCTCCGAAAAAGCAGATTGGGTTTTCGAGCTTCCTCTAAAAAAACAGATTGGGTTTTAAAGCTTCCTCTAAAAAAACAAATTGAGTTTTAGAGCTTCCTCCAAAAAAGCAAATTGGGTTTCAGAGCTTCCTCTGAAAAAGCAAATTGAGTTTTCGAGCTTCCTCCGAAAAAACAGATTGGGTTTCAAAGCTTCCTCCGAAAAAGCAGATTAAGTTTTCAAGCTTCCTCCAAAAAAGCAGATTGGGTTTCAGAGCTTCCTCCGAAAATGCAAATTGGGTTTTCGAGCTTCCTCCAAAAAAGCAGATTAGGTTTTCAAGCTTCCTTTTAGAAAGCAGATCAGGTTTTAGAGCTTTTGCCAAAAAAGCAGACTGGGTTTCAGAGCTTCCTCCAAAAAAGCAGATTGGGTGTTTGAGCTTCCTCCGAAAAAGTAGATTGGGTTTTCGAGCTTTCTCCAAAAAAGCAAATTGGGTTTCAAAGCTTCCTTTGAAAAAGCAGATTGGGTTTTCGAGCTTCCTCCAAAAAAGCAGATTGGGTTTCAAAGCTTTCCCTCGAAAAAGCATATTAGGTTTTCAAGCTTCCTCGCAAAAAGTAGATTGGGTTTTCGAGCTTCCTTCAAAAAAGTAGATTGGATTTTAGAGCTTTCTCTAAAAAAACAAATTGGGTTTTAGAACTTCCTTCGAAAAAGAAGATTGGGTTTCCGAACTTCCTCCAAAAAAGCAAATTGGGTTATAGAGTTTCCTCCGAAAAAACATATTAGGTTTCTAAGCTTTCCCCTTTAAAAGTAGATATCAACCTTAAACCTCCCCAGAGGAGCAGCATTCCGCCCAACGGAGCGTCAATTCAAGAAGAATCAGTTTCAAGATATCAACCTTGAACCTCCTCAGAGAAGCAGCATTCCGCCAGACGGAGCATCAATTCAAGAAGAATCAGTTTCATGACATCAACCTTAAACCTCCCCTAAGGAGCAGTATTCCGCTAAAAGGGGCGTCAGTTCAAGAAGAATCAATGTCCAGACGTTAGCCCTAAAACTTCTCGGAGGAGTACCATTCCACCTGACGAAATGTCTATTCGAGATAATTTACTCTCCAAAATTTTACAACCTCAATCCCCTCTGATTGCCTCGCAGTCAACATGGGATCCTTCTTTTATCATTTTCTATCTTAGACAAGCAAAGACAAAAAGAAGGCTAGCTGTAAGCACCCCATTTTTTGCCCGCTCAGTAATCTTTAACCTGACTGAAATACCTTTTAAACCCCATAGGAATATCCAAGCCTAAATCAACTTTCAAACCCCTATCCAATCAGTCAATTGCTTCTCGGGCTCGCTAGGCCCAATAGAGGCCTAATAACCAAACCTACCCCTAGGGCCTCCAGGCACGTCTTGAGAAAGTTCAAAATCCCTCAAGACAGTAAGTCCACCTTCTCAAAGTATTCGTAAATGGTTAGGCGTACTCAACACGCCATCTTGTCCAATTCTAGTCTCTTTTTAATCAATTCCGTTCAAGATGACCGTTTTGCCCCTAAACGCCCCAACACGGTACAAATCCCATCAAACAGTGAAAACATCTTCAGGACAGTCCCTAAATAATCTGACACACTTAACTCGCTGCTCCAATCCATTTTGAGCTTTTTCAACCAATCTTAGTCGAAATGACCATTTTACCCCTAGTGACCCAAACGCACCCTGAAACTACACCGGCCCTGGGTATTGAACGACAGGTCTTATCATACACCCTTGTTTAACCTAAGGTGGACCTCATGACTCCAAACACTCCTGACTTAACAAAAGTCCCCTTGGAAAGTCTCGTAGACGCTTTGCGAGGATTGACTTTTTCCCTGTTTCTCTAGTTATGACGCATTCGTCAAACGACTTGCGAAATGCATAAACCAGGGAATTCTTGAAAGTATTTTCAGAGCACTTTCCATTGATATAGTCCAATTAGAGAGATCGCTTCCCGAAGGCCTTGATCATGTGGCACACAAACGGCTACTTTTGAACTCCTGCAGAGCATATCACAGACGCTTCGCAAAAATGTGTTTTCATGCATATTTTCCGAGATGATATCTCACACTTCAAAAATGTGTTTTCTTGTCCACGTTTTGTGTGCTTGGCTTTATTTTCATGTTTACAACCATGTTTTCAAAACTTGCACTATTCCCATTTTCATGTCATTTTCAAGCTCCATCTTCAAATGTTCTCTTAAAAGCGGTTCTAAAAGTTGGTCATTTGAAGTTTAGAATGAGACCCTAAGTAATCAAGCCCTAGAAAAGCCCTCCATTAATCCCTAACTCATATTTTTACATCCTTGCATTTCAACTTGCATAAAAATGGTTTCCAAACTCTTTGATCTTTAAGGCTTCTATTCTCTCAAGTTTAGTGGTTGAAATGGCCCCATAGAACCCTCTCTTGAGTGGTCTCCCTTATCATTAGCCACAGGAACCCTAACTTGTTAGAATGGTTTCCTCTTCTAAAAATGGTTTTCAAAACCTTCTTCTTAAACATGGTTTTGAAAAGTTCATTAAAAGTAGTTTTCCAAAGTTATCATTGCTGTGTTGATTTTCAAAGTTCCTACTCTTTTCAGGAAAAAGGTTATAATGGTCCTAAGGAAACCTTGTTCGGAATGATTTTCAAACACCAACCATATAAACTATGTACTTCACCAGAGTCAATTTTCATAGAAATGATCTTCAAAAGATTTGTTTACGAGAGTCCTTTGCATAATAAGGTTTGTTTTCCAAAACTCCTTTCAAAAATGCATCAAACCACCTCGTTAACTTGACTCTAGTTGTCCAACCTTATGTCAACCAAACCCTAGGCTAACCTAACCATAGCTAGTTAACCCTAGATCACCTCAGCCCTAGGTTAACTTACCCTAAGTTAGTTAACCCTAGATCATCTTAACCCTAGGTCAACCTAACCCAAGTTAGTTAATCCTAGGTCAATCCAACCTTAGTCCAACTTAACCCTAGTCGTCCAAACCTTGGTTAACCTAACTTTTGTTAGTTAACCTTAGGCCACCTCAACCCTAGGCTAACCTAACCCCAAAATAGTTCACCTTAGGTCACCCTAACTTTAGGTCAACCCAACCTAGGTCAGTAAGCTCTAAAGTTCCAATTCAAAGACCCATTTCCAAATAATCTTTCAAATCAAAACTATTTTCATAACATATTTTTCAAACACCTCCTACTCTCTTGAGATTTCAAAAATCAACTCCTTAACTTTTTCAAATATTCCCACACTCTATCTTTAAAAATGTCTCCAAGAAGTTCTCTTACACTTGTCTCAACTAAAATGGCTAAACATTTAACATTTTTCAAAAACTATTTCCAAAAATGTTTTCAAGAACTCACAACCCTAAGGTGTCCCTACCCTTTTTATGGTTAGGGATTCCAAGGGAAGGTGATACATTAAGTACAATCTTCAAGGTTATCCATATTAGGGTTTCAAAGCCCTAGGTGTTTTCAAAAACTACTTTCAAAAACTTTTCAAAGACAAGTTTATTAAAGCACTTCAAAACCCTACCTCCAAGGTTTTCAAAACAAGGCTTCAAAACATTTTCAAAACTCTCTTGAGTTATTACAAAGCTTTTCCAAAGCTGTCTTGATTCGTCTCAAAAACATTTCAAAACTCCCCGAGTCAATCCCAAAATTATTCAAAATCGTCTCCAAATCCAATTTCAAAAACACTTCCAAAAATCCCAAGTTTTACTTCAAAGGAATTTTTCTAAACTCTCAAGTTCTCTTTCTCCGAATGTCTTCAAATCTTTACAAAGACCTCAATGTGTCTTCAAAACTTTCCAAAGGCCGTAATGTGCTTATTTTCCTATCAAGCTCTTACCCGAACTACGAATGATCTGATTCTCCCTAAATGAGATACGTAGGCAACCTAAAATGGTGCGGTCATAACTTTTATTTCAAGTCCAATCCCTTTTTCAAAAATTTCTATCAATTCAAAGTTTCTATTTCAAACTTTTTTAAAACTCCCATGTTTTCAAACTTCTTCCAAAACTTGCATTACACATCATTCATTCAAAGAGTAGTGACCAAATTTTGTTTTCAAAACTCTAAAGTGGATATTAAGTGGATAATGGTAACCGGTTATTCTAGTGAGTGAATAAAGAGTGATTAGACATGTAAGTACTGAAAGGGCGGGGTAGGGTGATGATCTATGGATATCTTTCCTACACGTAATCAACCCCCGAACCATAGATTAATGTTTTTAAGAAACCAAAATGGAGTTATTTTCAAAAAAGGCTTAAAACTTTACAAAGGTTGCTAAACAACCTATTTTCTTAAAAACCCCCTCTTGAAGAGGTTTTCCGAGACCTTTTTCAGAAACCCTAAGGCTGATCATCGGATTATACTTAGTTTTAGGTGACCTAACTCACCTTAATCAAGTTAGGTGGCGACTCCTATTTTTTCAAAGAAGCCCTTAGTTAATTCAATTCCAAATTCAAATATAGTCACACTCGTCCATCTAGGAGGATGAGTTCTAATGACAAAGTTCTGTACTTTTTTTCGAGCCAAAAGGACTTGGTTAAAAATCGGAGCGCGACATATAACATGTGTAAATGGTATAAAGTTCAGCAATTATTTTCCCCAAAAAAATATAGGCATCATATTCAATCTCTGTAACTTAAAATTAACTGCCATAATTATACATAGAAGAAAAACTAGGCTCAAAAGAAATATATAGGATCATGCCAGACACACTTCTTTTCCAAGATGTACCAAGCCGACAGATTTCTTTTGCCTACACACACCAACAAAAATTAAAAAACGAAACTGAATGTTATATTCATTATATTAACTTGACATACAATTTAAGCTAGATCCTAAATTCCAGAAAGTACTGAGACTTGACTAATACTTAGGTAAAGCATGAGACCTAAAGCTCATATTTACACAAATTGTTATATTTATGTATAAGCTAAGAATGTACAGATATTATGTTTGTTTTTCCACTAATTGTATTATCCCATTTAGTTGTGGATTAGAGAGGTGGGTGTTGTAAAATTAACTAAACAGGCTGAAATGCATTAATTGTATAATCAAATTCATCTGTACAAACAACAAAACCCAGTAGAAACCCCAAAAATCATGTGGATCATTAAATGATTACCTTGGCAACAGCGGTTTCAATCATCTCATTCTTCACCAACTGTGAAACCATCATTTTGCCAAAAAAACAAAAATTAGCACCTAGAATTGCTTTGACAATGTAAATATATACGTATGCATACACTCAATATTGATGTTTAAACCCATGAATGTAGAGCGAGAACTGAAATATGAAGGAATGATCATGAACTTGAGCATAGAAATCTGGTGGCCTATAGGACAATTGAGCTTCCTTATCTTCGTCATGGTGATAAGGATGTGATCTTGGGCGAGCTGAATCATAATGTTGAAGAAACTTGCTAATTACTAGCGCGGCTCTAGACAGACAGATCTGATGGCGCCTGACCATCAGCCACGCATGTAATTAGACGTGCTCCTCTAACGTTGAAAAAAGAGAAACGGAAGCGAAAGCAAAAAAAATATAGAAAATAAAAGTGTGAAACATGAAATATAAGATATTTAACATATTTTTTAGGATCATGTTAGGATAATTGACCATTTGTGCATTGTTTAGCTGAGTTAAGTAAGGCTGAGAGTTCTTAGTGAATGTAATTTTGCTCCAGACAAATTTCAAGTCAAAACTACAAGATTAAAGAAACAAAGAAAATAAGGAGTAGTCAAAGTTCAACTCTACCCCGCTTTAGCGAACTTCAGCCCCCCTCCAACCAAGCTCACTCCAGTGGCACCCCTTCTCAGGTGCGCCTTCAGCCCGCTGTAGCAAACTATATCCCACTCTAGCGAACTCTAGCCCCCTCTAACCAAGCTCACTCTAGTGGCACCCACTCTTAGGCGGGCCTTCACCCTTCTCTAGCGCACTACGACTCTTCTCCATTTTTGATTTACTCTAGTGTAGTGCACTCTCAGGCGCATGCTACTGTGCTCTGGCGCGGTGTCCACTCCACAAATGACTTGTCAAGGTTGTACCTACTACCAAGTAGACATGGCAAAAAAAAAGTCTTTTACATAAAATGAAAGTATGGCAGAATGGCAGGCAGTGAAGTATAACTTTGTGCATCCAAAAAGAAAAAAGGTTGAAGATTTTCTCTATCTCTCCAAGTAACTTCAAGATCTTATCTCCTATATAGTAGAGGGATGATGATTCAAATAAGCCAGTTGTGTCTTTTTCTCTCTTCAGAAGCTAGATATCTCTCTAACTCTCACTTAACTGAAGATATATATAAAACAAAAAGGGCTCATCATAGCTGCAACTTGAGTCTTCTACATTGTCTTCCAAGTGTTTGTCCAAAGTCTTAAAAAGACTCCACTTCACTTTATCCGTCTAATTCGAAGAAGCTATGGTGGCTTGAAAGAGTTCCAAGTCATTGGAAGGGTCATTGAGGATTCAATGAAATGCCAAGTACTCATAAACAAGCTCGTGGACTTGAAGATGTACATGTTATAGATTCAATCCTAGTGTCGAGGATTCAACAAGTGCAAAGGGTTGTAAGCTCTGTTGTACCATTTGTTCATATTATAATGCTTAGTTGGAGCTAGGCTAGGCCCTGTGATGTTCTCCCGCAAGGGTTTTGATGCTAAAATTGCTTGTCTTGTTGATTGCTTGTGATGTTATGTGTGGGTTGATTTAGATTTTCTATTGCTTGCACTTGCATAAAAATGAGTAGAGGCCTATTCACCTCCCCCCCCCCCCCCCGGCCCCCGGGGCCCCTCCTCTCGAGGTCCATATATGATGTTTTAAGTCCTTCTACAAGAACACTTATTTTCTCAATTAGTATCAAAGCATGGCACTTTTAAAATTAGTTTTTCCAAACTATTTTCTCTTGTGTGATCTTGATAGTGTTCCAATAACATGGATTGTCCTAGAGAGAGTGGTTCAATCGTGAGACCTCTTTTATTTGATGGCTCAAATTTTTCTTATTGAAAAGTTAGGATGCGTACATTTTTTAAGTCTATTGATGAAAGAGTGTGGGTTAGTGTCTTACAAGGTTGGACTCCTCCAATCAAACTTGTTGAAAATATAGAGGTTCCCAAACCTATGTCTGAATGGGATATAACTGAGCTGAAAGAGAGTGGCTGGAATAGTAAGGTCATGAATGCTATTTTTAATAATGCATCACTTGAAGAATTTCATCGAATTTCAAAATGTGAGATTGCTAAAGAAACTTGAGATATACTAAAGCTCACTCATGAAGGCACTAGCGCCATTAAAGTTTCAAAACTTCAAAGGTTGACCACAATGTTTGAAACTCTCTGAATGGAAGGAAAAGAAACCTTTGATGCATTTTATATAAAATTAACTGACATAGTAAATTCTAGTTTCAGTCTTGGAGAGAAAATTTTAGACTCCAAAATTATTAGGAAAATCCTAAAGTCTCTTCCAGAACGGTTTCAATCCAAAGTCAAGGCCATTGAAGAGAGCAAGATTTTGATGCTCTCAAAATTGAGAAGCTTGTTGGCTCTCTTCAAACATATGAAGTGAATTTAAAACAGAATAAAAGAACTAACAAGAGCATGGCTCTTTAGTTTATTAAAGAAGACTCTGAAAACACAAGTGAGGGTGAACATGAATTTGACCATGCTGAGATGGCCTTATTTTCCAAAAAATTTAGAAAGTTCCTTAGAAATAGAAAGAACAATGGTTTTAAGGTTGATAAGAAAAATCTCAGTAAGTTAGACACTAAACCTAAACCTTTTCAAATCAATGAGAAAAAGGCATCCACGTCTCAGCAGTTCAAGTCCATTCAATGTTATGAATGTCAAGGATTTAGTCACATTGCCCAAGAATGTCCAAACAAGAAAAAGAAAAAGAATAAGGTTATGACTCTCACTTGAGATGACACCATCTGAAATGAGTTTGAGGATTCCTCTTCTGAGGAGGAGACTTGCAATTTCACTACTTTTGTTTCATCAGTTCATGAATTTACTAAATCCTCTTCTTCCTCTTAGGTTTCACTGGAATATATCTTAGAAACTAATATGGAGTAGGTAAAAGAAGATGGAACAAGTGATTCAGAAAATGAAATCACGTATATACATCAGGCCTATAAGGAGATGTATGAGGAGTGCATAAAGTTGAAGGGCTACAAATTGAAAGTGACGGTCAAGTACAAAACTATTCAAAAAGAAAAAGATATGCTGAAACAAGAAGGAGCTTAAATCTCCTCCAAATTGGATAAGTATCAAACTGAATGTGAAACTATTGTTAACAAGTTACAAGAAACTGAAAAAGAGATACAGGAAAGCAATGATTCCAAGAAAAAATTGGAAGAAAAAGTGAGATGTCTTGAGAAAGAGCTCATTAAGGTGAATACAACTTTCAAATGCCAAGTAGGAGCAACTGGAAAGTTTAAGCATATAATTAGCATTCAGAAGTACGCATATGATAGAAGTGATATTGGATTTGAAGATGCACCTTCATCATTAAATGCACCTAAGGAATCAAAACTTGCTCAGTCCCTCTTATCAAGTGTAAGCACCCCATTTTTGACCGCTCGGCAGTCTACACTCCGTCCAGACTTGTTTTCAAGTCATTTTGGGCATATTCCTATCGAATCCAATTCTCTAGTTCCAAATTCCGTCTTTCCATCGCTTCGCGGGCCTGTCAGGCCCAAATAGAGGCAAAATGACCAAAATGCCCTTAGGGGCATTGTCCTTTCTTATTCCAATTCCAGTCCCTCTCTCGAGACAGTTTTTTCCTCAAGATGGTCCAAGTAGCAAAACTACTCACAAAACTGTTAGAGTGGCGGAAATACTCACAAAACCGTTAGAGTAGCGGAAGTACTCACAAAACCGTTAGAGTGGCGGAAACACTCACAATCCAGGCACGTCTCTTCGGAGACGGTAAGACCCCTTTCCAATCCTACTCTCGAGACAGTTTATTCCTCGAGACGGCTCCATTCTAGGCACGTCTCTTCGGAGACGGTAAGACCCCTTTCCAATCCCTCTCTCGAGACAGTTTATTCCTCGAGACGGTCTGAGTAGCAAAACTAATCACAAAACCATTAGAGTAGCGGAAATACTCACGAAGCCGTTAGAGTAGCGGAAATACTCACAAAGCCGTTAGAGTAGCGAAAATACTCAACCCCGTCCGTGTAGCGGAAATACTCCCAAATCATCAACCCCGTTAGAGTAGCGGAAATACTCACAAAACCGTTAGAGTAGCGGAAATACTCAACCCCGTCCGAGTAGCGAAAATACTCACAAATCATCAATCCCGTTAGAGTAGCGGAAATACCCACACCGTTAGAGTGGCGAAAACACTCAAAACCTAGGTCAACACCAGTGGTTGTTAGCCCACTTCGGTGGAAAAGGACCAAACTACCCTTAGGACCTTTTCCGAGACTTTTCGGTCAAGATGACCATTTTGCCCCTAGGTATCTGAATGCCCCGAGAACCACACCGGCTCTGGTTATCAAACCGGTAACCTCCTGAGAATACTTTTTATAGTTTTCTCAACCTCCCCTTACCTTTCCGGATCATTCCGAGTCAGTTCCGGCCAACCCGGTACAAAATGACCGTTTTGCCCCTAGAGGGCCGATCTCCTTCTTCTACCATACCGGCTTTGAGTATCAAACCAGTAATGTCCCGAGAATACTTTTTATAGTATTCTCAACCTTCCTTTACCTTTCCGGACCATTCCGAGTCAGTTTCGGTAAACCCGGTACAAAATGACCGTTTTGCCCCTAGTGGGCAGGTCTCCTTTTCTGACCACGCCAGCTCTGGGAATCAAACCGGCAACCTCTGGGAACATTCTAAATAATATTTCCAGATCCCAAGTCTTTTTCCGGGACAATCCGAGTTTGCCCCGGCAGTTTCTTAGTCCGATTGACCGTTTTGCCCCTAAAGGCCCGGTCAACCTCTCCGACACATCTTATCCTCACTTTTCAAGTCAAATACCTCCAGGACACTACTTTAAGTGTTCCTGCTCCTTTCCGGCCCCCCGGGTCATTCCCGTCTCCTTCAAATCATTCCCGGACTTCCCAGAGTCACTCCTAGTGAAGCTAGGCTAAAATTTACATGGTAGTCACTAGTACAGGCGCCCAAATCTAGTCAAAGATACGTTGCTTGCCAACCTTAAACCTTTTCTAATTGGCTGGCGCCACTCCTAGTGGCGCCAGTGTAAAGTTTGCCCTGGCGCCACTGCAACAGGCGCTAGGTTTGTCCAACTTCTATAAATACAGAGCCTCGTTCAACGTGAAAAGGGTCTGCAAACTTAACCTAAGAATCCTATATTTCGATATACAGAGCTCGAGCATCTCCTAAACCCTAGCCTCCCTAGGTTTTCCAAACCCTAGCCACTATACACAAACCTTAGCCTCTTATACACTCAAGCACTCCCCCATACACTCATACACTAGCCTTCAACCATCCTTTGAAGACTTGAAGAGCTGCCATCCAAACCTTGAAGACAACTCTTGAAGACTGAAGGTGAAGATTAAGACAAAGACCGAAGACCGAAGACAGCGTGGCGCGCAAAATAAAAAAGACATACGGTAGGCTTTCTGTTTAATTTTCTGCACTTCCCCCCTCTCTCTTCTCTCTCCAACCCACTTGGGTTTTCTCTATTTTAATCCCCTATCTCTTTCCCCCCCTTTCTTTGCATGCTTGAAACAAGAGGATTCCCGGTCCATGTGTAGGATTGGGCTATTGGAGAGTCACCGTGTCGGGGGCTTTCTTCTAGTCTAACCAAAGACCACGTGGGACTGGCCCCCTTGATTATGTGGTGAAGCCTTAGCCTTGTATGTTCACGACCCCAAATTGCGTTGTGCATATCATAGTCTTGCATCTTCCAAAAACCGTTTTCAAAGTTGTTTTTCAAAACGTTTTCAAACTTGTTTTCAAAATTGCATCAAAATCTCTTTTTCAAAAACATGTTTTCAAAACCACAATTCTAGAGTGATTCTAGCCTTTCCATGGCTAGGGTTGCTTTAGGAAAGTGTTACATTAAAAGTGACCCTTTTGGTCTATATTTTCAAACCTTATTGTTTTCAAAACCACTTTCTTAAAGTGGTTCTAGCCCCCTTATGGCTAGAATCGCTTTAGGAAAGTGAGATGTTTTCATACTTTCCAAAAACTCTCTCTTCAAAAATCTCTTCCTAAAAATCTCTTTTTCAACATACTTTCCTAAAACTCTCCTCTTCAAAATTGTTTTCAAAAACTCCCTTCCAAAATCTATTTTTTAAAACTCTCTTTTTCAACTCCTCTCTAAAATCTTTTCCTCAAAATTAACTTTCTAAAAACACTCCCTAGATTCACCTTCCTAAAAACTCTCTCCAAAAATCTTTCTAAAAAACTCTCTTTCCAAAAATCTTCCTTCTAGAAACTCCCCTCTAGGATTTTTCCTCCCAAAATCTATGTTTCCAAAAACACACTTTCCAAAGACTCCCTCTTTCCAAAAATCTTTTTCCAAAAACTCCCTCTCCAAATTCACTTTCCAAAAACTCCTCCCTAGGATTCCCTTCTAGAAAACCTTCGTTTCCAAAAACGTGCTTTCCAAAAACTCTTTCCTTAGAGCCCAAGTCAAGCCCTAGAACCCACCATTAGGAAACCCTAAATTTTCTTCCCAAAAACATGGTTTTCAAACTTTGCCCCAAACCTAGGTTTCCAAAACCTCTTGTTTTCTACATCAAAACTATACATGTTTCCAAAACCTATTTTCTACGTCAAAACTACAATTTTCCAAAACTAGGCTTTCTAGAATTTCCCTTTCCAAATCCTAGCCAAATCCTATCTTCCCTTTAGGAAACCAAATCAAATCTCCCAGCTTAGGAAACTAGATCCAATCCTCCGTTTTTGGAAACAAATCCCAAACCTTTCCTAATCCAACTCCTTCCTAATTTCCTACTTTCCTAAACCATAAGTTTCCTAAACCTAAACTTCAAATCTTTCCTTAAGTTTCAAAATCCAAATCTTTCCTAAATTCGAATCCTTCCTAAACTTTCACTTTCCTAAATCTTAAGTTTCCAAAACTTGAACATAAGAATCTTTCCTAATCCAACCATTTCCTAATTCTACCCTCTTTTCAAATATTAACTTTTCAAACCTAAGTTTTCAAACTCTTCCTAAATTCAAACCTTTTCTAATCTCAAGATTTTCCAAAACTCTAAAACTTTCTAAATCCTAAACCTTCTAAATTTCAAGTCTTTCTAAAATCAAAACTTTCTAAATTTGAAACTTTCTCAAGCTAAATCTTTCTAAACCTAAATCTCTCCAAAATTCAAAACTTTCCAAAACTTCAAAATCTTTCTAAATCTAAAACTTTTCTAAACTTAAAACTTTCTTAATTCAAACATTTCCTAAACTGAAAACTTTCCTTTTTCAAACCTTTCCCAAAATGAAACTTTCTTATTTTCAAAACTTCTTTATTTTCAAAACTTTCCAAATTCAAAACTTCCCTTTTTCAAACATTCCAAAATTCAAAACTTTCTTAATTTGAAACTTTCCAAATTCTAAACCTTTCTCAAACTAAACTTTTCTTAATTCAAAACATTTCTAAATTCAATACTTTCTCATTTCAAAACTTTCCTAAAGTTGAAAACTTTCTTAAACCTAAAACTTTCTTAAATTGAAACTTTCCAAAAATGAAGCTTTCCTAATTCGGACCTTTCCTAATTCAAATATTTCATAAAATCCAATCTTTCCAAATCTTCCAAATCCAACATTTCAATCCAATCTTTCTTAATCTCAAGTCTTTCCTAGGTCTCCTATCTTTCCTAAGTCTAGGTTTTCTCAAACCTTCTCTTTTTCAAAACAAGTCCAAATCTATCTCTTCAAATCAAAGTCCAATCTTCTCAATTTCAATTTCCAATCTCCTCTTCCAATTTCAAATCAAATTCAATTTCCAATTCAATCTCTTTCTTCAAATCCACTCTTCTATGTTCAATCGGACTCCGGTCCGAACTACGACTGACCTGATTCCCCCAAAGGGATACGTAGGCAACCTTCATAGGTGCGGTCACAATACTTTTCAAACTTTCAATTCCACCCTCATGGGTGCGGTTTCCAAAATCTTTCCAAATCTCAAGTTCCAATTTACTTTCCAAATTCCAATTTCAAAATTTCTATTTTCAAATTTCTACTTTCAATTTTCAAAACTTTTCAAATTTCTCAAACTTTCTAATTTCAAATCTACTTTCAAACCAAATCAATTTCAAATCCATCTCTTTCCAAATCTATTTTTCAATTTTCTCTTGTTTTGCACTTGCATCCCATGCATCATGTTAATTTTCAAACATTGTTTTCAAAATGGATAGGATTGAACTATAGTTAATTAAAGACTCTCATAGGTGAATTTGGGGTAGATTGACATGTAGGTACCGAAAGGGCGGGGTAGGGTGATAGCTTAGTGCGTCTTCCCTACACGTAACCAACCTCCGAACCTAGGATCACTGATTTCAAAGACCAAACGGAGTTATTTTTCAAAAAAAGGGCTAAATATTTTCCAAAGGTTGCCAAACAACCTGTTTTCTTAAAAAAACCCTCTCTCAATGAGATATTTTCAAATTGTTTTTTCTAAAAACCCTAAGTGTAGTCTTCGGACTATGCTTAGTTTTTAGGTGACCTAACTCACCTTAATCAAGTTAGGTGGCAACTCCGAATCTTTTTCAAAAGCCCTTTATTCAAACCTATTTTCAATTCAAACCTAGTCGCACTCATTCTTCTAGGAGGGTGAGTTCTAACGAGAGAGTACAGCATTTTTCCCGCTTGGGTGAGTATTCGTCGAGTGCAAAAAATCTGGGCGCGACATCAAGCAAAAATGTAACTAAGTCAACCTCGAATGAAAAGGGATTGAAAATCAATGTACGCCAAGGCATCAATCACAAAGGAGCAAGATAAGTCAACCAAAGGTAAATGCAATGCCCTTTTAGGTAAATACTCAACCTTTTCATGTTGTATTTGTGCCCATTTTTCATAACTGCGGTGTTAAATGAAACATTAAACCAAATTGTTTTAAAAGGTCCATTGTTCTAAAAATGAGAGTTCAAACTGAACGTATGTATCAAAATGGTTTTTACAATAATCGGTTTCAAGTCTTGGCTAATGAGTATGATCAATTATTGTCAAATGTTCAAAACTCCTTTCAGAATAATCAGCCAAGAACAAGGTATTTCTCAAACAGAAACTTTAGACAAAATCATTTTGATCATCAAGCCCAACATTTTCAACCCAAAGTATTTGACAAAAATGTTAGATCAAGACAACCACCTTTGTGGGTAAGAAAGTAAGACCTTAATTGCTATGTTGCACATACAACTTTAAAAGCCCGTGATTCTAACATGTGGTACATTAATAGTGGTTGTTCAAGACATATGTGTGGCAACAAGCCTATGTTTATCATACTTAAAAAAATATGATGGTGGTAGTGTTACTTTTGGAGATGGGAGTACTGCCAAAGTCATTGGAAAATGTAAAATTGTTGCACCTGGAATACCTCAATTGAATGATGTGTTGTATGTTAGACGGTTTGAAAGCTAATCTCATAAGAATAGGTCAAATGTGTGACAGCAAATACCAAGTTCTATTTTCAAAATCAAAATCTTCTATTCTGAATAAAAAAAATAAAAAAAAGGTATTTGTATCATGTATAGACTTCGTACCTTAGATAATTGTTATGAAATTATGCCTTTAAATGATGTTGGATGTTATTCAGCCAAGTCAAATGAAGTAGAACTGTGACATGAAAGATTAGGTCACATAAATTTCAAAGAACTATCAAAATTGGCAAAATCTGAACTTGTGAGTGGAATTCCCAAATTGGGAAAACCTTTAAATGTTGTGTGTGGACCATATCAATTGGTAAACAAATACGAGCTTCTCACAAAAAGTCAAAGCGTCTTGCTATCAAAAGTCTATTAAAACTTGTTCATATGGACCTTATGGGACTAACTTGCACTGAAAGTATAGGAGGTAAGAAGTACATTTTTGTTGCCGTGGATGACTATTCTAGATTTACCTAGGTTAATTTTATTATAGAAATTTTTGACATGTTTGATGTATTTAAATCATTGTGTAACATGTTACAGACCAAAAAGAACCGAACAATTAGATGTATTGTTCGAATAAGAACTGACTATGGTAAGGAATTTAAGAACTCTGATTATGCTAACTTCTGTAATGAATAGATGATTAGGCACGAGTTTTCAACTTCTAAGACTCCACAACAAAATGGAGTGGTTGAAAGAAAAAACCACGTTATTCAAGACATGGCTCGTGTAATGCTCAATAGCAAGTCTATCCCAATCAAATTTTGGACAAAAGCTATCAATACTACATGCTATGTGATCAACAGAGTTTACTTAAGACCCGGTTCAAGACAAACTCCATATGAGATATGGAACGATAAAAGCCAAATGTGAAATACTTTTGATTTTTCGGGAGTAAATGTTACATCCTAAGGGATCGTGAACAATTGGGAAAGTTTGAATCTCGGATCAATAAAGGGTTATATCTTGGCTACTCAATTAACAATCGTGTTTATCGTGTGTATAATTTAAATACCTTAACTGTCACTAAATCTTCTAATATTATGGTGGATGACTTAGGTTCACACAAGGTTGGAAATAATAATAATGAGCTAGATGTTCTTACACAATCTATTGAAGATCAGTTAGAAATGAAGAATGAAACAAATTTGGAACAAGTTGAGGAAAACTAACTTGTTGAAACAATACCTACTCATGTTGAAACTCAAAGGAAAAAAGAACCATATGCCAAAGTCAAGCTACATCATCCAATCACACAAGTTATCGGTGATGTGACTAATGGGATGAAGACAAGGTGTCAAGTAAGAAATGGGAAAAATTTTACTTGCTATACATCTACTTGTGAATAAAAAAGTTCAAGATGTTTTATGTGATAATCATTGGGTGTGCGCAACGCAACAAGAATTGGAACAATTTGTTAGAAATGATGTCTGATTTCTTGTTCCTAGGCCTAAGAACACAAATGTTATTGGTACAAAATAGATTTCAAAAATAAAACTGATGAAATGGTACCATGGTTAGGAATAAGGTGAGACTTGTGGCACAAGAGTACTCGCAAGTCGAAGGAATTGATTTGATGAAACACTTGCTCCAATAGCAAGACTTAAATCAATTAGAATATTGTTATCTATGGTTTGTTACTTACAATTCAAATTGTTTCAAATGGATGTCAAAAGTACCTTTTTAAATGGTGTCCTACAAGAGGAATTTTTTGTAGAACAACCAAAAGGATTTGAAGATTCCCATTTTCCAAACCATGTTTTTAAGTTGCAAAATGCTCTTTATGGTTTGAAGCAAGCTCCCCATGCTAGGTATGAAAGATTGATGTCTTTTCTCTTGTAAAATGACTTTTCACGTGGGAGAGTGGATAAAATATTACTTATCAAAAGATAAGACAAACATATTTTAATTGCTCAAATTTATGTGGACGACATTATGTCTGGTGTTACATGTTCTTGCTTGTCTAAATCTTTTGCAACCTGTATGAGTGCTAAATTTGGTTAGGGAATTGAATTATTTTCTTAGTCTTCAAATCAAACAGTTGGATTATAGTATCTTTATATCACAATCTAAATATCCCAAAGACTTGGTAAATAAGAATGAAATGTCTTCAAGTGAACTCTACCCCACTCTAGCGGACTCCAGCCTCCTCTAACCAAGCTCACTCTAGTGGCACCCGCTCTCAGGCAGGCCTTCACCCCGCTCTAGCACGCTACGATTCTTCCCTATTTTTGGTCTGCTCCAGTGTAGTGCACTCTCAGGTGCATGCTACTGCGCTCTAGCCCAATGTCCATTCTAGAAATGTCTTGTCAAAGTCGTACCTAGTACAAGTAGACATGGCCAAAAAGTCTTTGACGTAAAATGGAAGTATGTTAGAATGGCAGGAGTGGAGTATGACTTTGTGCATCCAAAAAGAAAAAGGTTGAAGATTTTCTCCATCTCTCCAAGTAACTTCAAGATCTCATATCGTATATAGTAGAGGTATGATGATTCAAGTAGGCTAGCTTTCTCTTTTTCTCTCTTTAGAAGCTAGATATCTCTCTAACTCTCACTTAAGTGAAGATATATATAAAACAAAGAGGGTTCATCATAGCTGCAACTTGAGTCTTCTACATTGTCTTCCAAGTGTTTGTTAAAAATCCTAAGAAGACTCCACTTCACTTTATCCCTCTCATTTGAAAAAGCTATAGTGGTTTGAAGGAGTTTAAGTCATTGGAAAGGACATTGAGGATTCAATAAAGTGCCAAGTACTCATGAATAAGCTCGTGGATTCGAAGATATACATGTTGTAGATTCAAGCCTATTGTTGAGGATTCAACAAGTGTAAAGAGTTGTAAACTCTGTTGTACCATTTGTTCATATTATAGTGCTTGGTTGGAGCTGGGCTAGGTCCCGTGATTTTCTCTCGCAAGGGTTTCCAAGCTAAAATTACTTGTGTCTTGTTGATTGCTCTTGATGTTATGTGTGGGTTGATTTAGATTTTCTATTGCTTGCACTTACATGAAAATTGAGTAGAGGCCAATTCACACCCCCCCCCCCCCTCTCTCTCTCTCAGTCCATATATGATGCTTATTCATTCTACAAGAACACTTGTTTTCTCAGATCAAATAAACTACTAATATTACATAATATTCATAAACTTTTGTCAAAGAATTCTATATTATTGCCAAATAATAAAGTTTGAGAGTGTAAAATATTTTAAAAGATATAAGAAGAGAGTTTCTAGGTAGTTTTTATAATTTTTTTTTTAATTTTCTAATAAGTTTCTTTAAATTATGTTAGAGTTTTTATTACATATCGAAATTGTTTTTTATAAGTTTTTTTAAAATTTTATGAGATTTTTGTTGTTGTTCTAGAAGCGAATTTCTAGATAATAAGTTTTTCTAAAATTTCATGAGATTTTTGTTTTCATTCTAGAAGTAAGTTTCCAGATAATAAGTTTTTTTCTAAAATTTTATGAGATTTTTGTTTTCATTCTAGAAGAAAGTTTCTAAATAATAAGTTTTTTTCTAAAATTTCATGAGATTTTTGTTTTCATTCTAGAAGCAAGTTTCTAGATAAAAGGGTTTTCCTCTCAAAGTGAGTTTTTCGATTACTATAGGCTGAACTGAACCCAAGAAATACTAATTAGTAGATAAACTATCTTGAATTGTTGCTTTTGTAAGGGGCATTATGGTACAATTATAATAAGCTAAGACTCCTATTTTGTTGCAAATTTAGAGCATTGGAAAATTTGAATTGGGTCATTTTAGAATAAAAATCCTGTAACAGTCTACTTTTTTCTTTTTTCTTTTTTTCTTTTTTTGAAAATTTTTGAAAATATACTTTTTTTGGTACATTGGAAGGTTAAAACCATGAAAAAAGAGACAGTGAGTTGAATTCATGAACTCAATCATAAGTGGGGTGCCAGTACGTGTAGCTAGGAATGGCAACAAGGCGGGTTTCGATCGGGAGTCCCCTACTCCATCCCCGCCCCATCATGGTAACCCTCCCCCCACAACTGGCCCACCCCATTTAATCCCTTCTGACACCCGCCCCGTCCCGGCGCTCCCCATCTTCGTTATGTTAGTGATTTTTTTTTCATAATCCCATGTAATTTTTTAGAAAAACGCTCTTTTTAGACTTTCACCTTGAAAATATGGATTTAGGGCGGAGTGCCATCTCATCTCATACAGTAGTGAGCAATCAATAGAGAGCAAGGACAAAGCAAGCGATAAAATTACAAAAATAAGAGAACAATCATAATAATCGTACTTAAGTAAAATATGTATATATGAAAAATATATATATGCATAACCGGGGTGAGATCGAGTTGGGACAGATTAACCCGTCTTACCCCAATTAGCATCACTCCATACATGTCTTACCCCAATTAGTATCACTTCATACATGTCCCAATAAGGGCATGATAAGCTATGGACCTGAGATCCCATCTTACCCCAATTAGTATTATTCCATTCATGTACCAATAGAGACAGAACGGGATATGCACCCGAGATTTTAGATTATTTAGTCATCCCAACATGTAGCAAACACATTTCTTCTAAAATATGTATATAAATATAAATAGGAAGACGAGAAGAGGGGTTAGCCCTTTGTTTCGCCTCCACGCCTGTGGCATTGGTCACGGGTTCAATTTTCTCCGCTTACAGCTTAATTCTCTCACTAACTTACTAATTATATCTTGTGTGTTATTTGATTCTCATAAATAAAATATAAAATAAAAAAACTAGCTATGTAAGCTAAGTTCTGTACCAAACGACAAAGTGGGTCGCCCGACAGTAGCTTTCAGCGGGCAAAAACACACGATCAAGTTAAAAGGAAATGGTCTAGATCCTGGAACATAGTTACCGACATATTTATTTGAAAGAGAAAAGCGTGTTTTCACTGCAAGAACGAAATTTATTTGTATATTATGAAAAAATATTTCAAAAACGTTTTGAAAAGTCTTGACACGTTTAAAATACTTTTGGGATAGAAATTCTTGAAAAACTTTTAGAATATTTTTAAAATACTTAACGAAAACTAGTAAAAAATTAAAAAAAAAAAAAGATGAAAAACTCTACTAAATCTATTTGGAAAATTGAAATTTTGATTCTTATACATTCTTTTCTTAAGTTTCCACTAAGTATGTATTATTCATACAGATTTTTACTAAGGCTTCTAACTATTTCCTTTAAGCTTTGCAAAAGTTTCTTACTAAAATTTCTATTAAGTTTTCAAATCGGCTGTTAATCGTTTTTCTGCTTTCCTTTTTCTCTATATTTTTTGGTCACGTTTTTCATTTGCGGTTCCCTTATGCTATGTTTAAACTGAAACTTAGCAAGAAAAAGGAAAAGGAAAAAGAAGAGGAAAAGAAAATAAGATGGCGAATTCTAAGATTTTTACTTCTTTTATTTTTATGGTATTTCACCTTTTACTTTTTCTAACAACCAAACGTACATACGATTTAATTTTATATTTTTTCCCTTTCTTTTTTTTCACACCAAATCTTTAATCCAAATATGGCATTAAGTGTCTTTTATTTTTGCTTTCTATTTTGGTAACTGTTATCTAAAAATCACCATCAAGAAAAGCTGATGTGCAAAATTCAAGCCCAACACATGGCGCATGTGTGTAACAAATATAAGGCCCACGGCCCACACTCTAGCCCAACACTAGAAATCTACAATGTTTAGAGAACAAAAATGAAAATGTCCCCATCAGAATAGAAATCACCTTTTATTTACAACATGGAAGAAGAGCACAATACAGAGGCTTGAGGGAAACCAAAATTCATTATAAATTTATATCAGAATTTGAACAACTCCGTAACATAATATAGTGCACTGGAACAAGAGTGTGGTAGATTTCATGGCTTAATTTGATTTTTGCTTATGACTGACTGGTTGATATCATGTTCTTGATCAGGCGCATCAACATACATACTCCTGCATGTTCGATCAGCTAGATTACCACCAGTTTGTCAGATAATAACCTCTTGATTACATTGATCATTATATGATTGCTTCTAGAAATCCTATGGAACTATTGTTCATGGGTACGAGATTCAAAAACCAGGTCCTCCCTTCTAATTTTTATTTTTGTTAAAGTGGAGTTAGAGTGCTTGGACGTGCACATAATCTCACTTCTTCAAAATGAAATTCATTGTCAAACTTTGATGATTATAAATATATATACAGGGGCGGATTCACGCACAGCATATTGGTATCGGCCGCCTTCACTATAATTTAGAAAAAAAAAATTTTTTTTAGCTCGACCTAATTAAAAATAGACTTTATACGACCAAACTCATTTCCCAATACCTATTTCAAAAAAAATTTACTCCGCCTAAACCCATTTATCTATTAAATTAGGGATTGATCCACACTTTTTTCTTTTGCAACTACAATGAAAACCCTCGTGTAACAACTGTGCGAGAGAAAAAAAAAAAAAAAAAAAAGGCAAATCTGAGACCTGAGACCTCCATAGATCCATGGCACAATCAGGTATTTTTTTTTTCCTTCTTCTTCTTCTATGTTTCTCACTTTGTCCCATTTATACATAAATAATTTTTATGTTGTTTTGGTTAAGTGGTTTGTTTCTCACTTTCTTCTATTTATTAATTTATATATAAATAATTTTTATATTATTTTGGTTGAGTGATTTCCCCATAGTTCTTCGAGCAAATGGAACTATTGTAGATGTGTATATATATAAAAATAATTTTCGGGGATTGACTTGGTGTTGAATTGTTGATTTTTCTGCTGCAAATCCAAAGCAAAAAAAAAAAGTTTAATGAATGAAGTTTCTTTATTTTGTGATAAACATGAGATAATCATCTTAAACATGGATGACTTGTCTGTAGTTCGAGAACGATCACGTCGCAAATACTCAAGAAACTACACATCTTTATCATTATTGTGTTGAATTATTTTGTACAGTGATAGATATGCAATTTCAAGAGCCGCATAACCGTTTTACTGAGGTGAGTATGGAGTTGTTATTGTGTATGGCATCTCTTGATTTAAGCTATTCATTATCTTTATTTAATAAGAGAAAATTGCTTCGTTTTGTCGAGTTTTATCCTTCTAAGTTTTTGTCATTGGAGTTTATAGTACTCGATAATCAACTTGAAACCTACTTTCTAGATATCAATCCTAATGATCTATTTTCTGAAATGATAAGGAATGATGGACTTGTACAAAAATTGGTTGAAACAAATAAGGATATTATATATCCATTAGCATATTTGCTTATAAAGTTGGCACTGATCTTACTGGTTGCAACTACATCATTTAAGAGAGTTTTATCTGTAATGAATATTATTAAGACTTCACTTTGTAATCTCATGAGAGATGAGACGATGAATGATTGATGAGCGATATACATTGAAAAAGACATATTCAATACCATAAAAAATGAAGTTATTTTACAAAGGTTTCAGAATATAAAATAACAAAGGAAATTATTGTAGTTTGTCACGTTAAGTTGAACGATATTTTGTATAAGAAACATTTGTTAGTGATATATAAAATTTTGAATATTATTGTATTCTTTTAATTTTTAAAAATTTATCATCTTACTTATAAACAATTGTTCAAGAGTATTTTTCACATTCACTGAATAAAATTTAATGACAAATCTCTCCCAGACAGGGCCACATTAGGTCCACGCCTTAGGTAATTTATTTCCCTTTTGTCAAATCGCACTAGGTGATAACTAGTCAAATATGAGTGAGGAAAGTAGTGATTACGGAATGAAAATTTCTACCATGCATGCCTTTGGGTTAGCTAGGGTCTTTGCTTGGTCGGTATCATGCCTTAACATTACAATAAAAGCTTTAAATTTGGTATTTTTGTAGCCCTAAAATGTCAATGGGGCTAGTGTTGTGATTTTGTTTCTTAAATCCTTAGGTTGTAGCTATTTTAGTCTTGTCGATTAGATTAAAGTAAGCCTATCACTGTAATTCCTTGTTAGTCAAATAAACTTTACATTTAGCCACCAAAGAAACTTTGAACTTGGCCCAAAAAATATTATTGACTTAGGGAGCATCATTTACCATGGATTTAAATATGCATCATTTTACTTAGGTAGCATTTGGGGAGCAATCGTAAGTATATGCCTTTCAATGTATGAGATAAGTCTCTAATCTCTATTGACATTTGGGAATTAGGTTGCGATATACTTCTCATGAATCGTCAAGGATGCTCTAGTGATTAGTGATTGCAAGAATTATTTTCCCGAAGAAAAAGAACTATTTTCTCCGATAAGAAAAATAGAAATGTTCACCTTTCAACAATTATCTTATTTTTGGTAATTTTCGCTTGCTCAACATGCTTCTTCTATGTCTTTGTTTTAAATTGTTCATTGAGTTCCTTCACTATTAACTTTTACAGTTGTTAACAAGGTACAAAAGAAAGGTGCGTGTTAGCTAGTTTAATTAATAAGTATAGTCTTTATATAGTCGTTTTTAGAGACTTGGAATTAATCCCAACTTAATCGGTAGGAAAGCATAACCACTACACTAAAAGCAAAAAAGAATAAAAAAAAAAGAGGGTTAATTAACTTAGCACCCCTCCACTTTACCCAAAATTTTGTTTTAGATTCTCCCTTTTTTACTTGTACTAGTTAACCCACTATACTTGTGGTCCAGTTATAAAGCAAATCTTCTATTAGCTATCATTTGTCCAGCTGATGAAAAATGCCCATTTGACGCTCACTTGGGTTGTCACTAACCTTTTTACCCTTAAAACAATCACAAATATAAAAATAAAGTTATTATCTTTAACACCCTTGCATTTTATACTAAATTTCACTTTAGTCCCACAAGCACATTTTTCATTTGTTGGACAAATGATGGCTGACCGAAACTATATATTGCAACTTAACTGTAAATACAGGGGTTAACTGTTATAACAGAAAAATAAAGGATTAAAGTTGAATTCAATGTAAAAGACAGGCACTAAGTGTAATTAACTCAAATAAAAAGGAAAAAAGAAAAATCCCAAAAGAAGTTAAAAAAAAAAAAAAAAAAAAAAAAAAAGAAAGAAAAAGCCTGAATTGTAAACTAGGTTGAGTACTCGAAGATCAAATCTCATTTAAAACTTTGATGGCTACCAGAAGCCATTCTCTCTTAAGTTACAGGTCAATGCTGTGTGTGCAGATTAAACCAATGAACAAGTAAAAATATAGATTATCAAAATAAATAGCTACATGACAAGATACACTTGCTTTGTCAATGAAAAATCATATGATGTTTTAGTCTTTTTCTTATGGTTAAGCAGAAACTAATTGCATACTGCTTTCATCTATTAGATAGCATCTGGGATAATTATTAAAAAAATGGAACCTCTTTCTGAAAATTCCCACACAATCCATCGACCAATTCAAAATAGGTTATTGTCAGTTACATGGTCTGATATATTAAGAGAGGAAAATAATTCAGGATATGGACAAACACACAGGAGGTCCTTGATTGTAGCATTACACCTTTTTTTATATATTAATTTTCTGTACCTGTAGAGGGTGGCTAGCACTTCCCCTAGTTTTGTGCCACTTGTTTTAGAGAGCCACTGGTTTCTCCTTCTAGATTCTATCTCTTGCTGCATTTTTTTATTGTTGCTTTTGGCACTATTCAAAGTTGGATGCTGTAGAATTTAATCCATGAGATCATGAAATGTTCGTACTTCTTGTCCCAGGACTGATCTTATATCACATATATATATATATATATATATGTCCCAGGGATCAGACAATTATGACTTCAGTTGCTCATCAACTGAGTGTTGCAGATCATACCCTCTATTGTTGTGGATAACTAGTAGCAAATTAATATCTTTTTAGAGTCTCGGGTGCCCATACCTATTCGAGATGAGCGTAAAATGGCCTAAATATCCGGTTAGAAAAAATGAAAGAAAAAGAGATGGTCAAAATTCTAGTTCAAGAACTAGATGTCATATGTTAACTCTAGCCGGCGCTTTGAAGTCACACCAATTAGTTGCTCTAAGAAATTAAACTAAAATGTTTAAAAAGAGAAACTATAACGTTACATGAAATTGAGAATTTCTATAATTGATAGTTGAACTACTTAAGTTTACTCATTATGCCCTCGTTAATTGATTGGTAAGAGTAGTTATGCAAGTTAAACGGAAAGTCTCATTCTGTTTTATTATTTTTTTATTGAATTGAAATTGTGATAATATATTGAATAAGTGCCGGGAATTATCTATTTATTTGATTAAATTTTTTTTTTTGGGTATGACTATGGCTCACAATTGCACAGCTACATAAGTACCTTATGTGCAATAGTTGCAGGATGCTTCGGTGTACATGGGATTTCCAACCATTAATTCCTATGATTATAACTCGTTCATTAATTGCCTGTATTATTTGCCTAATATTGATCGTTTAACTTCACTATCAACTTCATGAAGCCTACTTATGTTTTTTTTATTTTGAGCTGGCTCAATTTAATTTTGCCCAAAAAGACAAAGATAGGGATGTGGATGGGCTGAATTGGATCAGGTCCTGCATAGGCTGAATTGGATCAGGTGGTGTCAAATCTAAAATCAAAATAATTTTGATCAATTTTAGAATTTTAGATTGAGAACCGAACTGAACTAAACTAACTAAGTTGGTCCAAGCCAATCCATGATTAATTATGTTTTACATCGGATTGGTTATAATCTATTCAAGTTGACTCTCCTATTGGACTTCATTTATTCATTTATTAATTTTAAACAATAGATTCAATTTTGTATCTCAAATTTTCAACAAAAAAAAAAATGAAACAAAGTTGAGAGCATATGAACTAAGATAAAAAAACAAAAAAAAAAAACAGAGATTTAAAGACATTTATACCATATGTATATCAATTTTATGACCTACATAGATCGAAT
Source organism: Euryodendron excelsum (assembly GCA_033060915.1). Lineage (NCBI taxonomy): Eukaryota > Viridiplantae > Streptophyta > Magnoliopsida > Ericales > Pentaphylacaceae > Euryodendron > Euryodendron excelsum. The sequence continues at coordinate 10,960,165 of CM065385.1, forward strand.
CTTGAGTCAATTCTCGGATCAATTTGGGTCTTAATAATGCTAACCAAATAATCGAATCGAATTTATCAGTTTGATCATTTTAAGACCGCAAACCGAATTCCTAATATACCCAAACCAATCCAATTAATAAAAGCTGAATTGGTTCAATTATAGAGTCTTTCAATTCTTTTGTGCACCCTAGACTAAGGTTTAATCAAGAGGTGATTATTTTCGTCCTAGCTAGTTCCTAAACAAACATCTATTCTGGAGAATTTTAGGCGCAATTTTCCCCTATAAGTGGAGGCATGGGTTTTCATAATTTAAAAATTTTGTTTTCACTTTTTTGCAGCATAAAATTGAAACACATCTTATTTATAGAAACTGTCATTTTCTCTAAATTTTTTTTAACAGGGTCTTCAGGCCTTTGACTGCTAATCATTTGAGTTCATGCAGTGTCATTGTCTACACAAAGAAACAATGTAAAATTCATGCATTTATATGGACAATATATGTATTTGGTCCAAAAAAAACGTGATAGTTATTTCCTCCAATTATAACCCTTAATTTCAACAACCGAGCTATACTTTCTTCATCACGTAAAGGAGACAAAGGAATAACGAGTTCGAAGTTATTATGATTGCTAATTAAGTTGTAATACAAGGGGAAAATTAGTAGTAGTTATGACTGTTAGAGAACAGTCCACTACAATTATCATTTTATATTCATTGTTGCTAGTGAATTGTGGACATACCAGCAAAATCAAAACTGAAATGTCACTCGTTGCATTGCCAGAAGTCTCGTTACAAAAACAAAAACCAAAAAATAGAAAATCAAAACACAAAATTGCGAAGATATTAGCTATATAGAGTGATTATATAGAAATTAGCTAATTGTAGTTTTAGCAGCATTGGGTGCTCATGTTAGAGAATTGACTAGACAAACCAGACGCACCACCACCACCACCAACAAAACCTCTCCTCTTAGGCTTCTTCACCATTGAAATTGGAGGTGCCCAATTGCTAAACTTGGGGGAACCAATTCCACCAACCTTTGCTTCCCTATTTTCTCTGCCAACTTCTCTGCTGCTAAAGCCATTGACAGGGACTTTGTGGCACTCAGAGAGCCATTTGCACTGCATGTAAGTGGCTGTTCTCCACGGAGGTATGTGGAGCCTTCTCTCTCTAAGTGACTCTTTAGCAGCTGAGCAGAGGAGGGAGATTATCTGGGTCAGCTTGTTTTCATCACCCACAAAGACTGATGGGAGCCTGGCCGTGAGCTCTTTGTAGGTTGATGTAGGCCTTGCCAACTCAAACTGGGACTTGAAATCTATGTCTACTATTAGCCTCACTGAAGTTCCATTCTCCTCTTTCATTACAACATCAATGTATTCATAATCACCTGATGATCGGACCCAAAAAGACAAAATATATATATATATATATATATTAATTATTAATTATATAAAATGTTTCCAAATATTAATCGAACATTCGATCGGGCTTAGAAAACTGTATTTTGAAATCTCGACTCTCGAGCTCTAGTTCTTCTCAGAAAATAGTGTGTATGAAATACTTATATGCAAACATATATATACACCCATACATACATACAGAGAGAGAGAGAGAGAGAGAGAGAGAGAGAGAGAGAGAGAGAGAGAACTCACCACCTGGACATCCCAAAGTAGTAGGCCAAGAGGTTTGGCATAGAGAAGCACTATAACCACCCCTTTTCAGCCTCATGACAAGCCACTTCATCAGACTAGTAGTCTTCTCTGCATCCATTATATTTGTCATATGTTTCAAGATATTCTTAAGAACCTCACTCTCAGCATCTGTATTACTTCTCAGAATCTCCTACATAGCCAGTACAAGATTGCAAACAGCATATCAAACACACACAAAGCAACAAAAATGACAATAATAAATAAATAAATAAATAAAAAGCAAAAGAAGAAATAGATACAAAGAAAGAGAAAAATATGACCATATATATATATATATATATATGTATGTATGAAGCATTTGGCGCAATATGAGTACCTGTAAAACTAAATATTTGGTATGGTGGTTGCAAGGGGGGCTTTCTGAGGATGTAGAGAAGATGGGTGGTGCTGATCCTGACTCCATAAAATCATGGACCATCTGAAAGAGTTTCTCCTCTTCTAAACTGCCCATTTTTCTCTCTCTAAAGTACTCCCTTTCTTTCTCTCTCTCTCTAGATGCTTGTTGAATTGGGGTTAAGGATATGGTCTACTGAAAGTTCCGCAAGGGGTCCTTCTTTATATGGGTGCTGACTGGCGGTGGAATTTCAGCTTTATGGTGGCAGATGAGGTCATGGTGAAGTAGTAAATATGGGCATGGTACCTGTGCAGAATATACTGATTTTTATTATATGTAGACTCTGGAAAATGACCTGTTCCAGAAGTTCAATTCAGAAATTCTTGTTTTATCCTATTCTGGGGACATCCACTTGCAGAGTATCGTCCTATTGACCCAGTCTTTGGACCTCAATTAGGTCCAAAGCCCCCCAAAAGTCATGAGTGTTTTTGTTTTTTTTTTTTTTTGTTTGGAGAAAAAAGGTGAGAGGCGGCTATTATTGATAGCGACCTCCTTGGGCGTGACTATAGGAACTCCCACCCGCTACGGAATGTCCAGTTTGAGCCATAACTATTACCCGGGAGGACGAGTTCGTCACCGCAGCCTCACCCAAGGCCAAGAAGAGCAAGAGGCAGAACACCAGACCCTAGACAGAGAGGCGCCGAGCGCACAGCTCGAACCCAAGACCTGGGCCTACTGGGGTCTTACCAGGCAACCTCTTGCCCGCCAGACTACCACCTCGGGTGGTGCAACATGAGTTGTTTAATTAGTGACAATTCTCTCATTATATTGGTAAGACTTACATTTGTTTTTGCTTTTCGCATTTTGGTTTTTTCTTTTTTTAATTTTTGAGAACATGTGTCTGATAATCAACACTACCACTTAACTTTGTGTTTAAATCCCAAAGTTGCTGAGGGAAAATAAAAGAGAAAAGACTACGAAATTACATTTTATAGCCTGTTTGAAACTTGGGAGAGGAAAGGAAAGGAAAAAAAAAACAAAAAGTTAGTTTTCCTTAGTTTGCCTTCCTTGTTTGTATTTATAAAAAAATAAAGAAAAAATGAAAGAAAGAAGACAGAGAAAGAGAAAGAGAAAGTGTGTGCGCTCTCTCTCTCTCCCCCCAACCGGCCCCCAACACCCCCCCCCCCCCCACCCTTCTTTTTCCCCTCTCTTTTCCTTATTTTTCCTTTACTTTCTCCCTCCGAGGTAGAATCAAATAAGGAGAGAGAAAATTTTTAAAAATTTCCCTTCTCTTTCTTTCCCTCTCCTCCCTCAAGTTCCAAACAAATTGTTAGGTTTGGTTTTCAGAGAAAGTAGAGGATAAAATAACATAAAAATAAAATAGGTAAGAATTTAAAATTCTTTATTTCCTTCTCTTTTCTCTCTTAGAGAAAGAGAGAATCTGTATGAGAAAAGTAATTGTCTTTCCAAAAATTTGAACTCAAAATACTATCAAAATGATGTGGCGATGATATTTTTATAACTACGAGCCGTGCTTTTATTGGAAAGTAAAAAGTTTTCATTCAATTACATTGTTATGCGAAAATTCTTTATAAATTTCTGAGTTGTATAACATTACCAATTTTTGTAACTTTGGAAGACAAACTGATCTTTTACTAGCATTCGAGCTTGTGTTCGTGGACTCCATCTTCTTCTACTTGCTTCACTTAATTACCACCGTCCATGAGATTATAGTGCATGGGAATTCAGGTTCTCTGGAATGTAAATCAACCTGTAATTTTAAAAATAAATGCACTTTACATGCCCAAGTTCATATAATTGAGCGCTTTTTTTTCGTCTCTCTAAATAATCACCGATCTTCTTTTACTTAAGGCTCTTATATTTAAAAACCTAGCTGTGTGCGCAAGGTGCGACTATGTCAATTATGAATTCTTGCTATTACTGTAGAAAAATATGTCACATTGGAGCCATTTTGGACTAGGTATTAGATTGTGACATAATAAGCACTACTAAAAAATGACCCTTTTGCTTCGGAAGTTTTTGCGACGGCAATTTACCCAACGCAAAAGGTTGTCGCAAAAACTTTTTGCTACGGACATTTGCGACGGAACATATACGGGGTCGCATATATAACTTTTTGAGACAACTATTTACGACGGGATTTTCGCCGTCGCTAAAAGTATTTTTTGCGACGGGATTTTGCGACGGCAAGTTATCGCAAAGAATTTTAATCAAAACAACGCCGTTTTGATTAAAATTCTTCACCCCGCCTTTCTTCTTCATTTCCCCCCATTTCGCTGTAAACCCTAGCCGCGGCAGATCGAGCACTCTGTAATGTTACCCTCTCTCTCTCTCGATCCCCCTCTCTGATCACACCATCGCCATTGCCATCGCCATCGCCATATCCTCGTCAGATCGCCATCGCCATCGCCATATCCTCGTCAGATCGCCATCGCCACCGCCTCCTCCGCTGCGCCATCGCCACCGCTTCCTCCGCTGCGCCATCGCCACCTTGTCCACTGCGCCATCGCCACCTCCTCCTCCGCTGCGCCATCGCCATCGCCTCTGCTGCATTGCACTCCCAACAACTCCTCCGCCGCGCCATCGCCACCTCCTTCGCTACACCGCACTGCCGCGTCCTCTGCTACGCCTCCGCCCTCTATTTTGCTGCGTCCACCTCCGCCACACCACCACTGTCTCCTGTGGCTGAAGGTATGTTCTCCTATCTCTCTTATTATTTGCATTGCATGTTTGACATATATTCGTTGGCTGCACTTCGAAATTGAAGAACCCACAGTAATGAAGCAATAAAATTGGTCTTTTCTTGGCTTTGTTAGAAACAAACTCAATGTCATGTCTAATGAATACGTTCAATGCCAATCTTTGGTTCGGTATGTACATATGAAAATGCAATTGCTTGAAGTTAAATGGCTAGCTGAATAGTCTAGTTTATACAAACTTCAAAAGTGTAAAAGTTTGGTATGTACATACTCTGGAAATGTCTGTTTTAACTGTTGCTGCTTATTTCATTTGGTAGCTCACTTATTAGCCTGCCCTGTTCCTTTAGTGGCAACCCCCCCAATCTATTTCTATTTGGTGTTGGAATTTGGATTATCTGCTCACATCTGCAGGAGCCAAAAAATGGGAAAAAAAAAAAACAGAGTATTATATATAACTGAATAGACAAGGTGAGTGAGTGGCTTTACTATATCTAAGGGGCTGATTGCAAATGTTAAAAAGTTAAAAAATGTTGTTGGCAGCAGTGTCTCTTGTTTATACATACTTTAAAAGTGTAAAGCACTATTCAAAGTGTTCCATATGGCCAAAAACTACATATTCTCTATGGTAACAACGGTGTCAACAAATAACTTGTGGCTATGATACTTGAAAAGTGGAAACCCTCAAGTTCAGGCTTGTTCTTTTCTTTTCACTATCAACATAAATACACCGAAATCAAAGGCTTTAGAAAACAAACTCAACAAAACCTCAACATATTTTCACATAATCTTACCAAAATCTCAACATATTTTGGCAAAATATTGTGTTTTGTGATCATATCAAGGTGAGTGGTTGGCTTTATTAGCAAAATAACAGAAACAACCTGGCAAAGAGACTAAAGCATGGATGAGACATTTAGGTGGGAGATAGAAAGGTAAAAGGGTGAATGAAAAATGATCTTAGTCGTTAAAATGTTTTCAAATTACTCAGCCTTTGCATACAATTGTAAGAGAGAGACATTTTCAATATCCACGATGCGTTTTATTAGATAGATGTCACGTAGGACAAATGTCCCATCAAAAATAAAAAAAATATTATGTTTTATTATATAGATATGCAAGACTATATCTTTAATTTTTCTCTAAACATTTAATTTACTATATAAAAGTGACTAATCTATTCACATTATTCAAACAAAACATGAGAGGATTTTATTAATAATTAAGACTAAAAACGTGACACAATTCTTTTTACATAACACGTTACATGGATTATCCTAATAAACTATACCATGTGCAAAGCATGTGCTCCACTAGTAGTCCCAATAAAACTAAGAGTATTATCTTATGAAAAATAAAAAATTTAAAATGACAGAAAAATAGTAGGACAATGTTTCTTGTACTAAACGAGTAGAAGAAATGTTTTTTTTTTTTTCCTAACATTGTTTATGATATTTCTTTCATGCATGCATACATACATACATACATACATATTTATATTTTGGTTACCTCATGCTTGCATGAGTTAATTGAAGTATAAGCTTATAACCTTAGACCCGTTCAAGAATCCTCATCAGAGTTTGTGGATTCGGCGTTGATGAGATGGTTCTTGAATTATCCAGTTTCGGACAGTTTGGGAATGCATAAGTCTATATGACAGTTAGTGGCTCACCATTTCAAATTGTTTATCTTTGAGGCTTATTCTGTGTGGCAGCTCCTATTGTTCTTGGCGTACATACTGGATGTGGTGTATATCAATACACTTTATCTGCGTCGTGTACGTGGAGAACTGCGGGGAGATGCTGCCGAATTTTCCTTGGAGAAGGACGAAGTGGTTTGAGTTGCTTTATTCCATATAGACTGTGTATTCCTGAATGAGATAGGACCACCTACCTTTTAGAGTGGAGTTGGATGGATAGGTTTCATGATGCATGAGCATTTTAAATAGATTATTTTTTAGTTGTTGTGGTGGATAAGTAATGTTGTTGATGTCGGTATGTGCAGAAGTATGGACAAGAGTTGGATTGATTTAGGCGATAGGCTATCACCGGAATATATTAATGGGATTGATGAATTCTTGTCATTTGCATACGCCGGCCGAGATGAAACTTCTGTCATATGGTGTCCGTGTAGGAGGTGTTTAAACCGATATCATAACCCACGAGATGTTGTGCGTAACCATCTTTTAAAGAGTGGGATGTACAGAAATTACAAAAATTGGACAAGTCATGGGGAAACCCGTCGTCCTTTGCAGTCTCACGAGGAAAATGAAGTGCTAGTGGAACCTGACAGTGGTGCTGACATTAGGGATGACATGGTTGGAATGATAAAAGAGGCTATTCCATATGTTGGCACAACTTCTGATAATGAACAAGAGAAGATAGGTGCAAATCAAGAAACAACTGATTTTTTTAAACTTTTGGAAGAAGCACAGACTGAATTGTATCCGGGTTGTCAGAAATTTACCAAATTGTCTTTCATTATTCGGCTTTTGCATATGAAGGTACTAAATGGTTGGACCGACAAGTCGATTGATATGTTACTTGAGTTATTGTGTGAGGCTTTCCCTGAAGGAGTCAATCTTTCGAAGAACTACTATGAAGCTCGCAAGATAACTAAAAATTTAAGGTTCACTTATGAGACTTGGGATGCATGCCCTAACAATTGTATGTTATTTAGAAATGAGGATGCCGATCTTAGTCAGTGTGTCATATGTGGCAGTTCTAGATGGAAAGACTGTGATGAAACTGTACTCTCCAAAGATAAGAAGAAACCTGCAAAACAAATGAGGTATTTTTCCCTGAAGCCAAGGTTGCAGAGATTGTTTATGTCGTCACAAACGTCCAAGGCAATGAGATGGCATGCAGAGGAAAGAGTGAATGACGGGATCTTAAGGCATCCTGCTGACTCACAGGCATGGAAACATTTTGATCAGCAGAATCCAGAATTTGCCAGTGATCCCTACAGTGTAAGGCTTGGGCTTGCCTCAGATGGATTCAACCCATTCAGGTCAATGAACATAGTCCACAGTACTTGGCCTGTAGTGTTGATTCCATGCAACTTACCGCCTTGGATGTGCATGAAGCAACCATTTCTGATCTTGTCTGTACTTATTGATGGCCCAAAATCCCCCGGCGACAAGATCGATGTGTATTTGCAATCGTTGATTGAGGAGTTGATTGAGTTGTGGAATGAAGGTGTAGCCACGTTTGATGCATCGACGAAAGAAATGTTTCAATTGTATGCATGTTTGTTGTGGACAATAACTGACTTCCCTGCATATGCCATGTTGTCAGGATGGAGTACGAAAGGTAGATTTGCTTACCCCTGCTGCAATAAGGAAACTAATTCCCTATGGTTGAAACATGGTAAAAAATTTACCTACAGGGGTCATCGTCGGTTCTTACCTGACGGTCACAAATTTCGAAAGGATAAAGTTTCTTTTGATGGCACCTCGGAGATAAAAGGCAAGCCTACAGTGTTATCTGGATCAGATCTATTGCTTCAGTTAGAGTCAGAAGGAATTTTAACTCAATACAAGAGGGATGATCTGATAGAAAGACGTAGAAGATTACAAGAAAATGACAATCCTGGACCTCAAAATCATAATTGGAAGAAGAAAAGTATATTCTATGAGTTGCCATACTGGAGACACAATTTGATCAAACACAATCTCGATGTAATGCATATAGAGAAGAATGTCTGTGACAATGTATTGTGGACTATACTAGGAGTTGTGGGGAAGTCCAAGGACAATGCAAGTGCTAGGCGTGATCTAGAGCTTATGAAACTTAGAAAAGCATTGCACCCGCAGAATAGAGAGAATAATAAAGTCTACCTACCACCTGCACAGTTTACAATGTCTAAGGAAGAGAAAGACTTGTTCTTGAAAGTTCTGAAGGATGTTAGAGTGCCGGATGGGTATGCATCCAATATATCCCGTCATGTCCGTTTACAAGATAGAACCATTTGGGGTTTAAAGAGTCACAATAATCATGTCATGATCCAACAATTTATTCCTCTGGCTCTACGGAATACATTACCGAATAAGGTTGTTCAACCATTGATTGAATTGAGCAACTTCTTCAGACAACTATGCTCCAAGGTGAACCGTGCAACTGAGTTACAATATATTTAGGAACGTATAGCAGTAACACTTTGTCATCTTGAGAAAATCTTCCCTCCCTCGTTCTTCGATGTAATGGAGCACTTACCTATACATTTAGCAGAAGAAGCATTGGTAGCTGGACCAATGCAATATCGATGGATGTACTCAATTGAGAGGTATCTTCTGACATTAAAAGAGTATGTCCGTAATCGAGCTTGCCCTGAGGGTTCAATAGCTAAAGGTTATGTGATGGAGGAGTGTATGAATTATTGTGCACAATATCTACATGATGTCGAAACAAAATCCCATCGGCCAGTGCGAAACATCGATGGTCCAGAGGGGAAAGGCTTGCAATATACTATTGACCTCAATTCAAAGATGCAAATTCATCGCTATGTCTTGTCCAACACAAAATCAGTTGAACCATTTAGAAAGTAAGTTATTTAATTAACACTCTTCATTATATTTTTATTAGTCTTTGTACATTATATGTTGATATCTCTCAAATTACACAGCTTGCACCTTGCTTCCATTAAACAAAAAAGGCCTGGCGTAGACGCTCGCCACATCCAACACGAGCATTTTGAAACATTCCACACTTGGTTCAAAGAACATGTGCGTACTTATTATTATACGATATAAATGCTTTAATTAAAAGTAACATTAAATTTCTAAACAGGTACAAACTTTGCTAACAATAACTGTGTCACATTGTCTAAAGAAATCATTACATTGGCAGCTGGTCCTGATTCAATTGCATGGAGGTATAATGCCTGTAATGTGAATGGGTTTCATTTTCGAGTGAAGGGCATGGATGACCATTGAGTTACGCAAAATAGTAATGTAGCTTTAAAGGCAGAGACATTAAGTTATGCTAGTCGGAGAGATAACAATCCTCGTGTTGGGGGTGTATACTATTATGGGCAATTAACTGACATTATAAAAGTAAGATACACTAATAGCATGCCATATGTAATGTTTAAGTGTAATTGGATTGATAACAACCACGGAAAGAAGGAAGACGGCTTCAAGTTCACATTGGTCAACTTCAACCACTTGTTATACCGAGATAATCGAGTCACAGATGAACCGTTCATCTTCGCATCCCAAGCTGAGCAAGTTTGGTATGCTTCAGATGCTTTGGCGCCACAGTGGCATGTTGTTGTAAAGATGTCCCAAAGAGGTTTGTTTGATATGAATTCTGCGATTCCTCAAGTTGATCCGTACACAAGTCAACAATTAGAGGAGAATGTAGTCGTAATTGATGATGCAGATGGTAATTGGGTTAGGGGAGGAACTGAAGGAGAGACAGTTGTTGATGTTAATACTTAGGAAATATTTCAGTATCTTGGTTGCAACTTATGAGTTTTGAGCAGAATATTTGCATTTTTGTTTTGTTTTTCTTATAAATGTTTATGAACTGTTTATTTTATGTGTTGAACTTTAGAACAATGGTTTTATGGTTTGGAGATGTATCAGGCATATGTAGCTCACTAGAAATTTCATGGTTTTGAAAAAAAATGGTTACATGGTACGTACAACAGGACTATATATACTATGTTCTAATTTGGCTTGCAGATGTCTTTCTCGATGAGACGTGCGCACCGTCCTCGTACTACGTCTGAGGCACTTCGTCTAAGCTCACCTGAGAGTAGTGAAGCCTCTACACCATCATCACTACCTGTCACATTGGTAGCAGCACCAGCACCAACACCAGCACCAGCAGCAGCAGCTGCAGCACCACCACCACCACCGTCGCCGCCGCCGGTACCAGCACCTTCTGCAGGTATATAGGTTTGGTTCTTCTATATGGATACTTGATCCTTTCGGCGTTAGCTTTAAGCATATTTATGTGAGTAGTCTCTTGGTGTGCTTAATTTTTTTTTTCAAGTATAGTTTGCTTTTTCAAATGCTTCAATGAGTGAATAAGTTGGTAGCAGTAGCTACGTTTTATATTCTAATGACGGGGAGTTTTCAAGTTATGCAACAAAGGACTGCGAAAAATAACTTAGTTGTCTTGCTTGGGATAATGTTTTCAATGTTGTCTTGCTTGGTTTGGGTTTTTAAGCTACTTGAAGAGGACAAAAAGAGTATTCTTTCAGCTATTTGAGGTTGCCTTACAATTTTCTTTTATCCTTTCTTTAAATTTTTAGCTAAAACTTGGCTTTTATATCTTTGGGCAATTAGAAAAATGATGGGGATGGTGAGCCTTTCGAACTTCTTGACAATGAGTGAATAAGTTGGTAGCAAAGTGACGATACCTACTGCAATTAAAAGGTCATATATGCGCAATCACTTTCTCTTATCTCTAAGTTAATGATTTTTTTTTTTTTTTGGGTTAGGCATTACGTTATTAATTTATATATGCTTATTGTTGTCCCCTGTTTCTTTTAAAGCATTTTTTTCTGTGCGAAATCATGTACACATCTATTAGTATATTTTTCTTTATACTTGATTGGGTAACACTTCTTTGTGCCCATCTGATATTATCATATTTTACCATGAATTCTGATATTCTGATTGGCTATTAAGTCTTGCTTGGAATTGAACTGGTTCATATGACGAATTATCATTAGGAATTTTTCACTGAGGACATACCACGAAAATACAACATTGAAGCTTCTAATTTGGCTTGGATATGTTTTTAAGGCTTTTTAATGATAATGCTAAAATAGTTAAAGTAGTTAATTTGGGTTGGATATGGTTTTAAGCACGTAAATCTAAACTAGCCATCTGTCAAAATAGTTAAAATCAGATTTTGTTAAATATGTTGTCCTGATTTGCTTTTGTTCTGGTTTTTTAATTTCATAGTTACTTAGGCCCATTTCAATGTTGGATACTTAAATTCTCCATTCTGCAAAGCATTTCTATTCAATCCTGATAACCATCTAGAATGATAAAATTTGCAAGTCAAGTTCTAAAATCCAAATATGGTATTGCATGCATTTGATTTTCGTTTGATCCAGAAAAGAAGCTCATCCTATTTGGCTACCAACTGCTGTGCATGGGGTAATGTTTTCAATGTAATTGGATATTAAGTCTTGGTTGGGGTAATGTTTTCAATGTTGTCTTGCTTTGTTGAATGATACAGGTGTTGAGGCATCATCTTTATCAGTTGGTGGTCGAGGCACTGCTAATGGCATTCCAGGTTGGGGTCTAACCATTAAAAATGTGGTGGTACAGTTTGATGAGTTTGGAGAGCCCGTTGGTGATGATAGTAGCCGAATGTCTAGCCAGCTTGGCCATCTAGTAGCAGAACGAGTTCCCTTTAACTATTTAGATTGGGATAACGTGCCTGATAATATCAAAGATGGCATTTGGAATGGTGTGGAGGTAGTAATATATACACTCGCTGTTTTTTTAAGTTACTTAATATAAAATGTGAGCTAATGTTCTATATTTTCTTATTTGTAGGATAACTTGATATATTGTCCGCCTGAATATAAAGTAGTTTGCATGAAGTCATGCTCTAAGATTTGGAGAGATAAGAAGACTAAGTTAAAGAAAAAACACTTTTGTCCATACAAGGATGACCCCCTCCTTGATAGTAGACCCCTTAAGAATGTCATGCCAGAAGTTTGAAAAGAGCTTGTAACTTATTGGAGGAGCCCCAAAGCACAGGTAAGTACTTCTACTTTAGTTCTTGCAATCTCTTGTTGTTTGGTAAACCTAGCATTGCATCATTTATTGGGTCCAAATTCATGTTTGACAATAATGTAGGAGATATCGAACCAAAAATTCTGCTAATCGAAAGCATCGTGCCATACTTCATCGAACTGGGAGGACGCATCTTCGCCAGATACGACAGAAAGTATATAAATGAAGTTACTTAATTTTAGTTCATGAAAACATTTATTTGAATATAACATCTGTAATTGTTTTATATTTGCAGCTATCAAAGGAAGGGAAGAGGACTGACAGGATGAGCATCTACATTGCATCACATAGGACATCTGACCCAGAGGTGGCAGCCATTGTTGTAAGTACTTGTATGGTGGTCCTTTGGTAAAAGTTTTATTTTTATGTTTCTAATTAATTTCCCCTTTTGTAGGCTGAATTTGAGCGGCGACTTGAGGCGGTGCCTGAGGAGGACAGGACTAATGAGGTTCGAGATAGCATTTTCATAAAAATGATGGGGAAGGATGAGCATGGATATTGCAGGACCTACGGGACAGGTATACTGCCATCAGATTTATAGCGTAGGAGTGGTAGTTCATCGCAGTCAGCTGGCTCGTCGCAGCTGCCCCCACAGGGCCCAAGTATCGAGGAGATCACTCAACAGGTCACTCAGCACGTCACTCAGCACCTCACACAGTTTAAAGATGATATTAGAGAGTTAGTTATGTTAACAGTCACCCAGTGTATAGGTTTGCAGGGTGCAGGCAGTACGAAAGCGGCTTTGCAGGTTTGATAAAATATCCCTTTTGTTATATTCATATATGTATTACAAAGTAATTAGTAATAAACATTTACTTATATATGTAGGTCCCAGATGCATCTAGTGGCCATCAAGTATTTCAGGAGTCCGTGGGTGATGATGTTATACCATCTGCATCACCAGCTACGCCAGCATCAGCTACACCACCATCAGCTATGCCACGGCCTACAGACCAGGTATGGTATTATATATATTTAACGGGAATTTATTTTGTATAAAACACTCACGAGGTGTGAGGACAAACGGCACAGTCAACGGAATCTCAGTTAGGGAGTTGGAGCATTTTTTCTAATATTAGGACAGTTTAAGTGTTAAAATTTAAGTTTTGTCGTTTTCGGATTTCCGGATTGGGAATTATAGCATTTTTTCTAATATTATTACTCTTTAAGTAATAAAATTGAAGTTTCGTCGTTTTGGTGCCCAAAATCCACGAACGGTGTAGGAATGGTGTGAAACTTGGCATGTAGCACGGTTTAGGCAATGATAACGCGTGGGGACAAACGGGACGGTCGCCGGATTCCCCGTTTGGGAATTATAGCATTTTTTTCTAATATTCTTACACTTTAAGTTTTAAAGTTTAGTTTCGTTGTTTTGGGGCCCAAAATCCACGAACGGTCTAGGAATGACGTGAAACTTGGCACGTAGCACCATTTAGGCAATGATGACATGTGGGGACAAACGGCACGGTCGCCGGATTCCCCGTTAGGGAATTATAGCTTTTTTTCTAATATTATTACACTTTAAGTTATAAAGTTCAAGTTTCGTCGTTTTCGGGCCCAAAATCCACGAACGGTCTAGAAACGGCGTGAAACTCGGCACGTAGCACGGTTTAGGCAATGATGACGTGTGGGGACAAACGGCACGGTCGTCGGATTCCCAGATTGGGAATTATAGCATTTTTTCTAATATTATTACACTTTAAGTTATAAAATTCAAGTTTCGTCGTTTTGGTGCCCAAAATCCACGAACGGTGTAGAAATGGTGTGAAACTTGGCACGTAGCACGGTTTAGGCAACGATAACGTGTGGGGACAAACGGGACGGTCGCCGGATTCCCCGTTTGGGAATTATAGCATTTTTTCTAATATTCTTACACTTTAAGTTTTAAAGTTTAGTTTCGTTGTTTTTGGGCCCAAAATCCACGAACGGTCTAGGAATGACGTGAAACTTGGCACGTAGCACCGTTTAGGCAATGATGACGTGTGGGGACAAATGGCACGGTCGTCGGATGCCCCGTTAGGGAATTATAGCTTTTTTTCTAATATTATTACACTTTAAGTTATAAAGTTCAAGTTTCGTCGTTTTCGGGCCCAAAATCCACAAACGGTCTAGGAACAACGTGAAACTCGGCAAGTAGCACGGTTTAGGCAATGATGACGTGTGGGGACAAACGGCACGGTCGTCGGATTCCCGGATTGGGAATTATAGCATTTTTTCTAATATTATTACACTTTAAGTTATAAAATTCAAGTTTCGTCGTTTTGGTGCCCAAAATCCACGAACGGTGTAGGAATGGTGTGAAACTTGGCACGTAGCACGGTTTAGGCAACGATAACGTGTGGGGACAAACGGGACGGTCGCCGGATTCCCCGTTTGGGAATTATAGCATTTTTTCTAATATTCTTACACTTTAAGTTTTAAAGTTTAGTTTCGTTGTTTTTGGGCCCAAAATCCACGAGCGCTCTAGGAATGACGTGAAACTTGGCACATAGCACCGTTTAGGCAATGATGACGTGTGGGGACAAATGGCACGGTCGTCGGATTCCCCGTTAGGGAATTATAGCTTTTTTTCTAATATTATTACACTTTAAGTTATAAAGTTCAAGTTTCGTCGTTTTGGGGCCCAAAATCCACAAACGGTCTAGGAACAACGTGAAACTCGGCAAGTAGCACGGTTTAGGCAATGATGACGTGTGGGGACAAACGGCACGGTCGTCGGATTCCCGGATTGGGAATTATAGCATTTTTTCTAATATTATTACACTTTAAGTTATAAAATTCAAGTTTCGTCGTTTTGGTGCCCAAAATCCACGAACGGTGTAGGAATGGTGTGAAACTTGGCACGTAGCACGGTTTAGGCAACGATAACGTGTGGGGACAAACGGGACGGTCGCCGGATTCCCCGTTTGGGAATTATAGCATTTTTTCTAATATTCTTACACTTTAAGTTTTAAAGTTTAGTTTCGTTGTTTTTGGGCCCAAAATCCACGAGCGGTCTAGGAATGACGTGAAACTTGGCACGTAGCACCGTTTAGGCAATGATGACGTGTGGGGACAAACGGCACGGTTGCTGGATTCCCCGTTAGGGAATTATAGCTTTTTTTCTTATATTATTACACTTTAAGTTATAAAATTCAAGTTTCGTCGTTTTGGTGCGCAAAATCCACGAACGGTGTAGGAATGGTGTGAAACTTGGCACGTAGCACGGTTTAGGCAATGATAACGTGTGGGGACAAACGGGACGGTCGCCGGATTCCCCGTTTGGGAATTATAGCATTTTTTCTAATATTCTTACACTTTAAGTTTTAAAGTTTAGTTTCGTTGTTTTGGGGCCCAAAATCCACGAACGGTCTAGGAATGACGTGAAACTTGGCACGTAGCACCGTTTAGGCAATGATGACGTGTGGGGACAAACGGCACGGTCGCCGGATTCCCCGTTTGGGAATTATAGCTTTTTTTCTAATATTATTACACTTTAAGTTATAAAGTTCAAGTTTCATCGTTTTGGAGCCCAAAATCCACGAACGGTCTCGGAACGGCGTGAAACTGGGCACGTAGCACGGTTTAGGCAATGATGACGTGTGGGGACAAACGGCACGGTCGCCGAATTCTCCGTTTGGGAATTATAACATTTTTTCTAGTATTATTACACTTTAAGTTATAAAATTCAAGTTTCGTCGTTTTGGGGCTCAAAATC
Source organism: Euryodendron excelsum (assembly GCA_033060915.1). Classification (NCBI taxonomy): domain Eukaryota; kingdom Viridiplantae; phylum Streptophyta; class Magnoliopsida; order Ericales; family Pentaphylacaceae; genus Euryodendron; species Euryodendron excelsum. The sequence continues at coordinate 10,976,380 of CM065385.1, forward strand.
CACAAACGGTCTAGGAACGGCGTGAAACTCGGCACGTAGCACGGTTTAGGCAATGATGACGTGTGGGGACAAACGGCACGGTCGCTGAATTCTCCGTTTGGGAATTATAACATTTTTTCTAATATTATTATACTTTAAGTTATAAAATTCAAGTTTCATCGTTTTGGGGCTCAAAATCCACGAACGGTCTAGGAACGGCGTGAAACTCGGCACGTAGCACGGTTTAGGCAATGATGACATGTGGGGACAAACGGCACGGTCGCCGGATTCCCGGATTGGGAATTATAGCATTTTTTCTAATATTATTACACTTTAAGTTATAAAATTCAAGTTTCGTCATTTTGGTGTCCAAAATCCACGAACGGTGTAGGAATGGTGTTAAACTTGGCACGTAGCACGGTTTAGGCAATGATAACGTGTGGGGACAGACGGGACGGTTGCCGGATTCCCCGTTTAGGAATTATAGCATTTTTTATAATATTCTTACACTTTAAGTTTTAAAGTTTAGTTTCGTTGTTTTGGGGCCCAAAATCCACAAACGGTCTAGGAATGATGTGAAACTTGGCACGTAGCATCATTTAGGCAATGATGACGTGTGGGGACAAACGGCACGGTCGCTGGATTCCTCGTTAGGGAATTATAGCTTTTTTTCTTATATTATTACACTTTAAGTTATAAAATTCAAGTTTCGTCGTTTTGGTGCCCAAAATCCACGAACGGTGTAGGAATGGTGTGAAACTTGGCACGTAGTACGGTTTAGGCAATGATAATGTGTGGGGACAAACGGCACGGTCGCCGGATTCCCCGTTTGGAAATTATAGCATTTTTTCTAATATTCTTACACTTTAAGTTTTAAAGTTTAGTTTCGTTGTTTTGGGGCCCAAAATCCACGAACGGTCTAGGAATGACGTGAAACTTGGCACGTAGCACCGTTTAGGCAATGATGACGTGTGGGGACAAACGGCACGGTCGCCGGATTCCCCGTTAGGGAATTATAGCTTTTTTTCTAATATTATTACACTTTAAGTTATAAAGTTCAAGTTTCATCGTTTTGGGGCCCAAAATCCACGAACGGTCTAGGAACGGCGTGAAACTCGGCACATAGCACGGTTTAGGCAATGATGACGTGTGGGGACAAACGGCACGGTCGCCGAATTCCCCGTTTGGGAATTATAGCATTTTTTCTAATATTATTACACTTTAAGTTATAAAATTCAAGTTTCGTCGTTTTGGGGCCCAAAATCTACGAACGGTCTCGGAATGACGTGAAATTTGGCACGTAGCACGGTTTAGGCAATGATGACGTGTGGGGACAAATGGCACGGTCGCCGGATTCCCCGTTTGGGAATTATAGCTTTTTTTCTAATATTATTACATTTTAAGTTATAAAGTTCAAGTTTCGTCGTTTTCGGGCCCAAAATCCACGAACGGTCTAGGAACGGCGTGAAACTCGGCTCGTAGCACGGTTTAGGCAATGATGACGTGTGGGGACAAACGGCACGGTCACCGGATTCCCGGATTGGGAATTATAGCATTTTTTCTAATATTATTACACTTTAAGTTATAAAATTCAAGTTTTGTCGTTTTGGTGCCCAAAATCCACGAACGGTGTAGGAATGGTGTGAAGCTTGCCATGTATCACTGTTTAGGCAATGATAACGTGTGCGGACAAACGGCACGGTCACCGAATTCCCCGTTTGGGAATTATAGCATTTTTTCTAATATTCTTACACTTTAAGTTTTAAAGTTTAGTTTCGTTGTTTTGGGGCCCAAAATCCACGAATGGTCTACGAACGGCGTGAAACTTGACACGTAGCACGGTTTAGGCAATGATGACATGTGGGGACAAACGGCACGGTCGCCGGATTCCCGAAATGGGAATTATAGCATTTTTTCTTGGATTGATGATGATTTTGTACCTACGACATAAAGATTACCTGGTAATTGGTCTATGATTTTCTATACTATCAAGAAAATAAAATAATTTTGTAGCTACCGCTTGCCCATTGAAAAAGAAAGCAAAAAATCATTCAGCAATAAGTAATTAAAGTTTGATAGGGTTTAAGAATAGTAAATCGTATTGGTGCAATCCTGCTCAAATTACCATCCTACTCAATGTTTCTAATTCAATAAGCTTATTTGTCTAAAACATTTCAGTAATGTTCACCCAAGCATTATTAAGGAGCTTCTCGGGTTTCTTTTTCTTTTTTTTTTTTTTTGTTAATGGTTAATGGATAATTATAGTGATCAAAACCTGAAAATTCCAAAGTTACGGCCCATCAAGGTTTAGCATTCGTTGTTATAAAGTTTGCTTCCCGAGCCTGGTTAAAAATTTGAGTAGTTCCAATTTTAGAGTGGAAGCCACCATTTCTTCTCCATGAGTGAGGCTATATTGGTGACACATTCCCAACCAAATATCGTTTGGTTTAGTAGACTGGCTTGGAGAACAGATTGGGCGTTGTTTTGAGTTGTTTCCATCCCTGCCCAAGTTGCAATGGAGCAACCTTACCACTAAACATTGGAATGAGGTAGCTCTTGACAACCTGTGTCTTCTTCCCTCTGGATAATTTTGCAATTGGGGCTAGGTGGTTTAGGTTTAGGGAGGCCAAATTAGTGAAGATTTGCTTGGAGTGACTTGCTTAATAATTAGCCCTTCTTGATCTGGACGATATATATACTGAAACCTGTAAAATTCCTCACTTTTAATGTTGAGTCATTACCAAGGTGTTCCCCTTATTCACTGCCAAAAAAGTATACCAAGATTACAAATGATAAAATTGCGGAAATATCCACTAAGGCTTGCCGGTTGCTAGAGCCAGATTCCTCGTAAAAAAAGCTATGACCTCTGCACTCCCTATATCTTTCCCATTTGGTATTTGTGATTGGATTGACAAGATAGACACAAACCCATCTGCTATTCAAACCCAGTTGTGATTGGATTGGGTTTGTGGCAAAAGTGCTTCCAAGCCATTGCTGCACAATGGCAAGTAGACACTAAAAGACAGCATCGTCTAATTTCTAGCTTTCATGAGGTAGTGGGGCTCAACAGATAAGCCAATCCATAGTAGCTAGCATCTCACCAATCTTGGACATTTACCTTGGCAAACTTATGTTTGGGCCCCTAACCCTGTGTCAACCATTGGGCATGAGTTCATTAGAAAAATATAAAACCCTGAAATCTATTCCACCCACTTCATTTCATTGCTCTTATTGCTACTACGTGCATCAGAATACCATGAAGAAAGCTGACCAGACAACAGGAGAAAAGAATTGCTGCTCTTTCTACAAACATCAAATTAGGAAACCAAAACTTATGACCACCCCATGCACTTCGAGAATTTTCCAACTCAAAGCTTAAAACACTTCCATTCAAACTAAACACTCCAAAATCCACGAACGGTCTAGGAATGACGTGAAACTTGGCACGTAGCACGGTTTAGGCAATAATGACCTGTGGGGACAAACGGCACGGTTGCCGGATCCCCGAATTGGGAATTATAACATTTTTTCTAATATTATAACACTTTAAGTTTTAAAGTTTAGTTTTGTCGTTTTGGGACCCAAAATTCACAAAAGGTCTAGGAATGGCGTGAAACTTGGCATGTAGTACATTTTAGGCAATGATGACGTGTGGGGACAAACGGCACGGTCGCCGGATTCTCGGTTTGGGAATTATAGCATTTTTTGTAATATTATTACACTTTAAGTTATAAAGTTCAAGTTTCATCGTTTTGGGGCCCAAAATCTACGAACAGTCTAGGAATGGCGTGAAACTTGGCACGTAGTACAGTTTAGGCAATAATGACATGTGGGGACGAACAGCACGGTCGCCAGATCCCCGGATTGGGAATTATAGCATTTTTTCTAATATTATAACACTTTAAGTTTTAAAGTTTAGTTTTGTTGTTTTGGGACCCAAAATCCACGAACGGTCTAGGAATGACGTGAAACTTGGCACGTAGCACGTTTTAGGCAATGATGACGTGTGGGGACAAACGGCACGGTCACTGGATTCTCGGTTTGGGAATTATAATATTTTTTCTAATATTATAACACTTTAAGTTATAAAGTTCAAGTTTCGTCGTTTTGGGGCCCAATATCCATGAACGGTCTAGGAATGGTGTGAAACTTGGCACGTAGTACATTTTAGGCAATGATGACGTGTGGGGACAAACGGCACGGTCGCCGGATTCTCGGTTTGGGAATTATAGCATTTTTTCTAATATTATAACACTTTAAGTTATAAAGTTCAAGTTTCGTCGTTTTGGGGCCCAATATCCATGAACGGTTTAGGAATGGCGTGAAACTTGGCACGTAGCACGTTTTAGGCAATGATGACGTGTGGGGACAAATGGCACGGTCGCCGGATTCTCAGTTTGGGAATTATAGCATTTTTTCTAATATTATAACACTTTAAGTTATAAAGTTAAAGTTTCATCGTTTTGGGGCCCAAAATTCACGAACGGTCTACGAACTGCGTGAAACTTGGCACGTAGCACGGTTTAGGCAATGATGACGTGTGAGGACTAATGGCACGGTCGCCGGAATCCCGGTTTGGAAATTATAGCATTTTTTGTAATATTATAACACTTTAAGTTTTTCGTCATTTAGTTTCGTCGATTTGGGGTCCAAAATCTACGAATGGTTTATGAATGACGTGAAACTTGGCACGTAGCACGGTTTAGGCAATGATGATGTGTGGGGACAAACGGCATGGTCGCCGGATTTCCCGTTTGGGAATTATAGCATTTTTTCTAATACTATAACACTTTAAGTTTTAATATTTAAAGTTTGATTTATTTTACACAACTTATCCAAATATTGTACTTATGATTGTAGGGTGGTATAAAAGTAAGTTTGCTTAGTGTGGGGCTTCCAAAACTCATGGTGGCAGAGGGGCTGCTTATAAGTATGGACCCATTCACAGAATTGGATGGAGAACCTTTGGGTCCAAATTTCTACAAAGTGTTTGTTCAAACTGCGAGAAAACCTAACGCTCTTTTAGAAATACCACGCCTTGGCATTGAAACTGTGGGAGAATCGATTGACAAATACGTTGCATGGAAATCTATTGATGTAAATTACAACTTTTGTTTTTTTATTTTTATTTTATAGTTTCATTAATGATATGATATTGCATATATGTTTTCTATATTAATCATGTTGGTAATTGTTTTATTTTTGTTTTTTTCAGGTTATTGAAAAGGATTAGGTTTGCCATGATGATGGGGATTGAAGGGGCTGTTAATGTTTTATTTCGTTTTGTATTTTGAATATTGGATGTTTGGGTACACTTGGATATTGGAGTTTCACAGGAAAACTATAATTCCAATATTTGTTATATTTTTTGTGGATATGGATTATGAAATTTGGTGAATGATGTTTTTTTTGGTGAATGATTGTTTTTTTTTTTTTGGTGAATGAATTAGTTATATTATTTTATGTGTAAACAGGAATTTTTTTGTGAATGAATGCTTTTTTTGGGTGAATGAATTAGTTATATTATTTTATGTGTAAACAGGAATTTTTAGTTATATTATTTTATGTGTAAACAGGAATTTTTTTGTGAATGAATGATTTTTTTTGGTGAATGAATTAGTTATATTATTTTATGTGTAAACAGGAATTTTTTTGTGAATGAATGCTTTTTTTTGGTGAATGAATTAGTTATATTATTTTATGTGTAAACAGAAATTTTTTTGTGAATGAATTAGTAGCATTATTTTATGTATAAACAGGAATTTGGGGAATGATTATTTTTTATTAATTTATTGAGTTATACTATTTCATGCATATACAGGATTTTTAGGATATTAAAAAAATATTAAATTTAATATAATTTATTAAATATATTCTCCACTTTTTGCAACGGCAGGTTATTATTTGCGACGGCAAAGGCTATAGCAAAAGTTTGACAATTATCCCTTTTGCGACAGCATCATTTTTATTTGCGACGGCAAAATTTCGTCGCTAATATAATGAAAACGTGCGTCATTCATTTGCGACGGGTGATGCCGTTGCAAAATAAGGCAATTGCGACGGAAAATGGCGACGGCACCTTCCCGTCGCAAAAAATAATCTGCCGCAGAGTATTTGCGACGGTCAAAATGCCGTCGCAAAAGTCGTTCTCCCGTCGCATAAGCCGTCGCAAAAACTTTTTGCGGCGCCATTTAATGCGTCGCCCTATTTGCCGTCACAAAGCCGTCGCAAAAGCTCTTTTGCGACGGCGGTCTCTCTTTTGCGACGGCATTCTCCCGTCGCTAAAACCTAATTTTTTAGTAGTGAAGGACATATTTATTGGGTAACCACTTCTCTTTAATGCCGAGCTTTGTTTATACTTAAACGGCCACTAAATGCCATTAACTTAAGGTCTATTTGATAGTTAATTAATTATTATGATAACCCGATGTAAATAAAAAAATCATACAGAAGTCTCATATAAAATCATGTGTCTAAATGAGAGTTTCACTTTCTCACAAAACTCTTATCATAATAATATTTAATTATATTTACCATTGTCATATTATTTTAATATGAAATTTTGTAAAAAAATTCGATATGGACAGTATTTTCCTACTTCTTATTAGTATGCTTACTTTTTGTGTTTTGTTTCTGTCTTTTTGAAGGCATGTGTCAAAAAATATTTTTAATCCACAGAAGTGGGTGGGATGGGCCATATTTGGGCTACTTTGGCCGCACTCACTTGTTTGCATTGTAAAATCTAAAATTATGGAACTATGAAATGAAAGAAATCCATGTTGACGTCCTGTTAAAAAGAAAGAAACGAAACTAAACATAAACTTGTAAGGATAAGATCATCATCCAAACTAGGATGATTGTTGTTGTTGACGTTAGGGCGTACATGAATTGAATATTGAGTTGTTTAAGTTTCGTTTCAAAATTTTTAGTTTTAAAGTTGACTTGATAATTCTTTGAGCTGAGCTCCAATATCACAATTTTTTTATTTATCTATTACATAGTATTACAAATATATAAGATTATCCAGCTAAGTTTGAGCCAATCTTTAAAATTTAACGAGCAACGAACATGTCATAAAAACTTTTAGCGAGTAAAGAACGCGTCAAGCTCAAATAATTTGGTTCATTTTGAGACTAGCTGTTGTTAATATTAGGAGAGTGCATGGGTCGAGTTGGGTCGGGTCCTAAATCGTGCTAGCTCAGAACGGACCCTATCTTAATCGGTTCCAAATTTTTGAATGCAAAATCGAACCAATCATTTAATAAAACCGAACCAAACTAACTTGACTCGATTCGAGTTGGTTCGGTTTATGTTCCATACCTCGGGTTGGGTTGAGTTGGTTTCACTTTTATTGTATATTATTTAACTAATTTATTTTAAAAAATAAAATAATAGAATTGATCTTGCATCCTTAATTTTTCAAAAAAATAAAAAAATAACTTTTATGAGATATAAAATATATATAGACTTTTATGAGATATAAAGATTGAGTCTCGGTTGTCACGCCCCCCATAACTTGGCCTATACGAATTTAGAGTACTTTACCAGCCAGTAATAAGGCTACTCAAGGCCGCATTACATAAATTGGTTGATCACCTATGCATAATCATTTAGAATGATGCATAATTGCGAAAAATAGAATTTTTGATAACTTGAAAACATAATCCGTGTCATACATAGTAGAGCTGTGCCTAATCCAAAACATAACATATATAAGGACCAAATCAAAGTCCACCAAAGTTATAGCAATATATCATTACAAAACATTGAGTCCAGCCCTCAAATATTATACAAAACATAGGCCTATGAGCCGTAGCTCAAAATCCACATATGACTTTACTCTAGGGCCTCCCAGATTGGCTACCTAAAAATTATTTGAGAAAACGTAAACTAATGCTTAGTGAATAACAATGATGCATGAGCAAGAAAATATCATAGACTAGCAATTATATCCAACGTTCATGGAGAGATAATCATTTATGCGTAAGGAAATGAGCTTTTGAACGTTTAAAGCGTAGACTTGGAACTCATAGGTAACGTAAACATCATTTGAAACGTTTCAACATTTCAAAACATAGTATCATAAGAAGAGATGCAACATAACATTATTCTTGATATAGCATTTCGTAACTTGTCATAAAATATGTGAACATATCATGGTTCTCGGTTCAAAACATAAGTGTGTTATAACTCGACATATGAGCTAGGCTCCATAGTAACCATATAGGTCACACTAAGGCTTTTTAGGCCAAGGACGTCTCTTAACATAGATAGTTTATTTCCCGTCCCCTATCGTAGGACTATCGGGCTAGATTAAGGTCATACCACTAGAAGACTCGAGTTGGCATCATACATTGGAACTTAGCATCTCTTTCATTTAAACATTATAGTCCATGGTTTTCATTCATAACATAACTATAACTTGCATGCATTTGAAATATGACATTTGTAATTGAACGTAGCATTTATGCATTGAAATGTATGAAAAACATTCATGATATAGAGGTGAGCTTAAAACATTTAGAAAATACTAGAGTTTTACTCATGGCATATTGTTACTCACCTCTCTCCAATTGAATGGGTGATAAACAAGGTATTCCTATACAAAATGCACGTAGAAGCATAGAAACATCAATACAAGGTTCCAAGGCAAAGCAATAACACATAAGTCAAGACTAAGCACATAAACCTCTCGACCCCGACTCAATAACACCTCATCCTCACAACAGAAGAGCAAGGCTAAACTCTAGGACAAAGCCCCGATGTAAAATAAGAATATGAAGTTGAGGTTTAAACATGAAAGTCAGAATGTCAACTCCTTCATCGAGTCACAACCACATCTCAAAGATGAGTTCACACCTAAGGCTAGTTCCATTTGAAAATAGGCTTAAAGGCCTTTATTTTGATAGGTCATGGGCCAAAAACACATTTTGGGTGAAGAAATTATGCCTTACGGAAGGTGGACTAAAATTTTAGAAAATAATGTTGTTGGCATGAATTTTGGGTCAACTTTAAACTTCCATAACTCTTAATCTATAATGAATTATAGAACAAACTTTATATGGCTAAAAATTTCTATGAGTTTACTTTCTAATACTTTAAACGGTGCATCAATCTGAGTTTTGTAGAGAAAGTTATGCTCATTTTACTAAACAGTGCTGAAACTGGCAAACGGTTTGAACGCCCAACTAGACCGTTCGAACGCTAGGCCAAAATAACCTAGCCGTTTGAACGCTAGGCCAAAATAACCTAGCCGTTCGAACACCCAAAATGGCCGTTCGAACCCTGGGCAAAAATGAAAAAACACCCTCTCGGGCCTTTCGAACGCCTGGAAAGGCCGTTCGAATGCCAGGCCAATTGGAAAACTTTGCTCTCGGGCCATTCGAACGGCCCTATCAGCCTTTCGAACCCCCTCTTCTGCGCAGCAACAATTCTCAACCCAAAACTCTCCCAAAACCTCTCCAAACACAACCAAACCTCCCCAACACTCTTAGGGCTCAAAGATTAGCTCACAAGGATAACAATAACTCAAAATAGGAGAAAAAAAACAATTAAATCAAAGGGATCTAAAGAAAAAATCAAAATCCTAACATTTCACATAATTGGGGATTCTTCAAACCACCACTCCCGATCTTCAACAATGAGCTTTAAACTCTCAAAATCATACAAATGGGACCTAAGGGATCCCCCAAACTCAATGACAATACTCCAAGATGGATATATACAAATACCCAACAAATCATATAAGATAGATACATATACATATATAATTGTAAAGAGTGAAATGGAACCTTACCTTCTTTAGGCTTGGTGAAGTCTTTAATGGCTTCAATCTCCTCCTTCAAGCCTTTTTTCCCTCAATCTCCCCTTCATTTTTCCCCTTCTCTCTTTCTCCCTCTCTCAATCGGTTTTGGTGAGAGTTGTGTATATGTGTGTGTGTGTCTTGTGTTTTAAGAAGACACACATGAGAAATAATCCTATGTGTCTCACACCTCCAACACAAGATACAACATAAGTTCTCATTGGTCAATTTTGACCCAAAAGAAGAAATAATTAACATTAAATATTGTATAAACTAAAAATTCTCATTAATATAATTAAATAGAAGTTTAGGATATCACATCAGTACAGTTCCTGGGTTAGTACCAGCTGGGTTGGTTCTCGATTTGGTTTGGGCCCAAAAAAAAGGTGAAACCAAGAATTGAACCCAAAAAAATATAAAAAAATGACATATAAACAAAAATCAACAATAATTAAGCACAAATAACAATGATCTAATAACATATATAAAATATATATAGACTTTTATAATATATAAAGATTAAGTCCTGGCTTGGTTCTTGGGTCAATTCAATTCTTGATTCGGTTGGGTTCGAGTCCAAAAAAAGGTGAAACCAAGTACTGAATTGAATAGACCGGATTACCACTTTTTAGATTCAAAACTGAACTGATCATTGGAGAGATTCGAACCAAACAGGCACATAAAGGCCGAGTTGATTCAATTATTAGATTTTTCAGTTCGTTTGTACACCCCTAGTTAATATGGTATCAGTGCCTTGGTAATTTGATGTCATTACGGACCAAATTGTATTGCCTAAGCTCCATCATCTATTAGTTTCAACCCAAAAAATAAAAATAAAAATAAAAGATAATATTACCATTATTATTACTAGCATCAATATTTGTACTAGCATATGCTACTCGTCATATGAGTTAGTAGCCAGCTCTAAATAAAAACCATATATGGTTTGAATGCGTTTGCTTTATAACCCATTATTTTAGTTTGGTGTACAATATACACACGAATGAAGGGAACAATCACAAAAATATGCTGAACAAAGTTATTATGGTTAAATACACTTAGCACCTTTGTATTTTCACTCATATCTCAATTTAGTTTTATATTTGCAATTGTAACAGTCAATCTTAACCTCTTGCACTTTCGGTCAAACATGTCATCCTTCCATCCCCTATCATTTATTAAAGCAGACGTAAATAGGCCACATAATGATCACATGCTCATTTTTAGGGATAAATTAAGTATTTCACAAGTCCAATGAGGGGTGAGGTTAACAGAATGGAGAAGTAGGTGTGTATGGTGGCGATTGGGGAAGAGGGAGGGGGTTAGGTTGCGACGGTATGGAGGAATTGGATTGGGTTATGGTGGTTAGGGTGGTGGAGGGGGCTAAAAATTAGCCAGTGGGTAGGTTGAGATTGGAGAAGAAAGGGGGAAAGAGATACGGAGTAGTAGAGAGGTAATGTGTTTTAGACAGAGATGGAGTTCTAGAGATGCATGGTGGTGACTATGGAGGGGGAAGGGGGTTAGGTTGCAATGGTATGGAGGAATTGTGGTTGAGTTATAGCGATTAGGATGGTGGAGGGGGCTAAGGAGTAGCTGGTGGGTAAGTTGGGGTTGGAGAAGAGAAAGGTAGAGATATACAAAGTTCTAGAGAGATAGTATATTTTCGACAGAGATAGAGTTATAAAGAGAGAGAAACGTAATTGCAAAGAGGAAAAAGAGAAACGCTAAAGAAAATTATCCCACATGATGTGTGACAATTTAATATCCCAAACGACGAATGGACTTTAATATGCCACATGGCAAGAAAGGATCGGGCATTATTTTTATTAGATTTATTAAGTATTTCTTTTTTTTTTTTTTAAATGAGAAAAATTCCCTTTGTACCCTTGACAAACGCACGTGCCCATCACGTGACCCATTTTTGTCTATTGTAATAAGTGGCAAGTGATAGAAGAATGGCATTATTACTTGATCGAAAGTGTAAGGAGTTGACTATTACAATTGAAAATCGAAGGACCAAAGTGAGATTTCAATTAAAACATAAAGGTGCTAAGTGTATTTAACCCCAAAAGTTAATTTGCTTATGTGAACTGCATGCTTACCTCTTTTTCTTTTTATTTTCTTCGGTGATTTTCTGAGAAAATTTTAAGGAGGGGAGGTTCAAAATAATATATTAATATATGAATTATAATATATTAATAAATATTGATATATTAATGTAATATATGAACATGATTCTTTACATAATATATGATATTCATATCTTGTCCTTTTCATGCAATAAAAGAAGAAGAAATGGCTATTTTCTCCCTTAGGAGAGTGATGTCATGGAAATATTTTAGAGTTAATTATATTTTGCACCGTTACATTTTATATCAAATTCCACTTTAAGTCCTTCATTTTCAATTGTGATAACTTTTTGTTAATTTTTGTTTAGAAAATAAACTAAAAATTCGCATATGACAACCACATTGCCTTTTTTAAGAGACAAATATGTAAAATCATACTTTTTCCTAATAATCTATCACAAATTCTTTTAAATCACTCCAAGATCATAAGTGTAATTAATTTTGTGATATATATATAATTTAATTAGATTTCATGTAAAAACTCTCAATTCAACTTACGTACAATATATATGAGACTTGAGGATGAAAAAAAGGTTAGATTTTACATATTTGTCCTTTCAAAGAGTTTATGTGGCTATCATATGCGAACTTTCTGTTAATTTTTTAAACAAAAGGTTGACATTATCACAAATTAGAAATGGATGGACTTAATTGTCACGATTCATTGTAAATGTCATAAAGTGAGATTTGGTGTGGAGTGCAACAGTGCAAAGTGTAATTAATCTAACGTTTTACTATGTTCTTGTGTACCAAATGAGGGAATGGTGAGCATGAGCATTCCCTTCCTCTGCAATACCAAGCATAGTTTAAATGTTTGATAAATGGATTTTCAAAGCACACTAGGCCTTTTCTTGTTTGAGAAAATATCCAAAACCTCATAAAATGAGACGATGAAGAGGGTGATTTTGTTTTGATGTCAAATATTTGCTTCTGTAAAATATATTTTTATGTCAGAAGTTTTACTCAAAAAATTATTTACTTTTTTTTTTTTTTGGTATTTGGTTGACATTTGAAAAATATTTTCTAAAATTATATATATACATATAATACTATTCTATGTGATGGCGGTGGTGGCAATGACTGTAGCAGGTGTATGGTGGTAGAGGGACAGAGGCAACAACGGTAGAAATAGTGGCATATGGTGCCGGTAGTGACAGTGGTGGTGGTGGGCATCGGGTGTGAGTGATTATGGCAAAATGGTTAAAATAGTAGCAAAAGGCCGACGGATAAAATGTAAAAAATGACTTAAAACGCAAGTCAGTATATTTGAATGATTTGCATTTCAGACATGATAATGTCTACCAAATCAATTATAAGCATTTGATATTTTAATGTGAGTCTGATCTGTATAATCCATACACATGTACGAAATACGTGAATACGATCCTATAACATAATTACGGGTAATTACGGGCTCAGGTGTAAAGGGCAGCTGCCGCCAGCTTCGCTCAAAATACGTGAATACAATCCTATAACATAATTACGGGCTCAGGGGTAAAGGGTGGCTGCGGCTGGCTTCGCTCAAACACGCTGTGGTAGCTGATTTTAATTTCTAAGAGAAGGGAGCCATTGAGCCAGAACGTTTTATTTTATTGACTTATTTGTTTTAGCTTTTGTTTTTCCAGACGAAAAATAAGCCCGTAATTTTTCTAATTATAATAACTCAATCAGGAATCTCCTTCGATCCAAAATAAATAAACAAATGAATAAAGACAAACAAACTAAAAAGGCTAGTCACATGAATACACACAGTTGATCGTAAGAAGGTCGAATGAAAATTAGTAAAGTGAATTGGATATATGACCAGTCCAACCTACATGGAGGTCAAGGCTCCACTCTTGCCAAGCACAAGAATTTTGTCAAGGCATCGACTCTTGTCAAGTGCAAAAATTTTCTCAATACCTTTGACATAGTAATTACCTGATTTATGTTGAATGGGAGTACTATATAGACCCTGGGATTAATCGAGATGCACACAAGCTGACCTAAACATTTGATTAGAAAAAAAAAAAAAAAACAAACAAAAAATGAAACGTCGAATGGAAATTAGTCAAGTAAATTGGGTATATAAATTTCTTTACATAAATGGATAGAGCAGCCAGCAGCGCCGAGGCGTACAACATTTTCACTATCTCATGATAGAATTGGTCCCTATTTGCAAAAATAGGATACTTTCATGCACAAACTGTTAGTGATGGGCGCAAGAATTGTGTTTAACAAAAGTCAAACTCATTGAATCATATAAATCATAGAAGTCTGGAGGACAACTCCTAAATCTATATTTCATAGACTAAAGTTCTAGTGCTAAGTAGCGGTAGATGTCTAAGTATTGAATTTATCTAATTTTCATATACAAGGATACTATAAAATATTCATAGTTCTTAACAAACTTCTTTTATTTTGTACAATAAAATAGTTTGTTTAAAATGCTACAAAGGATTTCATGTAAAATATAAGAGTTTAAATATTTAATATGATAAACTTGGATTATTAAACATTTTGTTGAGTGAATGTTCGACAAACCATGACGGATATGTATTTATATCAATACCTATAACCTTACCTTTACTCTTGTAGAAGTGTCGAGTGTTCAAAACCGGATACTTACTATATTTAGAAGAGTCTATGTAATATAACTCTTATAATTACAGAAAGTAAGACAAATAAAACCTACCAGTATTACATCATTATCAAAGATGCCACTTTCATGTCTTGTTATCACATTTTTTTGGATTATTACCAAAAATAAAAAGCGGGTATGACCTAGTGTTTGTCCTCATTATTTGAGGGTGTTGGGAGGGATATGATTGGATATAGGCCTGACCTTTTCTTTTGGGTGCAAAATGGGTAGTCTCAAACTCACAATTCATATTCTCATGCTAGCACCAGAATTATTACCCTAAAACAAACAATGAGATTATATGGCTGCTGTCCCAGTTCAAAGATTGAACCTCAAGTTGAAACAAAGACTTCAATAAGATTGTCTCCATGGATGTTACACTCTGTGTTGAGATCATTATATAGTAAAATGATACCATGAATATGTTTCATTTGATAACCTATACCTACCGGCCATTTTGGATTATGTCTGTAATCAGTCCTCTAGGATCATCTGCCAGAGTCAAAATAAAATAGTATCGTTAGAATTACAAATGGACAGCCTCACAAATGAGATAAAATAAGAACAATGCTTAACAAACAGGCTTTGCTACTGGGCATCCTTAATTAAACCGCATCACAATTAAGACTAAGATTCACCATCAACATGTTTGATTCAGTGATTTGTAATATTTTTTATGCTTCAGGGTTTCCACATTACAGTAATCATCCAACACGAAAGAGACTTAACGGTGACCAATACTAAAGCATGTAGTTTAGGTTTTCTTTGATGCTATTTTGAGTATTTGATAAAGGGTTCGATTATTTCATTTGCTTTGCTCCATTTCCATGCTGCAACATCAATTAGAATTAGTATGTCATAAATTAAAAAATCTAGCTCTTCTGTAATCATTGTATAGACCAAGAACGAGGCAAAACAAAAACTTGGGAGCTCAAGATCATTTAGCAATAAGCTCAGTGTAATTAGAATATTCAACTAGAGTTGTGAGAGACAGCACAAAGTTCAACTGAAAACAGAACAAGCTAACTGTCTAGAGCTACAGAGACTGCCTATGCATCCATGGTACTTTTGAATATTTGAAAAAAAAATACATTATTCAATATAGTGATTCAATCATGCTCTTATTCAGCAAAGTTCAGCACCATGAGCAGACCAGACCATTCATGATTTGACAGGTTGTATTTAACATATTACCCTGTGCATTATGCAACTCATGCCTCACACATTAAGAGCTGAAAGGGAGAGTTCAAATCTCCTAAAGACTGGATAAAGAGCTAAAAGAAACAAAACGTATTGCAAAAACTACTACACAAAGAACTTGCTTTAGCTAGTAGATCAGAAGTTCCCTTCCTTTCAAGGCACATGATACATCCATTCTATTCCATCCTAGCAAACTAAAAACGAAGGGAACCATTTCCCACAAAGACCTAGCCCTTCCAGAAATCCTCCCAAAGGGAAATGTCTCCCACATGCTGCATAGCCGAAATGAGGGCTTTAAGCCAATATGAGAACAGAAGAGCAAGAAAACATGCATTTGAAATATATTTATGGAGGAAGTAATAGAACTAAATATAAGGGCAAGTTATCCAAGATAGCTTGCTAACATACAAGAAATAGTAGGTCAACAGTTAGGATGCATCTCCACCTACAACGGACCAATAGGTGGTTAACTGTCTCCTTGGCTCTCTTGCTTACAACCCCAATTGGGGATTTAGACAAAGTTGCCAATGGTAAGGATTTTCCCTAAGGCCATTGTTGAAAGGAAAGGTTAACTTGGAAGGCTCTTGTCCCCCTAAATTTTCTTACAAGGGCTTTAATTTTGCTGAAGTTCCAACCCTAGTAAAAGCTAATTGGCAGCAAAGGATTCCCTTCCCAAGCTGTTGGGATTTGGGACTTCGTGAGTTGAGATAGAAAACAATGGGGGGTTTTGAGATAGGAAAGTTGAATCAAAATACAATATGGAATTGTAAATAACTGCTTCTTTTCCATAGTTTTATTTTTCAAAACAATGAGGACGGTAACAAAAGCACAATTCTTGTGAGCCCCACAACCAGGAGGCATGAGAAGATGGATTAGCTATATATATACTTATATATTTAATAAAATCAAACAGGAAAAAGAAAGATGAGTTGATTCAAGTTGAACAAGGACAAGAGTAAGATCAAGAAGGAAAAAATTAACATGGGCTAAAGTGTGAAAAAAGGTATGGTGGCCGAAAATTTAACAGAAGTCAGGGTCCTAAATAAAGTTGAATGGCCAAAAAAACGAATCTTCTTATCTAATGGCTAAATACTTGAAATATAAACAAGTAAACATCAAGGGTACATGAAATATAATTTATCCAGGTAATTAAATTTGTGGGTACAGGAAATTATGAGGTACAGGTTGTGGCCACAGGTCTGGCAACCTCTTCATACCACTGAACTTAGGAAGTATAATGAACTTACTTGTGGTCTCAAGTTGGGAAACCCTTCATCTTCTTGGTCTTTATCTTCTTCAGTTTGAAGTGCAAATTGCATCCCCTTTATCAACTTGATTGGTCACACCACCTTGCAGAAGATCAAAATCAGAAAATCAACCTACTTCTCACTAACAGAAATTCCATAACTACACAGCAATAAGAATGTCAACCTTTTCATTTCTCAGGTTTTACCTCATTTTTATACAGAACTAATCAAAATATTCACAGAGATGCCTGTGAATAAAATTATTACTTTGCTAGAATTTTCAGTTTAGAACTAGTGTCAACAATGACAACATTCTAGAGCCTTCTCAACAAATAATCTAACAATTCGAATAGATATCCAAATTCCCCTTTGGGGGAAATTGATCTTTATTGAAAATTTGCAACGTATTTTGTATATATCCTTAAGAAGTCAATTAACAATTTTAATTGTAATTCCTCTGTTAGGGCCTTGTTTCCATCTCTAAGCTGATAGCCCCACTGCAGTGTTCCTACAGACCACCAGTTTTCATCTTTTCCCGAACAAAATATGCTTCCAGGACCTAACAACCTGTTATCTTCTCAACTGGTGCATTTGTGATCACAATTCATTTTTGTTTCTGAACTGATTCTCAGAAAGCACCATCCACCTTTCAGTTATCAATATTAGTGAAGAGGTCTAAATGAATGTACTAGCAGCACCCTGCAGAGGAAATGTTACATTGTTGTCAATCAAAAGATCATGTTTAAAGATTAACCTAAGGAGCATACCAAACAGATAAATGATCAAAGCACAACAACAGCTTGGAAAATTTGCTTTATTCATTATAACAGAACATGCATGTTATAAATCTTCTGTTGGAGAAGGTTCAAAGAATATATTTAACTGCCATTCTATTTCAGATAATTTTGCAATTAATTTTTTGGAATATTGAAACAAAATTTTGAAGACACAGAGACTTTTGTCATTGGTGAAACCCTTTTTTTTGGTTATTTTTTTTCTTTCATGAAATGGTGGAAGAAGTTCCAATAAGATCGCTTAGTAATTCTCACAATCCCCGAGTTTGCTTTGCATCGGATGTGGCTGTTGTAAACCATAACCATCTGAGACTAGCAGATGAACCGTTGAACTTGTGTTATGTTAAAAATTTACACAATTTTCTACAGGTTGAATTACATCCAGAAACTAAATAGCTAACTAATACTGGTAATTGTAATTTTTCTTTGTTCTCTTTCGGCTTTAATTAAAATTGTCAAACATATATGTATGAATTGATCAATCTCCTTGTTGAACACCCTGTAACCTAAATTATGAGTTTAATAACCATAGGAAATAACGAAATACTAAACTAGTTTAATTGGTCTAAACCATCATTTCAATTCTATAAGAATCACAAATTACTTTGGATGAGTATACAAAAAATTAACAATAACAGAATTCAAAAATGATTCCAAGACATGGTTCTTCAATTATTTATTATTCCACATTCAACTCATAATTTAACTTTCTCTATCCTCTTTTCACAAAGTTGGTAGCATTGAAAAGAAGCCTTTTATGACAGAGCTATGAGGTTGTTCTAACAAATAGAGGTGAAGGCTGGGAAAATTGTTCAGATAACTCAAAAGGTTTGGAGCTTCTATGATAAATGACAGTGGAGAATTTTAAAAAACAGATAATTGGAATGAAAATAAAAGAATTTCAGGAGGAACACATGAACAAGAAGAGTAAGAAAAATGACCTGAGGAAGGTGCAAAAGCAGACTTCCTCTCCCCATGAGAGAGAGAGAGAGAGGAAACTAAGAAAATAAAAAAGCTCAAGTTGTATATTTTTGTTCTGCCTAGGGTCCATTTCCATTTTACATAGCCAAGAGCATGCTTTGTGAAATACAAAAACAAGAAAGATGAAGATTTCTTCGTAGTAACATAATAGGATTGCAGCAATCAGCTGCTACAAACCCAAAGACTTCTCCAAGCAAAAAATGTACAACCACATAGAACAAGACTATCCCTAGAATACAAAAGGCACCAAATATGAAAAGTTGTAGTTATCTGAATGCCTCAAGTTAACTAGTAATACTAAGTCTAAGAGAAATATCATACACCAAGTTTGGCCCTGCATTGACTAACCTTCACTGTTTTGTGAAATTGGAAGGGTCTGCGAAGTTGCACTTATTTAACCCAAGATCTGATTCTACTCAAGCACCAAATAAACAATAAAACAAGATGTTTGTGTTCAAAACTCATGAAGGTATATTCTAATGTCTCAAGGAGAGGTTGACAATATTGTTGTATCAAGAAACAAGACATTTCCACCCAAATTTTTCATTCCAATCCTAATTGATTTTCCGGACTGAACAAGCAGCTTTTATGGATTCTGCCTTCTTTTACCTTTCTTTAGTGGCAGAATGGATGATAACCAAAGTCACCTTGCATGATCCGACATGCTGATATGTTTCCTTAATATGTCCTTGAAGAAGCTGGTCAAGAATGCATATTAGTAAGATGATATATTAGAATGGAAATGCTTAGTAATGAGACTAAGGAACTAATGCAGATGAACACAAGACCTATCTTCTTGTTACTTTCCAGATTTCTACCATCTGTGCTGTGTCATATACGTACGTTAAATTAGACGAAGCCGTCGTGAGTTCTCAACTACAATTTTGTGTTGACCTTAATGTAGATAACTACTGAAAGAAAAAAAATCATCTCAAAAATAAAAAATTTGCCTAGAGACCTTGTATTCTTCTTGGTGAAACACCGGCTGATGAATTGGACTAGGTGGTGCAACTTACTGTCCTAGCAGCTATAGAATGCTGGTTATCCTACCCAAAATCTATATGATGTTGTTAATTTGTTGATCTAATCCAGTATCCAAGACACCCTTCATGATGTCCTTACTACCAGAATTTTGCCAATGTTCCTGGAAATTCCTCAAGTATCACCCTGGCTAAGTAAAAATCACAGTAATAACCTCAATTTGGTTTCCGTGAAACATGTGCAAGCATGGAAAGCTAAAATGGAAGGGGGGAAAAGAGCTTGGCTTCTCTTTGGCCTCTAAAGAAGAAAGACATTAGATAAATACAAAATAGAAAAATATTGTTTTCAACAAAGTTTGATACTGTTCTCCATAGAAAAAGGAAAGTGTCTATTTCATGACATCAACAATAGTCAAACTCAAGATTTCTCCCAAACTTCCACTTCCATTGAGAATTATCTACAAAAATTTACTGACAAATCAATTGTATAACCTTTCAAATCATTTATTTTATTTACATTCTCCCAAAGATAAAACCAACATGCTCTGTTCCCTTAGCTCAACATTCCAACAACCATATATACAAGGTAACCTGCCCAGCAACTGGCACTCTAATGTTAAAGTGAACAGCCTGAAAAAATTTTAGATGCCCAAATCAAAAGTGACGAACTTCAGAATATCCCCCTGGCTACAAACAACAGATCTGCATGATGTTACATTAGGATAAGCAAAATCTTGAGATGTCTGCAGGCTGTTATCTCAGATCCTTCAAGGAGGTAAATCAAGCTCAGAATTATTGATCTCTCAGAAATAGTAGATTTGATATTCATTAAGAGACCATATACATATCAAGCTCCAAACACAATTCTTCAAACCTTTGCAATGCCTGGCCTAGGGGGCTAACATTCTTACTAATGCATCCTTGAGAGTCTTTCCAGCAATCCTTAAAACTATCCTGTTATGAAGAAGGAAAGAGAATTTATTTCCCCCACATTTCTTCAGTGGAATTGAAGAAAAACAATAGTTAAAGTGTTACCTATGATTCGGGGCTGGCTTTGAGATCTCAAGCAGAGTCTCTTTACTGGAAAGGGAAATTTATCAGTTGGACATATTGTTGTTTCACTCATGCATTCATGTCAGTCGGATATCCAATCATGATCTGATTAATTTACCAAAGCGTGTATTTTGTGATCCAAAGCAAAAGAAAAATGCTGATTTCTGCTAACTGGAGCCCAAAGAATTGAGGTTTTTGCACAGCTGAAAGCATTACTTAATGAAAATAACCATGATAGAAAATTTTGAAAAGGAACAAGAGAAAAGATCGAGCCACGAAGAATTTGTTAAGTATCCAGCATAGCAGCATTATGTTGTGGAAGCCGACGTGCCACACCAACCATCCTTTGAAAGAGTCAGGAATCTGTACTTATAGATTGAGTAGAAGAGGCATCCCAACAAGGTTTTGTTTTGAGGGTAGCTACCAAAAGTCTCCTATAGTCCAACACAAGCGACCAACAAATTTAAAGGGCAAGCACAAAGTCTTGAACCTTGACGACTATGATGAAGGAAATAACAGTAACAGCAGCAGCAGTAGCAGGAACCACAACAGCTGTCAGCAGTAGAACAACAATGAGATACAAAGGCTAAGTAAAAGAAAAACTAAAAATATCAGGCAATATCACAAGATCATAAAGAACTATACAGAAAATTTTCTGAAACTAAGCACTGTCCATGGATCTGAAACTGATGTCCACACAAGAAGAGCCATGAGGCCACATAAATATGCTATCATACAAGGCCACAACTGTATAATTAACAACATAGAGAACTCCACAATTGAAGTAAGATAGCTAAAGCAATAAGCCGGGAATGAATCTTTGAGTTAACGAACAATATCTGAAACCTAAAAGGAGATTCAGAAAGATTACAAGAAAGAAAATTTTCTGAAACTTTGTGAGACAGAGTTTACATTAACATAAGCAGAAAGATTTCACCTTGCAATGAGGATCCCCAAATCATGAATGTCCTTTTGATAATGACAAATTCTCGCAGATTCCCTGACACAGAGCACTTTATCGAATTCTAAAGACCAGGCATAAAAAATTGGCCCAATGCAATTGGTGATGGTGTGTCAGTAATGAAATCCAGCAACAGGTTTGCAGTAATATAGAAACAGGCAGCAGAAAGAAATTATTTGCATTTTTATTTTTCTGTGTCTGGGCGCTTCATTGAGGGTAATTAGCTTGTCAAGAAAAATAGTGAAATGCTTAGAGAAAGGAGAAACCAAAATGGAAGAAAATACAAAGGAAAAATCCCTTAAACAGTCTATCAGAGTTACTAATATAGGGACTCTACAAGACTACAACACAGCAGCAATAGCATGAAAGTTGTGTTCCATTGAAATTTTTAGCACATAAAGACATTGTCATCTAACTCAAATAAAGATGGGAAAGAGAAACAATGTTGAAGGAAAAGGCCTCCACCAGTCTTATCAGACTTAGTTATCTTCAGACCAACAGAAAGGCAGCCATTAGGTGATGTCCTTTCTTGAAAACTGTAATATGTGAAGATAATGTCATCTAACAGAAACAAAAAAAAGGAGAAACAAATGTGGATGGAAAAAGCCCTCCAACAGTCCATCATAGTAATATTGAGACCTATGAAAGGCAGCCAGTAGATAAACTGTATTTCATTGAAACAGGAGTACATAATGACAATGTCATGTAACTAAAATTTGTAATCATTTTCAGCCCTTTATATGCTAAATTCCAAAGAAAGTTCCCTCCCCTGCTCTATTTCTCTCATAGCCGCAAACTTGGTCAGCACTACATGATAAAATAAAATTGATGGGCCAAGGATACAATTAGAAGGAAAAAAAAAATGAGGACTCTGCAACAAAAAGGTGTAAGTTGTGAAAATAAGAATTAAAAATAAAGGCAATAGCAAAAGATGTATCAGAATCTGGAATGACATAACAGTTCTGCAGACTTGTTAGACAGAAATATCTGTGTAGATCTTAGACAAAGTGATGTGTTGGGTATTCATGCTCGTATCCATTATAGTCATAATATAGCCTCTCCCCCTTAGCAATATCACGAGTAGCAACCAAAAGGACCCGGCATTCACCATTTACACTGTACCTCACGCATTTAAGATTCTGCTTCTTCCTACCATCCCTGCACAAAATTGGACAGGTCTCAGGAACAACCGGCTTAAACATTCGCAAGTCTTAAAATTATCTTGATGCAAACAATAGAGAATTTTGTGACGTGGCTTCACTGGAGGTCAAGCTTAGTAACTTGAACTAAGAAGTACCAATATTAAAGTCGATCAAATGGATAAAATTATGATGGAAAGAAAAGCAGGGAGCATTTTTCAGGATAGAATATGGACAGCATGAGATAGAATCCTCAAGCTTACAGAGTATGATTGTTAATTCCGTTAATAAAGCGTGCAATGTTTCCGCGTTTATCTGGGCAGATAACAAGGCTATTAGATGGGCCCTTTGCTAGAAGAAGTGTCATCATACTATCACAATCATCATGTTCCCGATTCTTAATGTAATCCACATCGCCAGTATACTCTGTGATAACTGTCATATCCTTTATAGGGCCATCAGCCTCTACAGTAAAACTGCAATAAAAAATAAAATAACAACAGAATAGATTCCATAATGCATGAACAACAAGAGTTAAAGAAAAAATTTGTAAAAGAATAAGTAAAAAGTTACCCTTCACGTGAATCGAAAACTACAAGAAGGGGAGGGCATTCGCCTCTTTTGTACATAGCTCTACAATGTTCCAAGGTCTCGGCATCTTCTTTGGAGAGAATCTAATAGAGAACCATAAAGCAAAACCAGTACATAATGACTGAGAGAACTACAAATCAAAACTGAAGAGGAAATATTTCTGGATGGCAATTGAAAACAAATAACCAGTTTCAGGTGCAAACCTGCATGCCACCATTTTCAAACTTAGCTTGATTGGCAGATCTAGGAGCCATGCCAGGGAAGTAAGTGAGCTCATCACTAAATTCCATTTTCAATGCTATTAAAGCAGAAGCAAGGGAAGCCATTTGTTCTAGCCTTCGGGTACGATCTTCTGTTGGAGTATATGGTAATAGTCTCCTCCTTTTCTTGTGCAAAACCAACATACTGGAACGTCTCCGACGTTTTCTAGTATCTAGAAGTGAAGCCAGATAAAACAATTGAGAGCCATCAATTGAAGATCACTGTAAGAAGTGAAGCCAGATAAAACAATTGAGAGCCATCAATTGAAGATCACTGTAAGAAGTGAAGCCAGATAAAACAATTGAGAGCCATCAATTGAAGATCACTATAAATAGAACGCATGTAAAACTCTAAGAGGGATTTCTAGAAAATTGTTCATAAGCTACTCTACAAGATTGTGTGACCAATAGGGCCAATACTTGAAAGGGAATAATATGTAGACATGGAACAAATAAGAGTCAGCCAAATAGTTACCTACAAGGGTAAAATAAACAAAGCACATTTAAAGATAGTAAAATCTTGCAAGAGACAACCAAAACCTGTGAGATGACAGTTTGGAGAGTTTAACAATTGTAAAATCAACAATCCTTCTTTTTTTTCCCAATTACCTTTTATAAGTAAGCATGTTAATAAAGGTGGAGGTAAAAATACAATTGAAGGCAAAACCAAGTTTACAATGGTCAAACATCTCTTCTAAGTCTCACCCCCTACCTTTTCCTTATTCATGGAACAGCACCTATCCCCAGAGAATGATTGACCTCCCTCCAGCCTTCGCTGACAAAAAACAATGATCCTCCACTTAGCAAAGTGAAGACAAAACCTTCTGCCCTAGGCTCCACCAGCTTGACCACCTCCCTACCATTTTCCTCGTTCAAACCACCCACCGACAACTAACCGTTCTCTCCAATAGGCTCCCCACACTCTCTCTCCCTACATCCCCTCCTAGCTATGTCTCCAGACTAGCCTCACCCTTCCCCTCACATCTCCACACATTTTCAGGAGACCCACATGCAAACCCCTTTACTAGTTTCTCAGCAAAGCTCCATCATCCGGGAAGATGATCGACGATGCAGCCTCTCTGAGGCTCTAGGCCTATTGGGAAAATAGCTCAATACGCTCCCTAGGCTGCACATTCATAAGCCCATCCCTCTAGGCAGCACATCCTTCTAGGCCGGCTTTTTGGTAAGCCTGCCTTAGGCCTAGCTGCCTCATGACCTCTATATGGCCTTGATTTTCATTACATGGTTTCCAACTTGGGCCTCCATGTTGCCTCCACAACTGGGCTCCAACATCTTAACTCACGTAATCCACATGAACCACAACATTATTACACTTTCAGGCTGAAATCTGGGTTAGGCATAGAACCATGTGGCACAAATCTGCTCAAGCTCATATTGTGCCTCCAGACTATATAACACCGTAAAATTTGAAACCACGATCGTTGTCTCCACCCGCCATTTGTCCCACCCCCTCTATACCCTAATGTTGGAGTCCCACACCCCTTGCATTGCTGGCTGCCACCTCCTTTTTCATCAAACCCCTCCCTTCTATAATAAAGACCTCTTCCCCCTAACCCCCTACTGCAAACAATTTTAAATGTGACTGAGGCCTCGATTCAACTCACAAAGGCATCTTGAACATGGATGGACCCACCTCAATGCTCACTCTCACCGAAATCCCACCAGCCAATTCCTAGCACACAAATCAAAGTCCTTAGCTCAACCCACGAACCCACGAAGGCATTTGAACCTAGACAGACCCACCTCAATCTTACTTTCACTAAATCCCACCATTGATTCCTCGGACGTAGATCCTTATCCAACTGAAGTGATAATGTCTTGCATAAATTTATTTACTTCGATGAAGACCCCACATGCATCCTCGATGGCCTTAAACACAAATTTAGATGCTAATACACAAACAGAACACATAGGTAGCAAATTCAAATTTGCACAAAACACGTGTGTTGTATTATGACAAAAATGCCGGACCACAACCATACCTCCCATACCCAGCTAGTTTGTGTCCTGATTTCATTTTTTATGTTTTATCTTTCATCTCTAGTTTCATCCTTCCCTCATACATTTGCAAGAAACAGGAATTAAATTAATCATTCAAACAAAATTACATCAGGTAGATGGTATATTTTGTTTACTCTATTGATCCGTCTGGTTGTTTTCATTGATTCAATAGGAAATCATGATACTAGTTGCTCAGTCGCTGCAGATGGGGCCACTAAGCCTTGGTTGCAACATATCATGTAAATGAAATTGCAAGAAAAATTTAGAAACAATAAGAAACCAAATGGGTCCATTAAGTAAGCAAAAACTACCATTTAACACACAAGTTTGTCTGAAAGATTAAAGCTGGCATTCCCAAGGTAAATACAATCGCAAGACAGCAAGAGAGACAGAGGGAGGAGGGGACAGGTAGAAATTGCAGTAATAGAGCTATTAGCATTTTTGAAGGGAAGAAAACAAGAATGTCTAGGATGTGAATGTGATTGCATGCATGTGTTAAAGAAGAAGACCCCATATTTTTGACGTCTTTCCTTTCTTTGGTTTTATTGCAATTTTTCTTTCTTAGGTTTGATTGCAATCTTCCCAAATCACATTATGCGACCTGTGAATTGCAACTTGTCCCATTGTTTTGGGACAAATACTACATGGACAATGTTTCGGGTAAGAGAGGTATTAACTAGATTCCTTTTGGCATGAGGGTTTAGATTACCCCAAGCATATAACTAATAACAGGTCTTGATGACTTCCTACCAATTTCCACAGATACCATCATGCTTGGACAATTTCTATTTTTAAAATGCACTTCCCCAATGACAACATTCTCTCTCTCTCTCTCTCTCTCTCTCCACCCCACTTTATGTTGGTGACTGAATTTCACACGCATAATACACTCATCCTTTAATCAAGTATTAGAATTCAAGTCATATTTATAATTGCCTTTTCAACATGAGCCTATGGTGTCATTACGAAGATATTAGATGTGATCAGTGTTAAATATTTCCTGTATAGGGTAATAGTCATCTGCGGACACTTCTACATAAATGTAAGTACTGTTTTTGAATACTTGTAGAACACAGAACACCAGACCCTTAAAGAACCCAACAAGGTGATCTTAAATTTCATTTTCCTTAGCTACACAACATGGTTAATATTCCCATGGATTCTTTGCAGCAAATTGAACATTGCAAGCCCATAACATCCATGAGCTTAATAAGCATCAATATCTCATAATGTAGTAGCATCTCACAAACTTCCTCAAATAAATTGTTATCATATCTATAATATTTTATAAGATTATTTGTCTCACAATTTTCTTCTAATACATTGTCATCTCAAAAACCTTCCTTTTTCTTATTTTTTGATCTTCATACCAATGGAAAATCAGAAGTTCATGTCTAGAAGATGGTTGGGGGTTACCAATATTATAGATGTCATAAATATCTTTAAAGAAAAGATAAATAAAGAAATAGTAAAATAAAAAATTTTAATTTTGAAATTTCAATTCAATGATCATTGTAAAAAGTTGAAAAGAAGTCTAATACAAATGATAAAATAATAAAAAATGACTATAATTTCTCACAATTATACAATCATAACAGATATTAGAATAGTTAAGTAATAACATGATCATAACAACTAAGAATAACAATCACCTTGAGAAGATGGACAAGCCTCAGCTGAATCGGAACATTTTTTAATGCGGAAAAAATCAATTATCTTTGTCTGGGGAAAACCTGAAAAGACAAAACATGAATTGTCCCCAACATTACGCTATACATTCAAATATACACACATGCATATAGATATAGATATATTTATATATATGTGCATACAGATGTATATAAACACAACGCAAAACGAGAACAGGCAAAGGGAATGGAACGGGAATTCGTACGTTTGACAGGTGGATGGTCGGAGCAGCAAGGGCAATACCACGATCCAATGGGGATGCGGACGACGATTGGCCGGAGGCAGAGCATGTGGTATCCCCTGTCACAATGGTCGCAAAGGAGCAGCTCGTCGGTGCGGTCGCCGGAGCCGCATTGCTCGCAGACGACGTGGCTGTAGTCGTCGCGCTCGATCACGGTGTACTTGGCCGTCCTCATGATCTCCTCCATTGACCTCCATTTCCTCGGACGTGGCGACTGCGGTGGCGGCGACTGGGCTCGCGGGCGGACTGGGAAGACCTTCTGCGCCGCCCGCCCCGCCGGTGAGCTCGACGGAGCCATTGGTTGCGGGGACAAAATGGGAATATATACAATTATCCGAGGGTTGATTTGGATTTTAACGGGAATTTTTTACTGATGCTGTACTTTAATGGTTGTTGTGGTTGCAGAGACTGTAAGAAGGAATGGAAATGGAGAGAGAGAGAGAGAGAGAGAGAGAGAGAGAGACGGGGTCGCGGGGAATTGGACAAGGGGCTGGCGGTAGCTACGTTACGCTGAGGTGGTGAGAGTTCTTTGGTGGGGGCTAAGATGCGCACCGTGCGCGCGGAACGCGATGTGCGCACCTCCCGAAATAAGCGGTGTTTCATTGGCTTTTAACCGTTTGGACTTTGGTTTTGATTGAAGGGTAAGATCCGTCCATTGTGATTTTGGTAATTTTAAAGTGGTAAAAATTTGAACGGAAAATAATAATTTATCCTCTATATCTAGGTTATAAACACCTCCTCTATTTCTATAAAAGTTTTACGCATCATAATTTAATTTTGTATTTCATAATTAAATTCTTGATGGATCAAAATGACATTTGTGTCCTCAAATTTTTTTCTTAATTTTTTTGTCCTGTATTGCTCACATTTTTCTTCTCCCCCCAAAAAAAAAAACACTAATCTCTCACGGTTGCCAGTTGGCACCAAATGCTACCATTGCAGATGACAAATTTGTCCTAAAAACTCGAACTCTGTTTTACTCTCTCCCTAATAGGTAAGTTTTGAAATATGAATAAACAGAGTACGGCGGTACATCAGGAAAAAGAAATATAACTTGATGCCAATTTGAAACAAGGTAGGGTTTAAGTCTTTCACCCCCACCTCTCCTCTGATTATATTATAAAATTGTTAAATACTCTAATTATATTTTAATAATACAAAATATTTTTTGATATACAAACGTAAATGTTAAGTTTAATGTTACTTCTAATTTTGGAGAGTTAACCTCTTTTTTTTTTTACTTTTTTATTGTTTGTATTTTTATAATTTGCATTATTTTTGTTGTTAGAGAATTATTTTTATTTTAAAATTTTATACAAGCTTAACTCGAATCCAAATCAGCTTAAGTAGAATTGAAACATAGTGAGAAAGGTCAACTCATCAAAAATTTGAAATGAAACATGAGAAAGAAACATTTTTATTAAAACAAAATAAAGTGTAATTTGTATCAAACCTGCGACTCCTAACTACTATCACTAGTAATGGCAATCAAAGCCTCTCTCTCTCTCTCTCTCTCTCTCTATATATATATATATATATTCTCACATATAACACTCACGAACTTTTTCTTTTCTTTCTAATAAAAACCGTCACCGCCCCAACACAATCCACCATTGTCGCATCATTCGTCATCGTCCAGGCCTCTCAATAGCTACAAAGCGGTTGATGATTATCACTTTCAAACAAATTCATGACACCCCCATATCTACAAATTTATTTGCTCAAAAATCAAATCCAATTTATATACACATGTATTTATGCATCCATCTACTCTAGAAAATATTGGTTACATTATATCACGCCTACATAAGGGTGTAGTATAATAGACTAATAAGACATAGTTAAATTACCTTTAGATTATAAGATCATGGCCCCATTATTTTACAAAATTTCACTTTGACGCTATAGAGTTTGAGCATTTTATGGTGAGAAAGTGTATATTAGCCTGTCAAATTTTAAAACTTTTACTTTGGCCTTTCAAAATTTAAGAGCTTTTACCTTAACCCTTTTCAACAAAATTCATAGTTTCATCCTTGCACATAGTCCAAGTTGTTTTTCATATACTATGCTCAGTAAAATCCAACACCATTAGCATTGTGGAATTCATTGTTTTCCTTTGACACTTTTGAAATTATGATTAATTATAAGTACATTCTTTGAACTATGATTTAATATCATTAGGTTTCTATAAACTCTAAAACGTAATAAATTAATTTCCTAAATTACCAATCTGTATCGATCAACCCATTCTATTAGCAATCAATTAAGAGAGTAGATAAAAAATTATCATG
Organism: Euryodendron excelsum; assembly: GCA_033060915.1. NCBI lineage: Eukaryota > Viridiplantae > Streptophyta > Magnoliopsida > Ericales > Pentaphylacaceae > Euryodendron > Euryodendron excelsum. The sequence continues at coordinate 11,006,359 of CM065385.1, forward strand.
TAATTTGCACATATTTACAAAAGTTTATTTTATTCTTAAATTATATTATCTTTTTGTAATAATTGTCTAATAACTGAAATACCTCTTATTTTGCCTCTATATTTACCTGTCATTTCAAGAGATATTTCAATAACTAAGATATTATTATAACAAAAGAAAATCAATTTAGGTATTTTGTTAACCTGTATAGGTTAAATAACAATTTTTATTTATTCTCCTAACGGATTGCTAATAAAGGGATTGATTGATAAACCTTAGTAGTTCAGGAGGTCAACTTGTTGTATTTTAGAATTTAAGAAGGCATAGTGATACTAAGTCATAATTTAGGAGGTGTGTTTGTAGTTAACCCTTAAAATTATTAATCAAAATAAAAAAAAATTTTATTTAAAATGAAAGGATCATAAATAACCTCACCAATTTTACGAAAAATATGCATACAAAGTATGATTGTATAGAATTTCTTAAAACGAATTTTTATTATAAGAAGTTTGTTTGTATAGCATTTCTTTAAACCAATTTCTATCACTCTTCAAACCCCCCAACTTTTTGAGGAATGCGCAAGCCTCAATATTGATGCACTTACAGCACCTTCATCACGTTAAGGATTCAAACCCCAACAACCACCCCTCTCTTAAGGGCCATCGTTAATAATCAATTCAATCCTTGTGCAAGACAATGATTCTCGGAAGTCAGATTCACAAATTTCTTTAAACCGCTAAAGCTTGCACTCATGTATTGCTAGGCATGTTTCTACGTTCCAATTCATATAACAACAATCCCATATAATTTTTATGATTTTTCAAAAATTTAGCATGCTCAAAAAAAAATTTATATATATATATATAATTACATATATTCATCTGAAAAACACATCCATGATCCCATAAATCACATCAATTTTGAAGTAAATTCCATATGAAATATTCACTATTCTCAAAATGATATTTCAAGATATTAGGATATATTTCGAACAAACCGCTTACTTTAACAAGCCACTTGCCTAGCATATACATGCAAATACTAGAACAAACCACTTGCCTAGCAGGTGTCCCATGCACCCAGGCCCACAAGCATGAGTGATAATTTTGACCATTCACTTTAATTTTTCTCAACACAAAATTTAATTAGTAATTTTACTTAGTCCCCTTGTAATTTACTTAAAAAAAATTAAAAAACACCCTCTAGTTGAGACTAAATTAATTAAAGTAGTCACAACAAAAGAAGGCACCTGTGAACCCATGCAAATACATACATTGATTGTTGGATTGTTTTTATTTTTATTTTTATGGGTTTTGATTTCGGTTTTTTTATTTGTGGTAGTTCATACATGGTTACTGTGCATGAAACTTTTCCACACAAGTTGTATGTTGTCGATCTGAGACTTAAACGATGGAGTGCTTTGTTGTACTACAAGATCACCAGAGGTGAGCACTGGAATATAGAAACAGAGAATAAAGTCTTAGCCAATGTGGGAGCATCTACCTCTCTTTGATTTATAGTGTTTCACCAGTCTTCTTGGTTGCAAACCAATTAATTAGGCTTGTCCCCCACATCAGATAGTCATGGACCATTATCATGCTAGTGAGGTATGATTCCTAACTTTGGGCACAAGTTCAACCCAACTCCCTACTTCTTGAGAGTTAAGCTGAAGTGGGGTCTGTTGACTCAAGGTTGATCCTTGTTGACTCAAGATTAATTCCCATATTAATTTTGATGATAACTAAACCTTATGTTATTTTACTAATGAATCTACTTAGTGTGCAGATTAACAAAGTTCATAATTTAGACTTAAAGTTCAATCTTAAGTCTAATGCATGTCAAAGAGAATGCACAACAAATTCAAGAGCTATGCAATAAACCAAACAGAGGAGTGATGCTTATCTCTACTTCAAACAAATGCTCTACATTCAAAGAGATTGAAGGTGTTCAAATGAAGTTTCATCAAGTATGCATATATTCAATGAAGATTGATTTGCACTCAAGATAGACTGAAGACTTCATTGGAATATACAAAGATTAGTTGAAGAGGTGCAAAGATCAGTTGAAGAGGAATTGATTGTTGAAGAGATTGAAAATGTTCAAGAGATGACTTCATCAAGCATACAAAGATCAATTCAAAATAATATGATTGAAGTTGCATGAAAAGAAGACTCACAATAATTGTCTAATCTCTACTTGGAATCTAAGTGAAGAATTCTTCTACAATGTAAAGAATCAATAAAGACTAGATGTATGAAGAGATTTCATCAAGCTTGCAAAAGTCTCATTGAAGTGATTTTAAAGAAGAAAGAAGAATTTCTAGCAAAGAGAACAACTAGGCAATGAAGTATTGTGAAACTCTACATAATTGAGGAAGCTTGGCATTAAAGAAGATGTTCTGCAATGAAAGAGAAAGTTTTGCAAATGAAGAGGAAAAGATGAACATTGATCTAATGAAGCTCTGACAGTTTGAGAGTCAAGAGAAGATCAATATCCAATGATTGATTCAATCCAAATTGAATAGAAGTTAACTCTGATGAGTTAAGAAGATTTGATTGATCATCATACCCCAAAGACATACTCCTTGAAGATCTTATATCAGTGCTGAGATAAGCTGAATTTTAGAAGTAAGAAAGCAGATTTCTGGATAATGAGGGGACTCATGAAAATGAGAAGTCGCCTCTTGATTATAGAAGTAAAAGGCTTAAAGACCAAAAAGACAATAAGGGGACTTATGGAAATAAGGAGTCGCCTCTTGATTACAGAAGCAAAAGGCTTAAAGACAAAATGAACAATGAGCGGACTCATAAAAAATGAAGTGTCGCCTCTTGATCACAGAAGCAAAAAGCCTGGAGACCAAGTAGACATGAGTGGACTCATTGTAATGAAGAGTCGCTTCATGGGGACAGACGCAAAGGCTTAAAGATGAGCGGACACCTGAAGATAAAGAGTCGCATCATGACAACAGAAGCCAAAGATGTGAAAACAGAATGAACAAGGAGTCGTCTCATTGATATGAAGAGTAGACTCATAAAGTCAGTGAACTACATCTGGTAAATGCAGAAGCAAAAAGTGTCAACTCCACAAACCTGGAGCCGACTCCTTGGATATAACGGCTATTTTTCTTAACGTTATAACGAACTGGACGTGCATTAATGATACCCAACAACCTCTAACGGATGGAATCAATACAGGGGTATATATACAAGCTTCCAACTGTATTTGTAAAGGTGATTTGAAGACAAAAACGAAATCAAACTGACTGAATCACTGATATACTCTGAATATTCTTCTTGTCTTCATCTGTGAGCTCAGATTGTAATATCTACTCTTGCTAGAGAGTGTGTTAGTTACTTGTATACTTTTATACACTTGTAATTGAGAGTTTGAAAGTTCTCTTGCAAAAGCAAAACTCTTGTAAGTTTGAGTGGAGCTTGGACAAAACCACTTGGAGGTTGAAGAGCTCGGTGAGGAGTTCTTGTGTATAGTGAGTTAAGCACTTTGTCAATCAGCAACCCATTTATAATTAGTGATTACATAGTGGAATAAGATTTCAAAGAGGTCTTAGGGTGAGGACGTAGACCACGGGTTGTGGTTGAACCTCAGTAAATCTGTGTATTCTTTCTTATGCTCTGTTTTCTTTCCTTTCTCTGATTATATTGCATTGCATATAGATTGATCATTGTTACATTGCTTAGATTAATTTTAATTAATCCTAATTGTTATTAATTTTCAAAAAACCCAATTCACCCCCCTCTTGGGTTGCCTTTTGGACCAACAGTGTCATCCTTCAATCAACTGACTTGACCTAGTCAATGTAGGGTTAATGTGGTGACTTTGTTGCCACATGGCTTTCTTGTGCACCTCTCTCAATTATAGCCCCAGCCCTTAAAGGCTTGGGTCAGCCTCGAGCTAGCTCTTGGGGATCTTCTTTAATTTCTTTGTGTTTAAGCCTCCTTTTTCGGGGGCAATCTTATCTTTATAACCCTCCTTTATAAGACTTAACCCTAGCCCAAAGATGCATTACTAGATTCTTCAATAGAAAAGTCAAGTCTCGCTAGTTTAGGGAAGAAGACCTCGTTCTCAAAAAGATACATCCAATGCAGCAGAAAGCCAAAGGCAAATTCACCCCCAACTATGAAGGTCTATTCCAGGTTCATAAAGTCATGACAAGAGGAATATTAATCCTAGCAGAGATAGATAGAGAAGTCTTTCTAGCACCCTAGATTCGATAAAACACTACTATGTGTAATTAGAAACTTGAACAAAGCAATGACAGCAATAATTGAAAGGAAGAAAGGCCATCATTCATGTTATCCTTTCAAAATAAAAAATAAACCCTCGCTAACTCGTTGAGCCAAAGGTTTTCTTTTAAATAGCCCCTGTGCTCTCCCCTCGTATATACTTTGAGCCTTAAAAATCCTTTAAGTTCTTATAGCCCTAACTTATGGCCTTTATTACACCTAAAACGAAGACTTTTTAGATCGGTTATTGCTATCATTGCTTTTCAAATAAAGATGATTATATAAAAAAGTGGTCTATCTAACAGAACGAGTTATGAGAAGATAACTCTTTAGCTCTAGGTTCAATACACCTTTGTCAAAAACAACATCAACAATCTTTAGCTAAAACAGCAGCTACATCAGTCAACAAATAAATCTCAAGCATCAATTGTTCCTTTAGACATGAACACTCAGCATCATTGTCCTCGTTCAGCAAGAGTCATCTTCATCGGCATCAATGAGAGAAATAAAAAGGAAAAAGCATGGCCTGAGGATATAATGTTAACCCTCTGGGGTGCTATGGTAAAGGCATAGAGTCATGGCAAGATACAAAATTACCGATGTAGTAAAAACCCAAAAAATGGGTGCTAACATGCAAAAATGGTAGAATTGACATTAGTGAAAACCCGCAAGGGCATGTGTGGCAAAAATAGTTTAAATGAGAGAAAAAAAAGAAGAGAAAATAGTCAACTCTCCTGATCAACAGTCTAAGCAACAGAGACAGAACAATCTTAACAAAGTGACAAAACCTCTCACACCTCAACAATGGGTCAAGAGATGCCAACTTATGAAAAACCTACATTAGTAAAAAAAATTTTAAATTCAGCATGGCTAAGTAATGGACATGAATATTATAAAGTCATTTATTAAGATTAGTTTGTTATGTCTTGATATTTGCTAACAAAATACTAAGATAGGTACAAGTTCAAGGGGCTTCTTCCTAAGTTTTCTCAGGATCTTGAAGTGTCCTTGAACATAGTATTTTGACATCGCAACCCCGCAAGATTTAGAATCTAGCTATTCGGATAATCAATTGGGGTAAGTTAGAAACCTAGAATTGTTGGCCCGAAATAGCAATTCAAGAGAGAGGGTGAATTGGGATTTTAAAATTTTAAAGCAATAATCACAAATTAATAAAGAATAAACTAATAGAGCATTAACACAATGCAAGATATATATGCAGGCAGATTATGATGATGCAGTGAATAAAAAATAGAGCATAAGAATGAGAGACATAAAATTTTACAGAGGTTCAATCATAACTCGTGGCCTACATCCTCTCTTCATCGATTCTCTCAAATGTATTCTCCATTATGTAAAATCTCTTACATAGCTTGCTAGTTGCTTAAGTGTCTAGTTCACTTCTTTAGAAGAGTTATTTCCAAACTCTCAAGCCTAAGTGATTTCGTCCAAGATCACTCAATCTTACAAGTGTTTTTTCCAAACTACACTCAAACTCACAACGTTTACAACCTTATCCAAGTATAATATAAGGATACAAAGGGTGAACTCTCTAAAGAGTAGGTAAAGTAAGTTTCAGCTCACACCATAAACCCCCAATGAATAAACAGAGTATAAGATGTAATAAATGAATCTTCACTTTCAGTACTTGATCTTGTATTCTTCTCATTCAAAGATGTGTTGGGGATCTTCTATATATAGCCCTCCTTCAATTCTAGCCGTTGGAGATGATTTTGGTATATTATAATGCAAAATTAGCCTGTTAGAACATTCAATTTTTTTGACCTTTACAGGCAAGTGTTGACACTATTTCATCAAGGTGTCAACACTATTAAATCTGGTTCAGCACTGTTATGAAGGTGTCATGGTAGGTGTCAGCACTTCCTTCAGAACTTGCAAATCTGATTTCTGATTGTGTCAATCATATTTGCAAGCTCTCAACCATTTTAGGAGCTATTTTACTTCATTTGCACACTATCTTTGAAGTGTCGACAAGAACCATTCAAGGTGTCAACCGAATCTTGAGTATTAATCATGAAGATAAAAACTTTCCAAGGTGTCAACCATATTTGAGATGTGTTGACAAGGGCTTTGCACATAAATTAAGAAAGTTGGACTTGAGCAAGGTGTCGACAATAGCTGTGAAATTTCTTCTTTTGAGGATTGAGGGTCTTCAGTAAGATTTTAACTATATTTGTAAGGTGCTAAAAATATCTTATTGTATTTTCTAAGATTTTTCAAATAATGTGTCAACCATATTTGTAAGGTGTTGACAAGAGTTTTCAGTGCTTCCCAATTCCTTCAACAAGGATGGTCAAGGTGTCAACCATAATTGTAAAGTGTTAGCACTTCTATCTTCAATTCTGCTTAAAATTCTTTGTTATGTTAGCCCTTTTATTTGCACTTCAGTTTTCAAAGATTGGTTTTAAGTGAACTTAAAACCCTTTAAATGATCTTCCTTGAGTGCTTGAATCTTAGAATGAATTCTTGAATCGTTATAAGACATTCAATCTCTTCAAAATAGAATTAATCCATAAGGTTATTCTACCAATCTTTATGCTTTTGACAAGTCTTCAAATTACCATGATAGACTTCTAGAGCTTGCATCATTCTTTTTGATATTGGTTAATCTTCTTGAACATCTTCAATCACTTTGAAAATAAGATTACGTAAGTAATCTTCTTGTTGAATACATCATCAATCATTCCATCAAGCTTATCCATGTATTGAGTTTTCAAACATAATCATTTTGGATTAACCATAAGCATGACATGAATAAATATAACGGATCTTTTTTGACACTAAGTATATTCGTTAGTAAACAAAACACATTATTTTTGTTATTATCAAAATCAATATGTGGGGTCAACAATCTCTCCCTTTTGATGATGACAAAACCCTAAAAATATATGTATATTAAACTCGAAGCAATCAGAATATATATATGATTCATAAATTAAAAATTGTAAGGCACCACCCCCTTACACAAACATTCATATACAAGATATCAATCATAATTTGTAAGGCTCCGCCTACTATCTCAAAATAAGAATCCTCTTTTCACAAAATATTTCATATATTTTTCATAGAATATTTCTTCACATTTTTGTCAATGCATCAAAAAGAGATATAAAAATTACATCTTAAAGACTGGTAGAATAGCAAAAAATGTTAAAACATGAAAATAATTATTGTTTCGAATGAAAACGAATAACTTAATCAAATCAAACACTTTAGTCATTAATCAATCAAAATCAAGAAGAATGATAAACATCCAAACATATATTAACATGCATAACAATAGTGACAAGCCCAAAATTCAGGAAGTGTTACAAGTTAAATATTTTCTTAAGATTATAATTCATGTAATTAGCAAATTAAATACAAAAATGTAATGCTAATGCAAACCATGCAGATAGGGATTTTGGAAGTTAAGATTTTTGGTCTAAGAGAGTATTGCTTTGGTGAAGGTTCTTGGGATGTTTTGGGAGTAGAGGCTGGACAGGTTTGAGTGGGAATAGTAGGCTGATTCTCAGCAGGTGCCTCTTTATCAGAAATAGTCTTCTCTTTATCAGAGGGTGAAGTGTTTTATATTTCTTCTTCTTTTTTAGATAACTACTGCTTGAGTCCATCTTTGCTGGAGTGTAATCCACAAAAAAAAAAAAAAAAGCTCTTCCAATCTCCTTATTCACCTTGTTGCTAACAACCACAATTTTTTTGTTCATCTTCTTCACCTTGTTCTCTACAATCATAAGCCTTATGATCATATTATCCACTTTGGTGTTCAATTGAGTAAACATTTTCTCTCGATAATTCCTCAACTACTTAATCATACCCAATCCATTTATCCATTTCCAGAAGTTATCATCATGTTAAGAATTTGCTTTGCAACTCTTAAAGGTTCTCCACTTACTTAAGAAGTTTCTCTCCTGATGGAAGTATCCTCCCCCTCAAAATGATATCCAGTTTTTGTTTTCTCATGCTTTAAAAACCAAACTCCTGTTTCTTCATTTAACTGATATCACATTCTATTCAGAGTAAACTAATTATACTCATCAGTCTTTAACATCACTTTTTTCTTCACTTTCTGTAAGCACCTTATTTTTGCCTGCTTGGTGATCTTTAGCCCAACCGGACACACATTTAAACCTAAGATCAACCTTCCAAACTCCATTCCAATCAACCGGTCTCACCTTGAGCTCGCATGAAGCCAAGTGACCAAAACACTCTTGAGGCATCACTCCAATTCAATTCAATTCAATTCAATTCAATCTAGCACACTTGTTGAGAAGGCGTCTAAGTCTTCAGAGTAATAAGTTCACCCTGTCACGCCCTGATTTTTCGCACTCGAGAAAACACAAGTGAGAAAAACACAGTACTCTCTCATTAGAACTCATCTTCCTAGAAGGACGAGTGCAACTAGATTTGAACTAAAAATTAACTTGAATAAGGGCTTTTAATAAAAGTTTGGAGTCGCCACCTAACTTTGTTTAGGTGAGTTAGGTCACTTAAAACTAAGTGCAATATGAAGATTAAACTTAGGATTTTTGAAAATGTTTTGGAAAACTTCATCAAGAAAGGGTTTTTGCAGAAAACAAGTTGTTTGGCCATCTTTGAAAAGATTTAACCCCTTTTTTGAAAATAACTCCATTTTTGATCTTTCAAAAATAGTGATTCTAGATTTAGAGGTTAGTTACGTATAAGGAAGATGCACTAGGCTTTCAGCCTATCCTGTCCTTGCGGTATTTACATGTCTTTTCACCCTAGGTTCACTCATTTAGAATCTTCGATTATCCATTGTCCAGCTATATCCACTTTGAAAAGAATTTTAGAAGAGAGATTTGAGATGATGCATGACATGCAAGTACAAGAAAATAATTTGATTTTTGAAAATAGATTTGAAAAAAGGTTTTGAAGTTTGAAAGAGGTAGTGAAAATTGAAAACTTGAAAAAGGTTGTGGAATTGAAAATTTAAAAAGGTTGTGACCGCACTCATGGGAGTTGCCTAAGTATCCCTTTGTTCGGAATCCGGTCAGTCGTAGTTTAGACTCGAGGTCCTATTGAAAATAGACACTTTGAGGTCTTTGAAAAGTTTGGCTTGAAAAGTTTGATTTGAAATTTTGATTGGGAGATTGGGAATTGAACTTTGATTTGAAATTGACTTGAATTGGAGTTTGAAAACCATCTTGATTTAGAAAAGAGTTTTAGAAAAGAGTTGAAACTTCCTAACTTTAGGGTTAGGGTTGAACTAGAGTTTAGACACCTCCTAGGTAACCTAGGGTTAAAGCATGCAATTGAAATAAGAAGATTTGATTTTAGAAAGTTAAATTTTAGAAAAGTTTCGAATTAGGAAGGTTCCAAATTAGAAAAGTTTCCTTTTTAAAAAATAGTTGATTTTTGAAAGATTGAATTTGTAAAGTTTTGAATTTAAAAAGATTTGAACTTAGAAATGTTGGCCTCACAAATTTGTAAAGTCCTCACTCCAAGATCCTTTTGAAGTCTTCTTCTACTATGCAATCTTCAATTACAAAGTAGAGGCCAGTTGAAGTGCCTAGCTCACTCTTCTTGAAACTTACACCCAAGTTTCAATGCTACAAGAGTTTTGTCCAAGCTCTCTCAAACTTACAAGTGTTTTTCTTTTAGAAAAGAACACTCAAACTCTCACTCACAAGTGTATAAAGGATTTACAATTGAAGTATACACTCTCTATGAAGAGTAGATGAGAAAATGAAAAGCTCACTAAATGCCAAGTATTGAAGACAAAGAGAATTTTCAGTTAGTGTAAGAATTGTTACCTCTTGATGATCAAAGGATGGAATAATCTTGTATCTCTTACTCATAAATGCATTTGGAGGCTTATATATAAAGTCCTGAATTGATTTCACCCGTTGGAGGTAGTTGGAGCTTCATTAAATGTGTGCCCAGTTCAATATAACGTTTAAAAATATAGCCGTTAGTCCCCAAGTGTTGACATATGACTTTATATGTCAATACATCAAGCCTGCATTCTCTAGTAGTTGCTCTTTGTCTCCATGTATCGACACATCAAACCTATGTGTCGACACTTGATCATCCATTCTTCAAGCATTAGCCTCTGCCCTCATGTGTCAATACATCACTCAGAAAATCTCTTCCATGCTTTCCTTGATCAAGCTTAGCTTCAAAAACACTTCAAGTACTTCAAGGAATCTTCTCTTTGGGATATTGTGATTTTTCAAAGCTTTCAATCAAGTGTGGTTGTTCAATAAAGTCTTCAATTCAATTTGGATTGAATTCATTTTAATTTCTTCAAAAACTTTTCTTGGATTCTTCATAGAGTCTTTACACGCATGATGAATTCTTCTTTTGAACACCTTCAATCTTTTCGAATTCATATCAACTTCATTGAGTCTTTATAGGCTTAATGAAATTTTCTTTTAAGCACCTTCAATATCTTCGAATTCACATTATTGGTTTGACATTTGAATAGGTGTCATTGCTCTATTTTGGTGCATTACTCTGTTTTGATGCATTGCTCGATCCTTGAGTTGTTCTACATCTATTTGACTTTCATTATATTTTAGGTGTAAAATATATTTACTCATTGAACTGCACATTAATTAAAATCATTAGCAAATTAACACAAGGTTTAGTTATCATCAAAATCAAGGCGTGTAGTCAACAATCTCTCCCTTTTTGATGATGACAAAACCTTTGCAAGATTAGGTATAAGAATGAAATGAATAGAATCAGATTTCATACCTTGAAAAAGCTCCCCCTCTATTTTGCAACTGATGCTTCCAAGAAAAATATCCTTTCTTTTTGTTTTTTTATCAAAAACAATCCTCAAAGAGTTTTTATTAAAGATGTTTTATCAAAGCATCACTCAATTTATAGCAATTCTATTCATCATTAAACAATCCTTTAACATTTTACTCCTCCTAAGAACATGCTTCATCATTCTTTATTTCCATTCATCATTCAATCATTTAATATTCAATTATCATCATTTCATGGATCACGTAATCATAAAACAGTCCATTCTTCTTGTAATCATTAAGCAGTCCATTCTTCTCCACATTTTATTTCCATACAATTCATTTTGTTTCCATTGTTCATGTAAACCATTTTAGTTCAATTCTTCTCCCCTCTTTTTGTCAATTCATCAAAAAGATAAATAAAAGTTTATAACATAGACAAGTACAATAGTAAAAAATCTTAAAACAGAATAATGTGTATAAACAGGGTAGCAAGCATAACATTCAATCATTAAGACCTCAAGCTACAACAACAAGGTTATATTTTATTCACAAAAGTCATTACAAGAGAGCAGTCAGTGATCATTCAAAAAATATTACAAAAAAAATTGTCTTTGAGGATGACATGCCATCCTTTAACAAAAATGCATACATATGTGTCGCGTCTAGATTTTTCGCAATTAAGGAATACACACATAAGCGGGAAAAATACTGTACTCTCTCGTTAAAATTCATCCTCCTAGAAAAATGAGTGCGACTAGGTTTGAATTGAAAATTGATTTGAATAAAGGGCTTTTGAAAAACAATTTGGAGTCGCCACCTAACTTGATTAAGGTGAGTTAGGTCACCTAAAAACTAAGCACAATCCGAAGACTACACTTAGGGTTTTTAAAAATGATTTTGAAAATACTACCTCAAGAGAGGGTTTTTAAGAAAACAGGTTGTTTGGCATCCTTTGGAAAATATTTAAGCCCTTTTTTGAAAATAACTCCATTTTGGTCTTTGAAAACAATGATTCTAAGTTCGGAGGTTAGTTACTTGTAGGGAAGACGCATTAAGTCATCACCCTACCCGGCCCTTGCGGTACTTACATGTCTATTCACCCTAGATTCACCTATGAGAGTCTTCAACTAACAAATGTTCAAAACTATCCACTTTAGAAAAGAATTTTTGAAAAGACATGATGCACGATATGTAAATGCAACAGAAAAAGGGAGTTGGAAAATTAATTTGGAAATAGATTTGAAAAGAAATTGAAGAGATTTGAAAAGATAGATTTGAAATTGGAAAGTTTTAGAAATTGGAAATAGAGATTTGAAAATAGATTTTTGGAATTGGAAACTTGAAATAGATTATGGAATTGGAGATTCGAAAATAATTATGGAATTGGAGATTTGAAAAGAGTTATGGAATTGAAAATTGAAAAAAAATTGTGATCGCACCCATAAGGGTTGCCTACGTATCGTTTTTGAGGAATCAGGTCAGTCATAGTTCGGATAAGAGTTCGATTGAAGATAAAAGGTATGATTAGAAGAAAGAGATTTTGATTTGGAATTCGAATTGGACGATTAGGAAATCAAGATTGAACTTAGACCTAGCATTGAATTTGAAAGAGGATTTGACCTTTGGAAGAGAACTTGGACTAAATTTGGAAAGATAGAGTTTTGGGAAACCTAGACTTAGGAAAGATGGGATTTAGGAAAGACTTGAGGTTTAAGAAAGATTTGAGTCAAATGTTGGACTTGGAAGATTAGGGAAAGACTAGATTTAGGAAATGTTCGAATTAGGAAAGTTCCATTTTAGGAAAGTTTCATTTTAGAAAAAATTTCGAATTAGGAAAGTTTCATTTTATGAAAGATTTGAAATTTGAAAAGTTTTAGCTTAAGAAAGTTTTAACTTAAGAAAGTTTTGGATTTAGAAAGTTTTGAAATTTAGAAAGTTTAGGATTTAGAAAGATTTGAAATTTGAGTTTTAGAATGCTTGAGATTAGGAAAGGTTTAAGTTTAAGAAAGGTTTGAAAACTTAAAGTTTAAGGGAAGATATGAAAGTTTAAGTTTTGGAAACTTAAGGTTTAGGAAAGTATGAGATTAGGAAGGATTTGAATTAGGAAAGATTTAGAGTTGGAAGGACTGAGATTCCTATTTCCTAAAACAAGGGATTGGATTTTGTTTCTAAAAGAAGTGTTTTGATTTTGTTTCCAAAAATGGAGGATAGAATCTAGTTTCCTAAAGGGAAGATGGAATTTGGCATGGATTTGGAAGGATGATGTTTTAGAAACCCTAGATTTGGAAGACTATAGTTTTGATGTAGAAAATAAATTTTGGAAACTTATGATTTTTGATGTAAAAGGGGAGATTTTGGAAACCTAGGTTTTAAAGCAAGATTGAAAATCATGTTTTAAGGAAGGGAATTAGGGTTTTCTAATCGTTAGCTCTAAGGTTTAACTGAGACTCTAAGGAAAAAGTTTTTGGAAAGTGAGTTTTTAGAAAATGAGTTTTTTAGAAGGAAATCCTAGAGAGGAGTTTTGTTTTAGAAAGGGATTTGAAAGAGTTTTTAGGAAGGGATTTTGGAAAGTAAAACTTTGAGAGAGTTTTTGAAAAGAGAAGTTTTGGAAGGAGATCTTAAAAATGAGTTTTTGAAAAGCAAATTTTGAAAAGAGAGTTTATGAAAAGGAGTTTTTGGGAAAGTGCTTTTTGGGAAGGAATTTTTAGGAAAGAGTTTTAAGGAATGAATGTTAAAGAGGGTTTTTTTAGAAAAGAGTTTTGAAAAATAGATTTTTTAAGGGAGTTTTTGAAAACAATTTTGGAAAGGAGATTGGAGAGAGTTTTTAGAAAGTTTGTTGGAAAATAGATTTTTAGAAAGAGAGATTTTTGAAAAGAAAATTTTTAGAAAGTATATAAAATACCTCACTTTCCTAAGGCGATTCTAACCATAAGAAGGTTAGAACCACTCTAAGACAGTGGTTTTGAAAACAACAAGGAGTTGAAAAAATGGACCATATTCGTCACTTTAAATGTAACACTTTTCTAAAACAACCCTAGCCATGGAAATGTTAGAATCACCTTAGGATTGTGATTTTGAAAACAAGTTTTGAAAAGAAGAATTTGATGTAAGTTTTAAAAACAAGTTTGAAAACAAATTTTGGAGAGATGCAAAATCATGATATGCACAATGCAAGTTGGGGTCGTGAACATACAAGGTTAAAGGCTTCACCACTTAATCAAGGGGGCCGAACCCACGTGGTCTCCAATTAGACTAAGAGAAAGCCCTCCACACGGTGATCTCCAATAGCCTAATCCTACACATGGACCAGAAAGTCCCTTATTTCAAACATGCAAGAAGAAGAGGGGGGGGGGGAGGGAAGAAGATGGGGGATTAAAATAGAAGAATACCCAAGTGGGTTCGGAGGGAGAAAAAAGAGGGGGAAGATGCGTAAACTTAAATAGAGAGTCTATCTTGTATCTTCTTTATTTTGCTTTGATTTGCGCGCTTTGTTTTCCTTGCTTGCTTTTCTTGCTTCAGTCCTTGCTTTGCTTCAGTCTTCAAGAACTTGTCTTCGATCTTCGGGAGCTTCAAAGTTGCAGCACTTCAAGTCTTCAATGGAGGCTTTAGAGGCTAATGTATGAGTGTATATGAGTGTATGGGAGTGTATAAGAGGCTAAGGTTTGGAAAACCTTAAGGAGACTAGGGTTTAGAGATGCTACGAGCTCTATATATCGAATAATAGGGTTTTCAGACTGAGTTTTCGAATCTTTTTCACGCTGGAAGAGGCTCTGTATTTATGGAGAGAAGAATGACCTAGCGCTTGTTGTAGTAGCGCTAGGCCAAAATTTACATTGGTGCCACTAGGAGTGGCACCAGCCACTTAGGAAGGTTTTTAAGTCAGCAATCAATATATCTTTAGAAGATTGGACGCCTATACTAGTGACTACCATGCAATTTTTAGCCTAGCTTCACTAGGAGTGACTCTGGAAGGTTCAAGAATGATTTGCAGGGGCCGAGAATGGCTCGGAAGGCCAAAAAAGGGCAGGAACCCTTAGGATAGTGTTCCGGGGGTAGAAGACTTGAAAAAGGATGTCAGGGTTTTTTAAAGGGGTCGATCAGGCCATTAGGGGCAAAACGGTCAATCGGATTGGAAAGCTACCGGGATGGATTCGGAATATCCTAGAAGAAGACTCGATGTTTGGAGACATCACTTTGAATGTCCAAGGAGGTTACCGGCTCGATACCTAGAGCCGGTGTGGTTGGAAAAGGCGACCGGCCCACCAGGGGTAAAATGGTCATTTCGCACCGAGTTTGCCGGAACTGACTCAGAATGATCCGAAAATATAATGAAAGGTTGGGAATACTATAAGAAGCATTTTTGGGAGGTTACCAGCTTGATACCCAAAGCTAGTGTGGTTCCCGAGTCGTTCGAATGCCTAGGGACAAAATGGTCATCTTGATTGGAAAGTCTCAGAATTGGCCTGAAACTGACTGGAGTGCACCTAATCATGTCAGATCATCTCTGGGACGATCTTGGAAGGGTGGACTTACTGTTCTAAGGACTTAGGTACTATCTTGAGAAACGTGTCAAAAAATGGCCCTAGGGCCAGTTTAGTCATTTTTCACCGGAGTAGGCTAACAGGCACTGGTGTTGACCTGAGTTTTGAGTGTTTCTGTTACTCTGACGGTGGTCCCGTGATATAGGGGTTTGTTGGCAATTCCCTATATCGACCTGTTTATGAGTATTTTCGCTACTCTAACGGTTCGCGATCATTCCCGAAACTACTTGATCTCGAAAAACTGCTAGATGGACTTAGCGCCTGAGGAATCAACTTTCTCAGAAGGCGTGAGGAAATGGACATTTTTGCATTGGCAGGCTAGCAGGTGCCGAAGGTGGACCATTCTATCATCTCGAGGACTTGGGGTCTCGTCCTGGTCGACGGGTTTGAAGGGACTTATCGTTCCGAAGAAACTTTTTCCGGAAAATGTGCTGGATAGGATAGACTTACCACCTCGAGGAATCAAATTTCTCAAGGGAGGGATTGGAATTGGAATTGGACTTGAAAAAAAAAGGACAGACTTATCGTCTTCGAGAAGTCTGCCTACTGGAATTGGACCGAATAATACCCACGAGGGTATTTTGGTCGTTTTGCCTCTATTTGGGCTTGGTGGGCCCGTAAAGCAATGGATTGATTGGATTAGGATTGAAAAACTAGAATATGTCTATATTGACTCAAAAACAAGTTTGGACGGATTGGAGACTGCCAAGCGGGCAAAAATGGGGTGCTTACAATATGCAAGAATGAAAATGCAAATAGGATATAGAGAAAGGGGATATGAAGAGGAGATGTCAGTGGAGAGAGACTGGTGGTGAGGGGGTTAGGACAAGGGAGTCGTCTGGGGTGTTGGAGAACTTGCCAGGTCTATCCCTCAGCCCATACTTGTGACCAGAAGTGGAAGGAGGAGCATCAGATTCAGTAGCAGATGAGTCACCCTCTTCTTCTACTTCTATCCATTTTTTAGCATTCTCCCCTTCTTCAGCTTCTTGTGCCTCTTCCTCCCCACCTTCTCTTTCTTCTTCAGCTTCCTTCTCTTTTCCTCCTTCTTCTTCTCATTTTTCTCCTTCTTCTTCTCATTCTCCTTCTTTGATTTCTCCTTTATTTTCTTCATTTTCTTCTTCCTCATCTTCCTCCATCATTTTTCCTCTCCCATGTTTCAACATTTTTACTTCCGTTTTCAATTCTCTAACTTTTCTTTTCGTAAAAAAATATTCTTGTGGCAGCCATGTCTGCCTTCTTATTCAGTTTTTTGAGAGACCATTACCTGAGCCATGAATGTCGGTATTTCCCCTTCACTTCCTTCAAGTTCTTGATTCAAGCTTCTCTTGGTACTCCTTTGCCTAGAACTACTATCGGAGGGAGTCTTTTCCTTTGAAGCACTACCTCCACCAGCTTTTTTAGGAGTCCACTTGTTGTTCTTCAGAGTGTACCCTATTCTCTTAAGAGTCTTTTCATTATATTAATCGCTGATGCATTTAAGAGTTCTATTTTTCTCATTGCTCAAATCAACATTAAAGTGCTTGAAAACTTTCGTCAAGAAAATACCATAGGGCAAACTAATTCTTGCAATAGTGGCCTTGTACATATGATCCAAGATAAATAAAGCCAAATCAATTTGAGAATCAGTCAGATATGCCCACAAGAAAAATAGCTCATTCTTAGATACATATTCATATTTTCCAATTTTGGGGGTAAAAATGGTGCAAGTAAAGTGATGAACCAGCCTCAATTCAAGAGGCAAATCATTAGCAATAGGTTGTATACACTCATCCACTTCCTTTCCCTAAAGAACTTTCAATTGATCTATCCGAGATATATTATCTCGATAAATCTCTCCACCCAACCTGATTCTAAAGATGTGCCTTATCACAGTTCTATCCAGAGTGAGATTAACACCTTTGACATAACTTACTATTGATACATCTCTATCCTCTCTTTCGGCATTGGCATAAAAATGTACGACTAAGTTAGGGTAAACATCATCTCTTAATATAGTCATAGATTTCCAATCCAAATTGGTTAAGTTTGTACTCAACTCAAACTTGTAATGATTAAAGAAATTATAATTCGCCCATCGACCATTATAGACTTTCCTAAGAGAGAAACTCGAATTGTACCTTTTTAGGCTTTGTCCTCACTGAAATATAATTCATCCCTTTCCAGGGCTGTTGAAGATGCCGATTCTCCCTTCTTACTTCTCTTTTTCTTCTTCCCTTTATCTTTGCTTAAATCTCCCTTTGATTTCTGCTTTTGGCCTTTCGGGACAGGGAACGTTGGTTTATTTAGGGCTTTTGAACTCTTTTTCGATTTAGGGTTTTTCGGTGCCATGGAGGGATTGATGAGGGTTGTGCGAAGTTGGAAAGGACCAATTTAGGGTTTATAAGGGGTTTAAAGGTGAGATTGAGAGAGACGGTTAGGTGACGGTTGGTTTGGTGAACAGTAGGAGCGAAATAGATACAGAGAGATAGAGGGAAAGTTTGAATATGCGTAAAGTGGGCTCTTTTAAAATATATAGGCTTGACTCATGTGTTGACACATGAACTTGATGTGTCAATACATGGGTGTCAACAATTCATTTTGAACTCACTGTTCTGATGTGTCGACACATGAAGCCAGACTGGGTCAGATTATGCCAGAAAGGATATTTATGGACTCAGGGGTTGACGTTTGGTTTAGAGATGATAATACGTACTAATATGAGCATGCAATGAATTGTAAATGCATTTTATACAAATAATCAATCCACTTGAATGCATTTAAAACTCAAATAACATGAATGTCATTCAAATTCAACAATAATTAAGATAAAGGATCACTCATTCCTAATTCTCGTCTTATCATACAAAATCTATCCTCACTTAATCGTTTTGTAAAAATATTAGTCAATTGCATGTTTGTACTTACAAAATCAAGTTCAATATCGCCTTTTTGCACACGATCTCTTATGAAATGATATCTAATCTCAATGTGTTTTGTGCGAGAGTGTTGGATAGGATTCTTAGTCAAATTTATAGCGCTAGTATTATCACATCTAATGGGTATATGATCAAATAAGATACCATAATCTTCTCATTATTGTTTAATCTACAATATTTGAGCACAACAACTACCAGTTGCTACATATTCAGCCTTAGTTGTGGAGAGAGCAACCAAATTTTATTTCTTGTTACACCAAAACACAATCATGTTGCTTAGGAGTTGGCAAGAGCCACTTATGCTCTTTCTATCAACTCTACTCCCCACATAGTCAACATCAGTGTATCCAGTCAAATTAAAAGATGTACCTTTTGGATACCACAATTTAAGGTTAGGTGTGTGCTTTAGGTAATGAAAGATTCTTGTCACAACAATCACATGAGATTCTTTGAGATTTGATTGAAATCGAGCACATAAGCAAACATTGAACATTATATCTGGCCTACTAGCAGTAAGGTATAACAAAGAACCTATCTTGCTCTATAAAGCTTAGTATCTTTTAATTTACCTTTCTGATCGCTATCCAATTTTGTTGTAGTACTTATTGGATAACTTATGGGCTTTGAATCTTCCATACCAAACTTCTTGATCAAACCCGTGATGTACTTGGCTTGATTAATAAAGTTGCCTTCATTTGATTGCTTGATTTGAAGACCAAGGAAGTAATTAAGTTCCCCTATCATACTCATTTCATATTCTCCCTGCATACAATTTGCAAATTCCTTGCAAAGCGACTCATTAATAGCACCGAATATAATATCATCCACATATATTTGTACTAAGAGCATATCATTATTTTTGATCTTGATAAAAAGAGTAGTGTCTATTTTTTCTCTTGAAAAGGTTTTTTCAATAAAAAATTTACTTAATCTTTCATACCAAGCCCTTTGTCGCGCCCCGGTTTTTGGGTGTCCAAAGTCCTTTCGGCTCGAAGACCCTAAAGTACGGAACTCTGTCATTAGAACTCGTCCCCCTAGAAGGACAAGTGCAACTAGGTTTGAAAATTGATTTGACTAAGGGCTTTTTAGAAAATAGGAGTCACCACCTAACTTGATAAAGGTGAGTTAGGGCACCTAAAACTAAGCGTTAATCCGAAGATTAAACCTACAGTTTTTGAAAAAGGTTTTTGAAAACTCCCCCAAGAGAGGGTTTTTAGAAAAATAGGTTGTTTGACAACCATTTGAAATGTTTAAGCCCTTTTTGAAAATAACTCAATTTTGGTCTTTCGAAAATAGACATCTAAGGTTCGGGGGTTGGTTACGTGTAGGGAAGATATCCTAAGATCATCACCCTACCCCGCCCTTTCGGTACCTACATGTCTAATCACCCTTTTGTTCACTCACTAGAATAACTGGTTACCATTGTCCACTTAATATCCACTTTAGAATTTTAAAAACGGGGTTTAGTTATCACTTTTCGGATGGATGATGCATGATGTAAGTTTTTGGAAAAAGTTTGAAAATAATGGAGGTTTTGAAAGAGTTTGGAATAGAAATTTTGAATTGATTGGAGTTTTTTAAAAAGGAATTGGGGTTGAAATGAAAGTTATGACCGCACCATTTTAGGTTGCCTACGTATCTCATTTGGCGAGAATCAGGTCATTCGTAGTTCGGTCAAGAGCCCGATGGAAAATAGGCGCATTAGGACCTTTGGAAGGTTTGAAGACACTTTGGAGTCTTTGAAAATGTTTAAGACACTTTGAGGTCTTTGGAAAAGTTTAAAACACTCTGGGGTCTTGGAAGTTTTGACTTGAAATTGAATGGTAGAGTGTTTCTTGAAAACGTTTTTGGATCAACTTGAGGGAGTTTTGGAAAAATGCTTTGGCATGACTTAAGAGAACTTGAAAGTGTTTTTGAAATCTTGTTTTGAAAACCTTGGAGGCATGATTTTAGAATGTTTTGGGGAATTAGTTTTTGAAAGTGGTTTTTGAAAATGGCTAAGTGTTTGAAATCCTAATATGGACAACCTTAGAGGTTGATCTTGATTTATCACTTATCCTTGGAATCCCTAATCATGAGAGGGCTAGGAATACCTTAGGTTTGTGACTCTTTGGAAACATCTTTGGAAAGGTCTTGAAGATGGAGTGTAGGAACATAAGAAGAGTATATGGAGTTGGGTCTTTGAAATCATAGGGGTAGGAGGTTTTGGAAGAATAAGTTAGGAGGATAATTAGAAAATTTGAATGATCATTTAAAAAAAAAAAGAAAATGGGGTTCAAGAGTTGGAACCTTGAAGTGTATTAACCAAAATAGGGTTGGCCTAGGGTTGGTTAACTAGGGTCAAGTTAACCTAGGGTTAGGCAACTAGGGTCAAGTTAACCTATGGTTTGGCAACTAGGGTCAAGTTAACCTAGGGTATGGTAACTAAGGTCAAGTTAACCTAGTGTGTGGTAACTAGGGTCAAGTTAACCTATGGTTTGGCAACTAGGGTCAAGTTAACCTAGGGTATGGTAACTAAGGTCAAGTTAACCTAGTGTGTGGTAACTAGGGTCAAGTTAACCTATGGTTTGGTAACTAGGGTCAAGTTAACCTAGGGTTTGGCAATTAGGGTCAAGTTAACCTAGGGTATGGTAACTAAGGTCAAGTTAACCTATGGTTTGATTGGGGAATGGTCTTGAAAGATGTTTTGATGCATTCTTGGAAAGAGTTTTGAAAACAAAATATGATATGTAATGGACTTAGGTTGGTAATCTTTATGAAGATCATTTCCATGAAAATTTTAACTCTAGCCAAGGGTATAGTTTATATGGTTGGTGATTGGAGACCATTCCAAGAAAGGCTTCCTTATGGCCATTATAACCAATATCTTGGCAAGAGTATAAGGGGTCAAAATTTAAGATAATGATGGTAATTTTTGGAGAATCATTTTTTATGCAAAGATGGAGAGAATGCATCTTTGAAATCATCTTTGGAGAAGGATTTTGAAAACCATTTTTCCAAGGGAACCATTCCATCAAGAGAGGGTTTATATGGCCAACAAAAGGGAGACCACTCAAGAGAGGGTTCCATGGGGGCATTCCAACCACTAAACTTAAGAGAATCGAAACCTTGAAATCAAAGATCTTGAACATTATTCTTAGGTGATCATAAAGAGAAAAGGAAACCATTCTAACAATTTAGGGCTCCTTTGACCAATATAAAGGGAGACCATTCAAGAGAGGGTTCCATGGGGCCATTTTAACCACTAAATTTGAGAGAATAGAAACCTTGAATATTAGAGAGTTTTGAAAGCAACTTTCATGCAAGTTAAAATACAATGATGCAAACATATGAATTAGGGGGTTGTGAGGGATTTTTTAAGGCATGACTCCTAAGGTCTCATCCTAAACTTCAAGGGGGCCAACTCTTGGAATAATTTTTGAAAGAAATATAGAGCTTGGAAGTGGCCTAAAATTAAGAGCAATATAAACATTGTGGAGCATGACAATAAACATAAAATGGAGCCAAGCACACAAGATATGATCAAAATAGCAATATGCAAGGGGTCATGAGTCACAAACAAGGCTTTTAGGCTTCACCACATAAACAAGGGGCTCTTAGGCCATACCGTCTTAAAGTAGGCTAGTGAGAGGTCCCCCTACACGGTGGCACTCACTTGCTTTCCTCTAGGTATGATCTAAGAGCCCTCTTGGCTCAAGCATGCAAGAAAAGGGGGGTTAAAGATGGGGGTTAAAATAGAGAATAGCCTAACTAGGCTAGGAGGGAGAAGAGAAGAGTGGGGAAGAGCATAAATGTAAAAGGAATACCACCTTTTGCCTTCAACACATTTGTAGTCTTCAATGGATGTCTTGATTGGAGCTTGAGTGACTTCAAGAGGGCTTGAGAGGCTAGAGTGGAGTGTATAAGTGTGTATAGGGTCTTGTATGTGGAGTGTATAGGCTTAGGAGGGGTAGAATCTAGCCTAAGTGTTGGAAGGGGAGAATATATATGGAGATTCGAGATTCTGGAGTGATTTCAACAGAGTTTCGTATCAATTTTGGACCAGGAATATGCAAGGGGGAAGGCCTCTATTTATAGGCAATCTGGAACAGACCGTGCGCATGTAGGATATGCGCAGGTACTGTTCCATTGCCAGAATAACACGTGGCACCCTATGTACTGATTAAATCTCGACCGTTGATCGAAAGTCGGTCGATCTGTACAAAATTTGAGCGCATGTAGCATACGCTCCATCACAGGGAAGAATCGCCCAAACTTTGCCTCGATAATTGGGCCAACCGAGAAGGTTCCAGGGGAATCGGTCGCATTCAAAGTGTTCTCCTAGTGCATTCGATGAACTTTCATGTTTTTGAAGAGTTTGAATTATGTTCAGTGTAAGCACCCCATTTTTGACCGCTCGGCAGTCTACACTCTGTCCAGACTTGTTTTCAAGTCATTATGGACATATTCCAATCGAAACCAATCCTCTAGTCCAAATTCCGTCTTTCCGTCGCTTCGCGGGCCTGTCAGACCCAAATAGAGGCAACATGACCAAAATGCCCTTAGGGGCATTGTCCATTCGTATTCCAATTCCAATCCTTCTCTCGAGACAGTTTATTCCTCGAGATGGTCCGAGTAGCGAAACTACTCACCAAACCGTTAGAGTAGCGGAAGTACTCACCAAACCGTTAGAGTAGCGGAAGTACTCACCAAACCGTTAGAGTGGCAGAAGCACTCACAACACCGTTAGAGTGGCGGAAACACTCAAAACCCAGGCACGTCTCTTCGGAGTCGGTAAGACCCCTTTCCAATCCCTCTCTCGAGACAGTTTATTCCTCGAGACAGTTCCAACCCAGGCACGTCTCTTCGGAGACGGTAAGACCTCTTTCTAATCCCTCTCTCGAGACAGTTTATTCTTCGAGATGGTCCGAGTAGCAAAACTACTCACACAACCGTTAGAGTAGCGGAAATACTCACAGAGCCGT
Organism: Euryodendron excelsum; assembly: GCA_033060915.1. NCBI lineage: Eukaryota > Viridiplantae > Streptophyta > Magnoliopsida > Ericales > Pentaphylacaceae > Euryodendron > Euryodendron excelsum. The sequence continues at coordinate 11,029,742 of CM065385.1, forward strand.
CCGAGTAGCGGAAATACTCAACCGTTAGAGTAGCGGAAATACTCACAGAGCCGTTAGAGTAGCGGAAATACTCACAGAACCGTTAGAGTAGCGGAAATACTCAACAGAACCGTTAGAGTAGCGGAAATACTCACAGAACCGTTAGAGTAGCGGAAATACTCAACAGAATCGTTAGAGTAGCGGAAATACTCACAGAACCGTTAGAGTAGCGGAAATACTCTCAAATCATCAACCCCGTCCGAGTAGCGGAAATACTCAACCCCGTCCGAGTGGCGGAAACACTCAAAACCTAGGTCAATACACATGTTTGTTAGCTCACTTCGGTGAAAAATGACCAAATTACCCTTTGGACCTTTTCCGGTCAAGATGACCATTTTGCCCCTAGGCATCCGAACGCCCTAGAAACCACACCGGCTCTGGGTATCAAACCGGTAATATCCCGAGAATACTTTTTATAGTGTTCTTGACCTTCTTTTACCTTTCCAGACCATTCCGAGTCAGTTCCGGCCAACCCGGTGCAAAATGACCGTTTTGCCCCTAGAGGGCCGGTCTCCTTCTTCAACCACATCGGCTCTGGATATCACACCGGTAATGTCTTGAGAATAATTTTTATAGTGTTCTCGACCTTCTTTTACCTTTCCGGACCATTCCGAGTCAGTTCCGGCAAACTCGGTACAAAATGACCGTTTTGCCCCTGGTGGGTCGGTCTCCATTTCCGACCACGCCGGCTCTGGGTATCAAACCGGCAACCTCTGGGAACATTCTAAATAATGTTTCCAGATCCCAAGTCTTTTTCCGGGACAATCCGGGTTCGCCCCGGCAGTTTCCTAGTCCGATTGACCGTTTTGCCCCTAAAGGCCCGGTCGACCTTTTCGACACATCTTATCCTCACTTTTCAAGTCAAATACCTCCAGGACACTATTTCAAGTGTTCCTGCTCCTTTCCAGCTTTCCGGGTCACTCCTGGCTCCTTCAAATCATTCCCGGACTTTCTGAAGTCACTCCTAGTGAAGCCAGGCTAAAGTTTACATGGTAGTCACTAGTACAGGTGCCCAAATCTAGTCAAAGATACGTTGCTTGCCGACCTTAATTGTTTCCTAAATGGCTGGCGCCACTAGTAGTGGCGCCAGTGTAAATTTTGCCCTGGCGCCACTGCAACAGGCGCCAGGCTTGTCTTCCCTCCATAAATACAGAGCCTTGTTCAACGTGAAGGGGGTCTGCAAACTTAACCTAGAAATCACACAATTCGGTACGCAGAGCTCGAGCACCTCCAAAAACCCTAGCCTCCTTAGGTTTTCCAAACCCTAGCCACTATACACAAACCCTAGCCTCCTATACACTCATACACACCCCTATACACTCATACACTAGCCTTCAACCACTCTCTCAAGACTTGAAGAGCAGCCATTCAAAGCTTGAAGACAATCCTTGAAGACTGAGGGTGAAGATCAAGACCAAAGATCGAAGACCGAAGACTGCACGGCGCGCAAAATAAACAAGAAACAAGGTAGGTTTTCTATTTGAATTTCCGCACTTCCCCCCTCTCTCTTCTCTCTCCAACCCACTTGGGTTTTCTCTATTTTAATCCCCCATCTCTTTCCCCCCTTTTCTTTGCATGCTTGAAACAAGGGGATTCCCGGTCCATGTGTAGGATTGGGCTATGGGAGAGTCACCGTGTCGGGGGCTTTCTTCTTGTCTAACCAAAGACCACGTGGGTCCGGCCCCCTTGATTTTGTGGTGAAGCCTTAGCCTTGTATGTTCACGACCCCGAATTGCATTGTGCATATCATAGTCTTGCATCTTCTAAAACTCGTTTTCAAAGTTGTTTTTCAAAGCGTTTTCAAGCTTGTTTTCAAAATTGCATCAAAAGCTCTTTTAAAAAAAAAAAACATGTTTTCAAAATCACAATCCTAGGGTGATTCTAGCCTTTCCATGGCTAGGGTTGCTTTAGGAAAGTGTTATATTAAAAGTGGCCTTTTGGTCTATATTTTAAAAGCTTGTTTTCAAAACCACTTTCTTAAAGTGGTTCTAGCCCTCTTATGGCTAGAATCGCTTTAGGAAAGTGAGATGTTTTTATACTTTCCTAAAACTCTCTTCTCCAAAAATTGTTTTTCAAAAACTCCCTTCCAAAATTGTTTTCAAAAACTCCTTTCCAAAATCTATTTTTCAAAATTCTCTCTCCAAAATCTTTACCTCAAAATTCACCCTCTAAAAACACTCCCTAGATTCACCTTCCAAAAATCTCTCCTAAAAACCTTTCTAAAAAACTCTCTTTCTAAAATCCTCCTTCTAGAAATTTCCCCTCTAGGATTTTGCTTGCAAAATCTACGTTTCTAAAAACACACTTTCTAAAAACTCTTTTCTTAGAGCCCAAGTCAAGCCCTAGAACCCACAATTAGGAAACCCTAATTTTCTTTCCAAAAACATGATTTTCAAACTTTGCCCCAAACCTAGGTTTCCAAAATCTTTTGTTTTCTACATCAAAACTATCCTTGTTTTCAAAACCTATTTTCTATGTCGAGACTAGAATTTTTCAAATCTAGGGTTTCTAGAATCTCCTTTTCCAAATCCTTCCTAAATCCAATCTCCCCGTTTAGGAAACTAGATCCCATCCTCCGTTTTTGGAAACAAAATCCAACCTTTCTCTTTTAGAAACCAAGTCCAATCCCTTCTTAATCCAAACCTTTCCTAATTTCCCACCTTCCTAAACCATAAGTTTCCTAAACCTAAACTTTAAACCTTTCCTTAAGTTTCAAAATCCAACCCTTTCCTAATTCAAATCCTTCCCAAACTTCCGTTTTCCTAAATCTTAAGTTCCCAAAATTTGAACATAAAAATCTTTCCTAAACTTTAAAACTCAACTTTCAAATCTTTCCGAGTTCAACCATTTCCTAATTCTACCCCTTTCAAACATCTTTTTCAAATCCAAGCTTTCAAATCTTTCCCAAACTCAAACCTTTCCTAATCTCAAGATTTTCTAAAACTCTAAAAACTTTCTAAATCTTAAACTTTCTAAATTTCAAATCTTTCTAAATTCAAAACTTTCTAAATTTGAAACCTTCTTAAGTTAAATATTTCTAAACCTAAAACTTTCTAAATTCTAAACTCTCTTAAACTTCAAATCTTTCCAAATCTAAGACTTTTCTAAATTCAAAACTTTCTTAATTTAAGACTTTCTTAAGTTGAAACTTTCTTAATTCAAACATTTCCTAAACTGAAAATTTTCCTTTTTCAAACCTTTCCTAAAACGAAACTTTCTTATTTTCAAAACTTCCTTGTTTTCAAAGCTTTCCAAATTCAAAACTTCCCTTTTTCAAAACATTCCAATTTTCAAAACTTTCCTAAGTTGAACCTTTCTTAGACTAAACTTTCTTAATTTAAAATGTTTCTAAATTCAACACTTTCCTATTTCAAAACCTTTCTTGAAACAAAACTTTCCAATTTTTTAAAAACTTCCCTAAGTCGAAACTTTCCTAATTTCAAAACTTTCCAAAAATGAAAATTTCCTAATTCGAAACTTTCCTAAATCGAACATTTCCTAATTCGAACATTTCCTAAATCCAACCTTTCCTAATCTCCTAAACCTTCCAAGTCGAGTCAAGCCTTTCCTAAGTCTAGGTTTCCTAAACCTCCATCTTTCCAAAACCAAGTTTTTCCAAAATCAATCTTTCCAAAGCAAGTCCAATCTTCTGAAATTCAATCTCCTTTTCTAATCTCAAATCAAATTCAATCTCTTTCTTCCAGTCCAATCTCTCTTTTCAAATCAATCTCTTTTCAATCGGACTCTTGTCCGAACTACGACTGACCTGATTCCCCCAAAGGGATACGTAGGCAACCTTCATAGGTGCGGTCACAATATTTTTCAAACTTTCAATTCCACCCTCATGGGTGTGGTTTCCGAAATCTTTCCAAATCTCAATCTCCGATCTATTTTCAAAATTCCAATTTCAAAATTTCTATTTTCAAACTTCTATTTTCAATTTTCAAACGTTCCAATTTCAATTCCATCTCTTCAAATCTATTTTCAAATCAAATCAATTTCTTTTCAAATCAATTTCTATTTTCCAATTCTCTTAACTTGCACTTGCATATCATGCATCATGTTTCTTTTCAAACATTGTTTTTCTAAAGTGAATAGGGTTGAACATATGTTAATTAAAGACTCTCATAGGTGAATCCAGGGTAGATTGACATGTAGGTACCGAAAGGGCGGGGTAGGGTGATAGCTTAGTGCGTCTTCCCTACACGTAACCAATCTCCGAACCTAGGATCACTGATTTCAAAGACCAAAAGGAGTCATTTTTCAAAAAAGGGCTAAATGTTTACCAAAGATTGCCAAACAACCCGTTTTCCTTAAAAACCCTCTCTTGAGGAGATATTTTCAAAATCGTTTTCCAAAAACCCTAAGTGTAGTCTTCGGACTATGCTTAGTTTTTAGGTGACCTAACTCGCCTTAATCAAGTTAGGTGGCGACTCCAAATGTTTTTCAAAAGCCTTTTATTCAAACCTGTTTTCAATTCAAACCTAGTCGCACTCATTCTTCTAGGAGGGTGAGTTCTAACGAGAGAGTACAACATTTTTCTCGCTTGTGTGAGTATTCCTCGAGTGCAAAAAATCTGGGCACGACATTCAGAAGCGTGGAATATCGTCTTGGGAAGCGTGCCAAAAAGGACACTTTTGTGGAGCGTCTGTGATACGCTCCATGGGTGTTCGAAAGTGGCTGTTTTCGTTTGATGTGATTGAGGCCTTCGAGAAGCGATCTATTCGATCGGACTGTTCCGATGGAAAGTACTCTGGAAACACTTTCTAGAATTTCCAAATTTACGCATTTCTCAAGTCGTTTGACGGTGTATTTTGATTAGGGAATCGGAGAAAAAGTCAACATTGGCGGAGCGTTTGCGTGACGCTCCAGTGGTTACTGAAAGTTATAGTTTTTGCACCGTACGATGGAGGTCTTCAGGAAGTGATCCATTTGATCGAACCGTATCGGTGGAAAGATCTATGGACGAGCTTTCGAGATTTTCCTGATTTACGTGTTTTTCAAGTCGGTTGACGGTGCGATATTATCAGGGAATCGGGAGAAAAGACAATTTAAGCGGAGCGTCTGTGAGACACTCCAAGGAAATTTTATCAAGTCATGTGAGCTTAGTGTTGTAGGTTGTTCCTTAGGTTAAACAAAGGCGTGCGGTGAAATCCTTTGCTCGAAACCCCAAGGCCAGTGCTGTTTCGGGGCGTTTTTGGCTCCCAGGGGCAAAACGGTCATTTTGACCGGAGTTGGCTGGAAATGGTTAGGAATGGTTTGGTATGTTGTGTTAAGTGTGTAGGGCTATTCAGGAATGGTTTTGAGAGAGTCTTTTACCATTTAGTGGGCTTTGTGCCGTGCTGATGCGTTTAGGGGCAAAATAGTCATTTTGACCAGAGTGAGCCGGAATAGGACCGAATTTGGACCAAACGGCATGCGAGGGACGCCTGATGGTTTGACAACATTGTGGAAGGATGGACTTATCATTTTAAAGGATTTTGAACTTTCCCAAAACGTGCCTGGAAGCCCAAGGGGCAAGTTTGGTCATTTTTCACCGAGTCGGGCTAGCAGGCCCTGGTGTTGATCTAGGTGTTGGTTCCCGAGACTGCTCGGTCTCGGAAAACTACCTGTGCGGTGTTGGTCTCCAAGAACGCCCGTTCTTAGAGAGCTACCTGTAGGGGTGGTGTTGGTTCCTGAGAACGCCTGGTCCCAGGAAGCTACCTGGAAGTGTGGTGTTGGTCTCCGAGAACGCCCGGTCTCCGAGAACTACCAAATGACTGACATTCTACATTGGCGAGCTAGCAGGCGCCAGAAATGAACCATCTGGAATTTGATGAGGTGTTGGTCCCCGAGATCGCCCGATCTCGGGAAGCTACCTGGATGGCGTTGGTTTCTGGGACCGCCCGGTCCGGAAAACTGCCTGGAATAATGGTGCTTAATGCTCCAGCGGATCCTTGTGGACCCGAGAAGCGACCAGTTGGTTAGATTGGAGATTGAAAAGCTCATCTTGAGCTTGCATATGTTGTAATGTTGGAAACCGAATCTGGCCGGGCCGGAGATTGCCGAGCGGGCAAAAATGGGGTGCTTACACCCTTCTTGCTTCAAACCATACAAAGTTTTTGTTAATTTGAAAACATGATTAGGAAATTTTGGATCTTCAAATCTGGGGAGTTTATCAACATAAACGTCTTCGGTAATAAAACCATTTAGGAATGCACTTTTAATGTCCATTCGATAAAATTTAAAATCCTTAAAACATGAGAATGCAAGTAGTAACCTAATAGATTTTAATCTAGCTACTGGAGCATACGTTTCATCAAAATCAATGCCTTCTTCTTGGCTATACTTTTGAGCAACAAGTCTTGCCTTATTCCTCATAACAACTCTAGATTCATCCATTTTATTTCTAAAAACCTATTTAGTTCTAATGACTGGATGATCATTAGGCCTAGGAACAAGGTGCCATACCTCATTCCTTTCAAATTGATTCAATTCCTCTTGCATATCATTAATCCAAAACTCATTATTTTCAGCATTATTAAAATACTTAGGTTCAATTTGTGATAAAAATGCAAGATAATTACATACATTTCTACGAGAGGATTTAGTTCTTACCCCTTGTGAAGGATCACCTAGGATTTGTTCCGTTAGATGGTTATGCACAAACTTTCATTCCTTAGGTAGACCTTCATTGATCTCTTGTTGACTTGTTGAGACTTCTTGTACTTTCTTCTATTTTTGTGGATCTTCTTTTGAGCTTGGATGGATGTCCAACTTTTTTATATTTTGCTCTATTTCATCTACATCGTCACTTGAAATATTTCTAGAAAGGGAGTTATGTTAATCAAAAGTAACATGAACCAATTCCTCAACTACTAGAGTCCTTTTATTAAAGATTCTAGATGCTTTGCTATGTGTTGAATATCTAAGAAATACACCATCATCAGATTTTGCATCAAACTTGCCAAGATTATCTTTATCGTTATTCAATACAAAGCATTTGCATCCAAAGACTCGAAAGTATGAGACATTTGGTTTATTATCTTTCCAAAGCTCATAAAGGATTTTGTTTAAAAATTTTCTAAATAAAACTCGATTTAAAATGTAGCAAGTAGTGTTGACCACTTCGGCCCAAAAATATTTTGGCAAACCATTTTCACAAAGCATGGTTTTCCCGTTTATTCTAAAGTTCTATTTTTTCTCTCAACAACTCCATTTTGTTGACGTGTTCTAGGGGCTCAAAAGTTGTGGTCAAAACCATTTTCATCGCAAAATACTTCAAAGGGTTTGCAATCAAATTTTCCTCCATGCTCAGTCCTCATAGAAGTGATTGAAAGTCTTTCTCATTTTGAACATTTTTACAAAATTATGTGAACAAAAAAACAACTGTCTCATCCTTCTGAGCTAAGAAGAATGTCCATGTAAATCTAGAATAGTCATCAACAATAACAAGTGCATATTGTTTCCCATAAAAACTTAAAAGTCCTAGTTGGTCCAAATAAGTCCATATGCAACAATTGTAATGGCCTAGAAATGGTTTATAAATTTAAAATAGATTCGAGTTTGTTTACCCATTTGACAAGCATCACAAACTTTATCTTTATCAAATTTGATTTTTGGAAGTCCTTTGACTAAATCATTTTCAGAAACCTTTGAAAGTATGCTTATCCTAATGTGACCAAGTCTTCTATGTCATAACCAACTTTCATCATTATTCATAGCGGCAAGGCATTCAACTTTACAAGAAGATAAGTCATTTAGATTAAAAATGTATATATTGCCTTGTCTATGTCCAGTGAGAATAGTCTTGTTACTATTGAGGTCTATCATATCACATTTACAAGATTCAAAGACAACCTTGCATCATTTGTCACAAAGTTGACTATGCTCAAAAGATTGTGTTTGAGTCCTTCAATAAGCAAAACATTTTCAATAGAGGTGGAAGAGTTCTTACCAATACTACCTATACCGATGATTTTTCCTTTGCTATTGTCTCCAAAGGTGGCAAGTCTTCCATCCTTTGGTGAGAGAGATGTGAATTGTGCTTCATCTCCCATCATATGTCTTGAGTATCCACTATTCAAGTATCAATGGTCTTTCTTGGATTTAGCTTGAAGACACACCTACACAAGAGTTTATTTGACTTTAGGTACCCCAACCATTTTGGGTCCTTGGGGGTTAGTCCTCAATCGGCTTTTTAGTACCCATGCATTGTTAGAAGCAATAGACTTTTGCATAGCATAACACTTACTAGCAATGTGTCCTAGTTTATGACAATAAAAGTATGAAATTTGTGGTTTACTAGTGGAAGAAACAAATCTAGTTTTTAAAAATTTTCTCCTTTTGAAGAGATTGAAACCAAGTCCCACTTTATCAAGTGAACACTTTTGTTTTCCAAGAATAGCATCCAATTTCTCTTTTCCATTAACACATTTAAAAAGAGTTGTTTCCAAGTGTTTAACTTCTTTCCTCAAAGATTGATTTTCCGTTAAAAGTGAGGAATCCTTTTGAAAAGAGTTTTCCTTGACTTTGTCTTTCAAAACACAAATTTCATTATTCAAATTTTCATTTTCTTTTTGTAAGTCCTCATCCTTTTTAGTTAAAGTAGAGATCATATTTTTGAGAAGACCATTTTTAATTCCCATCTTTTTTAATTTAATAATTAAATCATCAAAAGTATCTTGTAGTTCATTAAAAGTAAATTGAGAAGTGTTAGGAGATGATACCTCATTCTCTTCCTCATGAGTCATGAGGCATAGATTGGCCACTTCTTGAGATTCAGCTTCTTTTTCGGAGCCGAATTCTTCATCATCACTCCAAGTCATAGCAGCCATTGCCCTTCTCCTTTGATCTTTCTTTCCCTTCTTTTTGAGCATGGAGTATTCAACCTTTATATGGTTGGACTTCTTACATTCATAGCATATAATTATTGATTTTTTGTTGGAATCTCCTTTAGCTTCATGCTTCTTTCTACCTTTCTATTTTCTCTTCATAAATCTTTTGAATTTACGTGTAATAAGGGCAATTTCATCATCATAATCCTCATCACTTGCTGATTCATCTTCTTGGTTGATGGATTTGAACGCCAGTGACCTCTTTTTCTTTTTTTCCTCATTTTGGACATGTTACTTTTGAGTAAGTTTATATGTCATAAGGGAGCCCAAGAGTTGTTCAAGAGGTAATGTGTTGAGATCCTTTGTTTCTTGGATGACAGTGACTTTAGCTTCCCAAGTCTTTGGCAATGACCTCAAGATCTTTCTAACCTGTTTATTATTAGGATAAACCTTTCTAAGAGACTTCAAGCCATTAATAATATCAGTAAACCTTATGAACATTTCAGTAATGGATTCATCTGATTTCATCTTAAACAATTCATAGTTATGAACTAAAATATTAATTTTAGATTCCTTGACTTAATTAGTACCTTCATAGGTTACCTCAAGTCTATCCTATATTTCCTTAGCCGATTCACAAGTAGAGATACGATTAAATTCATTAAGATCAAGGGCACAATATAAAATATTCATAGCTTTAGCATTAGATTGCAATATTTTCAAATCATCCTCATCCCATTCGGATTCGAGCTTAGAGACATCAACTCTTTCAACATTCTTAGTTGGAGTTTTAGGACCATTTACTATAATTCTCCACAATTCATAATCAACGGACTGAATATATATTCTCATTCTATTCTTCCAATAGTTATAATCGGTCCTATTAAACATAGGTAGTCTATTGGTGGATTGACCCTCACCAAGAGAGCTTCCAAAGTTGGTTGCCTTGATCAATTCCTAGGATGTTAAGCCAAATACAGGAATATTAGCTTTGATACTAATCGTTGGCCCAAAAGGCAACCCGAGAAAGGGGGGGAGGGGGCGGTGAATTGAGTTTTTCAAAAATAATTGCAATTAAGACTATTTAAAAAATAAACTAGGCAATGAAATAGTGATTCAAGATATATGCAATTCAACAAAGTCAAGTAAGCAATGAAAGCAAAGCACAAAAAGAGACACCAAGAATTGTCGAGGTTCAACCACAACTTGAGGTTTACGTCCTTACCCCAAGAGCACCTTGAAGTCTTCTTCCACTATGCAATCATCAATTACAAAGTAGAGGCTAGTTGAAGTGCCCAGCTCACTCTCCTTGAAGCTTACACCCCAGCTTCAATACTATAAGAGTTTTGTCCAAGCTCTCTTAAACTTACAAGTGCTTTTCTTTTACAAGAAAACACTCAAACTCTCACTCATAAGTGTATAAAGGATTTACAGTTGAAGTACCCACTCTCTATGAAGAGTAGATGAGAAAATGAATAGCTCACTAAATGCCAAGTATTGAAGACAAAGAGAATTTTCAGTAAATGTAAGAATTGTCAGCTCTTGATGATCAAAGGGTGGAATAATTTTGTATCTCTTGTTCACAAATGCATTTGGAGGCTCGTATATAAAGTTCTGAATTGATTTCACCCAATAGTTGTAGTTAGAGCTTCATTAAATGTGCGCCTAGTTCAATACAATGTTTAAAAATATAGCCGTTAGTCCACAGGTATCAACACATGACTTCACGTGTCGACACCTCAAGCTAGCATTTTCCAGTAGTTGCGCTTTGTCTCCATGTGTTGACACATCAAACCCATGCATTGACACTTGATCATCCATTCTTTAAGCATTGGCCTTTGCCCTCATGTGTCGACACATCACCTAGAAAATCTCTTCCATGCTTTTCTTGATTAAGCTTAGCTTCAAAAACACTTCAAGTACTTCAAGGAATCTTCTCTTTAGGATATAGTGATTTTTCAAAGCTTTCAATCCAGTGTGGTTATTCAATAAAGTCTTCAATTTAATTTGGATTGGATTTATTTTGGTTTCTTCAAAAAATTTTCTTGGATTTTTCATAGAGTCTTTGCACACATGATGAATTCTTCTTTTGAACACCTTTAATTTCTTTGAATTCATATTAACTTTATTGAGTCTTTATAGGCTTAATGAATTATTCTTTTGAGCACCTTCAATTTCTTCGAATTCACATCATTAGTTTGATGTTTGAATAGGTATCATTGCTCTGTTTTGGTGCATTGCTCTGTTTTGATGCATTGCTCGATCCTTGAGTTGTTGTGCATCCATTTGACATTCATTATACTTTAGGTGTAAAATATATTTACTCATTGAACTACACATTAATTAAAATCATTAGCAAACTAATACAAGGTTTAGTTATCATCAAAATCAAGGTGTGGAGTCAACAAGAAAGATTTGAAATTTAGAAAGACTTGAAAATTTTGAAATTAAGAAAGGTTTGAAAGTTTGAATTTAAGAAATATTAAAATTAGAAAAGATTAGAATTAGGAAAGATTTGATAGTTTAAAATTTAGAAAGTCGGGATTTGGAAAAGTTTGAAATTAGGAAAGACTGGAATTAGAAAATATTTGATTACTATTTCCTAAAGTTAAAGATTGGACTTAATTTTCAAAAATAGATGATTTGATTTTATTTCTAAAATTGGAGGATTTGGGTTTTTTTTTCTAAATTGAAAGATTTGACTTGACATCGAGTTGAAAAGGATGAGTTTTAAAAATCTTGGATTTGAAGATCTATGATTTAGTAGGAAAAGAGGTTTTAGAAATCTATGATTTGGCGTAGAAAATAATTTTGGAGCTCTATGATTTAAGACAAAATAGAAAGTCATGATTTCAACAAAGGAATTAGGGTTTTCTAACCATGAATTTTAGGGCTTGACTTGGATTTCAGGACAAAGAGTTTTTGAAAAGTAGATCTTTGAAAAGAGTTTTTAAAAAATAGATCTGCAAAACTATTTGGAAAGAGGTTTGAATATGGACTTTTGCAAGTCTTTTGAATATCTCACTTTTCTAAAATGATTCTAACCATAAAAAGATTAGAACTATTTTTGGGTTGTGATTTTGACAACAATTAGGGTTTGAAATATGGACCATAATGATCACTTTGAATGTAACACTTTCCTAAAACAATCCTAATCATGGAATGACTAGAATCCTCTTAAGATTGTGGCTTTGAAAAAAATAATTTAGGGTTTGAACCCAAAATTTAGACCTTGATGGTCACATTGAATGCAACATTTTCCTAAAACAACCCTAACCATGGAATGGCTAGAACATCCTAGGAGTGTGATTTTGAAAACAAGTTTGAAAGAGGGAAGTTTTGAATGTAAGTTTTCAAAGAGAACTTTGATGCAAGTTTGAAAATAACTTTGAATGCAATTTTGAATGCAATGTATGAATATGATAACCACAATGTTAGAGGGTCGGGAACATACAAGGTTGGGTTTCACCGCATAATCAAGGGGGCCGAACCCACACCGTGTTAGGTCGAACTTGAAGAAAGCCCCTAGCACGATGACCTTTAACAATCCTTCTTAGGCATGAATCTGGGGAGTCCCTTGTTTCAAGCATGCAAGAAGTGGAGGTAAAAGATAGGTATTAAAATAGAAGAAAACCTAAGTGGGTTAGGAGAGAGAAGAGAGAGGGGCATTACATAAAAATAAATAGAAAACCAACCTTGTCTTCGTCTTGCTTTGATTGCTTTGTTTGCTTTACTTGACTTGAACTTCGAGAACCTTCAAGATGTAGCACTTGATCTTCAATGGATGCTTGGAGGCTTGTGTTTGAGTGTATGAGGTGTATGGAGGCTAGGGTTTGATGAGGCTTGAGAGAATTAGGATTTTGAGGGAATTTGAGTTTTGTTTTCAGTGAGGTAGAGTTTCTAGACTGAGTTTGCAGACCCTTTTTATGCAGGGGGAGGGTCTATATTTATAGGCAATTGAAACAAGAACTGGCGCCTGTTGCAATGGAGCCAGTGCAATTTTAACTCTGGCGCTAGACCATTTATTGGCTTGGCGCCACTACTAATGGTGCCGGCCACTTAGGAAAGTTTTAAGGTGGCAAGAAACGTATATTTTGACCCTTGGGATGCAAGGTAACAAATTTGAGCACTTGTTCTAGTGACTTCCATGCAATTTTTGGATTGGCTCCACATGGGGTGACTTTAGAAGGTCCAAAAATGATCTAGAAGGGATAGACAGGAACCCTTGAAAGAGTGTTCCAGAGGTAACAAACTTGAGAAATGACCGGCCTATTAGGGGAAAAATGGTTATTTGAACTGAAAAAATATCGAAATAGACCCGGAGTGACCCGTGAGGAGACTGGAAGGTTAGAAACACTACTGAGAGTGTTCCGAGGGGTTGCCGCTTTGATACCCAAACCTGGTATGGTTTGAAAGGTGACTGGCCCACCAGGGGTAAAACAGTCATTTTGCACTAGGCTTACTAGAGTAGACTCAGAATGATCTAAAGAGGTGCTAGAAGGTTGAAAATACTATTAGAAGCATCCTTAGGGGGTTACCGATTTAATACCTATAGCCAGTGTGGTTTTCGGAGGTGATCGGATGCCTAAGGGCAAAATGGTAAACGGTCTTACGTTTGAGGGATTAATTTTCTTAAAAGACGTGCCAGATAGCGGACATAGGTTTTGTCCTAGTCAATAGGTTTGAAGGAACTTATCATTCTGAGGAATTTTCTTGGTAAACGTGCCAGAATGGATAAACTTACCATTTGAGAGATCAACTTTTTTTAAAGATGTGCCAGATTGAGATTGACTAGTCTGGATTAGAATTGAAACTAAAATTAAAGTTGAAATACGGACTTACCATCTTTAGGAAGATGTGCCAATTGGAATTAAACCGACTAATACTCTAAGGGTATTTTGGTTGTTTTGCCTCTATTGGGCCTAGTGGGCCAGCGAAGCGATTAATTTACTAGTTTGAGTCTAGAAAATTGGTTTAGACTTGAATGTATCTATGTCGATTTGAATGTTGGGCCAGAGCGGGCAACAATGGGGTGCTTACAACTGCTCTCTTTTTTCGTCTTTTCATGTTGAAGGCAAAAAACGATAAAGTAAGGGTCCCGTGTCGACCGCAAGGTGATCAGAGGGATGAAATTTGAAAATTTTTGAAGACTAGAGCATGAAAATGGCAGATTGGGCCAAGGGGGCATTTGAAATTGGATTTTGGCAGGCAAAAGGACCAAACTGGCCAGAATTTGACTCTGGCACTACTAAGAGTGGTGCCAGGCATAAAAATGGCTTGGTGCCAAGCCTAAGAATTAAAACCAAAGAACCTTCTGGTTCGAGGCTTGTAGTTATGTTCGAACTTTTTGGAGTTTGAGAGCTTTTTCTGAGTTTTTGCAAGGAGGAATCCTTGGACATTGAAGGAGTAAGTTTAGGGGACCCTAGAGAGTTTTCAAAAGTAGTCATCTTCGTTGGAATTGTTGCCAGAGAAGAAGATTTTGCTGGAGAACTCCAAAAGGTGAGTTTTTTGTTTTGTGTTGATTTTGATGTATAAAACTCCATTTGAGTTGTGTGAATTGTCGAAATTCATGTTTTGATTTGCTTTGGACACTCTGTGACGTTGTTTCTGTGTTTTGATGCTCGTTTGATTGAATATGAATAGTTTTGCATGTTTATTTAAAAAGGAGTTTCTGCAGGAATTGAAAATTCGCTTCTACAGCTTTGGATATTAGGTTTTCTAGCTAGATTTTTGCACCGCCTTAGAAAATGTGTTGAACAACCGTATGAAGTTTTGTGATTTTCTGAAAACTTATTTAATTTTTTATTTTTTGAAAAATAGAAAAATGCTTGAAAAATAAGAAAAATTGAGAAATTGATAGAATTGTTTGAATTTGATATTTAGAAAAATATGAGAACAATTTAGAAAATATTTGAAGTAGTTTTGAGAGATTTTGTGACAATTTTGAAAAAATATTGGATTTTTGAAAAATAGAATATGTGTTTAGAAATTTAAAAATTCTGAGAACGTGCACAGATTGTTTTATTTGTGTTAGTGCTACGTGATTGTGATGCCATGGGGCGCATGACTTGTGTTTTGTTGTTATGTCTTGGGCGTTGTATAGAACATTTATAAATGAGACTCTGTCGAAACTTTTTTGAAATTAGGCAAAAAGTTAGAAAATTTTTGAAATAAAATCTTTTTAAAGAAAAAATATATAAAACCTTTTAGGGTGAGGGTCTTTTTGGCAGAGAAGACACTAAGAAACTCGGGGGGTCTTAGAATAAAACTTTTTGAAAGAAAAATGAGAAAAATCCTCAAAAATAAAATTTTGAATAAAAATTTTAAAGCAAAAGTTTGAGAAACCTTTGAAAATGGATTTTGAATTTAAAAAATTTTAAAATTAAAACAAACTTTGGAAGGAAGAGTTTTGAAGATTGAAACCTTGAAAATCTTGGAGGATTGATTTTGAACAAGGCTTTTTTAAGGAAAAATTTTTAGAAAACCTTAAAACTTAATTGGAATAGAAACCTTTTGAAGAAAAGGCTTAGAAAAATTCTAAAATGGATTTTGACTGAAACTTGTGAGATTTGATTTTGAAAATGTCTTTAGGCCTTGATTTTGAAATAGCTTTCGGAAGGAAAAATTAGGGAACCTTTGGAATTGATTTTGAAGACAAATTTTTGAAGGAAAAAGTTTAAGAAACTTGACGATTGATAGAATAGACTTTGAAAGTAAACTTTTGAAGGAAAAAGTTTAAGAAACTTTACGATTGATAAAATAGACTTTGAAAATAAACTTTTGAAGGAAAAAGTTAGGAAACCTTCGAGAATTGATTAGGGTAGACTCTGTTGGGAGTAAAATAGACTTTGAAAATAAACTTTTAAAGGAAAAAAGTTAGGAAACCTTTGAGAATTGATTAGGGTAGACTCTGTTGTGAGTAAGGGGACAGGAATTGTGTCACTACTTCTTTTTGTTGTTTTCTTTTTTCTATACCTCTTGTCTTTTTAAACTGCATATACTGTATATTAATGCTTGTACCTTGATTTAACTTTTAGGATGACATACGCTATTTTTAGCCGACTAAGGGCTTGGTATGACGGGTATCCTCCGAATAAGTAAGATATCTTTCATCGGTCCTTTGGTTGTGTAGTTTCACTCCTGTCTGTAAGCACCCCATTTTTGACTGCTCGGCAGTCTCCACTCCATCCAGACTTGTGTTCAAGTCATTGTGGGCATCTTTCAATCCAAATTAACTCTCTAAGTCCAAATCTTGTCTATTCATCTCTTCGCGGCCCACTGGGGGCCCAAAGAGAAGCAAAATGACCAAAATGCCCTTAGGGACATTATCCTTTCCAATCTCAAATCAGGCGCGTCTTTCCGAAGACGGTAAGTCCCCTTTTCAATTCCAACAGACACGTCTTTCCAAAGACGATAAGTCCCCTTTTCAAGTCCAAATCAGGCGCGTCTTTCCTAAGACGGTAAGTCCCCTTTCCAAGTCCAATTCCAATTCCAATTCCAATCCCTCTCTCGAGACAGTTGATTCCTCGAGATGGTCCGACATGTTTTTTGAAGAAAGTCTCTTCGGAACGGTAAGTCCCTTTAAACCTGTCGATTGCGACGAGACCCCAAGTCCCCTAAATGTTAGAACGGTTCACCTTTGACACCTGCTAGCCCGCCAATGCAGAAATGTCCGTTTAGGCACGCCTTTTGAGAAAGTTGATTCTCAGGCGCTAAGTCCATTTAGCAGCTTCTCGAGATCAGGTAGTCTTGGGAATGCTCGCGAACCGTTAGAGTAGCGGAAATACTCGCAAATATCGCAACTGTCAGAGTAACAGAAATACTCGCAAATAAGTCAATATAAGGAATTCCCAACAAACCCCTGTATCATGCGATCGCCGTCAGAATGGTGGAAACACTCAAAACTCAAGTCAACACCAGTGCCTACTAGCCCACTTCGGTGAAAAATGACCAGACTGTCCTTAGGGCCATTTTTTGGCACGTTTATCGAGAACACATTTGAGTTCTCAAACTGGTAAGTCCAACCTTCCAAGATTGTCTTAAATGCAATTCGGCATGATTAGGTGCCTTCTAGTCAGTTTCGGGCCAATTCCGAGACTTTCCGGTCAAGATGACCATTTTGCCCCTTGGCATTCGAATGCCCCGGGAACCACACCAGCCCTGGGTATCAAACAGGTAACCTCCCGAGAATGTTTCTTATAGTATTCCCAACCTTCCTTTACCTTCCCGGATCATTCCGAGTCAATTCCGGCAAACCCGGTACAAAATGACCGTTTTGCCCCTGGAGGGCTGGTCGCCTTTTTCGACCACACCGGCTCTGGGTATCAAATCGGCAACCATTGGGAACGTTCTAAATAATGTCCCCAAGTCTCAAGTCTTTTTCTGTGACATTCCAAGTCCGTCCGGCAGCTTTTCAACCCGATTAACCGTTTTGCCCCTAACTGCTCGGTCAATCCTTTCAACATATCCTATCCTCATTTTTCAAGTCAGATACCTCTGGGACACTATTCTAAGTATTCCAACCGTTTTTCGGCTCTCCGAGTCATTCCCGGCCTCTTCAAATCGTTCTCGGACTTTTCGGAGTCACTCCTAGTGAAGTCAGGTTAAAAATTGCATGGTAGTCACTAATACAAGCGCTCAAATCTTCCAAAGATACGTTGCTTGCCAACCTTAAAACTTTCCTAACTGGCTGGTGTCGCGCCCAGATTTTTTGCACCCGAAGAATACTCACACAAGCGGAAAAAATGCTATACTTTCTCGTTAGAACTCACCCTCCTAGAAGAATGAGTATGATTAGGTTTGAATTAAAAATTTGATTTGAACAAAGGGCTTTTAGAAAAAGATTCGGAGTCGCCACCTAACTTGATTAAGGTGAGTTAGGTCACCTAAAAACTAAGAATAATTCGGAGACTACACTTAGGGTTTTTGGAAAACGATTTTGAAAATATCTCTTCAAGAGAGGGTTTTTAAGAAAACAGGTTGTTTGGCAACCTTTGGAAAACATTTAGCCCTTTTTGAAAAAGAACTCCTTTTTGGTCTTTGAAACCAGTGATCTAGGTTTGGAGGTTGGTTACGTGTAGGGAAGACGCACTAAGCCATCACCCTACCCCGCCCTTTCAGTACCTACATGTCAATCTACCCTAGATTCACCTATGAGAGTCTTTAACTAACTAATGGTCAATCCTATTCACTTTAGAAAAATAATGTTTGAAAAGAAACTAACATGATGCATGATATGCAAGTGCAATAGAAGAGAGAATTGAAAAATAGATTTGGAAAGAGATTTGATTTGATTTGAAAAGGAAGAGATAGAAGTTTGAATTTGGAAAGAAGATTTTGGGAATTGAAAATAGAGACTTGGAAATAAAAATTTGAAATTGAAAATTTGAAAATAGATTGGAGATTTGGAAAGAGGTTGTGGAATTGAAAATTTTAAAAAAAAATTGTGGAAATAGAAATTGAAACATGTTGTGGAATTTGAGATTTGAAAAATGTTGCGAAATTTAAAATTTAAAAGAAGTTGTGACCGCACCTATGAAGGTTGCCTACGTATCCTTTTGGAGGAATCAGGTTAGTCGTAGTTCGGGCAAGAGTCCGATTGAAAATAGAAGAGTTGATTTGAAGAAGAAGATTGAATTGGAAATTGGATTTGATTTGAAATTGGAATAGGAGATTAGAATTTGAAATTTTGGAAAATATTGGACTTTGATTTGAAAAGATAGAACTTGGAAGAAAGATTTAGACTTGTTTTGGAAAGACGAAGGTTTAGGAAACCTAGACTTAGGAAAGATTTGACTTGACTTGGAAGGTTTAGGAGATTAGGAAAGATTGGATTTAGGAAATGTTTGAATTAGGAAAAGGTCCAATTTAGGAAAGTTTCGAATTAGGAAAGTTTCATTTTTGGAGAGTTTTGAATTAGGAAAATTTCGAAATTAGGAAAGTATCATTTTAGGAAAGATTTCGAATTAGGAAAGTGTCATTTTCGGAAAGTTTTCGACTTAAGAAAGTTTTGAATTTGGAATGTTTTGAAATAGGAAAGTTTTGAAAATTGGAAAGTTTCGTTTTAAGAAAGGTTTTGAAATTGGGAAGTGTTGAATTTAGAAATGTTTTGAATTAGGAAAGTTTAGTTTAAGAAAGGTTTAGAATTTGGAAAGTTTCAAGTTAAGAAAGTTTTGAATTTTGGAATGTTTTGAGTTTAGAAAAGTTTTAGATTTAGAAAGATGTTGAAGTTTTCGAAAGTTTAGAATTTAGAAAGTTTGAAAATTTAGAAAGATTTGAGATTAGGAAAGGTTCGAGTTTAGGAAAGATTTGAAAACTTAGGTTTGAAAAGTTAAGATTTGAAAAGAAGGTAGAATTAGGAAAGGGTTGAATTTTAGAATTTTAGAAAAGATTTTTATGTTCAAGTTTTGGAAACTTAAGGTTTAGGAAATGAGAAGTTTAGGAAGGAGTTGAATTAGGAAAGATTTGGATTAGGAAGGGATTGGATTTTGTTTCTAAAAGGGAAACTTTGATTTTGTTTCCAAAAACGGAGGATAGGATCTAGTTTCCTAAATGAGGAGGATTTGATTTGGTTTCCTAAAAGGAAGATTTAATTTGACAAGGATTTGGAAATGGGAGTTTCTAGAAACCCTAGATTTGAAAAATTATGGTTTTGATGTAGAAAACAAGTTTTGGAAACATGTATAGTTTGGATATGAAAACAAGAGGTTTTGGAAACCTAGGTTTAGGGCAAAGTTTGAAAACCATGTTTTTGGGAAGAAAATTAGGGTTTCCTAATGGTTAGCTCTAGGGCTTGACTTGGGCTTTAAGAAAAGAGATTTTTGGAAAGTACGTTTTTGGAAACGAGTTTTTGGAAGGAAATCCTAGGGAGCAGTTTTTGGGAAGTGAATTTGAAGGGAGAGTTTTTTGAAAGAGATTTTAAAGGGGAGTTTTTGGAAAGTGTGTTTTTGGAAACGAAGATCTTTGGAGAGAGCTTTTCTAAGAAAGAGACCTAGGGAACGTTTTTAGAAAGTGGACTTTGAAGAGAGCGTTGTGGAAAGGAGTTGAAAAAGGAAGCTTTGAAAAATAGATTTTGGAGGGAGTTTTTGAAAACAACTTTGGAGAGGAGAGTTTTAGGAAAGTATGTAGAAAAAGAGATTTTTAGGATAAGATTTTTGAAAGGGGAGCTTTTTGGAAAATAAAAAAGATCTCACTTTCCTAAAGCGATTCTAACCATAAGAAGGCTAGAACCACTTTAGAAAGCAGTTTTGAAAATAACAAGATTTGAAAATATGGACCATGTTGGTCACTTTAAATGTTACACTTTCCTAAAGCAATCCTAGCCATGGAAAAGCTAGAATCACCCTAGGATTGTGGTTTTGAAAATAAGTTTTCGAAAAGGGGATTTTGATACAATTTTGAAAACAAGTTTGAAAACGATTTGAAAAACAACTTTGAAAACGGTTTTTGGAAGATGCAAGATTATGATATGCGCAATGCAATTTTGGGGTTGTGAACATACAAGGCTAAGGCTTCATCACATATTCAAGGGGGCCGGACTCACGTGGTCTCTGGTTAGACTAGAAGAAAGCCCCAACACGGTGACTCTCCAATAGCCCAATCTTACACATGGACCGGGAATCCCCTTGTTTCAAGCATGCAAAGAAAGGAGGGGAAAGAGATAGGGGATTAAAATAGAGAAAACCCAAGTGGGTTAGGAGAGATAAGAGAGAGGGGGAAGTGCGGAAATTTAAATGGAGAACCTACCTTGTATCTTGTTTATTTTGCGCGCCTTGCTTTCTTCGGTCCTCGTTTTGGTCTTCGTCTTCAATCTTCAAGAGCCGCCCTCAATCTTCAAACTTCATATTGCAACTCTTCAAGTCTTCGAATGAGGGTTGAAGGTTAGTGTATGAGTGTATGGGGGTGTATAGGAGTGTATAGGAGGCTAGGGTTTAGTGTATGGTGGCTAGGGTTTGGAAAACCTAGGGAAGCTAGGGTTTTGGAGGTGCTCGAGCTCTGTATATCGAAATATATGATTTTTAGGTTGAGTTTGTGGATCCTTTTCATGTTGGAAGTAGCTCTGTATTTATAGAGGTTAGACAACACTAGCACCTGTTGCAGTGGCGCTAAGCTAAATTTTATACTGGCGCCACTAGGAGTGGCGCCAGGCCATTTTTTGGCTTGGTGTCACTGCTAGTGGTGCCAGCCATTTAGAAAATGTTTAAGGTCGGCAAGCAATGTATCTTTGACTACATTTGGGCGCCTGTACTAGTGACTACCATGTAATTTTTAGCTTGGCTTCACTAGGAGTGACTCCGGAAAGTTCGGGAAGGATTTGAAGAAGCTGAGAATGACCCGGAAGGCCGAAAAAGAGTAAGAACACTTAAAATAGTGTCCCAGAGGTATTTGTCTTGAAAAATGAGTACGAGATGTGTCGGAAAAGTTGACCGGGCCTTTAGGGGCAAAACGGTCAATCGGATCGGGAAACTGCCGGGACAGACTCGGACTAACTAGGAAGAACACTTGAGATTTGAAAACATTATTTTAGAGTGTTCCCAAAGGTTGCCGGTTTGATACCCAAAGGTTGCCGGTTTGATACCCAAAGCCGGTGTGGTCGAGAAAGGAGACCGGCCTACCAGGGACAAAACGGTCATTTTGTACCGGGTTGGCCGGAACTGACTCGGAACGATCCGAAAGGATAAAGAAAGGTTTAGAACACTATAAAAATTATTCTTGGGAAGTTATCGGTATGATACCTAGAGCCGGTGTGGTCGAAAAAGGGGACCGGTCTACTAGGGGCACAACGGTCATTTTGCATCGAGTTTGCTGGAACTGACTCGGAATGATCTAGAAATGTAGAGGAAGATTGAGAATACTATAGGAAGTAATCTTAGAAGGTTACCGGCTTGATATCTAGAGCCGGTGTGGTTCCCGGGGCGTTCAGATGCCTAGGGGCAAAATGGTCATCTTGATTGGAAAGTCTCGGAAAAGGTCCAAGGGACAATTTGGTCATTTTTCACCGAAGTGGGCTAACAAACACTGGTGTTGACCTGGGTTTTGAGTGTTTCCGCCACTTTGATGGCGGTCATCGTGACACAGGGGTTTGTTGGCAATTCCCTATATCGACCTATTTGTGAGTGTTTCCGCTACTCTAACGGTTGTGATGTTTGCGAGTATTTTCGCTACTCGGATCGTCTCGAGGAATAAACTGTCTCGAGAGAGGGATTGGAAAGGGGACTTACCATCTTCGAGAAGACGTGCCTGAGTTGGAACCGTCTCGAGGAATAAACTGTCTTAAGAGAGGAATTGGAAAGGGGACTTACCGTCTTCGAGAAGACGTGCCTGAGTTAGAACCGTCTCGAGGAATAAACTGTCTCGAGAGAGGGATTGGAAAGGGGACTTACTGTCTTCGAAAAGACGTGCTTGGATTGGAACCGTCTCGAAAAATAAACTGTCTTGAGAGAGGGGTTGGAAAGGGGTCTTACCGTCTCTGAAAAGATGTGCCTGATTTGGAACCGTCTTGAGGAATAAACTCTCTCTTGAGAGGGATTGGAAAGGGGACTTATTGTCTCCGAAAAGACGTGCCTGATTTGGAATAGATTTACCATCTCGAGGAATCAATTGTCTCGAGAGAGGGGTTGGAGTCGAAAAGGAAAGGACAATGCCCCTAAAGGCATTTTGGTCATTTTGACTCTATTTGGGCTTGGTGGGCCCGTGAGGCGATGGACTAACCGGATTTGGACTTAAAAAATCGGTTTCGATTAGAATACGCCCATAATGATTTGAAAACAAGTCTGGACAGAGTGTAGACTGCCAAGCGGTCAAAAATAGGGTGCTTACGGCTAGCGCCGCTAGCATTGGCCTGGCGCCACTCCTAGTGGCGCCAAGAGGAAAATTGGCTTGGCGCCACTGCAACAAGTGCCAGGTTTGTCCCATCTCTATAAATACAGTGCCTCTTCCAGCGTGAAAGGGGTCCGCAAATTCAGTCTAAAAACCCTAATTTTTGATACATAGAGCTCATACACTCCTAAAACTGTAGCTTCTCTAGGTTTTCCAAACCCTAGCCACCATACAAAAACTCTAGCCTCATATACACCCATACACACCCCTATACACTTATACACTAGCCTCCAACCCTCCATTAAAGACTTGGAGTTCTGCAACTACGAAGATTTGAAGACCAAGATAAAGCTTCGAAGACTGAAGCAAAGACCGAAGAAAAAGCAATAAAGCAAGGCGCGTAAAGCCAAGCAAAATAAAGAAGACACAAGATAGGCTTCTTATTTAAATTTCCGCACTTTCCCCATCTCTCTTCTCTCTCCTAACCCAATTGGGTTTTCTCTATTTTAATCCCCTATCTCTTTCCCCCCCTTTCTTTGCATGCTTGAAACAAGGGGACTCTCGGTCCATGTGTAGGATTAGACTATTGGAAGGTCACCGTGTCAGGAGCTTTCTTTTAGTCTAACCGGAGACCACGTGGGTTCGGCCCCTTTGATTATGTGGTGAAGCCTTAGCCTTGTATGTTCACGACCCCAAATTTGCATTGTGCATATCATGATTTTTGCGTTCTTCCAAAAGTCATTTTGAAAATCGTTTTCAAACTCGTTTTCAAAACTTGCATTAAACTTGTTTTCAAAATTGCATCAAAATCTCCTTTTTCAAAACATGTTTTCAAAATCACAACCCTAGGGTGATTCTAGCCTTTCCTTGGCTAGGATTGCTTTAGGAAAGTGTTACATTTAAAGTGACTTTCATGGTCCATATTTTCAAACCTTTGTTATTTTCAAAAATCACTTTCCTAAAGTGGTTCTAGCCTTCTTATGGTTAGAATCGCTTTAGGAAAGGGAGACTTTTTATACATTTTAAAAACTCTCTTTTCAAAAGTCTCTCTTCCTAAAAATCTATTTTTCAACATACGTTCCTAAAAACTCTCCTTTCCAAAATTGTTTTCAAAAATTCCCTCCAAAAATCTATTTTTCAAAACTCCCTTTTTGAACTCCTCTCTAAAATACTCTCCCCAAAATCCACTTTCTAAAAACGCTCCCTAGGTCTCCTTCTTAGAAAAACTCTGTCCAATCTCCTTTTCAAAAACTCTCTTTTTAAAATTCGCTTTCCAAAAACTCCTTTTAAGATCTCCTAAAAAAATCTCCCTTTCTAAAAACTCACTTTCCAATATCTTCTTCTTTAGAGCTCAAGTCAAGCCCTAGAACCCACAATTAGGAAACCCTAATTTTCCTTCCCAAAAACATGATTTTAAATCTTGCTTTAAAACCTAGGCTTCCAAAATCTCACTTCTACATCAAAAATCATAAGTTTCTAGAAACCTATTTTCTACATCAAAACTATAATTTTCTAAATCTAGGGTTTCTAAAACTTCCCCTTCCCAAATCCATGCCAAATCTAATCCCCCGTTTAGGAAACTAGATCATATCCTCCATTTTTGGAAACAATATCAAAACACCTCTTTTAGAAACAAAATCCAATCCCTTCCTAATCCAACTCTTTCCTAACTCAACTCATTCCTAATCTCTTACTTTTCTAAATCTTAACTTTTCAAAACTTGAACACAAAAATCTTTCTCAAATTTTAAAATTCAATTTTCAAATCTTTTCTAATTTAACCCTTTCCTAATTCTACCCCTTTCCAAATCTTAACTTTCCAAATCCAACTTTTCAAATCTTTCCTAAACTCAACCTTTCCTAATCTTAAGGTTTTCTAAGACTCAAACTCTAAAACTTCCTAAATCCTAAACTTTTTAAATTTGAAACTTTCAAACTTTAAAATTTCCTAAGTTCTACACTTTCCTAAACTTCAAATCTTTCAAAGTCTAAACATTTCCTCATTCCAACCTTTCTTAATTCCACATCCTTTCCAAACTTTAACTCCCAAATCTAAATTTTCAAATCTTTCTAAAACTCAAACTTTGAATCTTCCAAAAATTCTAAAGCTTTCTAAATTCAAATCTTTCCTAATTTAAAATATTTTTAAAATTCTAAACTTTCCAAATTCAAAACTTTCTTAAGTTGAAACTCTCCAAATTCTAAACCTCTCTTAAACTAAACTTTTCCTAATTCAAAACATTTCTAAATTCAACACTTTCTTATTTTCAAAACCTTTCTTAAAATAAAACTTTCTCAATTCAAAACTTGCCTAAATTGAAACTTTCCTATTTTGAAAACTTTCCTAAAATGAAAATTTTCCCAAAGCGGAACTTTCTAAACCAAAACTTTCCTAAAATGAAACCTTTCCTAATTCAAACTTTTCCTAATTCGAACCCTTCCTAAGTCCAATCTTTCCTAAATCTTCCAAGTCCAATATTCGAGTCAAATCTTTCTTAAACCTCAAGTCTTTCCCAAATCTTTGTTTTTCTAAGTTTAGGTTTTCTAAATCTCAATCTTTTCAAAACAAGTCCAAATCTTTCTTCCAAGTTTTATCTATCCAAATCAAAATCCAATCTTTTCAATTCCAATTTCCAATCTTCTATTCTAAATTCAAATTAAATCCAAATTCCAATTGAATTTCTTCTTCCATATCAAATCTTCTATTTTCTATCGGACTCTTGTTCGAACTACGACTGACCTGATTTCTCCAAAAGTATACGTAGGCAACCCTCATGGGTGTGGTCTCCACATTTTTTAAATCTCAAATTCTACAACATTTTTCAAATTTCCAATTCCACAACCTTTTTCAAATCTCCAATTCTACAATCTTCTTCAATCTCCAATTCTATGTTCTATTTCTAATCTCCAATTCCAAAAATCTATCTCTATTTTCAATTTCTAAAACTTTTCAATTTCAAATTTATCCTTTCAAATCTCTCTTCTAAAATCAAATCAAATTCTTCTTTTCAAATCTATTTCCAAATTAAGTCTCTTTTCTTGCACTTGCATAGCATGCATCATGTTAAATTTATTTTTAAACATTGTTTTCCAAAGTGAATAGGATTGAACTATAGTCAGTTGAAGACTCTCGTAGGTGAATCTAGGATAAATAGACATGTAGGTACCGAAAAGGCGGGGTAGGGTGATGGCTTAGTGCGTCTTCCCTACACGTAACCAACCTCCGAATCTAGGATCACTGATTTCAAAGACCAAAAGGAGTTATTTTTCAAAAAAGGCTTAAATGTTTTCCAAAGGTTGACAAATAACCTATTTTCTTAAAAACCCTCTCTTGAGGAGATATTTTCAAAATCGTTTTCAAAAACCCTAAGTGTAGTTTTCGGATTATGCTTAGTTTTTAGGTGACCTAACTCACCTTAATCAAGTTAGGTGGCGACTCCAAACTTTTTCCAAAAGCCCTTTATTCAAATATATTTTCAATTCAAACTTAGTCGCACTCATTTTTCTAGGAGGGTGAGTTCTAATAAGAGAGTACAGTGTTTTTCCCGCTTATGTGTGTATTTCTCGAGTGCGAAAAATCTGGGCGTGATACTGTCGTTGTAGCTTATTCTGAGATTCATAAAGGTGGTGGTTCCCTTCTAGCAGCTTGACTTGTCTCTTTTCTATTTTGGGGAATGTGAGCTTACTCTCACTCCTCACCAGTACAGTTTTCTGCTTGATTTTTTAGATGATTCGCCTGACATTGTGGGACTTATCTTTCCTGATGACTCCACTGGGGACACTTAGAGGGTTAGGCTGTAGTCATGTCTTTTTACCCTTCACCCATGTAGAGTCTTCAATTAACTTGGTTCAATCCTATTCACTTTAAATTTTCGAAACCAAATTTTCAAAATTGTTTTCAAAAAGCATGCATTTATTCATATTATCTTGTATTATGCTTGTTATCCACATATTAACTCTTGCATCTTTGTTTTGTAGGTACGCTTGTTGTTTAAATTTTATTAACTGCCATCCATGAATGTGATGAATAGGATGAATGAGAGTTGTTGGACTCTTTCCTCCACTTTTAAAAATCACACACACAGCACGTGCACTTGCATTTTGCATACTTGCATTATTACCCTGACATGTCCTTTCTAGTTAGAAAGGGGGAACGATATATTGGTTGTGGGCAAGATGTTGTGTCAGTTTCTTCGCCTACGACCTCTTGATGGTTCCCCTACTCGGATCACCAACCGATCATGGCACCACCTCGAGGAGTGGGCCTAGGTTTGAAGATTCGCGGACCTAGCCTTTTTAAGACGCATTAGTCAACCCTCAACCTCATACTCATATAGACACCATGCATAGCCGAACCTCTGCCGGATTTAAGATATGAGCATCGTTTTCAAAACCATGGAGGAAAGGGCGACTACTCTTATTTTCATTTATATCTGTCTATTTCTATTGTTATAATACCTGTATTCTTACTGTTATAATGACTGTCTAACTGCTCATGCATGCACGTTTACCTTGCTATTGCATTCTCCCTCTTTATACTCTTTGCATATCCATGTTCATGCATTCAAAATCCCATGTCAAGACAAAAGTTCTAAGCAACTCAAGTCACTGCATTCTCATACATATGATCAACCCATTGAGAGTGACACCAAGGTCAATCTCCCTTGCATTAAACCTACCTAAACCCTAAGGGTTCCCATATAACCCTAAGGACTCATTGCATGCATCTCAATTCATTCTATAAGAGGGGCCCCAATCTCTCTATGCTCACGGAGATAGGATTGCCAAGAAGATAAGGGGTAATCGATCAACAAGGTCTCTTAGCGAACTCCTCAACATCAAATCCAATGAAGGCGAATCCGAAGACTCAAGAGTAATTTAGGTTTTTCTTTTGTAAAGTTAGATAGGTGGAAGTCCAAAGGAAAATGTTCCCCCTCCCCCTATTAAAATGTATTTCAATTCTTTTGTATCTTAAACCCAAAATTCAATGTACTTCTTTACTTTTGTGAATGAATGCATGGATGGCTAAAAGTTCCCACTTGACGGTAAGGTATCTGCATACAGGGGTGTAAGCACCCAATTTTTGACTACTCAGCGGTCTCCACTCCGTCCAGACTTGTGTTCAAGTCATTGTGAGCATATTTCAATCCAAATTAACTTTCTAAGTCTAATCTCGTCAATTCATCACTTTGCGGGCCCCACCAGGCCCAAGGAGAAGCAAAATGACCAAAATGCCCTTAGGGTCATTATCCTTTCCATATTCCGAATCAGGCACGTCTTTCCGAAGACGGTAAGACCCCTTTCCAATTCCTTTCCAATTCTAATTCCAATCCCTTTCTCAAGACAGTTGATCCCTCGAGACGGTAAATCTATTCTAAATTAGGCACGTCTTTCTAAAGACGGTTAGTCCCCCTTCCAAGTCCAATTCCAATTCCAATCCCTCTCTTGAGACAGTTGATTCCTCGAGATAGTAAATCTATTCCAAGTTAGGCACGTCTTTCCGAAGACGGTAAGTTCCCTTTCTAACTCCCAAATCAGGCACGTCTTTTCAAAGACAATAAGACCCCTTTCCAATTCCAATCCCTCTCTCAAGATAGTTGATTCCTTGAGACGGTAAATCTCCTCCAATCAGGCGCGTCTTTCCGAAGACGGTAAGTCCCCTTTCCAATTCCAATTCCAATTCCAATCCATCTCTCGAGACAGTTGATTCCTCGAGACGGTCTGGCATGTTTTTCAAAGAAAATCTCTTCGAAATGGTAAGTCCCTCTAAACCTGTTGACCGGGACGAGACCCCAAGTCCCCTAGATGGTAGAACGGTCCACCTTTGGCGCTTGCTAGCCCGCCAATGCAGAAATATCCATTTAGGCACGCTTTCCAAGAAAGTTGACTTCTCAGGCGCTAAGTCCCTTTAGCAGCTTCTCGAGATTAGGCAGTCTCGGGAATGATCATGAACCATCAGAGTAGCAGAAATACTCGCAAACATCGCAACCATCAGAGTAGCGAAAATACTCACAAATAGGTCGATATAGGGAATTGCCAACAAACCCCTATATCACGCGACCACCGTCAGAGTGGTGGAAACACTCAATGTTAAACCAGTTGGCAATCCAAGAGGGGGGGTGAATTGGGTTTATAATTAAAAATTAAAATTTAAAATAATCCAATACACTTAATTTCCAAGAGGTGAGATGCAATAGAAAAGATATAAAATATTAATCTAGTTAAGTAATGAATAAGACAAGCTAAGATATGATCAATGTGAGATAAGTACAAATGATTTAAGTGTGTGTGTATCTCAAGTATATCAATACTATATGTAAGAAAGATATTAAGCAAGATAAAAAGAGAGAAAAGAGAAGAGATCAAACACAACGATTTAAAGTGGTTCGGTTGGCTCCTCTTATGCCAATCCTACGTCCACCTCCAAGACTCCTTCCTTGGGCAAATCCACTATTCTTCAAATAGCTTTACACCACTAGCTTGTCCGGTTGCTAGAAAACCTTTACACCAAGTGTTTTGTTCCAAAAACACTCAAAAAATAACTCTTTGTTTTGCTCTCCAAAACAAAGCACCAAGAGGATTTTTTTCTCCAAGTGTTCCTCTTAATCACTCAAGAAATAAATCACAAGGGTTTAGCAATCCTTTTACAAATGATATAGGGGAGTTGAATCTTACAACAATAGATACAAAACTCTCAAAAGTTGAATAAAAGAATGAAGCTCAAAGATGAGATGAAATGATGAAGAAGTAAAGCTCAAAACTTGAAGATCTTGATGAATATCACTTTCTATGCTCAATCTTTGTAATCTCTTATGTGTCATTGCTTCTCTTGTGTATCTCTATTTATAGAGGAAGAGTAGTGGATTATTTGTAGCTTAAAATCAACTTCTAGTCGTTGGAGAGGTTGAACACATTTCTTCCCATTTGAACAAATTTGCTGCCAGTCAGGATTTGAATTTCAGATATGATTGCTTCTGTTCCTCCTTAATTTTCTCCTTGATAAAATTCTAATTTGAAAATGTCTATAAGAGACAAGTTGTAGATATGGACGTCTGCTTTTCAAAAACTCAAGAATCATGTCGATCTAACGGTTAGATCAAAAGTTATCATCAAAATACTCAAGCTATCTCCCAGTTGGCATATTTGAATTTCTACAGAGTTGTCTTCACCTCCACCTCAATTTTCTCCTTTATAACGTTTGAATTTGAAAATGTCTATAAGATAAAAGTTATAGTGATAGAAGTCATCTTTTCAAACCTACAAGAATCATGTCAATCCAATAGACAGATCAGAAGTTATCATCAAAATACTCAAGCTGTCTCCCAGTTGGCATATTTGAATTTTTGCAGAGTTGTCTTCACTTCCACTTCGATTTTCTTCCTTATGACGTTAGAATTTGAATATGGCTATAAGATAAAAGTTGTAGCCCTGGAAGTAATCTTTTCAGATCAATAAGAATCATAGATATACAACGATTAAATCAAAAGTAATGATAAAATTACTCGAGCTATCTCCCAGTTGTCATATTTTGAACTTCTACTCCAATATGTCACATTCTAGCTCAATTTTATCCCATAAGACATTCTATTCACAAAATCCTCATAAAATACATTTATAAAAATTTGAGTCTTATTTCCAATGCACAAAAATCAGATCAATCCAATGGTTGGATCAAAAGTTATGTACATAATACTGAAACTATCTCCAATGAGCATTCTTACCATTTTCTTTAACTTAGTTTTCTTCTTCATGCTATGCATTCCTTTTAAGTCCAAGACTAACAATAACTTCAAGAAATGTTAGATAATTAACATTTAAAACATAAATAAAAATTAAGTGATATATCATTGAAATGCACAATATATTTAAACTTTTAAAATAAAAAATCTTTAAATATCTTAATTCATACATCAAACTTACTTTATTATGAAATCTTGAGATTAACCAAATTTTAATCATTAAAACATTTATATTTGTTATCATCAAATCAATTAATGAAAACTTGAGGCTAACACTCAAAACTCAGGTCAACACTAGTGCCTGCTAGTCCACTCCGATGAAAAATGACCAAACTGCCCCTTGGGCCTTTTCCAGCACGTTTCTCGAGAACATACCTAAGTCTTTAGAACGATAAGTCCAACTGTCTAGGATTGTCTTCAAAGTAGTCCAGCATGATTAGGTGCCTTCTGGTCAGTTTGGGCCAATTCTGAGACTTTCCGGTCCAGATGACCATTTCGGCCCTAGGCATCCGAACGCCCCAGGAACCACACCGGCTCTGGGTATCAAATCGGTAACCTCCCGAGAATGCTTCTTATAGTATTATCAACCTTCCTCTATCTTTCCGGATCATTCTGAGTCAATTTCGACAAACCTGGTGCAAAATGACCGTTTTGCCCCTGGTGGGCTGGTCGCCTTTTTCTAGCCACGCCGGCTCTGGGTATCAAACCGGTAACCTCCTGAGATTGCTTCTTATAGTATTCTCAACCTTTCTCTATCTTTTTGGATCATTCCGAGTCAGTTTCGGCAAACCCGATGCGAAATGACCGTTTTGCCCTTAGTGGGCCGATCACCTTTTCCGACCACACCGGCTTCGGGTATCAAACCGGAAACCTTTGGGAACATTCTAAATAATGTCCCCAAGTCTCTAGTCTTTTTTTGGGACATTCCAAGTCTGTCCCAGTAGCTTTCCAACCTGATTGACCGTTTTGCCCCTAACGGCTCGGTCAATCCTTCTGACGCATACAATCCTCATTTCTCAAGTCAAATACATTTGGGACACTATTTTAAGTGTTTTTGCCCTTGTTTTGGCCTTCCGGGTCATTGCCGGTCTCTCAAACTCCTTCCCGGACTTTTCGGAGTCACTCCTAATGAAGCTAGGCTAAAAATTGCATGGTAGTCACTAGTACAGGCGCCCAAATGTAGTCAAAGATACGTTGTTTGCCGACCTTAATAGTTTCCTAATTGGCTGGCACCACTAGTAGTGGTGCCAAGCCAATATTTGGCCTGGCGCCACTCCTAGTGGCGCCAAAAGCATTTTTGTCCTAGCGCCATTGCAACAGGCGCCAGGTCTATCCCATCTCTATAAATACAGAGCCTCCTCCAGCGTGAAGGAGGTCCACAAACTCAGTTTAAAAATCCTATTTTTCGATATACAGAGCTCGTACACTCCTAAAACCCTAGCTTCTCTAGGTTTTCCAAACCTTAGCCACCATACACTAAACTCTAGCCTCCTATATACTCATTACACACCCCCATACACTTATACACTAGCCTCAAGCCTCCTTTGAAGACTTGAAGTGTTGCAAACTGAAGCCTTGAAGATAAAAGACAAACTCTTGAAGATTGAAGACAAAGATTATGACGAAGATCGAAGAAAAGCAAGGCGCGCAAAATAAATAAGACACAAGGTAGGCTTTCATTTTACGTT
This sequence comes from Euryodendron excelsum, assembly GCA_033060915.1. Classification (NCBI taxonomy): domain Eukaryota; kingdom Viridiplantae; phylum Streptophyta; class Magnoliopsida; order Ericales; family Pentaphylacaceae; genus Euryodendron; species Euryodendron excelsum. Next base: position 11,061,841 of record CM065385.1, read on the forward strand.
TTTGCACTTCCGCCCTCTCTATTCTCTGTCCTAACCCACTTGGGTTTTCTCTATTTTAATCCCCTATCTCTTCCCCCCCCCCCCCCTTCTTTGCATACTTGAAATAAGGGGATTCCTGGTCCATGTATAGGATTGGACTATTAGAGGGTCACCATGTCGGGGGCTTTCTTTTAGTCTAATCGAAGACCATGTGGGTTTGGCCCCCTTGCTTATGTGGTGAAGCCTTAACCTTGTATGTTCACGATCCCAAATTTGCATTTTGCATATCATGATTCTTACATTCTTCCAAAAGTCGTTTTCAAAGTTGTTTTCAAAATCGTTTTCAAACTTGTTTTCAAAATTGTATCAAAATCCTCTTTTTCAAAACTTGTTTTCAAAATCACAATCCTAGGATGATTCTAGCCTTTCCATGGCTAAGATTGCTTTAGGAAAGTGTTACATTCAAAGTGACCAATATGGTCCATATTTTCAACTCTTGTTATTTTCAAAACCACTTTCTTAAAGTGGTTCTAACCTTCTTATGGTTAGAATCGCTTTAGAAAAGTGAGATATTTTTAATACTTTCCAAAAAGCTCTCTTTTCAAAAGTCTCTTTTTCTAAAAACCTTCTTTTTCAACACACTTCCAAGAACTCTTCTTTCCAAAATGGTTTTTCTAAAAACTTCTTCCAAAAATCTATTTTTAAACTCCTTTTCAAAATACTCTCCTCAAAATTCACTTTCCTAAAATTTCTTTCCAACAATCTCCTTCTAAAATTTTTTTCAAAAACTCTCTCCAAAATCTTCGTTCTAGAAACTCTTCTCTAGGGTTTCCTTCCAAAAACTCGTTTCCAAAAACGCACTTTCCAAAAATCCCTTTGCTTGATGCCCAAGTCAAGCCTTAGGACTAACAATTAGGAAACCTAAATTTTCTTTCTAAAAACATGGTTTTCAAACTTTCCTTAAAACCTAGGTTTCCAAAACCTCTTGTTTTCTACATCAAAACTACACATATTTTCAAAACCTATTTTCTATGTCAAAACTATAGTCTTCCAAATCTAGGGTTTCTAAAACCTCCCTTTCCAAATCCTTGTCAAATCCAAACTTCCCTTTAGGAAACCAAAGCCAATCTCTAGTTTAGGAAACTAGATCCTATCCTCCGTTTTTTTAAACAAAATTGAACTTTCTTTTTTAGAAACAAAATCTAATCCCTTGTTTTAGGAAATAGGAATCTTGACCCTTCCTAATCCAAATCTTTCCTAGTCCAACTCTTTCCTAATCTTCTACTTTCCTAAATCTTAGGTTTCCAAAACTTGAACATAAAAATCTTTTCTAACTTTTAAAACTCAAAATCTAAATCTTTCCTAATTCAACTCTTGTAAGCACCTCATTTTTGCCCGCTCGGCAATCTCCGAGCTGACCAAGCTCACTTTCACACATCACATGCATATTTAGACTCTAAGCCCGCCTTTTTAACTTGAATTTAGTTCACCAGTCGCTTCTCGAGCCCATAGGGCCCACTTGAGGCTAAATGACCGTTTTGTCCCTGGGCATTCGAACGCCCCGGGAACCACACTGGCTCTGGGTATCAAACCGGTAACTTCCTAAGAATACTTTTTATAGTGTTCTAAACCTTTCCGGATCATTCCGAGTCAGTTCCGGTAAACCCGGTACAAAATGATCGTTTTGCCCCTGGTGGGTCGGTCTCCTTTTTCGACCACGCTGGCTCTGGGAATCAAACCGGCAACCTCTGGGAACATTCTGAATAATGTTTCCAAATCCCAAGTCTTCTTCCGGGACAGTCCAAGTCCGTCCTGGCAGCTTTCCAATCCGATTGACCGTTTTGCCCCTAAAGGCCCAGTCAACCCTTCCGACACATCCTATACTCACTTTTCAAGTCAAATACCTCCAGGACACTATTTTAAGTGTTCCTGCACTTTTTCGGCCTTCTGGGTCATTCCCGGCTTTTTTAAATCATTCCCGGACTTTCTGGAGTCACTCTTAGTGAAACCAGGCCAAAAATTACACGGTAGTCACTAGGATAGGCGCCTAAATCTAGTCAAAGATATGTTGCTTGCCGACCTTAAACATTTCCTAAATGGCTGGCGCCACTAGTAGTGGCGCCAAGCCAAAAAATGGCCTGGCGCCACTCCTAGTGGCACCAGTGTAAACTTTGGCCTGGCGCCACTGCAACAGGCGCCAGTGTTATCCAACCTCTATAAATACAGAGCCTCATTCAACGTGAAAAGGATTCGCAAATTCAACCTAAAAATCATATAATTCGATATACAGAGCTCGAGCACCTCCTAAACCCTAGCTTCCCTAGGTTTTCCAAACCCTAGCCACTATACACTAAACCCTAGTCTCCTATACATCCCCATACACTCATACACTAACCTTTAACCCTCCTTCGAAGACTTGAAGAGTTGTAATCTGAAGTTTGAAGCTTGAAGACAACTCTTGAAGACTGAAGGTGAAGATCAAGACGAAGACTGAAGACCGAAGACAAGCAAGACGCGCAAAATAACAAGACATACGGTAGGCTCCCTATTTAAATTTCCGCACTTCCCCCCTCTCTCTTCTCTCTCCTAACCCACTTGGGTTTTCTCTATTTTAATCCCCCATCTCTTTCTCCCCCTTTCTTTCCATTCTTGAAACAATGGGATTCCCGGTCCATGTGTAGGATTGAGCTATTGGAGAGTCACCGTGTTGGGGGCTTTCTTCTAGTCTAACCAGAGACCACGTGGGTCCGGCCCCCTTGATTATATGGTGAAGCCTTAGCCTTGTATGTTCACGACCCCAAAATTGCATCGTGCATATCATAATCTTGCATCTTCCAAAAACCGTTTTCAAAGTTGTTTTTCAAATCGTTTTTAAACTTGTTTTCAAAATTGCATCAAAATCTCTTTTTCAAAATATGTTTTCAAAATCACAATCCTAAGGTGATTCTAGCTTTTCCATGGTTAGGATTGCTTCAGGAAAGTGTTACATTTAAAGTGACCAATATGGTCCATATTTTCAAATCTTGTTGTTTCCAAAACCACTTTCTTAAAGTGGTTCTAACCTTCTCATGGTTAGAATCGCTTTAGGAAAGTGAGATATTTTTACACCTTCTAAAAACTTTCTTTTCAAAAAGTCTTTCTTCCTAAAATCTCTTTTTCAACATACTTTCCTAAAACTCTCCTCCCCGAAATTGTTTCCAAAAACTCCCTCCCAAATCTATTTTTCAAAGCTCCCTTTTTCAACTTATTTCCAAAATCCTCTCCCCAAAATTCACTTTCTAAAAACGTTCCCCAAAAATTTTTTCAAAAACTCTCTTCAACAATCTCAACCAAAAACCTTCCTAGAAAAACTCTCTCCAAAAATCTTTCCAAAAACTCTCTTTCCAAAATTTTCCTTCTAGAAACTCTCCTCTAGGATTTTCCCTCCAAAATCTTCGTTTCCAAAAACACACTTTCCAAAAACTCCTCTTCTTTAAAATCTCTTTCCAAAAACTCCATTTTCAAATTCACTTTCCAAAAACTCCTCCCTAGGATTCTCTTCTAGAAAACCTTCGTTTCCAAAAACGCACTTTCCAAAAATCCTCTTTCCTTAGAGCCCAAATCAAGCCATAGAACCCACAATTAGGAAACCCTAATTTTACTCCCAAAAACATGATTTTCAAAATTTGCCCCAAACCTAGGTTTCCAAAACCTCTTGTTTTCACATCCAAACGATACACGTTTCCAAAACCTATTTTCTACGTCGAAACTATAATTTTTCAAATCTAGGGTTTCTAGAATCTCCCTTTCTAAAATTCTTGCCAAATCCTATCTCCCCGTTTAGGAAACTAGATCCAATCCTCCGTTTTTGGAAACAAAATCAAACCTTTGCTTTTAGACACCAAATCCAATCCCTTCCTAATCCAAACCTTTCATAATTCAAATCCTTCCTAAACTTCCACTTTCCTAAATCTTAAGTTTCCAAAACTTGCACATAAAAATCTTTCCTAAATTCTAAAACTCAACTTTTCAAATCTTTCCTAATTCAACCCTTTCCTAATTCTACCCTCTTTTCAAACCTAAGTTTTCAAACCTTTCCTCAAACCTTTCCTAATTTCAAGATTTTCTAAAATTCTAACTCCAAAACTTTTTAAATCTTAAACTTTCCTAAGCTTTAAATCTTTCCAAATCTAAAATTTTCTAAACTCAAAACATTCTTATTTTCAAAACTTCCTTGTTTTCTAAACTTTTCCACTTTCAAAACTTCCCTTTTTCAAAACATTCCAAAATTCAAAACTTTCTTAACTTGAAACTTTCTAAATTCTAATCCTTTCTTAAACTAAACTTTTCCTAATTCAAAACATTTCTAAATTCAATACTTTCCTATTTCAAAACTTTCCTAAAGTGAAAACTTTCCAAATTCAAAACTTTCCTCAGTTGAAACTTTCCAATTTTCAAAACTTTCCTAATTAGAAACTTTCCAAAAATGAAACTTTCTTAATTCGAAACTTTCCTAAATCTAATTTTTCTCTAAACTTTCCAAGTCGAGTCAAATCTTTCCTAAGTCTAGGTTTCTTAAAACCAAGTCTTTCCAAAATCAATCTTTCCAAAGCAAGTCCAATCTTCTCAATTTCAATTTCCAATCTCCTCTTCTGATATCAAATCAAATCCAATTTTCAATTCAATCTCTTTCTTCAAATCAACTCTTCTATTTTCAATCGGACTCCGGTCCGAACTACGACTGACCTGATTCCCCCAAAGGGATACGTAGACAACCTCTATAGGTGCGGTCATAACACTTTTCAAACTTTCAATTCCACCTTCATGGGTGCGGTCTCCATATTTTCAAATCCCAAATTCCAATCTATTTTCAAAATTCCAATTTCAAAATTTCTATTTTCAAATTTCTACTTTCAATTTTCAAACTTTCTAATTTCAATTCCATCTTTTAAAATATATTTCCAAATCAAATTAATTTCAAATCAATCTCTTTCCAAATCTATTTTTCAATTCTCTTTTCTTACACGTGCATATTGTAAGCACCCCATTTTTGACCGCTCGGCAATCTACACTCCGTCCAGACTTGTTTTCAAGTCATTATGGACATATTCCAATCGAAACCAATCCTCTAGGTCCAAATTCTGTCTTTCCATCACTTTGCGGGCCTGTCAGGCCCAAATAGAGGCAAAATGACCAAAATGCCCTTAGGGGCATTGTCCTTTCTTATTCCAATTCCAATCCCTCTCTCGAGACAGTTTATTCCTCAAGACGGTCTGAGTAGCGAAACTACTCACAAAACCGTTAGAGTAGCGGAAGTACTCACGAAACCGTTAGGGTAGCGGAAGTACTCACAAAACCGTTAGAGTAGCGGAAGTACTCACAAAACCGTTAAAGTAGCGGAAATACTCACAAAACCGTTAGAGTGGCGGAAACACTCACAATCCAGGCACGTCTCTTCGGAGACGGTAAGACCCCTTTCCAATCCCACTCTCGAGACAGTTTATTCCTCGAGACGGTTCCAATCCAGGCACGTCTCTTCGGAGACGGTAATTCCCCTTTCCAATCCCTCTCTCGAGACTGTTTATTCCTCGAGACGGTCTGAGTAGCAAAACTACTCACAAAACCGTTAGAGTAGCGGAAATACTCACAGAATCGTTAGAGTAGCAAAACTACTCACAAAACCGTTAGAGTAGCGGAAATACTCACAGAACCATTAGAGCAGCGGAAATACTCACAAAGCCGTTAGAGTAGCGAAACTACTCACAAAACCGTTAGAGTAGCGGAAGTACTCACCAAACCGTTAGAGTAGCGGAAATACCCACACCGTTAGAGTTGCGGAAACACTCGAAACCCAGGCACATCTCTTCGGAGACGATAAGACCCCTTTCCAATCCCTCTCTCAAGACAGTTTATTCCTCGAGACGGTCCGAGTAGGAAAACTACTCATAGAACCGTTAGAGTAGCGGAAATACTCACAGAATCGTTAGAGTAGCGGAAGTACTCACAGAACCATTACAGTAGCGGAAATACTCACAAAACCGTTAGAGTAGCGGAAATACTCACACCGTGAGAGTGGCAGAAACACTCAAAACCCAGGTCAACACCAGTGTCTGTTATCACACTTCGGTGAAAAATGACCAGACTACCCTTAGGACCCTTTTCGAGACTTTTCGGTCAAGATGACCATTTTGGCCCTAGGCATCCGAATGCCCCGGGAACCACACCGGCTCTGGGTATCAAACCGGTAACCTCCCGAGAATACTTTTTATAGTATTCTCAATCTTCCTTTACTTTTTTGGATCATTCCGAGTTAGTTCCGGCCAACCTGGTACAAAATGACCGTTTTGTCCCTGGAGGGCCGGTCTCCTTCTTCAACCACACCGGCTCTGGGTATCAAACCGGTAATGTCCCAAGAACACTTTTTATAGTATTCTCAACCTTCCTTTACCTTTCCGAATCATTCGGAGTCAGTTCCGGCAAACCCGGTATAAAATGACCATTTTGCCCCTGGTGGGCCGGTTTCCTTTTCCGACCACGCCGACTCTGGGTATCAAACCGGCAACCTCTGGGAATGTTCTAAATAATGTTTCCAGAACCCAAGTCTTCTTCCGGGACAGTTTGAGTCTGTCCCGACAGTTTTCCGGGCCGGTTGACCGTTTTGCCCCTAAAGGCTCGGTCAACCTTTCCGACACATCTTATCCTCACTTTTCAAGTCAAATACCTCCAGGACACTATTTTAAGTGCTCCTGCTCCTTTCTGGCCTTTCGGGTCACTCCCGGCTCCTTCAAATCATTCCCGGACTTTCCGGAGTCACTCCTAGTGAAGCCAAGCTAAAGTTTGCATGGTAGTCACTAGTACAGGCACCCAAATCTAGTCAAAGATACGTTGCTTGCCGACCTTAATTGTTTCCTAAATAGTTGGCGCCACTAGTAGTGGCGCTAAGCCAAAAAATGGCTTGGCGCCACTCTTAGTGGCGCCAGTGTATAATTTGGCCTAGCGCCACTGCAACAGGCGCTAGGTTTGTCTTCCCTCTATAAATACAGAGCCTCGTTCAACGTAAAAAGGGTTTGCAAACTTAACCTAAAAATCACACAATTCGATATACAGAGCTCGAGCACCTCCAAAAACCCTAGTTTCCTTAGGTTTTCCAAACCCTAGCCTCCTATACACTCATATACTCCTCCATACACTCATACACTAGCCTTCAACCATACTTTGAAGACTTGAAGAGCTGCCATCTAAAGCTTGAAGACAATCCTTGAAGGTTGAAGAAGAAGACCGAAGATCAAAGACCGAAGACTGCACGACGCGCAAAATAAACAAGATACAAGGTAGGCTCCCTCTTTAATTTTCCGTACTTCCCCCCTCTCTTCTCTCTCCAACCCACTTGGGTTTTCTCTATTTTAATCCCCCATCTCTTTCCCCCCCTTTCTTTGCATGCTTGAAACAAGGCGACTCCCGGTCCATGTGTAGGATTAGACTATTAGAGGGTCAGCGGGTCGGGGGCTTTCTTCTAGTCTAACCAAAGACCACGTGGGTCCGACCCCCTTGATTATGTGGTGAAGCCTTAGCCTTGTATGTTCACGACCCCCAAATTACATTGTGCATATCATAGTCTTGCATCTTCGAAAAACCGTTTTCAAAGTTGTTTTTCAAAACGTTTTTAAACTTGTTTTCAAAATTGCATCCAAATCTCTTTTTCAAAAACTTGTTTTCAAAACCACAATTCTAGGGAGATTCTAGCCTTTCCATGGCTAGGGTTGCTTTAGGAAAGTGTTATATTAAAAGTGGCCTTTTGGTCTATATTTTCAAACCTTGTTTTCAAAACCACTTTCTTAAAGTGGTTCTAGTCCTCTTATGGCTAGAATTGTTTTAAGAAAGTGAGATGTTTTTTTTTACACCTTCTAAACTCTCTCTTTTCAAAAATCTCTTCCTAAAAATCTCTTTTTCAACATACTTTCCTAAAACTCTCCTTTTGCAAAATTGTTTTCAAAAACTTCCTTCCAAAATCTATTTTTCAAAACTTCCTTTTTCTACTCCTTTCCAAAAACTCTTTCTCCCCAAAATTCACTTTCTAAAAACACTTCCTAAATTTACTTTCCTAAAAAACTCTCTCCAACAATCTCCTTCCAAAAATCTTTCTAAAAAACTCTCTTTTCCAAAATTTTCCTTCTAGAAACTCTCCTCTAGGATCTTCCTTCCAAAGTCTACGTTTCTAAAAACGCACTTTCCAAAACTCCTTCTCTTTAAAATCTTTTTCCAAAAACTCTCTTTCCAAATTCACTTTCCAAAAACTCCTCCCTAGGATTTCCTTCCAAAAACTCGTTTCTAAAAGCCTATTTTCCAAAAATCACTTTCCTTAGAGTCCCAGTCAAGCCCTAGAGCTAACCATTAGGAAACCCTAATTTTCTTTCCAAAAACATGATTTTCAAACTTTGCCCCAAACCTAGGTTTCCAAAACCTCTAGTTTTCACATCCAAATTATTCATGTTTCCAAAACCTCTTTTCTACGTCAAAACTATAATTTTCCAAACCTAGGGTTTCTAGAATCCCCCTTTCCAAATCCTTGTCAAATCCTATCTTCCCTTTAGGAAACCAAATCCAATCCTCCGTTTTTGGAAACAAAATCAAATCTTTTCTTTTAGAAACTAAATCCAATCCCCTCCTAATCCCAAACCTTTCCTAATTTAAATCCTTCCTAAACTTTCACTTTCCTAAATCTTAAGTTTCCAAAACTTGAACATAAAAATCTTTTCTAAACTTTAAAACTCAACTTTCAAATCTTTCCTAATTCAACCCTTTCCTAATTTAACCCCCCTTTCCAAATCTTAACTCTCCAAATTCAAGTTTTCAAACTTTTTCTAAACTCAAACCTTTCCTAATTTCAAGATTTTCTAAAACCCTAAAACTTTCTAAATCTTAAACTTTCTAAATCTCAAATCTTTCTAAATTCAAAACTTTCTTGATTCAAGACTTTCTTAAGTTGAAACTTTCTTAATTCAAAACATTTCTAAATTCAACACTTTCTTATTTCTAAACCTTTCATGAAACAAAACTTTCCGATTTTCAAAACTTTTTTAATTTCAAAACTTTCCTAATTTGGGAACTTTCCTAATCTGAAAACCTTTCCTTTTTCGAAAACTTTCTAAACTCGAAACTTTCTAATTTCAAAACTTTCCTGAAATCTAAAACTTTCCTAAATTCAAAACTCTCTTAATTCAAAACTTTCCTAAAGTTGAAACATTCCAAATTCAAAGCTTTCCTAAGTTGAAACTTTCCTAATTTCAAAACTTTCCTAAATCGAACCTTTCCTAATTCAAACATTTCCTAAATCCAATCTTTCCTAATCTCCTAAACCTTCCAAGTCAAGTCAAATCTTTCCTAAGTCTCTTCTCTTTCCTAAGTCTAGGTTTCCTAAACCTTCATCTTTCTAAAACAAGTCCAAATCTATCTTTTCAAATCAAAATCCAATCTTCTCAATTTCAATTTTCAATTCAATCTCTCAATCTTCCAATCCAATCTCTCTCTTCAAATCAATCCCTTTTCAATCGAACTCCGGTCTGAACTACGACTGACCTGATTCCCCCAAAGGGATACGTAGGCAACCTCCATAGGTGCGGTCACAATATTTTTCGAACTTTCAATTCCACCCTCATGGGTGCGGTTTTCAAAGTCTTTTCAAATCTCAAATTCCAATCAATTTTCAAAATTCCAATTTTAGAATTTCTATTTTCAAATTTCTACTTTCAATTTTCAAACTTTCCAATTTCAATCCCGTCTTTTCAAAACTATTTTCAAATTAAATCAATCGCTTTCCAAATCTATTATCTTAACTTGCATTTGCATATCATGCATCATGTTAGTTTCTTTTCAAGCATTGTTTTTCAAAGTGGATAGGATTGAACGATAGTTAGTTGAAGACTCTCATAGGTGAACCTAGGGTGATTAGACATATAGGTACCGAAAGGGCGGGGTAGGGTGATAGCTTGGTGCGTCTTCCCTACACGTAACCAACCTCCGAACCTAGCATCATTGATTTCAAAGACCAAAAGGAGTTATTTTTTAAAAAGGGGCTAAATATTTTCCAAAGGTTGCCAAACAACCTATTTTTTGTAAAAACCCTCTCTTGAGGTGGTATTTTTCAAAATCATTTTTCAAAAACCCTAAGTGTAGTCTTCGGATTATGCTTAGTTTTTAGGTGGCCTAACTCACCTTAATCAAGTTAGGTGGCGACTCCGAATCTTTTTCAAAAAGCCCTTTATTCAAATCAATTTTCAATTCAAACCTAGTCGCACTCATTCTTTTAGGAGGGTGAGTCTAATGAGAGAGTACAACATTTTTCCCGCTTGGGTAAGTATTCCTCGAGTGCGAAAAATCTGGGCGCGACACATATCATGCATTATATTAGTTTTGTTTTTAAACATTGTTTTTCAAGGTGGATAGGATTGGTCTATAGTTAGTCGAAGACTCTCATAGGTGAATCTAGGGTAGATTGACATGTAGGTACTGAAAGGGTGGGGTAGGGTGATAGCTTAGTGCGTCTTTCTTACACGTAACCAACCTCCGAACCTAGAATCACTGATTTCAAAGACCAAAAAGGTGTTATTTTCCAACAAGGGCTTAATTATTTTTCAAAGGTTGCCAAACAACCCGTTTTCCTAAAAAACCCTCTCTTGAGGAGATATTTTCAAATCGTTTTCCAAAACCCTAAGTGTAGTCTTCGGATTATTCTTAGTTTTTAGGTGACCTAATTCACCTTAATCAAGTTAGGTGGCGACTCCGAATCTTTTTTAAAATCCCTTTATTCAATTCTATTTTCAATTCAAACCTAGTCGCACTCATTCTTCTAGGAGGGTGAGTTCTAACGAGAGAGTATAGCATTTTTCCCGCTTGTGTGAGTATTCCTCGAGTGCGAAAAATCTGGGCACGACAGCTGACGACTCTGCTGGGGATACTTAGAGGGTTAGGCCGTAGTCGTGTCTCTTTACCCTTCACCCATGTAGAGTCTTCAATTAACTTGGTTCTATCCTATTCACTTTAAATTTTCAAAACGAAAATTTCAAAATTGTTTCCGAACCAAAAAAAAACATGCATTTATTCATATTATCATGTATTCTGTTTGTCATCCACATACCAACACTCGCATATTTGTTTTGTAGGTGTGCTTTTTGCTTAAGTTTTATTAACTGCTTTGCATGAATGTGATGAAAATGATGAATGGGAGTTGTTGGGCCCTTTCCTCCACTTTTAAAAATCACACACACACTGCATGTGCACTTGCATTCTGCATACTAGCATACCCTGATATGTCCTTTCTAGTCAGAAAGGGGGAACGGTATATTGGTTGTGGGCAAGATGCTGTGTCAGTTTCTTCGCCTATGGCCTCTTGATGGTTCCCCCGCTTGGATCACCAACCGATCATGGCACCACCTCGGGGAGTGGGCCTAGGTTTGAAGATCTAGGGACCGAGCCTTTTTAGGATGCATTAGTCAACCCTCAACCTCATACTCATATATGTAAGCATCCCATTTTTGACCGCTCGGCAGTTAACACTCCGTCCAGACTTGTTTTCAAGTCATTATGGACATATTCCAATCGAAACCAATCCTCTAGTCCAAATTCTGTCTCTCCATCGCTTCGCGGGCCCGTTAGGCCCAAATAGAGGCAAAATGACCAAAATGCCCTTAGGGGCATTATCCTTTCTTATTCCAATTCTAATCCCTCTCTCGAGACAGTTTATTCCTCGAGACAGTCCGAGTAGCAAAACTACTCACAAAACCGTTAGAGTGGCAGAAACACTCACAAAACCGTCAGAGTGGCGGAAGCACTCACAAAACCGTCAGAGTGGTGAAAACACTCACAAAACCGTCAGAGTGGCGGAAACACTCACCAAACCGTTAGGGTGGCGGAAACACTCACAGAACCGTTAGAGTGGCGGAAACACTCAAAACCCAAGCACGTTTCTTCGGAGACAGTAAGACCCCTTTCCAATCCCTCTCCCGAGACAGTTTATTCCACGAGACGGTTCCAATCTAGGCACGTCTCTTCGGAGACGGTAAGACCCATTTCCAATCTCTCTCTCTCGACAGTTTATTCCTCGAGACGGTCCGAGTAGCAAAACTACTCAAAAAACCGTTAGAGTAGCGGAAATACTCACAGAACCGTTAGAGTAGCGGAAATACTCACAGAGCCGTTAGAGTAGCGGAAATATTCAATCCCGTCCGAGTAGCGAAAATACTCACAAATCATCAACCCGTCCGAGTAGCGGAAATACTCACACCATTAGAGTGATGGAAACACTGAAAACCTAGGTCAACACCGGTGTCTATTAGCTCACTCCGGTGAAAAATGACCAAATTACCCTTTGGACCTTTTCCGGTCAAGATGAGCATTTTGCCCCTAGGCATCCGAACGCCCCGGGAACCACACCGGCTCTAGGAATCAAACCGGTAATGTCTCGAGAATACTTTTTATAGTGTTCTCAACCTCCCTTTACCTTTTCGGACCATTCCGAGTTAGTTCCGGCCAACCCGGTGCAAAATGACCGTTTTGCCCCTAGAGGGCCGATCTCCTTCTTCGACCACACCGGCTCTAGGTATCAAACCGGTAATGTCCCGAGAATACTTTTTATAGTGTTCTCGACCTTCCTTTACCTTTCCAGACCATTCCGAGTCAGTTTCGGCAAACCCGGTACAAAATGACCGTTTTGCCTCTGATGGGCCGGTCTCCATTTGCGATCACGCCGGCTCTGGGTATCAAACCGGCAACCTCTGGGAACATTCTAAATAATGTTTCCAGATCCCAAGTCTTCTTCCGGGACAGTTTGAGTCTGTCCCGGCAGTTTTCCAGTCCGGTTGACCGTTTTGCCTCTAAAGGCTCGGTCAACCTTTCCGACACATCCAATCCTCACTTTTCAAGTCAAATACCTCCAGGACACTATTTTAAGTGTTCCTGCTCCTTTCTGGCCTCCCGGGTCATTCCCGGACTTTCCGGAGTCACTCCTAGTGAAGCCAGGCTAAAGTTTACATGGTAGTCACTAGTACAGGCGCCCAAATCTAGTCAAAGATACGTTGCTTGCCGACCTTAATTTTTTCCTAAATGGCTGGCGCCACTAGCAGTGGCGCTAAGCCAAAAAATGGCCTGGCGCCACTCCTAGTGGCGCCAGTATAAATTTTGCCCTGGCGCCACTACAACAGGCGCCAGGCTTGTCCTCCCTCTATAAATACAAAGCCTCGTTCAACGTGAAATAGGTCTGCAAATTTAACCTAGAAATCACACAATTCGATACACAAAGCTTGAGCACCTCCAAAAGCCCTAGCCTCCCTAGGTTTTCCAAACCCTAGCCACTATACACAAACCCTAGCCTCCTATACACTCATACACACCCCTATACAGTCATACACTAGCCTTCAACCACTCTCTCAAGACTTGAAGAGTAGCCATTCAAAGCTTGAAGACAATCCTTGAAGACTGAGGGTGAAGATCAAGACCAAAGACCGAAGACCGAAGACTGCACGGCGCGCAAAATAAACAAGAAACAAGGTAGGCTTTCTATTTAAATTTCCGCACTTCCCCCCTCTCTCTTCTCTCTCCAACCCACTTGGGTTTTCTCTATTTTAATCCCCCATCTCTTTCCCGCCCTTTCTTTGCATGCTTGAAACAAGGGGATTCCCGGTCTATGTGTAGGATTGGACTATGGGAGAGTCACCGTGTCGGGGGCTTTCTTCTAGTCTAACCAAAGACCACATGGGTCCGGCCCCCTTGATTATATGGTGAAGCCTTAACCTTGTATGTTCACGACCCCAAATTGCATTGTGCATATCATAATCTCGCATCTTTCAAAACTCGTTTTCAAAGTTGTTTTCAAAACTGTTTTCAAACTTGTTTTTCAAAATTGCATCAAAATCTCTTTTTCAAAAACTTGTTTTCAAAACCACAATTCTAGGGTGATTCTAGCCTTTCCATGGCTAGGGTTGCTTTAGGAAAGTGTCATATTAAAAGTGACCATTTGGTCTATATTTTCAAACCTTGTTTTCAAAACCACTTTCTTAAAAGTGGTTCTAGCCCTCTTATGGCTAGAATCGCTTTAGGAAAGTGAGATGTTTTTATACTTTCCTAAAACTCTCCTCTCTAAAATAGTTTTCAAAAACTCCCTTCCAAAATCTATTTTTCAAAATTCCCTTTTTCAAACTTTCCAAAACTCCTTCTCTTTAAAATCTCTTTCTAAGAACACTCCCTAAATTGACCATCCTAAAAACTCTCTCCAACAACCTCTTCCAAAAATCTTTCTAAAAAACTCTCTTTCCAAAATCTTCCTTCTAGAAATTCCCCTTTAGGATTTTCCTTCTAAAATCTACGTCTCTAAAAACATGCTTTCCAAAAACTCCCTCTCTTTAAAATCTCTTTCCAAAAACTCTCTTCAAATTTACTTTCCAAAAACTTTTCCCTCTAGAAACTTCTCCATAGGATTCCCTTCTAGAAAACTTTCGTGTCCAAAAACGCACTTTCCAAAAACTCTTTCCTTAGAGCCCAAGTCAAGCCCTAGAACCCACAATTAGGAAACCCTAAATTTTCTTTCCAAAAACATGATTTTCAAACTTTGCCCCAAACCTAGGTTTCCAAAACCCCTTGTTTTCACATTCGAACGATACACGTTTCCAAAACCTATTTTCTACGTTAAAACTACGATTTTCCAAAGCTAGGGTTTCTAGAATCTCCCTTTCCAAATCCTATCTTCCCTTTAGGAAACCAAATCCAATCTCCCCGTTTAGGAAACTAGATCCCGTCCTCCATTTTTGGAAACAAAATCAAATCTTTTCTTTTAGAAACCAAATCCAATCCCTTCCTAGTCCAAACCTTTCCTAATTCAATTCCTTCATAAACCATAAGTTTCCTAAACCTAAACTTTAAACCTTTCCTTAAGTTTCAAAATCCAATTCTTTTCTAATTCAAATCCTTCCCAAACTTCTACGTTCCTAAATCTTAAGTTTCCAAAACTTGAACATAAAAATCTTTCCTAATTCAACCATTTCCTAATTCTACCTTCCTTTCAAATCTTAACTTTTCAAATCTAAGTTTTCAAACTCTTCCTAAACTCAAACCTTTCCTAATTTCAAGACTTTCTAAAATTTAAATTCTAAAACTTTCTAAATCCTAAACTTTCTAAATTTCAAATCTTTCTAAAATTCTAAGCTTCCTAAATTTGAAACTTTCTTAAGTTGAATCTTTCTAAACCTAAATCTTTCCAAATTCTAAACTTTCCAAAACTTCAAAATCTTTTCAAATCTAAAACTTTTCTAAATTCAAAACTTTCTTAATTCAAGACTTTCTTAATTCAAACATTTCCTAAACTGAAAACTTTCCTTTTTCAAACTTTTCCAAAACGAAACTTTCGTATTTTCAAAACTTGTTTTCAAAACTTTCCAAAATCAAAACTTCCCTTTTTCAAACATTTCTAAATTCAAAATTTTCTTAATTCAAAACTTTCCTAATTTCAAAACTTTCTTAATTTCGAAACTCTCCTAATTTGAAAACTTTCCTAATTTAAAACTTTCCTAAGTTGAAACTTTCCTAAACCAAAACTTCCCTAATTCACAACTCGGAACTTTCCAAAAACGAAACTTTCCAAGTTCGAAACTTTCCTAAATCGGGCCTTTCGTAATTCAAACCTTTCCTAAATCCAATCTTTCTTAAATTCTCAAGTCTTTCCTAGGTCTCCTACCTTTTTCCTAAGTCTAGGTTTCCTAAACCTCCATCTTTCAAAAACCAAGTCTTTCCAAAATCAATCTTTTCAAATCAAAGTCCAATCTTTCCAATTTCAATTTCCAATCTCCTTTTCTAATCTCAAATCAAATCCAATTTTCAATTCAATCTCTTTCTTCCAATCCAATCTCTCTCTTCAAATCAATCCCTTTTCAATCAAACTCCGGTCCGAACTACGACTGACCTGATTCCCCCAAAGGGATACGTAGGCAACCTTCATTAGGTGCGGTCACAACACTTTTCAAACTTTCAATTCCACCCTCATGGGTGCGGTTTCCAAAATCTTTCCAAATTTCAAATTCCAATCAATTTTCAAATTCCAATTTCAAAATTTCTATTTTCAAACTTCTATTTTAAATTTTCAAATGTTCCAATTTCAATTCTATTTCTTCAAATCTATTTTCAAATCAAATCAATCACTTTCCAAATCTATTTTTCAATTCTCTTTTCTTGCACTTGCATCTCATGCATCATATTTATTTCAAACATTGTTTTTCAAAGTGAATAGGGTTGAACATATGTTAATTAAAGACTCTCATAGGTGAATCTAGGGTAGATTGACATGTAGGTACCGAAAGGGCGGGGTAGGGTGATAGCTTAGTGCGTCTTCCCTACACGTAACCAACCTCCGAACCTAGAATCATTGTTTTCAAAGACCAAAAGGAGTTATTTTTCAAAAAAGGGCTAAACGTTTTCCAAAGGTTGCCAAACAACCTGTTTTCTTAAAAACCCTCTCTTGAGGAGATGTTTTCAAAATTGTTTTTCAAAAACCCTAAGTGTAGTTTTTGGATTATGCTTAGTTTTTAGGTGACCTAACTCACCTTAATCAAGTTAGGCGGCGACTCCGAATCTTTTTCAAAAGCCCTTTATTCAAACTTGTTTTCAATTCAAACCTAGTCGCACTCATTCTTCTAGGAGGGTGAGTTCTAACGAGAGAGTACAGTGTTTTTCCCGCTTGTATGAGTATTCCTCGAGTGCGAAAAATCTGGGCGCGACAATATAGACACCATGCATAGCTGAACCTCTGTCGGATTTAAGACACAAGCACCGTTTTCAAAATCACAGAGGAAAGGGCGACTGCTCTTACTTTCATTTATACTTGCTTATTCCTGCTGTTATACTGACTGTATTCATACTGTTATAATGCCTGTCTAACTACTCATGCATGCACGTTTATTTTGTTATTGCACCTTCTTTCCTTATACTCTTTGCATATCCATGTTCATGCATTCAATATATCATGTTAAGACAAGAGTTCCAAGTAACTTAAGTCACTGCATTCTCATGCATATGATTAACCCGTTGAGAGTGACACCAAAGTCACTCTCCCTTGCATTAAACCTACCTAAACCCTAAGGGTTCCCGCGTAACCCTAAGGAGTCATTGCATGCATCTTAATTCATTCCATAAGAGGGGCCCCCAATCCCTCTATGCTCACGGAGATAGGGTTGCCTAGAAGACAAGGGGTAATCAATCAACAAGGTCCCTCAGCGACCTTCTCGACATCAAATCCAAGGAAGGCGAATCCGAAGACTCAAGAGTAGTTTAGGATCTCTCTTTGTAAAAGTAGATAGGTGGAAGTCCAAAGAAAAATGTTCCCCCTCCCCCTATTAAAATGTATTTCAATTCTTTTGTATCTTAAATCCCAAAATTTAATGTACTTCTTTATTTTTATGAATGAATGCATGAATGGCTGAAGGTTCCTCCCTGATGGTAAGGTGTCTGCATATAGGGGCAAATCCCCTATCTCCAAAAGTGAGCTAATACATTATGACTAGTTCCCCTCCTAAAAAGGGGCACCCTAGAACATGCATTGCATAAAGCTTTCTAAAAACCAGAAACTGACTTGGGACTTATGTTTTTGTCTTTTTCTTTCTTCCTCTCCTATTTCTGTTTACAGAAGTCACCTTGCACTGAGTCAACATTGCTCCCAAGAAAGTCACCTTGAACCTAGGGATCCCATTATTACCCGGCAAAGAGCATCACTGATGGCTGCTAACCCTGAAGAATCTTCTCAGGTCTTTCGAGAAGAGGTCAATGAAATGAGGGGTACGATTGATGAGATGTTTAAGCTTATCCTGGCCATAAAGGATACCACTACAATCTCGTCGACATCCATGACGTCATCTAAAGACCCTGAACCCACCAACCCGAGGATCGTGCTTCAATCTGACAATGCTGGGAGGAATAAGGAAGATGCTAAAGGGATCAACACTAAAGAACAGGACATTATGTTGCTTTCACTTGCTGTACAGAGGACTTCCCTAGATCCTCTTAGTTTGAAAATCCAAGGTCTAGAGGATTCACTGCGAAGTCTCCATAGCCGTGACAGTTATGGGTCTACTACCTACAATGAGCTATGCTTCTTTCCAAATCACCCGAGACCTGCTAAGTTCAAAATGCCCGACTTCCAGAGGTACGACGGCACTGGTGACCCTATCGCTCATCTTCGCCTGTATGCCGGGGCACTGAGTGGTTATGGCAACGATCCGAAGCTCCTCATGCAACTATTCCAGCATAGTCTCACTGGGTCTGCTTTGCAGTGGTTTGCCTGTCTAGATCTAAGGAGGATCACCACCTGGATTGAGCTGGTTAACGCATTTAAAGCCCAATATCGCCACAACATAGACCTCACTGCTGATCATTGGTCCTTGATGGCAATGAGTAAGGGAGAGAAAGAAAGTTTCAAAAGCTATACCCTTAAATGGAGAGAAGAAGCAGTACAAGTCAATCCCCCTTTAGAAGATAAGGAATATGTTCAACTGTTCATACACACCTTCTCGGGCATATATTACGAAAAGCTCTGCATGAGTGTTGGGAGAAACTTTTCTGAGCTTATCATGTAAGGGGAAATGATAGAAAATGGCCTAAAAACTGGAAGGATCGTTGACCCCTATGCTAAACAAGTTTCTGCAAGCTTAGCAAGGAAGGTGCCCACATCATCGGAAATGGGTCGAAAGGAGGGAGAAGTGTTTACCATCTTGCTCACTCAACAACCGCAATGTCACCCCCAACACCAATCTCAAACCCCTGTGGCTGCTCAAGCACCTACTTCCGGGCCCATCACAGCCCAACAACATCACAACCCCAATAAGAAGGCCCGTCGACGTCGCGCATTTTCCCCTTTAACTTGCACCCAAACAAAGGCTTATCATGACCTCTTATAGGCCAACCTTTTGACCCCCATACCTGCTCCCTTGTTGCCAAATCCTTTACCCCTTACTTTCGACCTGACTCGTGTTTGTGAGTACCATTCTGGAAGACAGGGGCATGACACTGAGCATTGTCTCTTCCTGAAGCACAAGATACAAGATTTGATCAATGCTGGAATCATCATCACTTAGGAACCACGCGATGAAGCATAGAAGAAATTGGTGTGATTCTAGGACCTCTCTGAAGGGCTTTTTTCCAAAGTGCAATAAAAAGGAAAGTTTTCATAGAATTCATCTGTTTTCCTTTCATCTCTCTATTTCTCGCATATCTTCTTTAAATAAACATTGCATGCCATGTAATTATATTTCTAAATGAAAAGGTGTAGTTTTAAGTTCATCCCCTTTGTGTCATACTCTTGTGGACGATTATCACTTTTAGGGATTGTTTCCCATTTTGGTAAATGACTCGATTTAAAGGATGGGATAGCATGGACAACCCATTTAAAAGGGGTGAAAACCTTTGAGAGACTGAGAGAGAGAGTGAGAGATGGAGGAAGGCAATCTCAACAAAGAAGTGTGAATTCTATTGAAAAGGCGACACTTGCATGATATCCTGGCTAGGCGATGGGTAGCTGAGTCCCCAAAATGATGAGAAGTCATTGTTCTATTTATCCTAAATAAACACTACCCCTTGCTCAGCCCACTAGAGTCGTAACTGATTTTTATTTAGATGTCCCCAAACCAATAATCATCCCCCATGCCGGGGTAAGCACAAAGTAGTTGATTCAGTAGAATATGTAGGGATTCACTGGCCGAAACACATCATCCCTAGAAATATTGTCTAAATTTTGTATAAAGGCTTTATGGACTAAGCAATTCAATTTGAAATGATTAGAGGCCCTCAATTCTATTACCATACACAAAAATATTCCCTTTGCTTAACCCACTAGTGCCTCGCAAGAAGCGGAAGTTTTCTTTTTATCAACCCCGATCTGAAACCATCCCCCCACACTGGGGCAGTCAGGAAGTAGAAGATCTGGCAGAGAACGTCATCAACCATCAAGCTGAAGTAACGTGAAGGCTCTATGGATCAAGCAATCTTGTTCAAAATGAAGAAAGGCCCTCATTTTATTTCCTATACAGTTAAAAGCAACCCTTGTCAAACCTATTGAGCCGGTTACCTTTCCTTTAAGAAAACACCCCAACCTAGGGATCACCGTCCACAATGGGTTAAATCGAAATGCTAAGGAAGGGATCTGAGAGAAAGAAGTTGTAGAAATGTTTGTTTCGTCAAAAGCAATAAGAAAGGAAGAAAAAAAAAAGAAGCATATTAGGGGAAAGATTCACAAAGAACCATGTTGTGCTATAAAGCTGGAAGTCAAGAGAAAAGTCAAAAAAAAAAAAAAAAGGGCAAGTGTCAGACCTAAAAGGTCAAAAGTTACAAGAAAGTTCAACTCCTTTTGTAAAAGAGGAAGTTCAAAGGTGATCTTAGGTAACAAAGCCACAAAGTAGAAGTAATAGGTTTGAGCCTTTACCCTTTCTTGTAAAAACCCGAAACCGTGGCTTACATTATGACCCTGTTAAAGTCCTCTCCGATTGAAAAGGATTGCTTGATCTAAATGAGCTAGACGTGTTGCTGAAACTAGAGGAGGATATTAGGGGACGAAACCCCGCTGAAAGACCGACTAAGGATGGTGTGGATCTAAACCCTACTAGAAACAACATCGAGTTTGAGCCTGCACATCCTTTTCATTCATAAACCCCTTAACCTAGCCTACGTTACTGTCCGAATTAAAGTCCTCTCTGATCAGAGAAAATTGCTTAGTCCAAATAAGCCTGAACAATACCAAGACAAGTAGGGAGAGAAAGGAGAATTGGAAGAAAATGCAAGGGGCAATCTCATGCTCCAAGATGTGCTCAGATGATTTCGGTTTAAACAACCCACTAAAAGAAGATCTTTGAGCCTGAATATCCCTTTATTTCTTACAACCCCTAAACCCAGTCTACATTACGGTCCTAAAAGAAGCCTTCTCAGATTGAGGGCTTAGCTGTTTATCGCTCTGCAAAGGGCATGCGAGTTGTCGCTCGAGCCATGGTGGCATTTTGGAGATCTGAGAGAGAAAACCAAGTGAGATCAGAAAAACCCCAAACAGCAACCCTGTAAAAAGTAGGGATAAGATAGCAAACCAAAATGTCAAGATCCCTGGAGAATGGTGCAAATGCTATCACACCCCGATATGAATGGGACAAAACTGAATAGGGCAGAATCCTGAGAAGGAACAGAATCCTAGAGTATGGGCCCAAGGGGCAATCCTAGGGTTTTCTTTGTAAATGGTTTATACACATGTAATACTAATACATCCATGACATGTATAACCTGTACATCCATTTGGATTCTTGTGTAATGTGTATCTATTCATGGATTCAACTGTACTCCTGTATGAACCTGTTCATTTGTAAGGAAGTAGGTCGTACATTTCAATTCTTGCATAAATCTTTGCATTTATCACAAAAAAAAGAGACATTGCATTCAATTCCATTCCTATATGTGCATGCATTCAATTCCACTTTTGCGTGAACCTGTGCAGTTATAAAAAGTAGAACACACATTCAATTATATTCTTATCTAAACTATGTGTATTCATAAAAATAGATCATGCGTTTAATCCCATGTGCAGTCATGAAAAATATATATATATGACATGCATTCACCCTTTACTATGGATTTTTAAATTATTTTTGTACAAAACTCACCCTATGTCTTTCTCTCTCTCCCAAATAGGAAATAAGGAACAAGGTAAAGTACAAAATGGAGCTAAAAAGCCATCCTGCGATCAAATAACCTTAGACATCTCCAACATTGGCATACACCTCAACAAGTTCAGACTTCCCTAGCCGACAAAAAGCAAGGAATGGGGCAATGACCCACCCTCGACCTCCCCAACCAACCTTGGACTTCCCCAGTGGAGCAGCGTTTTGCCAGACGGAGTGCCGGTTCAAGAGGTATCAGCAGTCAACCTTGGACTTCCCCAGTGGAGCAGCGTTTCGCCAGACGGAGTGCCGGTTCAAGAGGTATCAGCAGTCAACCTTGGACTTTCCCCAGTTCAAGAGGTATCAGCAGTCAACCTTGGACTTTCCCCAGTGGAGCAGCGTTTCGCTAGACGGAGTGCCGGTTCAAGAGGCATTAGCAGTCAACCTTGGACTTCCCCAGTGGAGCAGCGTTTCGCCAAACGGAGTGCCGGTTCAAGAGGTATTAGCATTCAACCTTGGACTTCCCCAGTGGAGCAGCGTTTCGCCAGACGGAATGTCGGTTCAAGAGGTATCAGCATTCAGCCTTGGACTTCCCCAGTAGAGCAGCGTTTCGCCAGACGGAGTGCCGGTTCAAGATGTATCAGTAGCCAACCTTGGACTTCCCTAGTGGAGCAGCGTTTCACCAGATGGAGTGCCGGTTCAAGAGGTGTCAACAACCAACCTTGGACTTCTCCAGTGGAGCAGCGTTTCGCCAGACGGAGTTCCGGTTTAAGAAGTATCAAAAATCAGTCTTGGACTTCCCTAGAGGAGCAGTGTTTCGCCAAATGAAGTGCTAGTTCAAGATGCGTCAATTCCCCCCCAGAGGAGCATTGTTCTGCCAAATGGAGCGCCAGTTCAACGAGCATTAATTCCCCAGAAAAGTGTCATTTTTACCAGATAAAATACCAAGCATCGACCAGCTACTCGAGGTAACTGTTCTTTGAATTCCTATTATTTTCAAGTCCCTCCAATCGCCTCGCGGTCAACATGGGGCTCTTACTTTATCGTTTTCTGTCTTTGACAAGCAAAGACAGAAAAAGAGGGGCAGCTGCATTCTATTTTTCAATTCTCTTTTCTTACACGTGCATATCATGCATTATATTAGTTTTATTTTTAAACATTGTTTTTCAAGGTGGATAGGATTGGTCTATAGTTAGTCGAAGACTCTCATAGGTGAATCTAGGGTAGATTGACATGTAGGTACCGAAAGGGCGGGGTAGGGTGATAGCTTAGTGCGTTTTCCCTACACGTAACCAACCTTCGAACCTAGAATCACTGATTTCAAAGACCAAAAAGGAGTTATTTTCCAACAAGGGCTTAATTATTTTTCAAAGGTTGCCAAACAACCCGTTTTCCTAAAAAACCCTCTCTTGAGGAGATATTTTCAAATCATTTTCCAAAACCCTAAGTGTAGTCTTCGGATTATTCTTAGTTTTTAGGTGACCTAACTCACTTTAATCAAGTTAGGTGGCGACTCCGAATCTTTTTCAAAAGCCCTTTATTTAATTCTATTTTCAATTCAAACCTAGTCGCACTCATTCTTCTAGGAGGGTGAGTTCTAACGAGAGAGTACAGCATTTTTTCCGCTTGTGTGAGTATTCCTCGAGTGCGAAAAATCTGGGCGCGACAACTCTCTCCTAATCTCCTACCTTCCTAAACCATAAGTTTCTGAAAACTTTCAAACCTTTCCTTAAACATTAAGCTTCCACATTCAACCCTTTTCTAATTCTATCTCTTTCCAAATCTTAACTTTTCAAATCTAATTTTTCAAATTTTTCCTGAACTTAACCTTTCCTAATCTTAAAATTTTCTAAAACTAAAACCCTAAAACTTTCCAAATCTTAAACTTTCTACATTTCAAATCCTTCGAAATTTAAAGTTTTCTAAATTCAAAACTTTCTTAAGTTAAATCTTTCTAAACTTCCAAACTTTTCTAAATTCTAAACTTTTCTAAAACTTCAAATCTTTGCAAATCTAAAACTTTCTAAACTCAAAACTTTCTTATTTTTAAAATTTCCTTATTTTCAAAACCTTTCCTATTTCAAAACCTTTCTTAAAATGAAACATTCCTATTTTAAAACTTTCCTAAATCAAAACAGTCCTAATTCCAAAACTTTCCTATTTTAAAACTTTCCTAAACGAAAACTTTCCTATTTTGAAACTTTCTTAAATTGAAACTTTCCTAATTCGAACCTTTCCTAAATCCAAGCTTCCCTAATCTTTCAAGTCCAACACTCAAGTCAAATCTTTCTAAATCTCAAATCTTTCCTAATTCCCTTCTCTTTCCTAAGTCTAGGTTTCCTAAACCTTCATATTTCTAAAACAAGTCTAAATTTTTTTTTTCCAAGTTCTATCTTTCCAAATCAAAGTCCAATCTTTTCAAATTCCAAATTTCAAATTTCAATCTTCTATTCTAAGTTCTAATCAAATCTCTTTTTCGAATCCAACTCTTCTATTTTCAATCGGACTCTTGTCCGAATTACGACTGACCTAATTCCTCCAAAAGGATACGTAGGCAACCCTCATGGGTGCAGTCTCCACATTTTTCAAATCTCAAATTCTACAACATTTTTCAAATTCTAATTCTACAACTTCCTTCAAATCTCCAATTCTATAATCTTCTTTAAGTTTCCAATTCTATGTTTTATTTCCAATTTCCAATTCCAAAAATCTATTTTCAAATCTCAATTTCCAAATTTTAAAACTTTCTAATTTTAAATCCATCTTTTCAAATATTTTCTAAAATCAAATCAATTTCTTTTCGAAATCTATTTTCAAATCAAACCTTTCTCTTACGTCTGCATATCATGCATCATGTCTTTTTAAACATTCTTTTTCAAAGTGGATAAGATTGAATAATAGTTAGTTAAAAACTCTCATAGGTGAATCTAGGGTAGATTAACATGTAGGTACCAATAGAGTGGGATAGGGTGATGGCTTAGTGCGTCTTCTCTATACGTAACCAACCTCCGAACCTAGGATCATTGATTTCAAAGACCAAAAACCGAGTTATTTTTTAAAAAGGGCTTAAATGTTTTCCAAAGGTTGGCAAATAACCTGTTTTTTTTTTAAAAACCCTCTCTTGAGGAGATATTTTCAAAATCGTTTTCCAAAACCCTACGTGTAGTCTTCGGATAATTCTTAGTTTTTAGGTGACCTAACTCACCTTAATCAAGTTAGGTGGCGACTCCAAATCTTTTCTAAAAGCCGTTTATTTAAATCTCTTTTCAATTCAAACATAGTCGCACTCATTCTTCTAGGAGGGTGAGTTCTGACGAGAGAGTACAGCATTTTTCCCGCTTGTGTGTGTATTCCTCGAGTGTGAAAAATCTAGGCGTGACAAGGGGCAAGTCCCCTATCTCCAAGAAGTGAGCCAATTCACCATGTTTAGTTTTCCTCTTAAATAGTGACACCCTAGGACATGCATTGCATAAAGCTCTCTAAAAACCAGAAACTGAATTGCGATCTGTGTTTTTGTCTTCCTTTTTATTTTGCAAAAATCCTACAGTAAAAGTCAATATTGCTCCCAAGAAAGAACAGCGTCCATCTAAAAGCACCATCACTACCCTACAAAGAACTCTACTAATGGCAGCCAACCTCGATGAGACCTCCCCTATCACTTGCAAGGAGATTAATGAGATGAAAAGCAAAATAGATGAAATGTTCAAGCTGATGCAGGCAATGGTGTCTAAAAGAGCCCACTTCAACAATGCCCACAATCTTAGCGCCACCCAATCAACCACTTAGGCAGGGGTAGACCCGAATATTCGAAGAACAAGCGGAACTCAGCAAAAGGATGATGAAACTGGAGACCATGATCCCTCTATCTCACGTAGAAATGACCAATGTGAAAAAAGAAGAAAAGTTAACCTCTCGCTAGAAGATCATTCCCCCGCCACAACCTCAACTCCATATTGCCATAGTACTCCACCTTCAAACTCCTACCAACCCCTCACAGGATGCGGATCAGACACAGATTGAAGTCGGGCATACTCTTTCACCAAAGAAGGTATAAAAGGAAAGTCAAAGCTTCACCCCGCCTGAAAGCTCTAGAGATGCAACTGATCGGCAATTTTGTGAATCTGGGGGCCTAGTCATGGTACCTCCAAAGCCCATTCTTGATAAAGAGCTTGAACCTAAAGGTCGTAACATCAAAAGTTGCCATGCCTTAAAACGAAAGATGCAAAGTCTCAGTGAATCCCAAGCAGCGAACCTGGAAGGAATTACTACCACAGCATTCGACCCTCTGCCCTTACAACTGTCTGCACCAGCAACACCTAGGGTACCTACTTTTGAGTTGGTTTATGCGCCGTCGTATACTAGACCTAAAAGAGCAAGAAGGCGAAATCGACCCTTTACCCAATTGGCTGGCACCCAAACAGATGCTTATAATAATTTGTTGTAAGCTGGATGCCTGCGCCTGATACCGGCTACACCACTAGTTAAACCTCTGCCATCCTCTTTCAACTCAACACTTAGGTGTGCATATCACTCAGTGGACAAGGCCATAACACAGAAAGTTGCCGATCTCTGAAACATAAAATCCAAGATCTAATAGATGATAAGGTCACTAAAATCAAGGAGGTGAAACCAGTCCCTGCTAGTCCGCAACGTGATCACACCGTCAATACAATCATGGAGGAGGAAATCAATAGCAATACCGTCTTTGGCAGTTCCCCAAGCGTCGCAGAAGATTTGTCAATCTACCCTATGCTGTTTGAGGATGCGTCTGGCGAATGGAATACCAAGGAGATGGGCATAGTCCCAAAACCCTATTAGGGGTTCTTATTAGAAGGTCTACGTGAAAAGGGAGGTTTTCACAAAATTTCTCTGTTTTCTTTTTCTCACTTATCTTCTTTAAATAAAAATTGCATGATATGTCATCATGTTTTAAAATGAAAATGGATAGTTTCTAGTTTTTTCCCTTTGTCTCATACTCTTGTGGATGAATATTACTTTTAAGGATTCTTTCCCATTCAGTAATGACTCGACTTAAAGGATGGGATAGCATGGGCAACCCACTCAAAGGGGGTTAAAACCTTTGAGAGACTGAGAGATAGGAGGAAGGCAATTTCAACAAAGAGGTACGAATTTTATTGAAGAGGCGACACTTGCGTGATATCCTAGCTAAGTGATAGGCAGCCGAGTACTCAAAATGATGAGGAGCTATTATTCTATTTATCCCAAATAAACACTATCTTTTGCTCAGCCCACTAGAGCTATCAGTGATCTCTTTTCAAATATTCCTAAACCTATAACCATCCCCCACACTGGGATAAACACAAAATAGTTAGGTCGATAGAATATGCAATGGTTTACCGGCAAGAACACACCATTTTTTAGGAACATTCTCTAAATTTTG
This sequence comes from Euryodendron excelsum, assembly GCA_033060915.1. Lineage (NCBI taxonomy): Eukaryota > Viridiplantae > Streptophyta > Magnoliopsida > Ericales > Pentaphylacaceae > Euryodendron > Euryodendron excelsum. The sequence goes on from CM065385.1 coordinate 11,088,865, forward strand.
TATAAGGCTTTATGGACTAAGCAATTTAATTTGAAGTGATGAAAGGCCCTCATTTCTTCTACCATACACAAATAAATCCCTTTGTAAAGCCCACTTGAGCCGGTTACTTTCCTCAAGAAAATCGACCAGATGATCACCGCCCATACTGGGTTAAGGCAAAAGTCATAAGTAAGAATTAATGACCAATGATGAAAAGGGGTGATTTCCAAGAAGATATAATGAGTAATGATGAAAGAGGTGATTTCCAAGAAGATATAATGAGCAATGAAAGGGTTGATTTCCAAGATGATATAATGAACAACGATGGAAATGGTGATTTTCAAGAAGTTATGGCGTCAAAGGTGTCTCTAAAGAAGATATTATGTTTGTGGGGATCTTCAAAAGAAGATACTGTCATCCCAAAATATAAATGGAAAAGTTGGCATCTCCAAAAGTTAACTTAGCAATAAATTTCTTGATGAAAAAAAAAGAATCTTAAATTAGAAGGCAGAAAGCAGTCTAGAAGAACGACAAGAGTATGAAGGAAAGAAGAGAGCAGTGAATGGAAGCTAAAGGTGATCGTTGGTCTTTTAAAACCCTATAAGTGATAATGTTTGAGTCTTTCTACCTTTTTCATTCATAAACCCCTTAACTTAGCCTACGTTACGATCCAAATTAAAGTCCTTTCTGATCAAAGAAAATTGCTTAGTCTAAATAAGTTTGAACAATACCAAGACAACTAGGATGAGAAAGGAGAATTGGAAGGGAATGCAAGGGGCAATCTCATGCTCCAAGGTGTGCTCAGATGGTTTTGGTTTAAACAACCCACTAAAAGAAGATCTTTGAGCCTAATTATCTCTTCGTTTCTTACAACCCCTAAACCCAACCTACATTACGGTCCTAAAAGAAGTCTTCTTGGATTGATGGCTTAGCTGTTTATTACTCTGCAAAGGGCATGCGAGTTGTCGCTCGAGCCATGGTGGAATTTTGGAGATCTAAGAGAGAGAACCAAGTGAGATCAGAAAAATCCCAACAGTAACCTTATAGAAAGTAGGGATAGAATAGTAAACCGAAAGGTCAAGGTCCCTGGAGAATGGTGCAAATGCTATTACACCCCGATGAGAATAGGACAAAACTAAATTGGGCAGAATCTTGGAAAGGAAACAGAATCCTAAGAGTATGGGCCCTGGGGCAATCCTGGGATATTCTTTGTAAACAGCTTATATACTTGCAGTACTAATGCATCCATGACATGTATAAACTGTACATCTATTAAATTCATTTAAAAGTATAACATGCATTAAATTCCATTCTTGTATAACCCGTGCATTCATAAAAAAATGTATGTACAAAAAAAAAAGGACATGTAAAATGAGTCATGCGTCTAATTCCATGTGCATTCATAAAAAAGAGTATGATATGTATGCATTCACCCCTTTATCTGTGTATTTTAGAATTGACATAAATAAACTATTTTTCTTTCACCATTTCTCAAATAGGAACACAGGGAATGAGGTAAAACACAAAAATGAGCTAAAAGCCACCCCTCAAACGTCTCCAGCAGCAGCACACGCCTCAGAAAGCTCAGATTTCCATGGCCGACAAGAAACAAAGAATGGAGTAGTGCTCCACCCTTGACTTCCCTAATTAAAGGACTTCTGACTTGAGAAACCATGAATCAACAAATCTGGGAGTGAGGGGCAAAAATATATCGCTCCCTATCATCATCAAAGGAGGAACCAGCTAGGCAAGGATCAACTGGCTCGTCAACCGTAAGAGGAGCACTCGAAGAAGTACCAGCTGCAGAAAAACCAAGCCGACCTCGCTTGTAGTCTGTACACCTGGCCAGAAGCATATCCCTTTCTCGGGTAAGGGACTCCACAGCCTCCTGCAAAGATTGACCATTCGTCGCACCATCCTCCGGGAGAGTGGAACGGTCTAGAGCGCCTTGTGGCCACCTACATCCCCTCGAGATACTCAAAGGTGGGCGATCATGTGTTGATCTGGCCGCTGCTAGCTACATCTCCAAAGAAGTTACCTAAGCGTCCGTCACTTTCAACCAGTCATGCAATATCCATATCAGTCGGCGGTTTTCCCGCCTATGACGATGCCCCTGAACAATTATAGATGTCAAGAAGTTGGTGTACCCTGCAGGAGGTAAAGGAGTCTCAATGAGAAGATCCCCAAGTCTGCTAGGACCTAGCACATAGCACTGAAGCCAATAGTGATAAGTCTCAGTCTCAAGGGGCATGATAGAGAATGGATCGTCGTCGTCTACATGAGGAATCAAAGATCTCCATGTATCCATAACTCTCTCCACCAGCGCTCTCGAGATCGATACCTCAAAAACAAGAGTGAACTCAGCTGCAAATGCCGAATAAGGGATATCCTGACTCCTACCAAGCTGTTGCAGAACCCAAATCCCGAAGAAAGGGGTAATGCCCCGCAGGCCTGCTAGGGGCACGAAGGCCCTCTCGGATGGCCGACCTCTCAAGCAATACCTACTAACCAATCCTGAATACCAACTGACCATACCTAACCTCATGCTCCGGAGGTAGTCAGCCTAGGCTGTGACGGTCTGCGAAAGCCTCCTTTCATCTGCCATGAGTCTCTAAGATCTTGCTAGGGAACGTATATGGTCAAGCTTGGGATACCATGTGTGCTAGAATAAAGGAGTAACAAACAAATGCCCAATTGCCCAAAGCTGGAAGAGAGTAGCGTATCCCCAGAAATGAGCGTCAACAATCTACTGGAATCTCCTAAGACTCACAAAGGTCTCCCCCATAACCATAGGAGCATAGGAGTGCCCCTCATGAATCTTGATAAGCAGTGCACATAACCGATAATCGACCAAGTCATCCCGCCTGGTGGAAACATCAACAAGTTTAGGAGAAGCAGAGCTAGGGCTACCATGGAGAAATGGACCAATCTTAAGAAGCATGCCAATCCCCTATCCATTGCAAACTCAAAATGAGAGAAACAAGAACTTCATTGGGCCATAAGGAAACTAGGGCAACAAATCAGAAGAAAAGGCTGCAAAATGGAGCCCAAGCTAAAAAGCGATAATCGTGATGTAGCCATAAAAAAAAGTAGGTCCCATAATGTCAGCTGAACCATCCCGAAGACCTAGGAGGAAGCCATACTCATGGGGAGTAGAGGCAAGCTCACATTCCCCAAAATGGAAGAGAGACAAGTCAGGTGGCCAAAAGGGAACCACTATTAGAAAACAAGCTACACTAACAGGAGAGAAGCCATGTAACCAAAGGACCAGCAAAAATGTCTTGCTCATCTGGAGGATACTCGTCATACCAAACTCGTAGTCAGCTCAAAATAGCATTGGCCATTCCAAAAGTCAAAAGTGGGAAACCTCAATGTCCATCTCATCCTCGAAGGCTGGCTCAACCGGAGGGAAAGGGTCGACTGGAGGCCTACTCCCCCTCCCACTTTGGCTAGAAGGTGCTTGATTGGCAGAGTGCTGACTACCCCTCAAGCGGCTAGAGCTGTCAACAAAATCTATCTGGGCCACCTTCCCGAAGCAGTGTCTCCCCTCGGAACCGTCATTTCCCGTGTACGCCATCCTGAAAGGTGAGTCAAGGTAAGAGGTATTAATACATGTTATATGTAGTTCAAAAGATAAGAAATAAAAGCAACAAAGAAATAATAATGATAATAACCAAAGGTGAAACATAAATAAAAATGAAGAACACAACTTCCATAAATATCTTATTCAGACCAACCTAAAAATTTCTTAAACTTTTTATTCAAAGTTTCTTTTCTAAAATCAACTATCAAAGGTTCCTTAAAAATTTCTCGAAAAGTTTCTTGACTTCTTCCCTTCAAAAAGTTCTTTTTCAAAAATCAGTTTCTCAATGGTTTCTTATTATTATCCTCCAAAAGTTTTCAAAAATTATTTCTTCTGAAAGTTCCTTTCCAAAATTAGTTTTCAAAAGGTTTTCTGATTCTGTTTTCCAAAAGTTCTTTTTTAAAATCACTTCTTAAAATCAAATTCTACTTAAAAAATCAAGGTCAAAATCATTTTCAAAATCAGATCTCAAATTTTTTCAATCCAACTCCAAGTTTTTTTTAATTCAGTTCTTCAAGAAAATCCCTTTTCCAATCAGGTTTAAGATTCCCCCCAAAATTTTCTTTCAAAAGAGTCATAGACAAAATAAATCCTTAAAAATTTTCAAGGTTTCACTCAAAAAATTCTTCCTTCCAGAATTTCTATCAAGTTTCGAAGTTTTCCATCCTAAATCCTTGTCAATCTAAAAAATTTTAAAATTCGAAATAGTTCTTAAATTCTTACCTCCAAAATGTCTCCTAAAATGTTATTTTCCAAAATCTTTCCAAGTTTTCTATCCAACAAGATTTCAAAACTCAAGTCTTAGGTCAAAATGAATTCCCTCCAAATTTTGGGCAGCTTTGCCCTTTTCCCGCCAAAACTCATTTTTGAAGGCCTTATGGGCCCAACATCCATTTTTTCAACCCCCGTTGTTGAGAAATTCCCAATGTTCGTCCCTCCGACCGCCTCACGGTCAACATAAGACTCTTACTTTATCATTTTCTGTCTTCGACAAGTCCACTCCGTCCAAACTTGTGTTCAAGTCATTGTGGGCATATTTCAATCCAAATTAACTCTCTAAGTCCAAATCTTGTCTATTCATCGCTTCACGGGTCCACTGGGGGCCCAAAGAGAAGCAAAATGACCAAAATGCCCTTAGGGGCATTATCCTTTGCAATCTCAAATCAGGCACATCTTTCCGAAGACGGTAAGTCCCCTTTCCAATTCCATCAGGCACGTCTTTTTGAAAATGGTAAGTCCTTTTTCCAATTCCAAGTCAGGCGCGTCTTTCCTAAGACTGTAAGTCCCCTTTCCAAGTCCAATTCCAATTCCAATTCCTCTCTTGAGACAGTTGATTCCTCGAGACAGTCGAACACGTTTTTCGAAGAAAATCTCTTCAGAATGGTAAGTCCCCTTAAACCTGTCGACCGGGACGAGACCCCAAGTCCCCTAGATGGTAGAACGGTCCACCTTTGGTGCCTGCTAGCCCGCTAATGCCAAAATATCCGTTTAGGCATGCCTTTCAAGAAAGTTGATTCTCAGGTGCTAAGTCTCTTTAGCAGCTTCCCGAGATCAGGCAGTCTTGGGAATGATCACGAACCGTCAGAGCAGCGGAAATATTCGCAAACATCGCAACCGTCAGAGTAGCAAAAATACTCGCAAATAGGTCGATATAGGGAATTGCCAAAAAACCCCTGTATCACGTGATCGCCGTCAGAGTGGCGAAAACACTCAAAACCCAAGTCAACACCAGTGCCTGCTAGCCCACTTCGGTGAAAAATGACCAAACTACCCCTGGGGCCATTTTCTGGCACGTTTCTTGAGAACACATTTGAGTTCTCAGAATGGTAAGTCCAACCTTCCAAGATTGTCTTAAAGGCAATCCAGCATGATTAGGTGCCTTCTAGTTGGTTTCGGGCCAATTCCAAGACTTTCCGGTCAAGATGACCATTTTGCCCCTAGGCATTCGAATGCCCCGGGATCCACACCGGCCTTGGGTATCAAACCGGTAACCTCCCGAGAATGCTTCTTATAGTATTCCCAACCTTCCTTTACCTTCTCGGATCATTCTAAGTCAATTTCGGCAAACCCGGTTCAAAATGATCGTTTTGCCCTTGGAGGGCCGGTCGCCTTTTTTGACCACACCGGCTCTGGGTATCAAACTGGCAACCTTTGGGAACATTCTAAATAATGTCCCCAAGTCTCGAGTCTTTTTTCGGGACATTCCAAGTCCGTCCCGGTAGCCTTCCAACCTGATTGACCGTTTTGCCCCTAACGGCTCGGTCAATCCTTCTGACATATCCTATCCTCATTTTTCAAGTCATATACCTCCGGGACGCTATTCTATGTGTTCCTACCCTTTTTCAGCTCTCTGGGTCATTCCCGGCCCCTTGAAATCGTTCTTGGACTTTCCGGAGTAACTCTTAGTGAAGTCAGGCTACAAATTGCATGGTAGTCACTAATACAGGTGCCCAAATCTTCCAAAAATACGTTGCTTGCTGACTTTAAAACTTTCCTAACTGGCTAGCGCCACTAGCATTGGCCTGGCGCCACTCCTAATGGTGCCAAGAGAAAAATTGGCCTGGCGCCACTGCAAGAGGCGCCAGGCCTATCCCATCTCTATAAATATAGAGCCTCTTCCAGCGTGAAAGGGGTCCGCAAACTCAGTCTAAAAATCCTAATTCTTGATACACAGAGCTCATACACTCCCAAAACCCTAGCTTTTCTAGGTTTTCCAAACCCTAGCCACCATACACAAACTCCAGCCTCATATACACTCATACACACCCCTATACACTTATACACTAGCCTCTAAACCTCCATTAAAGACTTGGAGTTTTGCAATTACGAAGAGTTGAAGACCAAGATAAAGCTCTAGAAGACTGAAGCGAAGATCGAACAAAAAGCAAGAAAGCAAGACGCGCAAAGCTAAGCAAAATAAAGACGACACAAGGTAGGCTTCGTATTTAAATTTCCGCACTTCCCCCCTCTCTCTTCTCTCTCCTAACCCACTTGGGTTTTCGCTATTTTAATCCCCTTCCCCCCCCCCCCTTCTTTGCATGCTTGAAACAAGGGGACTCCCGGTCTATGTGTAGGATTAGACTATTGGAGAGTCACCGTGTCGGGAGCTTTCTTTTAGTCTAACCGGAGATCACGTGGGTTCGGCCTCCTTGATTATGTGGTGAAGCCTTAGCCTTGTATGTTCACGACTCCAAATTTGCATTGTGCATATCATGATTCTTGCATTCTTCCAAAAGTCATTTTCAAAATCGTTTTCAAACTCGTTTTCAAAACTGGCATTAAAATTGTTTTTAAAATTGAATCAAAATCTCCTTTTTCAAAACATGTTTTCAAAATCACAACCCTAGGGTGATTTTAGCCTTTCCATGGCTAGGATTGCTTTAGGAAAGTGTTACATTTAAAGTGACTTTCATGGTCCATATTTTCAAACCTTTGTTATTTTCAAAAACCACTTTCCTAAAGTGGTTCTAGCCTTCTTATGGTTAGAATCGCTTTAGGAAAGTGAAACATTTTTATAACTTTTAAAAACTCTCTTTTCAAAAGTATCTCTTCCTAAAAATCTCTTTTTCAACATACTTACCTAAAAGCTCTCATTTCCAAAGTTGTTTTTAAAAATTCCCTCCAAAAATTTATTTTTCAAAACTCCCTTTTTCAACTCCTCTCCAAAATACTCTCCCCAAAATCCACTTTCTAAAAATGCTCCCTAGGTCTCCTTCCTAGAAAAATACTTTCCAATCTCCTTTCCAAAAACTCTCTTTTCAAAATTCGCTTTCCAAAAAACTCCTTTTTAAGATCTCCTACAAAAATCTCCCTTTCTAAAAACTCAATTTCCAAGATCTTCTTCTTTAGAGCCCAAGTCAAGCCCTAGAACCCACGATTAGGAAAACTTAATTTTCCTTCCCAAAAACATGATTTTAAATATTGCCTTAAAACCTAGGTTTCCAAAATCTCCCTTCTATATCAAAAGTCATAAGTTTCCAAAAACCTATTTTCTACATCAAAACTATAGTTTTTCAAATCTAGGGTTTCTAAAACTTTCCCTTCCCAAATTCATGCCAAATCCAACCTTCCCTTTAGGAAACCAAATCCAATTCCCTGTTTAGGAAACTAGATCATATCCTCCATTTTTTGAAACAAAATCAAAACACCTCTTTTAGAAACAAAATCCAATCCCTTCCTAATCCAACTCTTTCCTAACTCAACTCCTTCCTAATCTTCTACTTTCCTAAATCTTAACTTTCCAAAACTTGAACACAAAAATCTTTCTCAAATTTTAAAATTCAACTTTCAAATGTTTCCTAATTCTACCCCTTTCCAAATCTTAACTTTCCAAATCTAAGTTTTCAATTCTTTTCTAAACTCAACCTTTCCTAATCTCAAGGTTTTCTAAGACTCAAACTCTAAAACTTCCTAAATCCTAAACTTTCTAAATTCGAAACTTTCAAACTCTAAAATTTCCTAAGTTCTACACTTTCCTAAATTTCAAATCTTTCAAAGTCTAAACCTTTCCTCATTCCAACCTTTCTTAATTCCACATCCTTTCCAAACTTTAACTCCCAAATCTAGATTTTCAAATCTTTCTAAAACTCAAACTTTGAATCTTCGAAAAATTGTAAAGCTTTCTAAATTCAAATCTTTCCTAATTTAAAATCTTTCTAAAATTCTAAGGTTTTCAAATTCAAAACTTTCTTAAGTTGAAACTCTCCAAATTCTAAACCTTTCTTAAACTAAACTTTTCCTAATTCAAAACATTTCTAAATTCAACACTTTCTCATTTTCAAAACCTTTATTAAAATAAAACTTTCTTAATTCAAAACTTGCCTAAGTTGAAACTTTCCTATTTTGAAAACTTTCCTAAAATGAAAACTTTCCTAAAGCGAAACTTTCTAAACCAAAACTTTCCTAAAATGAAACCTTTCCTAATTCGAACCCTTCCTAAATCCAATCTTTCCTAAATCTTCCAAGTCTAATATTCGAGTCAAATCTTTCTTAAACCTCAAGTCTTTCCAAATCTTTTCTTCCCTAAGTCTAGGTTTCCTAAATCTCAATCTTTTCAAAACAAGTCCAAATCTTTCTTCCAAGTTCTATCTATCCAAATCAAAATCCAATCTTTTCAATTCCAAATTCCAATCTTCTATTCTAAATTCAAATCAATTCCAAATTTCAATTCAATTTCTTCTTCCATATCAAATCTTCTATTTTCTATCGGACTCTTGTCTGAACTACGACTGACCTGATTCCTCCAAAAGGATATGTAGGCAATCCTCATGGGTGGGGTCTCCACATTTTTCAAATCTCAAATTCTACAACATTTTTCAAATTTCCAATTCCACAACCTTTTTTAAATCTCCAATTCTACAATCTTCTTCAATCTCCAATTCTATGTTCTATTTCTAATCTCCACTTCCAAAAATCTATCTCTATTTTCAATTTCTAAAACTTTTCAATTTCAAATCTATCCTTTCAAATCTCTCTTCTAAAATCAAATCAAATTCTTCTTTTCAAATCTATTTCCAAATCAAGTCTCTTTTCTTACACTTGCATATCATGCATTATGTTAAATTTCTTTTTAAACATTGTTTTCCAAAGTGGATAGGATTGAACTATAGTCAGTTGAAGACTCTCATAGGTGAATCTAGGGTAAATAGACATGTAGATACCAAAAGGGCGGGGTAGGGTGATGGCTTAGTGCGTCTTCCCTACACGTAACCAACCTCCGAATCTAGGATCACTGATTTCAAAGACCAAAAGGAGTTATTTTTCAAAAAGGGCTTACATGTTTTTCAAAGGTTGCCAAACAACTTGTTTTCTTAAAAACCCTTTCTTGAGGACATATTTTCAAAATCGTTTTCAAAAACCCTAAGTGTAGTTTTCAGATTATGCTTAGTTTTTAGGTGACCTAACTCACCTTAATCAAGTTAAGTGGTGACTCCAAACTTTTTCCGTAAGCCCTTTATTCAAATATATTTTCAATTCAAACTTAGTCGCACTCATTCTTCTAGGAGGGTGAGTTCTAATGAGAGAGTACAATGTTTTTTCTGCTTGTGTGTGTATTCCTCGAGTGCGAAAAATCTGAGCGCGACACTGTTGTTGTAGCTTATTCTGAGATTCATAAAGGCGGTGGTTCTCTTCTAGTAGCCTGACTTGTCTCTTTTCCATTTTGGAAAATGTGAGCTTACTCTCACTCCTCACGAGTATGGTTTTCTCCTTTATTTTTGAGATGATTTGCCTGACATTGTGGGATCTATCTTTCCTGATGGTTGCATCACGGTTGTCTTGACTTAGCTTGGGCTCTGAGGTGCAGTCCTTTCTTTTGACCCCCTACCCTAGTTTCCTTATGTTCCAGTGTAGTTCTTATTTTTCTGTTTTGAGTTTGTGACCGGTATGAGAGCTCATTCAGTCGATTGGTATACTTCTCAGGATTGGTCCATTTCTTGTATGGTAGCCCTAGCTCTACTTCTTCTGAGCTTCTTGATGTTTTTGTGGGGAGATAATTTGATCAATCGTCGATTATGTGCACTACTTGCCAGGATTCGTAAGGGCACTCATATGCACCCATGGTTGTAGGAGAGACCTTCATAAGCCTCACTAAATTCTAGCATGGGGGTTGATGCTCATTTTTGGGGATGTGTTGCACTTTTTTAGTTTTAGGTGATCAGGCACTTATTCTTTACTCCCCTTTTTCTGCGTACATGGTATCCCGAGCTTAACCATATACATTCTTGTAAGCACCCCATTTTTGACCGCTCGGCAGTCTACACTCCGTCCAGACTTGTTTTCAAGTCATTGTGGGCATATTCCAATCGAAACCAATTCTCTAGGTCCAAATTTCGTCTTTCCATCGCTTCGCAGGCCTATTAGGCCCAAATAGAGGCAAAATGACCAAAATGCCCTTAAGGGCATTATCCTTTCCTTTCCGTTTCCAATCCCACTCTCGAGACAGTTTATTCCTCGAGACGGTTCCACTCCAGGCACGTCTTTTCGAAGACGGTAAGACCCCTTTTCAACCCCACTCTCGAGACAGTTTATTCCTCGAGACGGTTCCAACTCAGGCACGTCTTTTCGAAGACAGTAAGACCCCTTTCCAATCCCATTCTCGAAACAGTTTATTCCTCGAGACGGTTCCAACCAGGCACGTCTTTTCGAAGACAGTAAGACCCCTTTCCAATCCCACTCTCGAGATAGTTTATTCCTCGAGACGGTTCCAACCCAGGCACATCTTTTTGAAGACGGTAAGACCCCTTTCCAATCCCACTGTCGAGACAATTTTTTCCTCGAGACGGTTCCAACCCAGGCACATCTCTTCAAAGACGGTAAGACCCCTTTCCAATCCCACTCTCGAGACAGTTTATTCCTCGAGACGGTTCCAATCCAGGCACACCTCTTCGGGGACGGTAAGATCCCTTTCCAATCCCTCTCTCGAGACAGTTCCAATCCAGGCATGTCTCTTCGGAGACAGTAAGACCCCTTTCCCATCCCACTCTCAGGACAGTTTATTCCTCAAGACGGTTCCACTCCAGGCATGTCTCTTCGGAGACGGTAAGACCCCTTTCCAATCCCACTTTCAAGACAGTTTATTCCTCGAGATGGTTCCAACACGGGCATGTCTCTTCGGAGACGATAAGACCCCTTTCCAATCCCACTCTCGAGACAGTTTATTCCTCGAGACGGTTCCAATCCAGGCACACCTCTTCGAAGACGGTAAGATCCCTTTCCAATCTCTCTCTTGAGACAGTTTATTCCTCGTGACAGTTCCAATCCAGACATGTCTCTTCGGAAACAGTAAGACCCCTTTCCCATCCCATTCTTGGGACAGTTTATTTCTTAAGACGGTTCCACTCCAGGCACGTCTCTTTGGAGACGATAAGACCCCTTTCCAATCCCACTCTCGAGACAGTTTATTCCTTGAGACGGTTCCAACCCGGGCACGTCTCTTCAGAGACGATAAGACCCCTTTCCAATCCCCACTCTCGAGACAGTTTATTTCTCGAGACGGTTCCAATCCAGGAACGTCTCTTCGAAGACGGTAAGTCCCCTTTCTAATCCCTCTCTCGAGATAGTTTATTCCTCAAGACGGTCCGAGTAGCGAAACTACTCACAAATCCGTTAGAGTAGCGGAAATACTCACAAATAGGTTGATATAGGGAATTAGCAACAAACCCCTGTGTCACGACGACCGCTGTTAGAGTGGCGAAAACACGCAAAACCCAGGTCAACACCAGTGTCGGTTAGCCTACTTTGGTGAAAAATGACCAAACTGTCCTTTGGACCTTTTTCGAGACTTTCTGGTCAAGATGACCATTTTGCCCCTAAGCATCCGAATGCCCCGGGAACCACACCGGCTCTGGGTATCAAACTGGTAATGTCCCGAGAATACTTTTTATAGTATTCTCAACCTTTCTTTACCTTTCCGAATCATTTCGAGTCAGTTCCGGCCAACTCGGTACAAAATGACCGTTTTGCCCTTGGAGGGCCGGTCTCCTTCTTCGACCACACCAGCTCTGGGTATCAAACCGATAACCTCCTGAGAATACTTTTTATACTATTCTTAACCTTCCGTTACCTTTCTGGATCATTCCGAGTCAGTTCCGGCAAACCCGGTACAAAATGATTGTTTTGCCCCTGGTGGGCCGGTCTTCTTTTCCGACCACGCCGGCTCTGGGAATCAAACCGGCAACCTCTAGGAACATTCTAAATAATGTTTCTAGATCCCAAGTCTTCTTTTGGGATAGTCCGAGTTTGCCCCGGCAACTTCCCGGTCTGATTGACCGTTTTGCCCCTAAGGGCCCGGTCAACCTTTCCGACACATCTTATCCTCACTTTTCAAGTTGAATACCTTCAGGTCACTATTTTAAGTGTTCCTACTCTTTTCTGGCCTTTCGGGTCATTCTCGGCTCCTTCAAATCATTCCCGAACTTTCCGGAGTCACTCCTAGTGAAGTTAGGCTAAAAATTGCATGGTAGTCACTAGTACAAGTGCCCAAATCTAGTCAAAGATACGTTGCTTGCCGACCTTAAATCTTTCCTAATTGGCTGGCGCGAAGCCAAAAAATGGCCTGGCGCCACTCCTAGTGGCGCCAGTATAAAATTTGGCTTGGCGCCACTACCACAGGCGCCAGTGTTATCCAACCTCTATAAATATAGAGTCTCATTCAATGTAAAAAGGGTCTGCAAACTTAACCTAAAAATCATATATTTCAATACACAGAGCTCGAGCACCTCCAAAACCCTAGTTTCCTTAGGTTTTCCAAACCCTAGCCACCCTACACAAACCCTAGCCTCCTATACACCTATACACTCCCTTATACACTCATACACTAGCCTTCAACCATCCTTTGAAGACTTGAAGAGCTGCCATCTAAAGCTTGAAGACAACCCTGGAAGGTTGAAGAAGAAGATCAAGACGAAGACCGAAGATTGAAGACAAGCATGACGCGCAAAATAAAGAAGATATACGGTAGGTTTTCTATTTAGATTTTCGCACTTCCCCCCTCTCTCTTCTCTCTCCTAACCCACTTGGGTTTTCTCTATATTAATCCCCATCTCTTTCCCCCCCTTTCTTTGCATGCTTGAAACAAGGGGATTCCCGGTCCATGTGTAGGATTGGGCTATTGGAGAGTCACCGTGTCGGGGGCTTTCTTCTAGTCTAACCAAAGACCACGTGGGTCCGACCCCCTTGATTATGTGGTGAAGCCTTAGCCTTGTATGTTCACGACCCCAAATTGCATTGTGCATATCATAGTCTTGCATCTTCCAAAAACTGTTTTCAAAGTTGTTTTTCAAATCGTTTTCAAACTTGTTTTCAAAATTGCATCAAAATCTCTTTTTCAAAAACTTGTTTTCAAAACCACAATTCTAGGGTGATTCTAGCCTTTCCATGGCTAGGGTTGCTTTAGGAAAGTGCTACATTAAAAGTGACCCTTTTGGTCTATATTTTCAAAACTTATTGTTTTCAAAACCACTTTCTTAAAGTGGTTCTAGCCCTTTTATGGCTAGAATCGCTTTAGGAAAGTGAGACGTTTTCATACATTCTAAAAAACTCTCTCTTCAAAAATCTCTTCCTAAAATCTTTTTTTTTTTTAACTCCTTTCTAAAATCCTCTCCCCAAAATCCACTTTCTAAAAACGTTCCCTAAAAATCTTTCCAAAAACTCTCTCCAACAATCTTCAACCAAAAACCTTCCTAAAAGAACTCTCTCCAAAAATCTTTCCAAAAACTCTCTTTCCAAAATCTTCCTTCTAGAAGTTCCCCTCTAGGATTTTTGTTCTAAAATCTACGTTTCTAAAAACACACTTTCCAAAACTCCTTCTCTTTAAAATCTTTTTCCAAAAACTCCCTATTGAAATTCACTTTCTAAAAATTCCTCCCTGGGATTCCCTTCTAGAAAATTTACGTTTCTCAAAACACACTTTCCAAAAATCTTTTTCCAAAAACTCCCTCTTCAAATTCATTTTCCAAAAATTCCTCCCTAGGATTCCCTTCTAGAAAACCTTTGTTTCCAAAAAATGCGCTTTCCAAAAATCCTCTTTCCTTAGAGCCCAAGTCAAGCCCTAGAACCCACAATTAGGGAATCTTAATTTTCTTTCCAAAAACATGATTTTCAAACTTTGCCCCAAATCTAGGTTTCCAAAATCTCTTGTTTCTACATCCAATCTATACATGTTTCCAAAACCTCATTTCTACGTTAAAATTCCACACTTTCAAAACTAGAGTTTCTAGAATCTCCCTTTCCAAATCCTTGTCAAATCCTATCTTCTCTTTAGGAAACCAAATCAAGTCTCCCCGCTTAGGAAACTAGATCCAATCTTCCGTTTTTTGGAAACAAAATCCAATCCTTTCCTAATCCAACTCCTTCCTAATTTCCTACCTTCCTAAACCATAAGTTTCCTAAACCTAAACTTCAAATCTTTCCTTAAGTTTCAAAATCCAAATCTTTCTTAAATTCAAATCCTTCCTAAACTTCCACTTTCCTAAATCTTAAGTTTCCAAAACTTGCACATAAAAATCTTTCCTAAATTTTAAAACTCAACTTTCAAATCTTTCCTAATTCAACCCTTTCCTAATCCTACCCCTTTTCCAAATCTCAACTTTCCAAATCTAATTTTTCAAACTTCTTCTAAACTCAAACCTTTCCTAATCTCAAGATTTCCTAAAACCCTAAAACTTTCTAAATCTTAAACTTTCTAAATTTCAAATCTTTCCAAATTCAAAACTTTCTAAATTTGAAACTTTCTCAAGTTAAATCTTTCTAAACCTAAATCTCTTCAAAGTTCTAAACTTTCCAAAACTTCAAAATCTTTTCAAATCTAAGACGTTTCTAAACTCAAAACTTTCTTAATTCAAACATTTCTTAAGTTGAAAACTTTCCTTTTTCAAACCTTTCCCAAAACGAAACTTTCTTATTTTCAAAACTTCCTTGTTTTCAAAGCTTTCCAAATTCAAAACTTCCCTTTTTCAAACATTCGAAAATTCAAAAACTTTCTTAATTTGAAACTTTCCAAATTCTAAGCCTTTCTTAAACTAAACTTTTCCTAATTCAAAACATTTCTAAATTCAATACTTTCCTATTTCAAAACTTTCCTAAAGTGAAAACTTTCCAATTTTCAAAACTTTCCTAATTTGAAACTTTCCTAAAATGACACTTTCCTAATTTGAAACTTCCCTAATTTGAACATTTCCTAAATCCAATCTTCCCTAAATTTCCTAAACCTTCCAAGTCAAGTCAAATATTTCCTAGGTCTCCTACCTTTCCTAGGTCTAGGTTTCCTAAACCTCCATCTTTCCAAAACCAAGTCTTTCCAAACTCAATTTTTCCAAAGCAAGTCCAATCTTCTCAATTTTAATTTCCAATCTCCTCTTCTATTCTCAAATGAAATCCAATTTTCAATTCAATCTCTTTTTTCCAATCCAATCTCTCTCTTGAAGTCAATCTCTTTTCAATCGGACTCCGGTCCGAACTACAACTGACCTGATTCCCCCAAAGGGATACGTAGGCAACCTTCATAGGTGCGGTCACAACACTTTTCAAACTTTTAATTCCACCCTCATGGGTGTGGTTTCCAAAATCTTTCTAAGTCCCAAATTCCAATCTATTTTCAAAATTCCGATTTCAAAATTCCTATTTTCAAATTTTTATTTTTAAATTTTCACACTTTCCAATTTCAATTTTCAAATCAAATTAATCTCTTTCTAAATCTATTTTTCAATTCTTTTAACTTGCACTTGCATATCATGCATCATGTTAGTTTTCAAACATTGTTTTCAAAGTGGATAGGATTGAACATTAGTTAGTTAAAGACTCTCATAGGTGAATCTAGGGTAGATTGACATGTAGGTACCGAAAGGGCGGGGTAGGGTGATAGCTTAGTGCGTCTTCCCTACACATAACCAACCTTCGAACCTAGATCACTGATTTCAAAGACCAAAAGGAGTTATTTTTCAAAAAGGGCTTAAATGTTTTCCAAAGGTTGCCAAACAACCTGTTTTCCTAAAAAACCCTCTTTTGAGGAGATATTTTCAAATCATTTTCCAAAACCCTAAGTGTAATCTTCGGATTATGCTTAGTTTTTAGGTGACCTAACTCACCTTAATCAAGTTAGGTGGCGACTCCAAATTGTTTTCAAAAGCCCTTTATTCAAACCAATTTTTCAATTCAAACCTAGTCACACTCATTCTTTTAGGAGGGTGAGTTCTAACGAGAGAGTACAGCATTTTTCCCGCTTGTGTGAGTATTCTTCGAGTGCGAAAAATCTGAGCGTGAAAATTCTCTAGCATAATCCTAGAGAGTTATCATGGATGGTGAGAGACTTTCATTGACTGCAAGGGCATGAGCTACTTATCTTCACGGTAAGAAGTTTGACACGATCAGGTGGTATACAGGATTGACTGGTAGGTATTGCTTAAGACTGCAGCCTTTTGAGAGGGCCTTTGTGCCTTTGGCGGGTTTTTGAGGCATTGCCCCTTTCTTTGGGATTCGAGTTTTGCGACAGTTTGACAGGAGTCAGGACATCCCTTATCTGGCATCGGCAGCAGAGTTTAGCCTTGTCATTGAGGCAATGATCCCGAGAGCACTAGTATAGAGGGTTATGGACATGTGAAGGCCTTTGCTTCCCCACATGGATGATGACAGGGCCATTTTTTGTCATGCCCATTGAGACTGAGGACTACCATTACTAGTTCTGCTGGTATGTGTTAGGACCTAGCAGGCTTAGGGATTTACTTTTTGAGATGCCTCCGCTCCCTATAGAATACACAGACTTCTTGACGACTATGATTGTTTAGGGGTATCACAGGTGGAAAAATCAAAGACTAATACAAGTGTTGCATGATTGATTGAGGTCGAGGGATGCTGACATGGCTTCTCTATAGATACAGCTACCTTTGAGTACTGTGCGGAGATAGAAGCGGTCACGGGGTGACCCAGATGTTTCTAGTCCCCTGAAGGATGATACTATTGATATTCGGTCTTTGAGGGAGACTGTGGACTCCCTTACCTGGGAGAGGGATGCACTTTTAGCTAGCTATGCAAACTATGAGGCGAGTAGGCTTAGATCAACGGTGGTTGGTGCTTCTTCGAGTGCTCCTTTTATTAATGATGTGGGTGGTGAGTCGATGGATCCTTCCTTGGTTGACTCATCTTTTGATGATGATGGGGAGCGTTATATCTTTGCTCCTCATTCCTGATTCGTTTCTAGATTTTTGACACTTGCATTTATAGATAGACAAACTTTCATTTTAGTATTTTCCTCATGTGGGTTGATAGCTCTTTTCCTTTATTGTATGACTGGGATGTTTTCTTGTATGGTTAGTACGGATATATATGAGAAATATAAATGGAAATTACTCATTGTTTGATGCTTTAAGTATTACTGTCTTGTGAGAGAGACCTCTGTTTCCTTGACCTTAAGCTTAGTTAACCCGGTGAACACTTTCTAGGACGCTTTGACCTATCAACTATTTCTTTTCTCTTGTGATTTCTGGGAATATTTTATATTTTTGTCTACCCGTGGCTCCCATTTTTTTTACTATTCTTACTATTGGCCCCATGGGGTTTTCACCAGTCCTAACTCTGTCATTTTTGCACCAAGGTGCCTTTGCAGGTTTTCACCAATATCGACAGTTTTGTATCTTGCCACAACCCTACTTTTTTACTTACGATGCCCTTTTGGGTTTTCACCGCATCCTCAGGAATGTGCTTTTTTTGTGACTCTTTCTGTTAACAAGTTCTTGAATAATGTTTGAGGTATCTCTTAGCTCTCTTTGGCAAGGTTGTGTTTCAATGAGCTCATTTGGACTAAGCAATTTAACTTTGATCCGAGGGGACTTTTTATTAGGATTCGTGATGTGGGTTATTCTTTTGGAAGAAAGGATGGAGGCTCAAACTTGTCATTCTACTTGGGTTTTAATGCCTGCGATCACCTTTGACAGTTTCAATCTACTAGCACTTGTTATTACTTTTTAGCCTTATGTTTCTGCTTTATGTCTCACTATTACAACATTCTCCTTCCTTTTTTTTTGCTATATATATTCTACAATCCTTCTTGCTTGGTGACATTTCCTCTTCGTGCTTTATTCTGACCCATTATGGGTGGTGATCACTAAGTTGGGGGTTTCTTTTAGGAAGAAAAGTAATCAGCTCAAGTTGGTTTATCAAAGGTTGTTTTGGAATATATGGTATGGGAATGAAGGCCTCCCTTCATTTCAATTGTAAATTACTTAGTCCATAGAGCTCTGCCAATGAATTTACAACTGTATTTGAGAAATTAAAAGAGAGTGAAAAGAGTGAGTTTTATTGCTTCCTAACAGAAGACAAGATCTGGCTTTTAGATCACACATAGTACTGCTTGACAGCATCAAAGTTCAGTGGGTTAGGGAATTCACGGCCATCCACTTCTGCCAAAATGAGAGCTCCTCCGAATAGGACTTTCTTGACTAGAAATGGCCCTTAATAATTTGGGGCGAACTTCCCTTAGGCTTCCTCTAGGTGGGGGAATATCTTCTTCAAAACTAAATCTTTGAGTTAGAAAGATCATGGTTGCACTTTCTTATCAAGGGCTCTAGCCATGCGCCTCTTATAGCATTAAGCGTGGTAAACTGCGGCTAATCATTTTTCATCTAGTAAACATAGTTGAGTGTATCGGTCATTGATCCATTCAGATTCATCTAGTTTGGTCTTGATTAGAACCCTCAAGGAAGGAATCTTGGTTTCAATAGGGAGGACCGCCTCTATCCCATAGACCACCTCGTAGGAGGTAAATCCAGTAAAAACTCTCATAGTGGTTCAGTAAGCCATTAGTGCAGAAGGAAGCTTCTCATGCCAATCTCTATAGTTGTCAATCATTTTTCAGAGGATTCTCTCGATATTTTTGTTGCCTGCATCCACTGCTCCATTCATCTGAGGGCGGTAAGTGATTGAATTTCGGTGGGTGATACAGAACCTTTGGCAAAATTTGGTTATCAACTTGTTGTCTAGGTTGGAAGCATTGTCAGTGATGAGAGATTTAGGAATCCCGTACCAGCAGATGTTATGGTTTTTTATAAACTTTTCCACGACTTTTTTGATAACATGAACATAGTGTCGCGCCCAGATTTTTCGCACTTGAGGAATACTCACCCAAGCGGGAAAAATGCTGTACTCTCTCGTTAGAACTCACCCTCCTAAAAGAATGAGTGCGACTAGGTTTGAATTGAAAACAGGTTTGAATAAAGGGCTTTTTGAAAAAGATTCGGAGTCGCCACCTAACTTGATTAAGGTGAGTTAGGTCACCTAAAAACTAAGCATAATCCGAAGACTACACTTAGGGTTTTTGAAAAACAATTTTGAAAACATCTCCTCAAGAGAGGGTTTTTTAGAAAACAGGTTGTTTGGCAACCTTTGGAAAACATTTAGCCCTTTTTTTGAAAAATAACTCCTTTTGGTCTTTGAAAACAGTGGTCCTAGGTTCGGAGGTTGGTTACGTGTAGGGAAGACGCACTAAGCTATCACCCTACCCCGCCCTTTCAGTACCTACATGTCAATCTACCCTAGATTTATCTATGAGAGTCTTCGACTAACTATAGTTCAACCCTATTCACTTTAGAAAAACAATGTTTGAAAAATATGATGCATGATATGCAAGTGCAAGATGAGAGAATTGGAAAATAGAAATTGATTTGAAAAGAAATTAATTTGATTTGAAAATAGATTTGAAGAAATAGAATTGAAATTGAAAAGTTTGAAAATTGAAAGTAGAAATTTGAAAATAGAAATTTTGGAATTTTGAAAATAGATTGGAATGTGAGATTTGAAAAGATTTTGGAAACCACACCCATGAGGGTGGAATTGAAAGTTTGAAAAATATTGTGACCGCACCTATGAAGGTTGCCTACGTATCCCTTTGGGGGAATCAGGTCAGTCGTAGTTCGGACCGGAGTCCGATTGAAAATAGAAGAGTTGATTTGAAGAAGGAGATTGAATTAGAAATTGAAAGTAGAAGATTGAGAGATTGAACTTTGAACGGAGGATTGAAAATTAGAATTTGGAATTTTGGAATTGAAAAGATTGAATTTTGATTTGAAAAGATCGAACTTGGAAGAGAGAGATTTAGACTTATTTTGAAAGACGAACGAAGGTTGAGGAAACCTAGACTTAGGAAAGATAGGAGACCTAGGAAAGACTTGAGATTAAGGAAGATTGGATTGGAATGTTGGATTTGGAAAGATTTGGAAACTTGGAATTTAGGAAAGATTAGATTAGGGAAATTTCGAATTAGGAAAATGTTATTTTTGGAAAGTTTCATTTTTGGAAAGTTTCAAATTAAGAAAGTTTTGAATTAGGAAAGTTTTAGGTTTAGGAAAGTTTTGAAATTGGAAAGTTTCGAGTTTAGAAAGTTTTCGAAAAAGGAAAGGTTTTCAGATTAGGAAAGTTCTCAAATTAGGAAAGTTTTGAAGTTAGGAAAGTTTTGAATTAAGAAAGTTTGGAAATTGAAAAGTTTCGTTTTAGGAAAGGTTTGAAAAAGGAAAGTTTTCAATTTAGGAAATGTTTGAATTAAGAAAGTTTCAACTTAAGAAAGTCTTAAATTAAGAAAGTTTTGATTTTAGAAAAGTCTTAGATTTAGAAAGATTTCGAAGTTTTGGAAAGTTTAGAATTTAGAAAGATTTGAAATTTAGAAAGTTTTAGAGTTTTAGAAAATCTTGAAATTAGGAAAGGTTTGAATTTAGGAAAGGTTTGAAAGCTTATATTTGAAAAGTTAAGATTTGAAAAGAGGGTAGAGGGTAGAATTAGGAAAGATTTTTATTTTCAAGTTTTGGAAATTTAAGATTTAGGAAAGTGAAAGTTTAGGAAGGATTCGAATTTAGGAAAGATTTGGATTTTGAAACTTAAGGAAAGATTTGAAGTTTGGGTTTAGGAAACTTATGGCTTAGGAAGGAATTGAATTAAGAAAGGTTTGGGATTAGGAGGGATTGGATTTGGGTTCTAAAAGAGAAAGGTTTGATTCTGTTTCCAAAAACGGAGGATAGGATCTAGTTTCCTAAACGGGGAGATTTGATTTGGTTTCCTAAAGGGAAGATAGGATTTGACAAGGATTTGGAAAGGGGGATTCTAGAAACCCTAGGTTTGGAAAATTATAGTTTCGACGTAGAAAATAGGTTTTGAAAACATGTATAGTTTTGATATAGAAAACAAAAGATTTTGGAAACCTAGGTTTGGGGCAAAGTTTGAAAATCATGTTTTTGGAAAGAAAACTAGGGTTTCCTAATTGTGGTTTCTAGGGCTTGACTTGGGCTCTAAGGAAAGAGTTTTTTTGGAAAACGCATTTTTGGAAACGAAGGTTTTCTAGAAGGGAATCCTAGGGAGGAGTTTTTGGAAAGTGTGTTTTTGGAAACATAGATTTTGGAAGGAAAACCCTAGAGGGGAATTTCGAGAAGGAAAATTTTGGGAAGAAAGTTTTTGGAGAGAGTTTTTTGGAAGGTGAATCTAGGGAGTGTTTTTTAGAGGGTGAATTTTGAGGAAAATATTTTGGAGAGAGAATTTTGAAAAATAGATTTTGGAAGGGAGTTTTGAAAACAATTTTGGAGAGGAGAGTTTTAGGAAAGTATGTTAAAAAAGAGATTTTTAGGAAGAGATTTTTGAAAAGAGAGAGTTTTTAGAAGGATTAAAAACGTCTCACTTTCCTAAAGCAATTCTAGCCATAAGAGGGCTAGAACCACCTTAAGAAAGTGGTTTTGAAAACAAATGTTTGAAAATATAGACCAAAAGGCCACTTTTAATATAACACTTTCCTAAAGCAACCCTAGCCATGGAAAGGCTAGAATCACCCTAGAATTGTCGTTTTGAA
Organism: Euryodendron excelsum; assembly: GCA_033060915.1. Lineage (NCBI taxonomy): Eukaryota > Viridiplantae > Streptophyta > Magnoliopsida > Ericales > Pentaphylacaceae > Euryodendron > Euryodendron excelsum. Next base: position 11,110,743 of record CM065385.1, read on the forward strand.
AACAAGTTTTTGAAAAAGAGAATTTGATGCAAATTTCGAAAACAAGTTTGAAAACGGTTTTGAAAACGAGTTTGAAAACGAATTTTGGAAGATGCAAGACTATGATATGCACAATGCAATATGGGGTCGTGAACATACAAGGTTAAGGCTTCACCACATAATCAAGGGGGCCGGACCCACGTGGTCTTTGGTTAGACTAGAAGAAAGCCCCCGACACGGTGACTCTCCCATAGTCCAATCCTATACATGGACCGGGAATCCCCTTGTTTCAAGCATGCAAAGAAAGGGGGGGAAAGAGATGGGGGATTAAAATAGAGAGAACCCAAGTGGGTTGGAGAGAGAAGAGAGAGGGGGAATGCGGAAATTTAAATAGGGAGCCTACCTTGTTTCTTATTTATTTTGCGCGCCGTGCAGTCTTCGGTCTTCGGTCTTTGGTCTTGATCTTCACCCTCAGTCTTCAAGGATTGTCTTCAGGCTTTGAATGGCTGCTCTTCAAGTCTTGAGAGAGTGGTTGAAGGCTAGTGTATGGAGTGTATAAGGGTGTGTATGAGTGTATAGGAGGCTAGGGTTTGTGTAGGGTGGCTAGGGTTTAGAAAACCTAGGGAGGCTAGGGTTTTTGAGGTGCTCGAGCTCTGTATATCGAATTGTATGATTTCTAGGTTAAGTTTGCAGACCCCTTTCACGTTGATCGAGGCTCTGTATTTATAGAGGGAAGACAAGCCTGGCGCCTGTTGCAGTGGCACCAGGGCAAAATTTATACTGGCGCCACTAGGAGTGGCGCCATGCCATTTTTTGGCTTGGCGCCACTGCTAGTGGCGCCAGCCATTTAGGAAACAATTAAGGTCAGCAAGCAACGTATATTTGACTAGATTTGGGCGCCTGTACTAGTGACTACCATGTAAATTTTAGCCTGGTTTCACTAGGAGTGACTCCGGAAAGTTCGGGAATGATTTGAAGGAGCCGGGAGTGACCCGGAAGGTCGGAAAGGAGCAGGAACACTTAAAATAGTGTCCTGGAGGTATTTGACTTGAAAAGTGAGGATTGGATGTGTCGGAAAGGTTGACCGAGCCTTTAGGGGCAAAACAGTCAATCGGATCGGAAAACTGCCAGGACAGACTCAAACTGTCCCGGAAGAAGACTTGGGGTCTGGAAACATTATTTAGAATGTTCCCAGAGGTTGCCGGTTTGATTCCTAGGGCCGGCGTGGTCGGAAATGGAGACCGGCCCACTAGGGGCAAAACGGTCATTTTGTACCGGGTTTGCCGAAACTGACTCAGAATGGTCCGAAAAGGTAAAGGAAGGTCGAGAACACTATAAAAAGTATTCTCGGGTCATTACCGGTTTGATACCCAGAGCCGGTGTGGTTGAAGAAGGAGACCGGCCCTCCAGGGGCAAAACGGTCATTTTGTACCGGGTTTGCCGGAACTGACTCGGAATAGTCCAGAAAGGTAAAGGAAGGTCGAGAACACTATAAAAAGTATTCTCGGGACATTACCGGTTTGATACCCAGAGCCGGTGTGGTTGAAGAAGGAGACTAGCCCTCCAGGGGCAAAACGGTCATTTTGTACCGAGTTGGCCGGAACTGACTCGGAATGATCTGGAAAGAGAAGGGAAGGTTGAGAGCACTATAAAAAGCAATCTCGGAGGGTTACCGGTTTGATACCCAGAGCCGGTGTGGTTCCCGGGGCAATCGGATGCTTAGGGGCAAAATGGTCATCTTGACCGAAAAGTCTCGGAAAAGGTCCTAAGGGTAGTCCGGTCAATTTTCACTGAAGTGAGCTAATAGACACGGGTGTTGACCTAGGTTTGGAGTGTTTCTGCCACTCTAACGGTGTGAGTATTTCTGCTACTCGGACGGGGTTGATAATTTGTGAGTATTTTCGCTACTCGGACGGGGTTGATGATTTGTGAGTATTTCCGCTACTCTAACGGTTCTGTGAGTATTTTTAACGGTTCTGTGAGTATTTCCGCTACTCTAACGGTCTGTGAGTATTTCCGCTACTCTAACGGTTGAGTATTTCCGCTACTCGGACGGCTCTGTGAGTATTTCCGCTACTCTAACGGTTCTGTGAGTATTTCCGCTACTTTAACGGGTCTGTGAGTATTTCCGCTACTCTAACAGCTCTGTGAGTATTTCCGCTACTCTAACGGTTGAGTATTTCCGCTACTCGGATGGTTCTGTGAGTATTTCCGCTACTCTAACGATTGAGTAGTTCCGCTACTCGGACGGCTCTGTGAGTATTTTCACTACTCTAACGGTTGTGTGAGTAGTTTTGCTACTCGGACCGTCTCGAGGAATAAACTGTCTCGAGAGAGGGATTGGAAAGGGTTCTTACCGACTCCGAAGAGACGTGCCTGGGTTTTGAGTGTTTCCGTCACTCTAACGGTGTTGTGAGTGTTTCCGCCACTCTGACGGTTTTGTGAGTGTTTCCGCCACCCTAACGGTTTTGTGAGTGTTTTCGCCACTCTGACGATTTTGTGAGTGTTTCCGTCACTCTGACGATTTGGTGAGTGTTTCCGCCACTCTGACGGTTTTGTGAGTGTTTCCGCCACGCTGACGGTTTTGTGAGTGTTTCCGCCACTCTGACGGTTTTGTGAGTAGTTTTACTACTCGGACCGTCTCGAGGAATAAACTGTCTCGAGAGGGGGATTGGAATTGGAATAAGAAAGGATAATGCCCTTAAGGGCATTTTGGTCATTTTGCCTCCATTTGGGCCTGACAAGCCCGCGAAGCGATGGAAAGACAGAATTTGGAGTAGAGGATTGGATTCGATTGGAATATGTCCATAATGACTTGAAAACAAGTCTGGACGGAGTGTAGACTGCCGAGCGGTCAAAAATGGGGTGCTTACACATAGGAGGCTACTTCCACCTATTTAGTGAAGTAGTTGATGGAAACCAAGATAAAAGGATGGCCATTGGAAGCTTTAGGAGTGATTGGGCCAATCATATCTATCCTCCATATTGAGAAAGGCTAAGGAGTTGACATGGAGTGGAGTTCTGTGGGTGGTGTTTTAATTTTGTCTTCGTGTATCCGGCACTTGTGACATCAGAGAACATATCTAATACCATCTGATTCCATGGTTGTCTAGTAATACCCTATTCAGAGGATCTCTTTGGCAAGAGTATGGTCGTTCAGGTGAGGATGGCAAACTCCTTTGTGTACTTCTTCCATAACAGCTTTGGCTTTAGTGGCATCGTTGCATTTCAATGGGCCAAACAAGGATCTTTTGAAAAGCTCATTCCAGCCATAAAATAGTGTCCTACTAAGTGGCAAATGGTCTTTCTGTCTTGATGAGAGGCTAAATGGAGGAAAGCCTATTCCTAGACATACCTCTGGATATCATAAAACCATGGTCGCCCATCAGACTCAGCTGTTGTGTGAAGGCAGTAGGAGGGAGTATCTTTGGTAAAAATTTGGAGAGAAGGTACTTCAATTCTCTTGTCAACCTTGATTACTACGGCTAAAGTGGCTAGTGCATCGGCGAAGTTATTCTGTGCCCGGGGTATGTGATAGAAGACTACGCTTCTGAACAGTTGACATAGATCTTTGATTTGTTGGTGATACGGGGAGAGTTTGGCATCTCGGGTTTGGTATACCTCTTTAGATTGTTGAATAACGAGATCAGAATCCCAGAAGATAGCCAGTTCACTAATCTTCATCTCCAACTCTAGCCTTAATCTAAGAATGCAATCCATGTACTCCATAATATTATTGGTGCAAGGTTCTAGTTGTAATTTAACCATAATGGGGTAATGACTGCCTACTTCTGATACTGCTACTGCTCTGATTCTGGCTCCCCTTTTATTAGAAGCTTTATCAAAGTACATCCTCCATCCAATTTCCATTGGCCATTTAGTTACATCTTCGGTGCATATAATATCCTTGTCTAGGAATCAAGGCTCCATGGATTGAAAATCATCAATTGAGTTCTTGGCTAGGTAATCAGCTATGACTTGTCCCTTGACTACTTTACGGGTGATGAATACAATGTCAAATTCTGATAAGATCATGTGCCACCGTACGACTCTGCTAGATAGGGTTGGTTTCTCAAAAATGTACTTGATTGGGTCTATCTGGGAGACGAAGAAAGTGGTATGATAGAGCATGTAATGTTGAAGCCCGTGGGCTGCAAAGGCTAGTGTGCAACAAGTTTTTTCGAGATAAGAATACTTTACTTCATATGATAGGAATTTCTTGCTAAGGTAATAAATGGCTTGCTCTTTTCTCCTTGTTTCATCATGCTGCCCTAAAACACAACCCATGGAAGTATCCATAATTGACATGTACATTAATAGAGGGTGCCCCAAGGTAAGTGCTTGTCATGCCCCGATTTTTTGCACTTGAAGAAAAATACTCACAAGTGGAAAAAACATGGTATTCTCTCATTAGAACTCATCCTACTAGAAGGATGAGTGCAACTAGGTTTGAATTGGAAATTGATTTGATTAAGGTATTTTGAAAAAGGTTTGGAGTCACCACCTAAGTTGGTTAAGCTGAGTTAGGTCACCTAAAACTAAGTACAATTTGAAGATTGAACTTGGGGTTTTTGAAAAGGTTTTAGAAAAATTTCTCAAGAAAGGGTTGTTTAGAAAATAGATTGTTTGGCAACTTTTGAAAAGATTTAAGCCATTTTTTAAAATAACTCTGTTTTGGTCTTTGAAAACAGTGATTTTAGGTTTGGAGGTTGGTTACGTGTAGGGAAGATATCCCAAAATCATCATCTTATCCCGCCCTTGTGGTACCTACATCTCCATTCACTCTAGGTTCACTCATTTAGAATCTTTGATTATCCAACGTCCAATACTATCCACTTTAGAAACGAGCTATATGATGTATGATATGCAAGTGCAAGAAAAATATTTAATTTTGAAAATAGATTTAAAAAGAAGGATTTAATTTTGAAAATAGATTTGAAGAGAAGATTTGAAGTTTGAAAAAGATAATAGAAATTTGAATTTTGAAATAGATGGTGGAATGGGAAACTTGATTAGAAGATTGGAAATTTGAAAAATTTGTGAAAATTAGAGATTTGAAAAAGATAGAGGAAAATTAGAGATATGAAAAAAGTTGTGAAAATTGAAGATATTAAAAATGTTATGATCGTACACATAAGGGTTGCTTACATATTCCTTTTTGGGAATCAGGTCAACCATAGTTCGGACAAGAGTCTGATTGAAAACAGACACTTCTAGATTTTTGAAAAGTTTGATATGAAAAATGCTTGATTTGAAAAGAGTTTGATTTGAACTTTGAATAGAAGATTGTAAATTAAACTTGGAATTAACTTTGATTTGAAATTGAGCTTAAGGATTTGAAATTGATTTTGATTTGAAAAGATTGAACTTGGAAAAAGAACTTGGACTTGGTTTGGAAAGATTGAGATTTCAAAAACATCTTGACTTAGATTGAAATTGAAAAACTATTTTGGTTTAGAAAAGAGTTTTAGAAAAGAATTGAAGTTTCCCAACTTAGGATTAGGGTTGAACTAGGGTTTGGCTTCATAGGGTTTAGGTAACCTAAGATTGAAGCATGTACTTGAATTGGAAGGTTGGATTTAGATTTGAAAAGTTTGATTAAGGAAAGTTTCGGTTTAGGAAAGGTTCGAATTAGGAAAGTTGGACTCAAGAAAGATTTGAAAAATATTTGATTTGATTCAAAAACACTTGACTTGGAATGGTTATAAAAGATTTGACTTGAGTATTTGACTTGAAAGAGTTTAGAAAATTAAGATATAGGAAAGACTAGATTTTAGAAATCTTTGAATTTCGGAAAGTTTCAAAGTAAGAAAGTTTCATTTTAGGAAAGTTCCATTGCAGAAAAGTTTTCAAATTAGGAAAGATTTAAATTTAAGAAAGTTTTATGTTAGGAAAGTTTTAATTTTGGAAATATTTCAATTTAGAAAAGTTTTGAATTTAGAAAGATTTGAACTTTGGAAAGATTTAGAATTTAGAAAGATTTGAAAAATTGAGATTTAGAAAGGTTTGAAATTAAAGAAGATTGGAATAAGGAAAGGTTAGAATTAAGAAAGATTTGAATTAAGAAATATTTGATTCCCATTTCCTAAAGCAGAAGATTAGATTTTATTTCCCAAAATTAGATGATTGGATTTTGCTTCCAAAATTGGAGGATTTGATCTAGTTTCCTAAATTGGAAGATTGGATTTGACATGGAATTGAAAAGGTTGAGTTTTGAAAATCTTGAATTTTAGAAGTCTATGATTTGGTGTAGAAAAGAGGTTTTAAAAACCTAAGATTTGATGTAGAAGATAGTTTTTGGAAACCTATGATTTAAGGCAAAATAATAAGTCATGTTTTTAGGAAAGAGAACTAGGGTTTCCTAATCATGAAATTTAGGGCTTAACTTGGACTCCAAGAAAAAAAGTTTTTGGAAAGGAGATCTTTTAAAGAGAATTTTTAGGAAAGAAGTCTGAGGAGAGTTTTTAGAAAGTAAAGTTTTGAGCAGAGCTTTTGGAAAGGAGTTTGAAAAGCAATTTGGAAAGGGGTTTGAATATAAACTTTTGAAATCTTATGAATGTCTTACTTTCCTAAAACGATTCTAACCATGAAGAGATTAGAACCATTCTAAGTTGGTGGTTTTGAAAACAATGTGGATTTGAAATATGGATGATAATGATCATATTAAATATTAAACTTTTCTAAAACAACCCTAACCATAGAATAGCTAGAATCCTCTTAAGATTATAGTTTTGATGAGAACAATGTAGGGTTTACACCCAAAAATTTGGACCTTGATAGTCACAAAGAATATAACACTTTTCTAAAACAACCCTAATCATGGAATGGCTAGAATCACTTTAGGATTCTGTTTTTGAAAACAAGATTTCGAATGCAAATTTTGAAATAGAGTTTTAATGCAAGTTTGAAAAACAACTTTAAAAAAAATTTGAATGAATGTATGAATATGATATGCATATAGTAAAAAGGGTCGTGAACATACAAGGTTAGGCTTCACCACATAATCAAGGGGGCCGAACCTACACCATCAAGGGTCAAATTTGAAGAAAGCCTCCGACATGATGACATTCAACAATTCTTCCTAGGCATGAATCGGGGAGTCCCTTATTTCAAGCATACAAGAAAGGGAGGTAGAAGATGAGGGATTAAAATAGAAGAAAACCCAAGCGGGTTAGGAGAAAGAAGAGAGATGGGGGATTACATAAAAGTAAATCAAAAGCATACCTTGTCTTTTTCTTGCTTTGCTTGCTTTATTTGCTTTGCTTTACTTGAACTTTGAGAGCTTCAAGGTTGCATCATTTTGAGTCTTCAGTGGAGGCTTTGGAGGCTTGTGTTTGAGTGTATAGAGTGCATGGATGTTAGGGTTTAAGTGTATGGAGGCTAGGGTTTAGAGAGACTAGAGAGGGCTAGGGTTTAGAGAGACTTTGAGCTCTGTATTTCAAAAAAGAAAGTTTTTGGACTGAGTTTGTGGACCCTTTTCACTTAAGGGGAAGGTCTGTATTTATAGACACAAAAATAGTATGCGCTTGTTGTAGTGACGTCAGGGCAAAAAAGCCATTGGCGTTACTAGGAGTAGCGCTTGGCCAATTTTTGGCTTGGTGCCACTTAGGAAAGTTTTAAGGCAGCAAGAAATGTATCTTGCGACCTTTGATACACAAGGCAAAAGATTTGGGCACTTGTGCTAGTGACTATCATGCAATTTTTGGCTTAGCTCTACTAGGAGTGACTTCGGAAAGTCTGGGATTAATCCTAAAGGTTCCGAGCAACTAGACTCTGTAGGAATGGACAAAAAATCTTGAGAGAGTGTCTCAAAGGTAACTAGCTTCAGAAATGATGCCAGAGTGTTTGAAAAGGTCGACCAGCTTGTTAGGGGCAAAACGGCCAATTAAACTGAAAAAAACACCAGAAATAGACTCGGAGTAACCCATGAGAAGGCTTGAAGGCTAGAAACACAATTGAAAGTGTTCCAAGAGGTTATCAGTTTCATACCCAGAATCGGTGTGGTTAGAAAAAGCGACCGGCCCACTAGATGCAAAACGGTCATTTTGCACCGGTTTTGCCGGAATGGACTTGGAATGATCTAAAAAGGTGTTAGAAGATTGCTAATACTATTAGAAGCATCCTCGGAAGGTTACCGGTTTGATACGCAGAGCTGGTGTGATTCCCAAAGGCGATCAGATGCCTAAGGGCAAAATGGTCATTTTGATCGAATGGTCCTAGAATTGGTCCGGAACTGACTGGAAGGCATTTGAACAAGCTGGATCGTCTTTGGGATAATCTTGGAAATGTGGACTTACTGCTCTAAGGACTTAGGTACTTTCTCAAGAAACGTGCCAGAAAAGGTCCAAGGGGCAATTTGGTCATTTTTCACCGAAATAGGCTACCAGACACTATTGTTGACCCGAGTTTTGAGTATTTCAGTCACTCTGATGGTGTGTGATGAGTTGGTTTCCAAAAGTATCTCGTCCTTTGATAAATGTGCCATGGCCAAGAAGCGTGTTCAGTCTCGTGACATAGGGGTTTTATTGGCAATTTGTAATGTCGACCTATTTGCGAGTGTTTCCGCCACTCTTACAGTTGCGATGTTTGTGAGTGTTTCATCCACTTTGATAGGGTGTGTTCATTTCGGAGACTACCTGATCCTAGGAAGCTGCTAGATGGACTTATTGTCTAAGGAATCAACTTTCTCGAAAGACATGCCGAATAACAGACATTTAACATCAACAGGCTAGCAGGCACCAAAAGTGAACTGGTCTACCATCTCAAGGACTTGGGTTCCTTCCCGGTCGACAAGTTTAAGGGGACTTACCACTCCAAGGAGTTTTCTTAGAGAACGTGCCAAATTACATGGACTTACTGCCTAAGGGATCAACTTTCTTGAAAGGTATGCCAGATTAGATTTGATTGGTCTGGTTGAAATAGGGACTCACCGTCTCTAAGAAAACGTGTCAATTGAAAACTGACCGAGCAATGTCTCAAGAGTATTTTGGTCATTTTGCCTCTATTGGGCCCAACGTGCCCACGAAGCAACTGATTAAATGGATTGAGTCTAAAAAACTGGTTTTGACTTGAATACGTCTGTATCAGTTTGAATGTGAGTTTGGTCGAACTGGAGATTATCGAACAGGAAAAAATGGGGTGCTTATAGTTGCCCTTCTTTTTCTGGCTTTGCTTGTCAAAGGTAGAAAATGATAAAGTAAGAGTCCCATGTTAATCGCAAGGTGATCAGAGGGATGAAGTTTGAAAATCTTGAAAGGTTGGAACTTGAAAATCGTTATTTGGCCCAAGGGGGCATTTGAAGTTGAGTTCTGGCGGAAAAATGGCAAAACTACCCAGAATTTAACACTAGTGCCACCTAGTGGCGCTTGACTTTAAATAACCTTGGCGCCACTACTAGTAACGCTAGGTTCTGGAATTAAAACCAATAAACTTTAGATTCGAAGCTCGTGGTTTGTGAGATTTTGAGAGAGTTTGTGACGGATTTTGAGTGTTGAACCATGTGCATTGATGGAGTGACTTTGGGAACGTCGGAAAGGTGCCAAAAGTGGTCATTGACGACAAAATAGTCACAGGAAAGGAAGATTTTTTTTGGAGAACTCCAAGAGGTGAGTTTTTGTTTTTTCATTGATTTTGATGCGTAGAACTCTGTTTGAGTTGTGTAAATAGTCAAAATTGATGTTTTGACGTGTTTGAATGCCTTGATGATGTTGTCTTTGCATTTTGATGTCCGTTTGATTGAGTTTGAATAGTTTTGTTTGTTTATGTGAAAGAAGTTTCTGCAAAAATTGGGGATTTGCCCCTACAACCTTGGGTATTAGGTTTTCTAGCTAGATTTTTGTGTCATGTGCCTTAGAAAAAATGTGATAAATGATCGTATGAAGTCCCTTAATTTTCTAAAAACTTTTTGAATTTTTGAAATTTTTATTTTTTAGAAAATAAAAAATGGTTGAAAAATAAGAAAAATTAAGAAAATAATGAAAATATTTGAATTTAACCTTTGAAAAAATATGAGAATATTTTAGAAAATATTTGAAGTAGTTTTAAAAGACTTTTGTGACAATTTTGAAAGCTCTTGAATTTTTAAAAAATAGAACGGGTGTTTGGAAATTTAAAAATCTTAGAAATGTGCAGGGATTGTTTTATGTGTGTTGGTGTTACGTGATTATGTCATGGGGTGTCTGATTTGTATGTTGTTGCAATATCTTGGGCGTTGTGGAGACTATTTACAAACGAGACTCTGCTAGAATTTTCAAAATTTAAAGAAAGAGTTAGAAAATCTTTCTAACGAAATCTTTTTTAAAGGAAAAGATATAAAACCTTTAAGGGTGGGGCCTTTTTGGCAAAGAAGGCCCCGAGAAACTCAGGGAGGCCTAAAACTATTGATGGAAAAAATTTAGGAAGAATTTTTTAAAAGTGAAATTTTGAATAAAACTTTTGAAAATAGATTTTGAATTTGGAAAACTTGGAAAGTGATAAAGATTTTGGAAAAAGGAAATGTTTGAGGATTGAAACCTTGAGAATTTTTTAGGATTGATTTTTGAAGCAAAAATTTTTTTAGAAAACCATAGAACTTGATTGGAGTAGAAATTTTTATTTTATTTTATTTGAGGAAGAAACATGAGATGGATTTTAATTGAACATTTTTGGGATTTGATTTTTGAAACTGAACTTTGGATTTTGAAATGATTTTTGGAAAGGGAAGGCTGAAAGACCTAGAAATTGATTTGAGATAAACGTTTTAGGAGGAAAAGTTTAGAAAATATTTTCACTTGAAATTGGGAAAAAAAACGTGTAGAAAATTTGTTTTGGCTTAAAATCTAAACTTTTGAAGACAAAATGTGTAGAAAATTCATTTTGAATCGAAACTTGAATTTTTGAAATGTGTAGAAAATTTATTTTAACTTACTCGAAACTTGAATTTTATATATATATCTCGTATCTTTTTGAACTGTACTTGCTGTCGCGCCCAGATTTTTCGCACTCGAGGAATACTCACCCAAGCGGGAAAAATGCTGTACTCTCTCGTTAGAACTCACCCTCCTAGAAGAATGAGTGCGACTAGGTTTGAATTGAAAATATGTTTGAATAAAGGGCTTTTGAAAAAGATTCGGAGTTGCCACCTAACTTGGTTAAGGTGAGTTAGGTCACCTAAAAACTAAGAATAATCCGAAGACTACACTTAGGGTTTTTGAAAAACAATTTTGAAAACATCTCCTCAAGAGAGGGTTTTTAAGAAAACAGGTTGTTTGGCAACCTTTGGAAAACATTTAGCCCTTTTTAGAAAAATGACTCCTTTTTGGTCTTTGAAATCAGTGATCTAGGTTCGGAGGTTGGTTACGTGTAGGGAAGACGCACTAAGCTATCACCCTACCCCGCCCTTTCAGTACCTACATGTCAATCTACCCTAGATTTACCTATGAGAGTCTTTGACTAACTATAGTTCAACCCTATTCACTTTGAAAAAGAATGTTTAAAACGAAACTAATATGATGCATGATATGCACGTGCAAGATGAGAGAATTGGAAAATAGATTTGAAAAGAGATTGATTTGAAATTGATTTGATTTGAAAATAGATTTGAAGAAATAGAATTGAAATTGGAAAGTTTGAAAATTGAAAATAGAAGTTTGAAAATAGAAATTTTGAAATTGGAATTTGAAAATTGATTGGAATTTGAAATTTGGAAAGATTTTGGAAACCGCACCCATGAGGGTGGAATTAAAAGTTTGAAAAGTATTGTGACCGCACCTATGAAGGTTGCCTACGTATCCCTTTGGGGGAATTAGGTCAGTCGTAGTTCGGACCGGAGTCCGATTGAAAATAGAAGAGTGGATTTGAAGAAGGAATTTGAATTGGAAATTGAATTGGATTTGAAATTGGAAGAGAAGATTGGAAATTGAAATTGAAAAGATTGGACTTTGATTCGAAGAGATTGATTTTGGAAAGACTTGGTTTTGGAAAGATAGAGGTTTAGGAAACCTAGACTTAGGAAAGATAGGAGACCTAGGAAAGACTTGAGATTAAGAAAGATTGGATTTAGGAAAGGTTCGAATTAGGAAAGGTCCGATTTAAGAAAGTTTCGAATTTGGAAAGTTTCATTTTTGGAAAGTTTTCGAATTAGGAAAGTTTCGACATTAGGAAAGTTTCGTTTTTGAAAAGTTTTGAAATTAGGAAAGGTTTTCACTTTAGAAAAGTTCTGAATTTAAGAAAGTTTGAAAATTGGAAAGTTCTGAAAATTTGGAAAGTTTTGAAAATTGGAAAGTTTTGAATTTAGAAATTTTTTGAAAAAGGGAAGTTTTGAATTTGGAAAGCTTTGAAAACAAGGAAGTTTTGAAAATAAGAAAAGTTTCGTTTTGGGAAAGGTTTGAAAAAGGAAAGTTTTCAATTTAGGAAATGTTTGAATTAAGAAAGTTTTCAACTTAAGAAAGTCTTAAATTAAGAAAGTTTTGAATTTCGAAAAGTCTTAGATTTGGAAAGATTTGAAGCTTAAGAAAGTTTAGAGTTTAGAAAAGTTTTTAGGTTTAGAAAGATTTAACTTAAGAAAGTTTCAAATTTAGAAAACTTAGAATTTTAGAAAGATTTGAAATTTAGAAAGTTTAGGATTTAGAAAGTTTTAGAATTTAAATTTTAAAAAGTCTTGAAATTAGGAAAGGTTTGAATTTAGGAAGAGTTTGAAAACTTAGATTTGAAAAGTTAAGATCTGAAAGGAAGGTAGAATTAAGAAATGGTTGAATTAGAAAAGATTTTTATGTTCAAGTTTTGGAAACTTAAGATTTAGGAAAGTGAAAAGTTTAGGAAGGATTTGAATTAGGAAAGATTTGGATTAGGAAGGGATTGGATTTGGTTTCTAAAAGAGAAAGGTTGGATTTTGTTTCCTAAAACGGAGGACGGGATCTAGTTTCCTAAACGGGGAGATTGGATTTGGTTTCTTAAAGAGAAGATAGGATTTGACAAGAATTTGGAGAGGGAAATTTTAGAAACCCTAGTTTTGAAAAATTGTAGTTTCGACGTAGAAAATAGGTTTTGGAAACATTTATAGTTTTGATGTAGAAAACAAAAGATTTCGAAAACTTAGGTTTGGGGCAAAGTTTGAAAATTGTGTTTTTGGAAAGAAAATTAGGGTTTCCTAATTGTGGGTTCTAGGGCTTGATTTGGGGCTCTAAGGAAAGAGTTTTTGGAAAGTGTGCTTTTAGAAACGAAGGTTTTTCTAGAAAGGAATCCTAGGGAGGAGTTTTTGGAAAGTGAATTTAGAAAGAGAGTTTTTGGAAAAGATTTTAAAGAGAAGGAGTTTTGGAAGGTGTGTTTTTAGAAACGTAGATTTTGGAAGGGAAATCCTAGAGGGGAATTTCTAGAAAGAAGATTTTAGAAAGAGAGTTTTTGGAAAGATTTTTGGAGAGAGTTTTTAGAAAGTGGATTTTGAGGAAAAGATTTTGGAGAGGAGTGGAAAAAGAGAGTTTTGAAAAATAGATTTTGGAAGGGAGTTTTTGAAAACAATTTTGAAGAGGAGAGTTTTAGGAAAGTATATTGAAAAAGGAATTTTTAGGAGGAAATTCTTGGAGAGAGAGAGAGTTTTTGGAAAGTACAAAAACATCTCACTTTCCTAAAGCGATTCTAGCCATAAGAGGGTTAGAACCACTTTAAGAAAGTGGTTTTAAAAACAAAGTTCGAAAATATAGGCCAAAAGGCCACTTTTAATATAACACTTTCCTAAAGCAACCCTAGCCATGGAAAGGCTAGAATCACCCTAGAATTGTGGTTTTGAAAACAAGTTTTTAGAAAAGAGATTTTGATGCAATTTTAAAAACAAGTTTGAAAACGATTTTTTGAAAAACAACTTTGAAAACGAGTTTTGGAAGATGCAAGACTATGATATGCACAATGCAATTTGGGGTCGTGAACATACAAGGCTAAGGCTTCACCATATAATCAAGGGGGCCGGACCCACGTGGTCTTTGGTTAGACTAGAAGAAAGCCCCCAACACGGCGACTCTCCCATAGTCCAATCCTACACATGGACCGGGAATCCCCTTGTTTCAAGCATGCAAAGAAAGGGGGGGAAAGAGATGGGGGATTAAAATAGAGAGAACCCAAGTGGGTTGGAGAGAGAAGAGAGAGGGGGAATGCGGAAATTTAAATAGGGAGCCTACCTTGTTTCTTATTTATTTTGCGCGCCGTGCAGTCTTCGGTCTTCGGTCTTCGGTCTTGATCTTCACCCTCAGTCTTCAAGGATTGTCTTCAGGCTTTGAATGGCTGCTCTTCAAGTCTTGAGAGAGTGGTTGAAGGCTAGTGTATGGAGTGTATAAGGGTGTGTATGAGTGTATAGGAGGCTAGGGTTTGTGTAGGGTGGCTAGGGTTTAGAAAACCTAGGGAGGCTAGGGTTTTTGAGGTGCTCGAGCTCTGTATATCGAATTGTATGATTTCTAGGTTAAGTTTGCAGACCCCTTTCACGTTGATCGAGGCTCTGTATTTATAGAGGGAAGACAAGCCTGGCGCCTGTTGCAGTGGCGCCAGGGCAAAATTTATACTGGCGCCACTAGGAGTGGCGCCATGCCATTTTTTGGCTTGGCACCACTGCTAGTGGCGCCAGCCATTTAGGAAACAATTAAGGTCAGCAAGCAACGTATATTTGACTAGATTTGGGCGCCTGTACTAGTGACTACCATGTAAATTTTAGCCTGGTTTCACTAGGAGTGACTCCAGAAAGTTCGGGAATGATTTGAAGGAGCCGGGAGTGACCCGGAAGGTCGGAAAGGAGCAGGAACACTTAAAATAGTTTCTTGGAGGTATTTGACTTGAAAAGTGAGGATTGGATGTGTCGGAAAGGTTAACCGAGCCTTTAGGGGCAAAACGGTCAATCGGATTGGAAAACTGCCGGGACAGACTCAAACTGTCCCGGAAGAAGACTTGGGGTCTGGAAACATTATTTAGAATGTTCCCAGAGGTTGCCGGTTTGATTCCCAGAGCCGGGGTGGTCGAAAAAGGAGACCGGCCCACTAGGGGCAAAACGATCATTTTGCACCGGGTTTGCCGGAACTAACACGGAATGGTCCGAAAAGGTAAAGGAAGATCGAGAACACTATAAAAAGTATTCTCAGGACATTACCGGCTTGATACCCAGAGCCGGTGTGGTCGAAGAAGGAGACCGGCCCTCTAGGGGCAAAACGGTCATTTTGTACCGAGTTTGCCGGAACTGACTTGGAATGATCCGGAAAGAGAAGGGAAGGTTGTGAATACTATAAAAAGTATTCTCAGACATTACCGGTTTGATACCCAGAGCTGGTGTGGTCGAAGAAGGAGATCGGCCCTCAAGGGGCAAAACAGTCATTTTGTACCGGGTTTGCCGGAACTGACTCGGAATGATCCGGAAAGAGAAGGGAAGGTTGAGAATACTATAAAAAGTATTCTCAGAAGGTTACCGATTTGATACCCAGAACCGGTGTGGTTCCCGGGGCGTTCGGATGCCTAGGGGCAAAATGGTCATCTTGACCGGAAAAGGTCCAAAGGGTAATGTAGTCATTTTTCACCGAAGTGAACTAACAGACATGGGTATTGACCTAGGTTTTGAGTGTTTCTGCCACTCGGACGGGGCTGAGTATTTCCACTACTCGGACGGGGTTGACGATTTGAGAGTACTTCCGCTACTCTAACGGTTCTGTGAGTATTTCTGCTACTCTAACGGTTCTGTGAGTACTTCCACTACTCTAACGGTTTTGTGAGTATTTCCGCTACTCAGACGGCTCTGTGAGTACTTCTGCTACCCTAACGGTTGAGTATTTCCGCTACTCGAACAGCTCTGTGAGTACTTCCGCTACTCTAACGGTTGAGTATTTCCGCTACTCGGACGGCTCTGTGAGTACTTCCGCTACTCTAACAGTTGAGTATTTCCGTTACTCTAACGGGGGTGTGAGTAGTTTTGCTACTCGGACCGTCTCGAGGAATAAACTGTCTCGAGAGAGGGATTGGAAAGAGGTCTTATCGTCTCCGAAGAGACGTGCCTAGATTGGAACCGTCTCGAGGAATAAACTGTCTCGAGAGAGGGATTGGAGAGGGGTCTTACCGACTCCGAAGAGACGTGCCTAGATTGGAACCGTCTCGAGGAATAAACTGTCTCGAGAGAGGGATTGGAAAGGGGTCTTACCGACTCCGAAGAGACGTGCCTAGGTTTTGAGTGTTTCCGCCGCTCTAACGGTGTTGTGAGTGTTTCCGCCACTCTGACGGTTTTGTGAGTGTTTCCGCCACTCTAACGGTTTTGTGAGTGTTTCACTACTCGGACCGTCTCGAGGAATAAACTGTCTCGAGAGAGGGATTGGAATTGAAATAAGAAAGGACAATGCCCCTAAGGGCATTTTGGTCATTTTGCCTCTATTTGGGCCTGACAGGCCCGCGAAGCGATGGAAAGGTGGAATTTAGACCTAGGGAATTGGATTCAATAGGAATATGCCCAAAATGACTTGAAAACAAGTCTGGACGGAGTGTAGACTGCCGAGCGGTCAAAAATGGGGTGCTTACAGCTGCCCCTCTTTTTCTGTCTTTGCTTGTCAAAGACAGAAAACGATAAGGGTAAGAGTCCCATGTTGACCGCGAGGCAGTCGGAGGGACGGACATTGAAAACCTTTCGACAACAGGGGTCGAAAACGAATAACGGGCCAAAAAGGCCTTCGAAAACGAGTTTTGGCCGGAAAAAGGGCAAAACTGCCCAGAATTTATACCTGGCGCCACTAGCAGTGGCGTCTTTGGTAAAAATCAACTGGCGCCTCTGCTAGTGGCGCCAGGCCTAAGGCTAAAAACTAGAAAATTTCTGGTTCGAACACCCACGGGATTCGAAGAGTTTTTGGAGAATCCGATAGTTTTCAAGTGGAAACCGACTTGAACCTTGAAGAAGCATTCCTTGGGGAGCACGGGTGATTGCTGGAGGGAGTCCACGTCGCCGGAAAAGTCGCCGGAAGTGAAGATTTCGCCAGAGAACTTCCAAAAGGTGAGTTTTCAAATTTTGTTGATTTTGATGTGTAGAACTTCGTTTGAATCATGCGAATAGTGGAAATTGATGTTTTGATATGCTTTGAACTCTTTGGTGATGTTTTTTTTGCAATTTGGTGGTTGTTTGATTGAATTTAAGCGATTATATGTAAATGTGTGAAGGGGGTTTTCTGCAGGAATGAGAAATTTGTTCCTACGGGCCTGGGTAATGGGTTTTCTGGCTATGTTTTTGTGCAATGTGCCTTAGAAAAATGTGTTTGACAACCGTATGAAGTTTCGTGATTTTTTGAAAACAGGGTGATTTTTTGATTTTTTGAAAAATAGAAAAACATTAGGAAAAATTAGAAAATTCAAGAAATTAATGAAATTGTTGAAGTTTGAAATTTGGAAAAATGTAGGAATATTTTGAAAGCATTTGAGGTGATTTTGAAAAATTTTGGGAGCTTTTTGAAAACCATTGATTTATTTGAAAAATAAAACATGAGTTTTGAAAATTTTGAAAAATTGGAAATTGTGCACGGGTGCCATTGTTATGTGATTGTGACGTAGGAAGGTGCATATTTCGTGTTTTGTGTTGATGTCATGAGCGTTGTAGGGGCTGCCTTTAAACGGGACTCTGCCGAAATTTTTAGAAATTATGAAAGGAGTTGGTTAAAATTTTAGAAACAGAATCTTTTTGAAGGGAAATGGCAGAGAACCCTTGAGATGTGATTTGGAGTTGGAAAATCAAGATGTGTGAAAATTTTATTTTTGATTTGTTATTCAAAATCCTTTATTTGTTTTGTGTTTTTTGTTTGTTTTATTTTATTGTTATTTAAACTGCATGGATGGTATATTTACATCACTTACCTTGGCTTACCTTTTTCAGGATGGCAGACGCAGGTGATGATGGTTCCGAGAGGAGACGCTGTTCAGGGAAGGCAGCCCGGACCGATTCTACTGGCGGTTCCAGTCGATCCAGAGGTAGTCGACGATCCGCCAGGCGATCCTCATCGAGCCAGAGCGGGCAGGGGAGTAGGCTACCTGTCGACCCTTTTCCTCCGGTTGAACAGGCTTTTGCTGAGGAGGTTGGCGCTGAGGAGGAGGTACCGGGCCTTGGGGACCAGGTGACCGGCTATGGGAGAGCCTCTTCCAGGCATAGGCAGACAGACGCCGACTTGAGAGACTTGCAGATACCAGATGTCCCACCTCTCGGGGATCTGGCCTATCACCCTAGTGTATATTCCAGACAGCATTTACCACCTCCGCGGGTACACACAGCTTTTCGAAGGGCTGTTCATCAGGTGTTTGTGACCATGCAACAGGCTGCCCCATCATACCGCGCCTTCTTGGCAGAGATCGGGTTTGGCGCCTTTATGGGATTACAGGCTAACCGCCTGAACCGGCATTTGGTACTGGCATTGGTTGAGCGGTGGTTCGGGGAGACTGGGACCTTCCATTTTGTCGGCTTCGAGTTAGGCCCTACTCCTCTAGATTGGGCGATTATTACAGGACTCTCCTTTGTCGGCCGGCGGATCACCCTGCACCCGGTCAGCAGGGATGAGGCCTGTTTGCTGTTAGACTTGCCCCAGCCTGAGCGTTCTGCATTCCCAGTCTCTTGGATCAGTTAGGGTGAGGGTACTTTTGCTACCGAGCCATCGCCTGCCCAGCGGGACATCATGAGATGGTGACTTGTGTTGTACATCATCTTTAGCTACTTATGCAACAACAACAAGTCACTCGTGCCGTGCCGTCTGGTGAGTATAGTAGCCGATCTGGGAGCTTTGTCTGAGTTGGACTGGGGGTCCTTTTCTTTTGGCTGCTTTCTTCGATCGATGCGGGTTCGGACTTCTTCTCGTTGGGGCAGCATGACTAGCTTTTGGCCCTTCCTTGTCTGGTGGAGTTACGAGTACCTGCCGGTGCGTCGCCCTGCAGTCGTTGAGGATGATCTCTATCCTCGTGCTTTGAGGTGGGCTCGTGACCGGGTAGCCCAGCGATCGGAGATTACTGACTTCGTGACGCTTTGGGCTAACCTGGAGCTGATTGAGGCGAGGGATGTGACCTGGTGGCCCTTCATTGGATCAGTCCATTATGAGACAGTCCGGTACCTGGTCCCGTTGTCTTTATCGAGAGCTGCTTTTCTCAGTGATGACACCTGGGAGTCCTATCTTGGAGAGCGGCATTGGAGACAGTTTCACGAGGAGTTTCGATCAGTAGGGGCTCCACCAGAGTACATGTTTGGAGCCCTGGTGGCCGGAGTACCCATTCCCTACTAGGAGCGCCAACCAGGTGCCGAGTTCTTGCTTCCTCCGGGTACGGATTACGCTGCGCACTTTGGAGCCCATTCGGTTGGTGCCTTCACCCGGTTTGAGGTAGTAGTCGGCGGGTATGCTGTTGGCCAGGAGGTGGTTGACCTATGGCGCCGTGCTGGAGGATATGTGCCCCAGGCTGAGTTTACTACTGTGAGAGACCAGAGAGATCGGTACCAGATGGAGCGGGACCAGTACCAAGCCGAGGTAGCTTCCCTGACGGCTCGGTTCTCTCAGATGGGTGGTGGGGGGGGGGGGCGGTAAGTTATTCTCTCCTTGCTCCTTTCTGCTATTGCTCTGCTATTGAAAAGTGAGGATTGGATGTGTCGGAAAAGTTGACCGAGCCTTTAGGGGCAAAACGGTCAATCGGATCGGAAAACTGCAGGGACAGACTCAAACTGTCCCGGAAGAAGACTTGGGGTCTGGAAACATTATTTAGAATGTTCCCAGAGGTTGCCGGTTTGATTCCCAGAGCCGGTGTGGTCGAAAAAGGAGACCGGCCCACTAGGGGCAAAACGGTCATTTTGCACCGGGTTTGCCGGAACTGACTCAGAATGGTCCAAAAAGGTAAAGGAAGATCGAGAACACTATAAAAAGTATTCTCGGGACATTACCGGCTTGATACCCAGAGCCGGTGTGGTCGAAGAAGGAGACCGGCCCTCCAGTGGCAAAACGGTCATTTTGTACCGAGTTTGTCGGAACTGACTCGGAATGATCCGGAAAGAGAAGGGAAGGTTGAGAATACTATAAAAAGTATTCTCAGACATTACCGGTTTGATACCCAGAGCCGGTGTGGTCGAAGAAGGAGACCGGCCCTCCAAGGGCAAAACGGTCATTTTGTACCGGGTTTGCCGGAACTGACTCGGAATGATCCGGAAAGAGAAGGGAAGGTTGAGAATACTATAAAAAGTATTCTCAGAAGGTTACCGGTTTGATACCCAGAACTGGTGTGGTTCCCGGGGCGTTCGGATGCCTAGAGGCAAAATGGTCATCTTGACCGGAAAAGGTCCAAAGGGTAATGTGGTCATTTTTCACCGAAGTGAACTAACAGACATGGGTATTGACCTAGGTTTTGAGTGTTTTCGCCACTCGGACGGGGCTGAGTATTTCCGCTACTCGGACGGGGTTGACGATTTGAGAGTACTTCTGCTACTCTAACGGTTCTGTGAGTATTTCCGCTACTCTAACGGTTCTGTAAGTACTTCCGCTACTCTAACGGTTCTGTGAGTATTTCTGCTACTCGGACGGCTCTATGAGTACTTCCGCTACCCTAACGGTTGAGTATTTCCGCTACTCGGACGGCTCTGTGAGTACTTCCGCTACTCTAACGGTTGAGTATTTCCGCTACTCGGACGGCTCTGTGAGTACTTCCGCTACTCTAACGGTTGAGTATTTCCGCTACTCTAACGGGGGTGTGAGTAGTTTTGCTACTCGGACCGTCTCGAGGAATAAACTGTCTCGAGAGAGGGATTGGAAAGGGGTCTTATCGTCTCCGAAGAGACGTGCCTAGATTGGAACCGTCTCGAGGAATAAACTGTCTCGAGAGAGGGATTGGAAAGGGGTCTTAAACTCCGAAGATCTCTAGAGAGAGGGAATAAACTATTGGATTGGAAAGGGGTCTTACCGACTCCGAAGAGACGTGCCTAGGTTTTGAGTGTTTCCGCCACTCTAACGGTGTTGTGAGTGTTTCTGCCACTCTGACGGTTTTGTGAGTGTTTCCGCCACTCTAACGGTTTTGTGAGTGTTTCACTACTCGGACCGTCTCGAGGAATAAACTGTCTCGAGAGAGAGATTGGAATTGAAATAAGAAAGGACAATGCCCCTAAGGGCATTTTGGTCATTTTGCCTCTATTTGGGCCTGACAGGCCCGCGAAGCGATGGAAAGGTGGAATTTAGACCTAGGGAATTGGATTCAATAGGAATATGTCCAAAATGACTTGAAAACAAGTCTGGACGGAGTGTAGACTGCCGAGCGGTAAAAAATGGGGTGCTTACGCTTGCCATATGTTGACGTCCTAACCTTGATTTGGCTTTGAAGATGGCTGATGCGAGCGATGGCGGTTCGGAGAGGAGACGTCGATTTGGGATGGGTGTTCGCGAGGATTTTGCTAGTAGTTTCAACCATTCTAGAGGCAGTCATAGATTAGCTAGCCAAGCATCCTCTAGGTAGAGTGGGAGGGGGAGTATGCCTCCAGTTGGCCCCTTCCTTCCAGTCGAGCAGGCTTTTGAGGGAGATATGGATGTAGAGGAGGAGGTACCGGGCCTCGACGACCATGTGATTGGTTATGGGAGGGCTTCTTTGAGATATAGGCAGACAGATGCTGATTTAGGAGATTTGGAGATACCAGACGTTCCTCCATTGGGGGACCTCGCCTACCATCCTAGTGTATACTCACTATAGCACCTACCCCCTCCTCGAGTACATACATCTTTTAGAAGGGCTGTCCATCTAGCTTTCAATACTATGTAGCGGGTGGCTCCATCTTATCAGGCCTTCTTGGCAGAAATCGGATTTGGGGCATTTATGGGATTACAGGCTAATCGCCCAGACAAACATTTAGTGTTGGCTTTGATTGAGAGATGGTTTGGTGAGATGGGTACTTTCCACTTTGTGGGCTTCGAGTTGGGTCCTACTCTATTGGATTGGGCCATCATTATAGATCTTTCTTTTGTTGGTCGATAGATCACCTTACAGCTAGTTAGCAGAGCCGATGCTTGTGCTTTGTTGGATTTGCCACCTCCTAAGGGTTCTGCTTTTTTGGTTTCTTGGCTTAGCTGAGACGAGAGTACCTTTGTTGTTGAGCCATCCCCCGTACAACAAGAGATCATGAGGCGATGACTTGTTTTGTACATCATTTTCAGCTATTTCTGCAATAATAAGAAGTTGATCTTTCCTTTCCAATTAGTGAGTGTGGTGGCTGATTTCGATTGCTTCCTCAGATCCATGCGAGTCCGAACCACCTCCTGTTGGGGTAGCGTGACTAGTTTTTGGCCCTTTTTGGTCTGGTAGAGCTATGAATACTTGTCGGTCCGCCGCCTGGAGGTAGTAGAGGTTGATCTCTATCCCCAGGCCTTGAGATGGGCTCGTGATCAAGTGGCTCACTGATAAGAGATTACCGACTTCGTGACCCTAGGAGTGAACCTGGAGCTGATAGAGGTGAGGGATGTGACCTGGCGACTGTTTATTGGATCAGTTCATTATGAGACAGTAAGGTATCTAGTCCTAATGTCTTTGTTGAGAATTTCCTTCTTGAGCGATGAGTCTTGGGAGTTCTATCGAGGTGACCGGTACTGGGGCTAATTCCATGATGAGTTTTGAGTACATATTCAAAGCTTAGGTCGAGGGGTTCCCATTCCGTATCAGGAGCGTCAGTCGGGCATTGGTTTTCTACTTCCTCCAGATACTGACTATGCTGTACATTTTGGAGCTTACTCTGTAAGTGTCTTTACCCAGTTTGAGGTGGTGGTCGGAGGTTACGCCATTGGTTAGAAGGTGGTTGACTTGTGACATAGAGAAGGAGGATATATACCCCAGGCCAAGTTCGTTGTTGTGAGGGATTAGAGGGACCGACACCAGAATGAGAGGGACTAGTTCCAAATGGAGAGGGATCAGTTCCAGGCCGAGGTAGCTGCTTTAACCACCCGGTTGGCTCAGATGGGAGGCAGCGGAGTATGGTATCCTTTCCTTGTCTTTGTTTTGACATTGCTTAGTTATTCATTTGCCTTGTTGATCTCGGTTCTTTCTTCTTTGCAGGATGCTGATGCTTCTAGCAGTCGGCCGCCTCCACCTAAGCCAAGTTTCAGAGACTTTGACCTAGACATTGATTTTGACCTTTGATGGATGTCCCTTATCATGGACCTAGCTCCTTTTTCGGTATCATCACCTGGACATGTATTTATTTTGTTTAGATAGTTTATTTGTACCTTTTGAATAGAATGGACATTAATGATTTAGATAGTCAGATGTGTGTATTAGTGTATGAGCAAGGATGGTTGTTTATGATTCACATAGCTAGGTATATGGACAGATGCATGTAGAGGGATGATGATGATGTATGTTTATTACACGTTCTAAAGATGATATTAAACTGTTTTGATGACTTTTATTTCTACAGGGAGCTATGTTCTATGTATACGAAGCTCATGCCGAACGTTTATAAAAATACATGCACATGTGAGGGATGCAACATTTAATGCAATGAATGGGGTGCTGTCAACTTCTGCATTCTTGAAATGATAACTTCTTCCTTTTTAGGGGTTTTATCTCTCTTTTGGTTCGACCTTACCTTGATTGGATGATAGCATTTTGTACCTTTCTCATCCTTTTGATCGACTCTGATTTTCTTTTTTGGGTTAGTGTATGGGATCATTTGGTTTGAACACTCAACCCTTGTGGCTTAGGCAACAGCTCACTTGACCTTTAGCAGAGCGATGAATAGCTAGTCTTTCAATCTAAGGAGACTTTGTTTTACGACCATAATATAGGCTAAGTTGTGGGGTTTTGTATCAACGCGATATCCATACTCGATTTTGATGTTGCTTTCAATAGGGTTTAGATCCATACCATCCTTGATTGGTCTCTTGGTAGGGTATTGTCTCCCATTATCCTTCTTTAACCTCGGTAACATGTCTAGTTTATTTAGATCAAACAATCATTTTTTAATGAGAGTGGACTTTGATAAGGTTGTAACGTAGGCCATGGTTTTGGATTTCTGTAAGAAAGGGGTAAAGGCTCAAACCTATTGCGTTTATTGGGTTTCTTTATTGCCTAGGATCACTCTTAGATTTTCCTTCTTGCCTTTGCCATATGCTCTTCAAGATTTTCCCCTTTTTTTTAGGGTAGCCTACCCCTTGATAACCCATTATTTTTGCTTTTTTTTTTCCCTAGTTTTTTTTCATTTACAAGATGAACACTTCTACAACTCCTTTCTCCTAGATCTTTTCCTTAATATTTCATTCTAACCAATTGTGGGCGGTGATCCCTAAGTTGGAGTTTCTTTGAAAAACATAACTGGCCCAAAG
Source organism: Euryodendron excelsum (assembly GCA_033060915.1). Taxonomy (NCBI): domain Eukaryota; kingdom Viridiplantae; phylum Streptophyta; class Magnoliopsida; order Ericales; family Pentaphylacaceae; genus Euryodendron; species Euryodendron excelsum. Next base: position 11,135,009 of record CM065385.1, read on the forward strand.
GGTTGTCGTGCCCCGATTTTTTGCACCCGAAAAAGACAAGTGAGAAAAACACAGTATTCTCTCGTTAGAACTCATCTTCCTAGAAAGATGAGTGAGACTAGGTTTGAATTGAAAAATTGATTTTAATTAAGGGTTTTTGGAAAACAATTTAGAGTCGCCATCAAACTTGATTAAGGTGAGTTAGATCACCTAAAACTAAGCACAATCCGAAGATTACACTTAGGGTTTTTGAAAAAAGAATTTTGAAAACTTCCTCAAGAAAGGATTTTTAAGAAAACGGATTGTTTGGCAACCTTTGGAAAAATGCAAGCCCCTTTTTGAAAATAACTTCATTTGGTCTTTGAAAACAGGGATCTAGGTTCGGAGGTTGGTTACGTATAGGGAAGATGTACTAAGCCATCACCCTACCCTACCCTTGTGGTACCTACATATCTATTCACCCTAGGTTCACTCATTAGAGTCTTCGATTAATACCCGTCCAAAACTATCCACTTTTAGAAAAGAAGTTTAACATGATGCATGATATGCAAGTGCAAGAATAGGACTTGATTTTTGAAAAGAGATTTGAAAAGAAAATTTTGATTTTATTTTGGAAATAGATTTTGAAAAGACTTGATTTGATTCTCGAAATGGATTTGAAAAGATAGATTTGATTTTGAAAGAAAGAAGATTTTTAGAATTGGAAGTTTGAAAAGTTAGGGAATTAGAAACTTAAGAAAATGTTGTGGAATTAGAATTTTAAGAAAAGTTATGACCACACCCATGAGGGTTGCTTACGTATCGCTTTTTGGGAATCAGGTCAGTCGTAGTTCAGACAAGAGTCCGATTAAAAATTAAAAGATTTTGATTTGAAAAGATTTTGGCTAGAAAAGAGTTTAGTTTGAGCTTGGAATAGAAGATTTAAAATAAGGATTGAACTTAGACCTAGAATTGAACTTGAAAGAGGATTTGACCTTTGAAAGAGAACCTGGACTAGATTTCGAAAGATGGAGCTTTGAAAATATCTTGACTTGAATTGACATTTGAAAAACCGTCTTGGTTTGGAAAAGAGTTTTTGGAAAGGAGTTGGAAGCTTCCTAGCTTTGGGGTTCAGGTTGAGCTAGGGTTTAGATATCCTGGGACTTAAGGTAACCTAGGGTTGAAGCATGTAATTGACTTGAACTTAGAAAGCTTGATTTTGGAAAGTTTGGTTTTAGGAAACCTAGACTTAGGAAGATAGGATTTAGGAAGGACTTGGGATTAAGAAAAATTTTATTGGAAAGTTTGATTTAGAAAACATGAAGAGTTGGAGTCTAGGAAAGATTGAATTTTGAAAATCTTAGAATTAGGAGAGTTTTGAAGTAGGAAAGTTCTGTTTCGGGAAAGTTTGAATTAGGAGAGTTTCATTTTAGGAAAGGCTTTGACATTGGAAAGTTTTGAAATTGGAATGTTTCCTTTTTTAGAAAGAGTTGATTTTTGAAAAGATTTAAATTAGGAAAAGTTTGATTTAAGAAGGATTTGGAATTTAGAAAATTTAGAATTTTAGAAAGATTTGGAATAGAAAGTTCAAAATTGGGAAAGGTTCGAAAGTTTGAGTTTTAGAAACACTTGAAGTTTAGGAAACGTTTGAGTTTAAGAGAAATTGAAAAATTTAAACTTTAGAAAGTTAAGATTTGGAAAGGTATGGAATTAGGAAAGGTTGGAATTAGGAAATATTTGGATTAGAAAAGATTTGGATTTTTATTTCCTAAAACAAAAGATTGGATTTTTTTTTCTAAAAAGAAATGATTTGATTTTTTTTTTTTAAAATGGAGGTTAGGATCTAGTCTCCTAAATGAGGAGATTGGATTTGGTTTCCTAAAACGGAGAGTTTGATTTGGCATGGAATTAGAAAGATGAAGTTTTGAAAATCCTAGATTTTGGTTAGAAAATAGGATTTGAAAATATATGATTTTGATGTAGAAAATAGGATTTAGTAACCTAAAGTTTGATGCAGAAAAGGAAGTTAGAAATTAGAGTTTCCTAATCATGGTTCTAGGGCTTGCCTTGGACTCCAAGGTGAAGTGTTTTTAGAAAGTAAATTTTGAAGAGAGTTTTTTGTAAAGGAGTTTGAAAACAAGTTTTGGAAAATAGATTTTTTGAAGAGAGTTTTTAAGGAGCAATTTTGGAAAGGTAATCGGAGAAAATTTTTAGAAAGTATGTTAGAAAAGAGATTTTAGAGAGTAGACTTGAAAAGAGAGTTTTTGGAAAAGGATTTTTGGAAAGAGTTTGAAAAGTGATTTTGGAAAAAGAGATTCTTTGAAAGTAAGTTAAAAAAAAAAGATTTTGGAGAGGATTTGAATGTGGACTTTTGCAAACTTTTAAAAATATCTTACTTTTCTAAAATGATTCTAACCATAAGAAGGTTAGAACTTTTCTAGGATTGTGGTTTTAAAAATAACAAGGATTTGAAAATATGGCTCATATTTGTCACTTTAAATGTAATACTTTCCTAATGCAACCCTAACCATGGAAAGGCTAGAATCACCTTAGGATTGTGATTTTGAAAATAAGTTTTGAAGAAGAAAATTTTAATACAAGTTTTGAAAACGATTTTGATGCAAATTTTGAAAACAAGTTTGAAAAGAAGCTTTGGGGAGATGCATAATTATGATATGCACAATGCAAGTTGGGGTCGTGAACATACAAGGTAAAAGGCTTCACTACACAATCAAGGGGGCCGAACCCACGTGGTCTCCAATTAGACTAAGAGAAAGCCCCCGACACAGTGACTTTCAATAACCTAATCTTACACATGAATCGGAGAGTCCCTTGTTTCAAGTATGCAAGAAAGGGGGAGGGGGGGTAGAAGATGGGGGGATTAAAATAGAAGAAAACCCAAGTGGGTTAGGAGACAGAAGAGAGAGGGGGAAATTACGTAAATGTACATAGGAAACCTACGTTGTGTCTTCTTTCATTTGCTTTACTTTATTTGCTTGCTTTACTTCAATCTTCACTTTGATCTTCAAGAGCTTCTAGGTTGTAGTCCTTCAAGTCTTCAATGGAGGCTATGAAGGCTAGTATGTAAGTGTATATAAGGGTATGTGAGTGTATATATGCTAGGGTTTGTATATGGAGGCTAAGGTTTGATGAACATAATGGGAACTAGGGTTTGGAAGGACTTCGAGCTTTGAATATTGAAAAGCAAATTCTTTTGATTGAGTTTGCAGACCCCTTTCACACTGGAGGAAGCTTTGTATTTATAGACAAAAGAATGAACTAGCACCTGATGTAGTGGCGCCAGACCAAAAATCTTACTGGCGCCACTAAGAGTGGTGCTAGGCCATTTTTTGGCTTGGTGCCACTACTAGTGGCGCTTATGAACAGTGGTACATACTCCTTCTCTTTCAATGGGGGATTGACTTGTGCAGCAGCTTCTCTCTATCTCAAGGCATAGCTCTTGAAGCTTCCTTTCTCACCTTTACTCATCATCATTAAGGACCACCGATTGGAAGTGGTCGATGTTGTGACGGTATTGGGCATTAAATGCATTGACTAGCTCAATCCAAGTAGTGATCTTCCTTAGCTTTAGACGAGCGAACCATTGTAGAGCAGACCCAGTGAGACTGTGTTGAAACAATTGTATAAGGAGCTTCAGATCGTTCCCATAACCACTGGTAATAGGGTTACCAGTGTCATCATACTTCTGGAAGTTAGGCATTTTGAACTTAGTAAGTCTTGGATGGTCAGGAAAGAAATAGAGCTCTTCATGGAAAGTAAACTCATAAGTTTCACGGCCATGGAGACTTTGCAGTGAATCTTCTAGCCCTTGGATTTTCAAACTGAGAGGGTCTAAGGGAGTTCTTTTCATAGTGGGCGAGAGCAGTATGATTTCTCCTTCATCAGTATTAGCCCCCTTGGCATCTTTCTTGTTCTTTCTAGTATCATCAGATTAAAGCATAATCCTTAGGTTAGCGAGTTCAGGGTCTTTGGAAGAAGTTATGAACGACGATAGGATTGCAACAGCATCTTTCATGGCCATGGATTGAAGAGCTTGAACATTTCATCAATTTTTGTCGTCATTTCATTGACCTCCTCTCGAGAGACTTGGGATGGTTCTTCAGGGTTGGCGGCCATAAGTGAGGCTCTTCGTCGGGTGATAATGGGGTCTCTAGGTGGATGTTGACCTTTCTTGGTGTAAGCACCCCATTTTTGCTCGCTCGGCTATCTTCGAGCTAACTAAGCTCACTTTCACACATCACATGTGTATTTAGACTCTAAGCCCACCTTTTTAACTTGAGTTTAGTCCACCAGTCGCTTCCCAAGCCCGTAGGGCCCACTTGAAGTTAAATGGCCATTTTGCCCTTAGGCATCCGAACGCCCCAGGGACCACGCCGTCTTTGGGTATCAAACTGGTAGCCTCCTGAGAATACTTCTTATAGTATTTCCAACCTTCCTCTACCTTTCCGGATCATTCCGAGTCAGTTCCGCAAACCCGGTGCAAAATGACCGTTTTGCCCCTAGTGGGCCGGTCTCCTTTTCCGACCACACCGGCTCTGGGTGTCAAACCGATAACTTTCTGAGACTGCTTTTTATAGTGTTCTCAACCTCTCTTTACCTTTCCAAATCATTCCGAGTCAGTTCCGCAAACCCGGTGCAAAATGACCGTTTTGCCCCTAGTGGGCCGGTCTCCTTTTCCGACCACACCGGCTCTAGGTGTCAAACCGGTAACTTTCTAAGACTAATTTTTATAGTGTTCTCAACCTCTCTTTACCTTTCTGAATCATTCCAAGTCAGTTCCGGTCAACCCGGTACAAAATGACTGTTTTGCCCCTAGTAGGCCGGTCTCCTTTTCCGACCACACCGGCTCTGGGTATCAAACCGGCAACCTTTAGGAATATTCTAAATAATGTTTTCGAATCCCAAGTCTTCTTCTGGGACAGTCCGAGTCTGTCCCGGCAGTTTCTCTACCAGATTGACCATTTTGCCCATAACGGCCCGGTCAACCCTTTCGACACATCTTGTCCTCATTTTTCAAGTCAAATACCTCTGAGAAGCCATTCTAAGTGTTCCTGCTCTTTTCCGACCTTCTGGGTCATTCTTGACTTCTTCAAATCATTCCCGAATTTTCCAGAGTCATTCCTAGTGAAGCCAGGCTAAAGATTACATGGTAGTCACTAGTACAGGCACCCAAATCTAGTCAAAGATACGTTGCTTGCCGACCTTAAATATTTCCTAAATGGCTGGCGCCACTGTAACAGGCGCCAGTGTTGTCCAACCTCTATAAATACAGAGCCTCCTCCAACGTGAAAATGGTCCATCAACTCAGTCTAAAAATCATATAATTCGATATACAGAGCTCGAACACTCCCTAAACCCTAGCCTCCTTAGGTTTTCCAAACCCTAGCCACCATACACAAACCCTAGCCTCATATACACTCCTATACATCCCCATACACTTATACACCAACCTTCAACCCTCTTTCGAAGACTTGAAGAGTTGCAATCTGAAGTTTGAAGCTTGAAGACAACTCTTGAAGATTAAAGACGAAAATCAAGACAAAGACCGAAGACCGAAGAAAGCAAGGTGCGCAAAATAAGTAAGATACAAGGTAGGTTCTCTATTTAAATTTCTGCACTTCCCCCCTCTCTCTTCTCTCTCCTAACCCACTTGGGTTTTCTCTATTTTAATCCCCCATCTCTTTCCCCCCCTTTTTTTGCATGCTTGAAACAAGGGAATTCCCGGTCCATGTGTAGGATTGGGCTATTGGAGAGTCACTGTGTCAGGAGCTTTCTTCTAGTCTAACCAAAGACCATGTGGGTTCGGCCCCCTTGATTATGTCGTGAAGCCTTAACCTTGTATGTTCACGACCCCAAAATTGCATTGTGCATATCATGATCTTGCATCTTCCAAAAGTTGTTTTCAAAATCGTCTTTAAACTTGTTTTCAAAGTGTTGGCCCAAGTAGGCAACCCAAGAGGGAGGGTGAATTGGGTTTTATAGAATTTTTAACAAGAGTTTCAACTAAAAAATCGTTTATGTATTTTAGTGACAAATAATCAAAGTATATGTATCAAGCAAATGAAGTGTACATTAAAACAAGTATTTGCAAGCATGCATAATGAGCAAGTAAGCAAAACAGAGGCAGAAGAAATATGCACCAGATTTATAGAGGTTCGGCTAACCTTGCCTACGTCCTCTCTTCTTCGATCCTTTCGAAGGAATTCCACTATGCAATACTCCTTACACAGCCGCTGGTTGTGCCACGAGTGCCCAGCTCACTCTTACAAAAGCTTCTTCCCAAGCTTTCAAAACCCAAGAGATTTTTTCCAAGCTTCTCTTAAACTTACAAGTGTTTTTCCAAGAACACTCAAACTTACACGGTTACAAACCCACCCAAACGAGAATGAATGAAGATTATACAAAGAGTGACTCTCTTAGTGAGTATACAAATGAATACAACTCAATGGATAACTTTAAACACTCAGCAAAAATATATGGCAGTTAGGTACAGGTAATTTTCAGCTTCAAGCACTTGATATGAATGGTATTATTGCTCTTCTCTTCTTGTTTGAAGCTGTATGTATCTCATATATATAGGTATGGATCGATTCTAGCCGTTGGAGAAGTATGGGAGAAGATTTGGTTGTGTTTGTGCCCATACTGTCTGTCAGAAAACTAGCCGTTACGGTCTAGGAATTGACTCTTTTCACAATAAGTCGACTCTTTTTGCATTTCAGCAGATTTTTCAAGTTTATGTCCAAATGAGTCGACTCTTTTGTCCCAGGAGTCAACTCTTTTCAACAGTCTGCAGAATTGTTTGTTCTCTGTTGCAATGAGTCGACTCTTTTTGGCCAGGAGTCGACTCTTTTCAGCTTCCAGCAGAATTCCAAGGCTCTGTTCGAATGAGTCGGCTCTTTTTGCTTGAGGAGTCGACCCTTTTTCCAAAAACCCATATTTTTGCAACTTTTCTTCATTCTTTTTCAAAGCTTCCAATCTCTTCAAGGATCATCTAAATAGGCTTTTTAAAGCTTGCAAACACTTCTTCAAGATTAGATGACTCCAAGAACATCTTCAATCCATTCAAGATGAATTTTCTTCATTTTCATCACTTGTAGAGCTCTTCCATTATCATAGCTTCATCCATTGATTCAAGTTTTCTTCAATATCTTCAAGAGAGCTTCCATGACTTAGAATCTTCATTTCTTCAATCAACATGGCTTCTCAATGGACTTCAACAACTCAAGAAAGCTTTCCAAATCTTGTGATTCCTTCCATGACTTCAAGACATCTTTACATCTATCAAGAAAGCTTTTATGTTTTTGAGTTGGTCTCTTCTTTTTCCATTCTTGCAAGATATCTTCAAGTCCTCAAAGTCTTCAATCTTTTCAATCAAGACTTTTAGCATTTTCATTCTTCTTCTTTGATATCCATCATCTTCATTCCCTTATAAAATCACCATTGTAGAATATGCTATTCTTTCATGCTTATCAATCTTCAATCTAGGATTTTCATCAACTTGAGAATCCTTTTTCTTCTTATAATATCACCTTTGTAGAATACATCACTTCATCATGCTTTTCATCATAAGACCTCTATTATGATAAGCTTCAAGTCAAGATCTAATTAATAATTCATCTGCACACTAAGTAGAATTATTAGATCATTTAACCATATTTTGTTACCATCAAAATCAAGGCATTGATTCAACAATCTCCCCCTTTTTGATGATGACAAAACATTAAAAATATATGCAATTAATTTCAACATGAAACATGAGGATTAATATGTATGGGAAGTATGAGACTTCAAATGTCCAGTACTTCAAATTTTCAGTTTTCTTCCCTGTTTCAATATATTTTTCATAAGTATTTCTCCCCCTTTTTGTTAATCAATCAAAAAGGTATGCAAATTTGGAATGAAAAAGGGGGAATCATAGTCCAAATAAGGAAATTTCTCCCCCTTAATGAAGGAGTTTTCTATGAAAGGGCTTAAAAAATTTAAGAGTATAAACAGTATGCTCAAAATTCTAAGAGGCTTAATAACTGGCAATAGCAGAAAAAAAAAGTAGAGAAAGTAGGATTTTTATACCAATCATTTGCTCCCCCTTTCTTTTGTACTCGTTGTTTGAGAGTTTTATGGCTTAAGATCCACTGAATCAGGTTCATGTGCTTCAACTTCATTAAACCAATGCTCCCCCTTTCCTTTGCAGTTGATGCCTTATGATATAATTCAGGGTAGTGCATTGAGGAGTGTTTTCTCTCCTTTTGATCTTTTTGAGAAAAATTTCTCCCCCTTTTTGTCAAATCCTCAAAAAGAGGAGTAATAGATGGAGAAAAAAAGACAGGTACAATAGCAAAAAAAATTGAAGACAATGATGTTTATGTGAAGATCATTTACTAAGACAGTTAAAGCAATTATTTATTCAGCAAAATCAACCAATGTTAAAGCAATCATTCATTCAGCATTGGTAAAGCAATCATTCATTCAACCAAACACAAATGAGATAGCAATGTTAAGATAAAGAGATTCAAAACACACCATTCATTCATAAAGAAATATTGAAAGAGTTTAACAAAAAGAACCATCCACAAACATATTACATGATGCTTTAGAAAATGTCTTGTTCAAAAACAGAAAATAGAGAGTTCAGAGGCAGAGGTCTTCATTTTCTTTTGGGAGAAGGGGTTTGAGAGAGATCGACTGGATTATCAGCAGTGTTTGAAAATTTAATGCTTGAAGGTCTTTGTCTCAGGCCATATTTGTGAGGAGCAACAGAAGACTTTGAAGGAGTTTGGTCAAGGGGATCAGAGGGGTCTGCAGGTGATGGCTGAGAAGAGGTATGCCCCCTTCCACTGGATCCTTCCAACTCATTTGTACTTGAGTCCTCTGCTGCAAATTTTGCTGCTGAAGGGAAAAGAGGCTGGTATTGGTCTCCCACCAGCTTCTTCATATATTTGCCAATATGCTCAGTGGAAAGAGCAATGTCATTGACAACTTTCTCTCTGATTTTGGTTCCTTCAGACACAAAGGCCTTGCTCAATTCTCTTACCTTCTTTTCAACAAAGAATAATCTAGTTGCCCCATTATCAATTTTCTTATCTAATTTGGTGAACATCTCTTCTTGATGCCTTTTCAAGTCTCTTACCATGCTCATCAAAATACTCATATCCACTGATTGGCCACCTGGAACAATGCTCATTGGAAAAAGTTCCCTTGGAGTAGGAGAAGAGGCAGGTCTAGAGGGTTCACCACTTTCTGGTATGGCACTGGAAGGTTCACCTCTTTCAGTGGATTCAATTCCAGGAGTCCCACTATCAATGTGTTTCTCTTTTCTAGGGGTCCAGGTCTTGCTCTATGGGTTGAAGTGATAGCCCATCCTTGACAAAGTTTTCTGATTATACTCATCAGAATTAGAATCAGGAGTTCTATGCTTTTCACCCCTTAAGTCTATCTTGAAGTGTTTAAAAATTTTGGTCAAGAGGATCCCATAGGGTAGGCTAACTTTGGTTCTTGATGCCTTGACAATGTGCTCTAAAATAAACTCAGGCAAATCAATTTTGGTGTCTGTCAAATAAGCCCAGAGGAAAAACAATTCCCTTTCAGTGATGTAGTCAAACTTCCCACCTTTAGGAATGAGAATGTGACAAATAAAGTGATGCACCAATCTCAATTCCAAAGGCAACTCATTGGCCATGGGTTGAAATGAATCATCAGTAATTTCCTTTCCTAGTAAAGCAGATAAAGCAGTCTTTCTACTAACATCTTTCTTGTCCATTTGCCCACCACTACCAATTTTTAAAATTTGACAAATCACTCCTTTAGTGAGGGTAATGGTTTCACCCTTCACATAACTAATCACATTTACTTCTCCAGTTTCCTTTTCTACATGGGCATAGAATTGTCCCACAATTTTAGGATATACAACATCCTTTAACAAAGTAATGGATTTCCAACCAAGGGCTTCAAATTTTGGTTCAAATGCAAACTTCTCTTTAGCAAAGAAAGCATAATCTATCCATCTTCCATTTAAAATGACTCTAGAAGAGAAAATTTTCTCATACTAATCTTGATTTGATTTCTTCTCAAAGTAAATGGTGTTGTCGAGAAATACATCTTCCTCCTCCTCAGTTTGCTTCCCTCTTCTCCTCTTTGGAAGCTTAGAAGAGTCCCGTTTAGTCTTCCTCTTCGTTCCTCTCTTGGATATGGGAGTCGGCTCTTTTAGGGCTTTCTTGCCTTTCTTCGATGGAGCAGATTTAGGAGCCATGGAGGGTTGTAAATGACGGTTGAAGGAAGTTAGAAAGACTCTAGGATGATCAAATATAGGTTGGGTAAGGATTGAGGGAGAGTTTTTCGGTGGTTGGAAGTGGAGATGGCGGTTGATCGTGAAAGAAGAAAGCAATTTGAAACGGTGGAATGATTTGAATAAAACAGGGGTGTTACAGTTTTAAAGTAGTTTTAACTTAAATGAGTCAACTCATGGTTAAAAAGGGACGACTCTTTTTGAGCGAAGAAAGCTTCCTGAGCTCTCTGTTCAAATGAGTCGACTCTTTTGCCAGGAGGAGTCGACTTTTTTCAACAGAGGACATCTGGGGCTAATTCCAGAGTCCAGGAGTCGACTCTTTTGGAGCATGAGTCGACTCTTTTTCTCCAGAAATGCAAAGATGTGTTTTTAAAAGCCATGAAATGCATCAAACAAGTTTGTAATCAATTTCAAGGATACTTATGCATTTATCAAACATAGATAGACATCTAAGCATTCAAGATAAAGGGTTGCTCATTCCCAATTCTCTCCTAATCATACAAAACCTATCTTCATTCAAGGGTTTTGTGAATATATCTGCAAGTTGATGTTCAGTACTCACAAAATCAAGCAAGATGTCACCTTTTTGCACATGATCACGTATAAAATGATGTTTAATCTCACTGTGCTTTGTGCGAGAGTGTTGGATAGGGTTTTTAGTCAGATTGATGGCACTTGTGTTATCACATCTAACTGGAATATGTTCAAATGTTAAACCAAAGTCCTCTAATTGATGTTTTATCCAAAGCACTTGTGCACAACAACTTCCGGCTGCAATATACTCAGCCTCGGCTGTAGAAAGTGCAACAGAGTTTTGTTTCTTACTAGACCATGAAACAAGCATATTTCCAAGAAATTGACAAGATCCACTAGTGCTTTTTCTATCAACTTTGCTACCAGCATAATCAGCATCTGAATAACCAATTAAGTTCAAAGATGTGTTTTTAGGATACCACAATCCAAGATTAGGTGTGTGCTTAAGGTATCTAAATATTCGTTTAACAGCAACAACATGTGATTCCTTTGGATTAGTTTGAAATCGAGCACACAAACATACACTAAACATAATATCAGGCTTACTAGCAGTCAAGTAGAGCAATGAGCCTATCATACTTCTATATAGCTTGGTATCTACTGAAATACCTTTCTCATCACTGTCAAGTTTTGTTGAAGTATTCATAGGAGTGCCCAATGGTTTCGCATTTTCCAGCCCAAACTTCTTGAGTAGATCTTTGATGTATTTAGCTTGGTTAATGAAAATTCCTTCCCTTGATTGTTTGATTTGAAGTCCAAGGAAGTAATTGAGCTCACCCATCATGCTCATCTCAAACTCACCCTGCATACACTTAGCAAATTCTTTGCAAAGCTTTTCATTGGTAGAGCCAAATATAATGTCATCAACACAAATTTGCACAATCAACATGTCATGATTTTGAACCTTTATAAAAAGAGTTGTATCAACCTTTCCTCTCGTAAAATCATTTTCAGTTAAAAATTTGCTTAGCCTTTCATACCAGGCCCTTGGGGCTTGCTTTAAACCATATAATGCTTTAGTAAGTTTGAAAACATGTTCTGGAAATATAGGATTTTCAAAACCAAGAGGTTGTTCAACATACACCTCTTCAGATATAAAACCATTCAAGAATGCACTCTTCACATCCATTTGATAGAGTTTGAAATTCTTGAAACATGAGAATGCAAGCAACATTCTAATGGCTTCTAATCTAGCTACAGGTGCATATGTCTCATCAAAATCAATACCTTCTTTTTGACTATAGCCTTGAGCTACAAGTCTAGCCTTGTTTCTAATAATGGTTCCAGATTCATCCATCTTATTTCTAAACACCCATTTGGTTCCAATTACAGGATGATCTTTAGGTCTAGGAACAAGATTCCAAACCTTATTCCTTTCAAATTGGTTTAATTCTTCTTGCATGGCCATAATCCATGACTCATCATTTTCAGCATCTTGAAAACATTTTGGTTCTATTTGTGAAAGAAAAGCAAGATGATTACACACATTTCTAAGAGATGATCTTGTTCTTACCCCTTGTGATGGATCACCTAGTATTTGCTCTGTTGGATGGTTGTGGACAAATTTCCACTCCTTTGGCAATCCTTCATTCTCATTTTGTTGGCTTGAGGAGTCATCTTGATTTCCTTTGTCATGTGGTGAAGCTTCATTTTGAGTTTGATCAATGTTCATCTTATCCAAGTTCTTCTCCACATCATCTATATCATCATTCACAACCTTTCTAGACAAAGAGTGTAGTTCTTCAAAAGTAACATGAATTGATTCTTCAACAACTAAGGTTTTCTTATTGTAAACTCTATAAGCCTTGCTATGTGAAGAATATCCTAGAAAGATAGCTTCATCAGATTTTGCATCAAATTTACCAAGGTTGTCCTTATTATTATTCAACACAAAGCATTTACATCTAAAAGCTCTAAAATATGAAACATTTGGTTTCTTGTTTTTCCACAGCTCGTATGGGGTTTTATTTAAAAATTTTCTTACCAAAACTCTGTTTAACACATAGCAAGCTGTGTTAACAGCTTCAGCCCAGAAATATTTTGGCAAATTGTTTTCACAAAGCATTGTTCTCCCCATTTCTTCCAAAGTCCTGTTTTTCCTCTCAACAACTCCATTTTGTTAAGGAGTTCTAGGTGCTGAAAAGTTATGTTCAAAACCATTTTCATCACAATATGTTTCAAAAGGTTTGCAATCAAACTCACCACCATGGTCAGTCCTAATTGCTGTGATTGTAAATCCTTTTTCGTTTTGAACCCTTTTACAAAATTTGGTAAAGAAAGCAATTGTTTCATCTTTGTGAGCTAGAAAGAATGTCCATGTAAACCTTGAGTAATCATCAACAATGACAAGAGCATATTGTTTACCAGCCAAGCTTAGAGTTCTAGTTGGTCCAAACAAATCCATATGCAATAGTTGAAGTGGTCCAGAAGTAGAGAGCATGTTGGTAGATTTAAAAGATACTCTGGTTTGTTTTCCCATTTGACATGCATCACAAGTTTTGTCTTTTTCAAAATTGAGTTTGGGAAGACCATTTACTAACTCATTTTTAGAAATTTTTGAAATAATGCTCATACTAATATGGCCAAGCCTTCTATGCCACAACCAACTATCCTCTTTGCTCATAGCAGCAAGGCATTTGATCTTACAAGAAGATAATTCATTTAAGTTGAAAGTGTAAATATTGCCTTGTCTATGGCCAGTTAATATGATCTTATCATTTATGTTTACTACATTACATTTAGATGATTCAAACACTACTTTGCAACCTTTGTCACACAATTGACTAATGCTTAACAGGTTGTGTTTAAGTCCTTTAACAAGTAGAACATTCTCAATAGAAGTTGAAGAATTTTTACCAATACTACCTATACCGATGATCTTGCCTTTGCTATTATCTCCAAAAGTGACCAATCCTCCATCTTTTGGTGTGAGAGAAGTGAATTGAGTTTCATCTCCAGTCATATGTCTTGAACAGCCACTGTCCAAGTACCATTGATCCTTTTTGGAGTTGGCTTGAAGACACACCTACAAAACAAGCAACTCAACCTTTGACCTTTGGTACCCAAATCATCTTGGGTCCAGTGGAGTTAGTCTTCAATGTTCCTTTTGGAACCCAAGCTTTCTTGACAGCATGAGATTGTTTTATAAGGAAACATTGATTTGCAAAGTGACCTCTCTTATGACAATAGAAGCATGTGATTGGTGCTTTTGAAAACTTTTTATGTTTAAAAACATTGTAACCTATTCTAGCCTTGTCAAGAGAGTAATTTCGTTTACCAAGCATAACATCAAGTTTATCTCTTCCATTGACACATTTAGAGAGAGATTTTTCTAAATCAGTGACTTTTTCTTTTAAAGCAGAGTTTTCATTTTTCAAAGTGTCATTTTCATTTTGTAACTCTTCACTTTCTTCTGTGAGAGTGAATACCATATTCTTGAGAAGATTGTTTTTGATGCTTAGCTTTTTAAATTCAACTATCAAATCATCAAAAGCATTTTGCAATTCATTAAAAGAAAAATCAGAATTAGTTACCTCTGTTTATTCTTCATGTGCCATAAGACATAGGTTGGCTACTTCATGAGTTTCAGATTCATCTAAGCTTGAATCCTCACTGTCACTCCATGTTGCAGCTAGAGCCTTCTTCCCTCTTTCTTTCTTTCCTTTCTTTTTCAGCTGAGGACACTCATTTCTCATGTGTCCTGGCTTTTTGCATTCGTAGCATATGATGGTAGAATCCTTGTTGTTGGATTCACCCTTTGCTTCAATATTTTTTCCTCCCTTCCACCTTCTTCTCATGAATCTCTTGAATTTTCTTGTGATGAGAGCAAGATCTTCCTCATCTTCTTCTTCACTTCCAGATTCATTTTCTGATGTGGTGGTCTTGAATGCAACAGACTTCTTTTTCTTGTCCTCTTCTTCTTGAGCATTCTGTTTTCGGGTTAGCTCATAAGTCATAAGAGAGCCAAGAAGTTCTTCAAGAGGTAGAATGTTGAGGTCTTTAGCTTCTTGAATGGCTGTCACCTTTGCTTCCCATGTCTTTGGCAGTGATCGTAAAATTTTCCTCACCTGTTCACTGTTAGGATACACTTTTCCAAGAGACTTTAAGCCATTTACAATGTCAGTGAATCTAGTGAACATCTTAGTTATAGACTCATCAGATTTCATTCTAAATAATTCATAGTTATGCACAAGAACGTTAATTTTTGACTCCTTGACCTGATTTGTTCCTTCATGAGTTACTTCAAGTCTGTCCCAAATTTCTTTGGCAGATTCACAGGTAGAAATTCTATTGAACTCATTTGGATCTAATGCACAATATAAGATATTCATAGCCTTAGCATTAGATTGCATAAGCTTCATGTCATTCTCATCCCATTCATTTTCAGGTTTAGGGATAACTTCTCTTTCAATAACTTTGCTGGGAGTTTTAGGACCATTAACGATAATCATCCATAACTCATAATCAACAGATTGAATATAAATCCTCATTCTATTCTTCCAATAGTTGTAGTTTGTACCATTAAACATTGGAGGTCTGTTAGTGGATTGACCCTCACCTAGAGAGCTTCCAAATATGGTTGCCATGGATCAACTCTAAGGATGTTAAGCCTTTAAACTAGAGTACTAGCTCTGATACCAATTGTTGGCCCAAGTAGGCAACCTAAGAGGGGGGTGAATTGGGTTTTATAGAATTTTTAACAAGAGTTTCAACTAAAAAATCGTTTATGTATTTTAGTAACAAATAATCAAAGTATATGTATCAAGCAAATGAAGTGTACATTAAAACAAGTATTTGCAAGCATGCATAATGAGCAAGTAAGCAAAACAGAGGCAGAAGAAATATGCACCAGATTTATAGAGGTTCGGCCAACCTTGCCTACGTCCTCTCTTCTTCGATCCTTTCGAAGGAATTCCACTATGCAATACTCCTTACACAGCCGCTGGTTGTGCCATGAGTGCCCAGCTCACTCTTACAAAAGCTTCTTCCCAAGCTTTCAAAACCCAAGAGATTTTGTCCAAGCTTCTCTTAAACTTACAAGTGTTTTTCCAAGAACACTCAAACTTACACGGTTACAAACCCACCCAAACGAGAATGAATGAAGATTATACAAAGAGTGACTCTCCTAGTGAGTATACAAATGAATACAACTCAATGGATAACTTTAAACACTCAGCAAAAATATATGGCAGTTAGGTACAGGTAATTTTCAGCTTCAAGCACTTGATATGAATGGTATGATTGCTCTTCTCTTCTTGTTTGAAGCTGTATGTATCTCATATATATAGGTATGGATCGATTCTAGCCGTTGGAGAAGTATGGGAGAAGATTTGGTTGTGTTTGTGCCCATACCGTCTGTTAGAAAACTAGCCGTTACGGTCTAGGAGTCGACTCTTTTCACAATAAGTCGACTCTTTTTGCATTTCAGCAGATTTTTCAAGTTTATGTCCAAATGAGTCGACTCTTTTGTCTCAGGAGTCGACTCTTTTCAACAGTCTGCAGAATTGTTTGTTCTCTGTTGCAATGAGTCGACTCTTTTTGGCCAGGAGTCGACTCTTTTCAGCTTCCAGCAGAATTCCAAGGCTCTGTTCGAATGAGTCGGCTCTTTTTGCTTGAGGAGTCGACCCTTTTTTCAAAAACCCATATTTTTGCAACTTTTCTTCATTCTTTTTCAAAGCTTCCAATCTCTTCAAGGATCATCTAAATAGGCTTTTTAAAGCTTGCAAACACTTCTTCAAGATTAGATGACTCCAAGAACATCTTCAATCCATTCAAGATGAATTTTCTTCATTTTCATCACTTGTAGAGCTCTTCCATTATCATAGCTTCATCCATTGATTCAAGTTTTCTTCAATATCTTCAAGAGAGCTTCCATGACTTAGAATCTTCATTTCTTCAATCAACATGGCTTCTCCATGGACTTCAACAACTCAAGAAAGCTTTCCAAATCTTGTGATTCCTTCCATGTCTTCAAGACATCTTTACATCTATCAAGAAAGCTTTTATGTTTTTGAGTTGGTCTCTTCTTTTTCCATTCTTGCAAGATATCTTCAAGTCCTCAAAGTCTTCAATCTTTTCAATCAAGACTTTTAGCATTTTCATTCTTCTTCTTTGATATCCATCATCTTCATTCCCTTATAAAATCACCATTGTAGAATATGCTATTCTTTCATGCTTATCAATCTTCAATCTAGGATTTTCATCAACTTGAGAATCCTTTTTCTTCTTATAATATCACCTTTGTAGAATACATCACTTCATCATGCTTTTCATCATAAGTCCTCTATTATGATAAGCTTCAAGTCAAGATCTAATTAATAATTCATCTGCACACTAAGTAGAATTATTAGATCATTTAACCATGTTTTGTTATCATCAAAATTAAGGCATTGACTTAACACAAAGTTGTATCAAAATCTCTTTTTCAAAACATGTTTTCAAAATCACAATCCTAGGGTGATTCTAGCTTTTCCATGGCTAGGGTTGCTTTAGGAAAGTGTTACATTTAAAGTGACCAATATGGTCCATATTTGCAAATCTTCTTGTTTTCAAAGCCGCTTTCCTAAAGTGTTTCTAGCTCTCTTAGGGTTAGAATTGCTTTAGGAAAGTGAGATGTTTTTATACTTTCCAAAAAGCTCTCTTTTCAAAAATATCTTTCTAAAAATCTCTTTTTCAACATATTTCCCAAAAACTCTTTTTTCGAAAATTGTTTGCAAAAACTCCCTCCAAAGATCTATTTTTCCAAACTCCCCTTTTCAACCCCTTTCCAAAACGTTCTCTTCAAAGTTCACTTTCCAAAAAACGTTCCCTAGGTCTCTTTCCTAGAAAAAGTCTCTCCAAAAGTTTTTCCAAAAACTCTCTTTCCAAAATCTCCCTTCTAGAAACTCCCCTCTAGGATTTTCCTTCTAAAATCTTCGTTTCCAAAAACACACTTTCCAAAAACTCCTTCTCTTTAAAATCTCTTTCCAAAAGCTCTCTCTTCGAATTCACTTTCCAAAAACTCCTCCCTAGGATTCTCTTTTAGAAAACCTTCGTTTCCAAAAACACACTTTCCAAAAATCCTCTCTCTTTAGAGCTCAAATCAAACCCTAGAACTCACAATTAGGAAAGCCTAATTTTCTTTCCAAAAACATGATTTTCAAAACTTTGCCCCAAACCTAGGTTTCCAAAATCTCTCGTTTTCTATATCCAAGCTATACACATTTTCAAAACCTCTTTTCCACGTCAAAATTCTACACTTCCAAATCTAGGGTTTCTAGAAACTTCCTTTTCCAAATCCTTGTCAAATCAAATCTTCTCTTTAAGACACCAAATCCAATTTTCCCGTTTAGGAAACTAGATCCTATCCTCCGTTTTTGGAAATAAATCAAACCTTTGCTTTTAGAAACCAAATCCAATCCCTTCCTAATCCAAACCTTTCTTAATTGAACTCCTTCCTAATTTCTTACTTTCTTAAACCATAAGTTTCTTAAACCTAAATTTTAAATCTTTCCTTAAATTTCAAAATCCAAATCTTTCCTAATTCGAATCCTTCCTAAGCTTCTCCTTTCCTAAATCTTAAGTTTTCAAAACTTGAACATAAAAATCTTTCCTAAATTTTAAAACTCAATTTCCACATCCTTCCTAACTCCACTCTTTCCTAATTCTACCCCTTTCCAAATCTAATTTTTCAAACATCTCCTAAATTCAAACATTTCCTAATCTCAAGATTTTCTAAAAAACTCTAAAACTTTCTAAATTCTAAACTTTCCTAAAGCTTCAAATCTTTTCAAATTGAAAACTTTCTAAACTCACAACTTTCTTATTTTCAAAACTTCCTTGTTTTTGAATCTTTCTAAATTTCAAAACTTCCCTATTTCAAAACATTCCAAATTCAAAACTTTCCTATTTCAAAACATTCTAAATTCTAAACTTTCCAACTTTCAAAACTTTATAATTTCAAAACTTTCTTAAACCTGAAACTTTCCTAAGTTGAAACTTTCATATTTTGAAACTTTCCTAATTTGAACATTTCCTAATTCGAAATATTTCCTAATTTCAAAACTTTTCTAATTTCAAAACTCTCTTAATTTGAAAACTTTCCTAATTCAAAACTTTCTTAATTCGAAACTTTTCAAAAATGAAACTTTCCTAATTCGAAACTTTCCTAAATCGGACCTTTTCCTAATTCAAACATTTTCTAAATCCAATCTTTCCTAATCTCCTAAACCTTCCAAGTCAAGTCGAATCTTTCCTAAGTCTCTTCTCTTTCCTAAGTCTAGGTTTCCTAAACCTCCATCTTTCCAAAATAAGTCTAAATCTCTCTCCCAAGTTCTATCTTTTCAAATCAAAATTCAATATTTTCAATTCAAAAATTCCAAATTCCAATTTTCAATTTTCAATCCTCTATTCAAAATTCAATCTGTCAATCTTCCAATTCAATCTCTTTTTTCAAATCAACTCTTCTATTTTTAATCGGACTCTAATCCGAACTACGACTGACCTGATTCCTCCAAAAGGATACATAGGCAACCTTCATTGGTGCGGTCACAATTTCTTTCAACTTTCAAATTTCAAATTCCTCCATATTTTTCAAATCTCAAATTCCATAATCTTTTCAAATCTCCAATCTATTTTCTAATTTTCAATTTCAAATTTCTATTTCCAAATCTCTATTTCTAATTTTTCAAACTTTCCAATTTCAATTCTATCTTTTCAAATCTCTTTTAAAATCAAATCAAATTCTTTTCAAATTTACTTCAAAATCTATTTTTCAATTCTCTTAACTTGCACTTGCATATCATGCATCATACCTTTTTAAACATTCTTTTCCAAGATAAATAGGATTGAACATTAGTTAATTGGAGACTCTCATAGGTGAATCTAGGGTAGATTGACATGTAGGTACCGAAAGGGCGGGGTAGGGTGATGGCTTAGTGCGTCTTCCCTACACGTAACCAACCTTCGAACCTAGATCACTGATTTCAAAGACCAAAAGGAGTTATTTTTTAAAAAGGGGTAAATGTTTTCCAAAGGTTGCCAAACAACTTATTTTCTTAAAAACCCTCTCTTAAGGATGTTTTTCAAAATCGTTTTCCAAAAACCCTAAGTGTAGTCTCCGGATTATTCTTAGTTTTTAGGTGACCTAACTCACCTTAATCAAGTTAGGTGGCGACTCCAATCTTTTTCAAAAACCCTTTATTCAAATCAATTTTCAATTCAAACCTAGTCGCACTCATTCTTCTAGGAGGGTGAGTTCTAACGAGAGAGTACAATATTTTTTCCGCTTGTGTGAGTATTCCTCGAGTGTGAAAAATCTAGGCGTGACACTTGGGAGCAATGTTGACTCAGTATAGTATGATTTTTGTAAATGAAAAAGAAAAAAGCGGAAAAATAAAGACACAAATCGCAAATTAGTTTTTGGTTTTTAGAGAGCTCTATGCAATGCATGTCCTACGGTGTCCCCATTTGAGAGGGAGGCTAAATATGATGGTTTTGGCTCACTTTCAGAAGATAAGGGGTTTGCCCCCTGTATGCAGATACCTTACTATTGAGTGGAAACATTCGTTCACTCATACATTCAATTGTGAAAAGTAAAAGAATACATTGAATTTTAAATTTAGAATACAAGAGGAAATAGGGGGAAAGGGAAACATTTTCCTTTAGACTTCCAACTATCTAATTTTACATATAAAATCCTAAACTACTCTTGAGTCTTCAGATTCGTCTTCTTTGGATTTGATGTTGAGGAGATCATTAAGAGACCTTGTTGATTAATTGCTCATTGTCTTCTGAACAACCCTATCTCCATGAGCATAAAGGGATTGAGACCCCTCTTTATGGAATGAAAGTGCATGCTATGAATCCTTAGGGTTACACAAGAACCCTTAGGGTTTGGGTAGGTTTAATGTAAGGGAGAGTAACCTTGGTGTCACTCTCGATGGGTTGATCATATGTATGAGAATGCAGTAACTTGAGTTACTTCAGAACTCTTGTCTTGAGATGAAATATTGTATACATGAACATAGATGCAAAGAGTATAAAGAGAGAGAATGCCATTGTGAAGTAAATATATGTGCATGAGCAGTTAGACAAGTATTATAATAGTAAGAATATAGTTATTATAACAACATGAATAAACAAATATAGAGAAAAGTAAAAGCAGCCACCCTTTCCTCCATGGTTTTGAAAACGACGTGCATGTCTTAAATTCGGCAAAGGTTCAGTTCTGCATGGTGTCCGTATGAGCATGAGGGTGAGGGTTTACTAATGTGTCCTAAGAAGGCTCGGTTCCCAGATCTTCAAACCTAGACCCACTCCCTAAGGTGGTGCAATTATCAGTTGGTGATCTGAGCGAGGGAACTATTAAGAGGCCGTAGGTAAAGAAACTGACACAACATCTTGCCCATAACCAATATACCATTCTCCTTTCTAACTAGAAGGAACATATCAGGGTAGAAAAAACAAATATGCAGAATGCAAGTGCACGTGTAGTGTGTGTGTGTATGATTTTTGAAAATTAAAGAAAAAAGCCCAACAACTCGCATCCATTCTGTTCATTCCATACATTCATTCATACATAGTAGTTAATATGATATGAAATAAATATGAGAACAAGGGTCCACCTACAAATATAAATATGCAAAAGTCAGTATTTGAATGACAAACTTAATACAAGATAAAATGAATATGAGCGGAGTGCAAACAATGACATGTTTTTTTTTTTTTTTTTGAAAATAACTTGGAAAACTTGATTTTGAAAGTTTGAAGTGTATAGAATTGGACAGGTTAATCAAAGACTCCAAATGGGTGAAGGTGAAGAGACATGATATTGGTCTAACCTTCTAAGTGTCCATAGCGGAGTCGCCAGCTGTTGTGCCCCGATTTTTCGCACTCGAAAAAGACAAGTGAGAAAAACACAGTGCTCTCTCGTTAGAACTCATCCTTCTATAAGGACGAGTGCGACTAGGTTTGAATTGAAAATTGATTTTGATTAAGGGTTTTTGAAAAACAATTTGGAGTCGCCACCTAACTTGATTAAAGTGAGTTAGGTCACCTAAAACTAAACACAATTCGAAGATTACACTTAGGGTTTTTGAAAACTTCCTTAAGAAAGGGTTTTTAAGAAAATAGGTTGTTTGGCAACCTTTGAAAGATTTAAGCCCTTTTTTTTAAAAAATAACTCCATTTGGACTTTGAAAACAGTGATCTTAGATTCGGAGGTTGGTTACGTGTAAGGAAAACGTACTAAGCCATCACCCTACCTCGCCCTTGTGGTACCTATATGTCTATTAACTCTAGGTTCACTCATTTGGAATATTTGATTAATAAATGTCCAAAACTATCCACTTTAGAAAAGAACTTTGAAAAAAAAGTTTGACATGATGCATGATATGCAAGTGCATGAATTTGATTTAATTTTGCAAATAGATTTGAAAAGACTTGATTTGATTTTGGAAATAGATTTGACAAGACTTGATTTTGAAAGAAGGTTTCAGAAATTAGAGATTAGAAATAGATTTTAAAATTAGAAACTTAAAGTAGAATAAGGAATTGAAAATTTGAAAAAGGTTATGGAATTGGAAACTTTAAAAAAAGTTATGAAATTAGAAATTTGAAAGAAATTATAAAATTGGAAATTTGAAAATAATTATGAAATTGAAAACTTGAAAAATTTTATGATCGCACCCATGAAGGTTGCCTACGTATCCCTTTTAGGGAATTAAGTCAGTCGTAGTTCGAACAAGAGTCCAATTGAAAATAGAAGATTTTAATTAGAAGAAGAGTTTGATTTGAAATTTGGAATGGAAGATTGAGATTGTGATTGAACTTAGACCTAGAATTGAATTTGAAATAGGATTTGACCCTTGAAAGAGAACTTGGACTAGATTTGGAAAGATAGAGATTTGAAAACATTTTGAAGTTTGAAATTAGAAAACCATCTTGCTTTAGAAAAGAGATTTTAGAAAGGAGTTGAAACTTCCTAACTCTAAGAGTTAGGGTTGAACTAAGGTTTAGGCCTCCTAGGGTTTAGGTTGCCTAAGATTGAAATCCGTGGTTGAGTTAGGAAAGTTTGATTTAGATTTGAAAAGTTTGATTTTAGAAAGTTGGATTGAGGAAAGATTCAAATCAGGAAAGATTCAAATTAGGAAAGTTAGATTTTAAGAAAGATTTTGAAAAGAGATTTGACTTAATTTGAAAACACTTAGATTGGAATGGATTTAGAAAAGCTTAGGTTTAGGAAAGATTGAACTTAGAAAAGTTCTATTTTAGGAAAGTTTTGAACTTTGGAAAGGTTTAGAAAGATTTCAATCTAAGAAAGATTTTTAATTTGGAAAGTTTGATTTAAGAAAGATTTAGAAAGTTTAGAAATTAGAAAATGTTTAAATTTAGAAAGATTGGAAAGTTTGAAATTTGGAATTGTTTGACACTAGGAAAGTTTAGAATTAGGAAAGGATTGATTAAGAAAGATGATTTGATTTTGTTTCCAAAAACGGAGGATTGGATTTGGTTTTCTAAGTTGGAAGACTAGATTTGACATAGAATTAGAAAGGATGAGATTTGGAAACTTGAATTTAGAAAATATGATTTACATGAAAGAGAGTTTGATGTAGAAAATAAAATTTTGAAAAACTATGATTGAATGCGGAAAAGAAAAGTAGAAATTAGGGTTTCCTAGCCATTGGCTCTAGGGCTTGACTTAGACTCCAAGAAAAAGAGGTTTTGGAAAGTAATCTTTTGAAGGGAATTTCAAGGAAGCAAATTTGAAGAGTATTTTTTAGAAAGTAGAAGTTTGAAGAGAGCTTTTGGAAAGGGATTTTTGGAAAGAGTTTTAAAAAAGAGATTTTTGGAGAGGATTTAAAATGAGGTTTTGGAAAGGAGATTTTCAAAAAGTGACTTGGAAAGATTATGGAATATGAACTTTTACAAGTCTCTAAAAAAAATATCTCACTTTCCTAAAACGATTCTAATCATAGAAAGATTAGAACCATTCTAGGATTGCGGTTTCGAAAACAACAATGATTTGAAAATATAGACCATGATAGTCACTTTAAACATAACACTTTTCTAAAGCAACCCTAACCATGAAATGGCTAGAATCACCTTAAGATTATGGTTTTGACAAAAACAATTTTAGGGTTGACACCTATAACCTTTGCAACACTTTCCTAAAACAATCCTAACCATGGAATGGTTAGAATCATCTTAAGATTGTGAATTTTGAAAACATGTTAGAAAGAAGAAAACTTTAATCCAAGTATTGAAAGCGATTTTGATGCAAGTTTTTGAAAATAAGTTTAGAAAACGTTGTTTAAAGGGATGTATGAGTATGATGTGCACAATGCAAGTAGGGTCATGAATATACAAGGTTTAGGCTTTACCACATAATTAAGGGGGCCAAATCTATATGGTCGAAGGTCGAATTAGAGGAAAACCCCTGACATGGTGACTTTCAACCATTCTTCCTACACATTAACTAGAGATTCCTTTGTTTCGAGCATGTACGAAAGGGGGGGAAGATGATAGGGGATTAAAATAGAAGAAAACCCAAGTAGGCAAGGATAGAGAAGAGAGAAGGGGGGAAATTGCATAAACGTAAAGAGAAAACCAACCTTGCGTCTTCTTTGATTTGCTTGCTTTACTTGGTTTACTTCACGTTGATCTTCTAGAGCTTTGAGATGGCAACACCTTGAGTCTTCAATGGTTGGCTTGGAGGCTCGCATAGGTGCGTATTGAGTATATGTATGCTAGGGTTAAAGTGTATGGGGGCTAGGGTTTAAAGAAGACTAAGAAAACTAGGGTTTAGAGAGAGTTTGAGGACTGTACATCGAGAGAGAGAGTTTCTGGAGTTAGATTGCCAACCTTTTTCATGTAAGGAAAATGCTCTGTATTTATAGACCAAAGAGTGACCTAGCACCTGTTGTAGTGGCACTAGGCTTAAAATCTCATTGGCACCACTACTAGTGGTGTCAGCCACTTAGGAAATATTTTAGGGTGCCAACAAACGTATCTTCGACCCTTGTTACCTAAAGCAGAGGATTTGGATGCTTGTCTTAGTGACTACCATCCATTTTTTAGCCTAGCTTCAATAAGAGTGACTTCGAAAGGTTCGGGAGTGTTTCAAAAGGCCGGGAATGGTTTGGAAGGTTGAAAATAGGTAGAAACCCTTGAAATAGTATCCTAGGGTTAAAGGACTTGAAAAACAAGGTCGAAATTGTCGACCAGGCTATTAAGGGCAAAACGGTCAACTAGACTGAAAAACCACCGGAATGAACTCATAATGGCTCATAAGAAGACTTGAAGGTTGGAAACACTATCCAGAGTGTTCCAAAGGAGTGCCAATTTGATAGCCAGTGATGGTGTGGTTGGAAAAGGCAACCGGCCCTCTAGGGGCAAAATTGTCATTTTGCACTAAGTTTATCGAAAATGACTCTGAATGATCTGAAAATGCATTGAAAGGTTGGGAATACTATTAAAAAGCATCCACAGAAAGTTACTGGTTTGATACCTAGAGCTGGGGTGGTTCCCAGAGGCAATTGGATGCCTAGGGGCCAAAATGGTCATTTAGTTTCAAGTGTGCCCTGCGGGCCCAGGAAGTGACTGGTGAACTAAATTGGAGTTTAGAGGGTGTGTTAGAGTCTGAAATGTGCATGTGATGTGTGAAATTGAGACTGGTCAGGCTAGAGATTGTCGAGCGGGCAAAAATGGGGTGCTTACAAGCTCTTTATAGAAGCAGAAGTCACCAAAATAGTTTAATATCATCTATAAAACATGGCATAAACTTACACCACATCATCCCTGTACATGCATCTGTCTATATACCTAGCTATGTAAATCATAAATGTCCATTGTGTTCAAAAGGTACAAATAAACTATCTAAACAAAATAAATGCGTGTCTAGGTTGTGATACAGGAAAAGAAGCTTGGTCAATGATAAGGGACATTCATTAGAGGTCAAAATCAATGTCTGGGTCAAAGTCTCCGAAACCTGGCTCCGACAGAGGTAGCCGACTGCTAAAAGCACCAGCATCCTACAAAGAAGAAAGAACCGGAATCAACAAGGTAAATGAATAACTGAGCAATGTCAGAACAAAAAGAGGGAAAAGACAACATACCCTGCTGCCTCCCATATGAACCAACCAGGCAGTCAAAGTAGCAACCTTGGCCTGAAACTGATCCCTTTCCATTTTGAGCTGGTCCCTCTCAATCTAGTACTGGTCCCTCTGATCCCCCACAGTAGTGAACTCAGCCTGGGGCACTTATCCTCCTACTTGACGCCACAAGTCAACCACCTCCTAGCCAACGGCATAACCTCAAACCACCATCTCAAACTGAGTAAAAGCACCTATGGAATGAACTCCAAAATAGGCAGCATAATCAGTTTCTAGAGGAAGCAAAAAATCGGCACCTACCTAACGCTCTTGGTATGGAATAGGAACTCCCTCAACTAAGGCTCTGAATATGTACTCTGGTGGATCCCTTGCTGACCGAAACTCCTTATGAAACTAGTGCCAATGCTGATCTCCCAGATAAGACTCCCAAAACTCATCGCTGAGAGAGGAAATCCTTGATAAGGACATCGAGACCACATACCTCACTACCTCATAATGAACTGATCTGACAAAGGGAAACCGAGTCACATCCCTCGCCTCGATCAACACCAGGTTCATCCATATCATTACAAAGTCAGTAATCTCATATTGCTGGGCCACCCAATCGTGAGCCCACCTCAAGGCTCAGGGGTAAAGATCAGCCTCAACAATCTTAGGACGATGGATCGGCAAGTACTCGTAGCTCCACTAGATGAAAAAGGGCCAAAAACTAGTCACACTACCCCAACGAGAAGTGATTTGGACTCACATGGATCAAAGGAAGCAACCAAAGGAAAATGACCCCCAGTTTAGCTCAAATAAAGCTCCCAGATTGACTATTATGCTCACCAATCTAAAAGGGACGATCGACTTGTTCTTGTTGTAGAAATAGCTAAAAATGATGTATAAAACAAGTCGTCGCCTCATGATATAAAGGTCGTGCAGGTGGTGGCTCAACGATAAAGGTATTCTCGTCTCGACTAAGCCAATACATAGGAAAAGCCAAATGCTTAGGAGGTGACAAGTCTAACAAAGCACATGCATCGACCCTACTGACTGGTTGTAGGGTGATTTGTTAATCGATAAAAGAAAGCCCTGTAATGATGGCCCATCCAATGGAGTAGGACCTAGCTTGAAGCCCACAAAGTGGAAAGTACCCGTCTCACTAAACCGCCTCTCAATGAAGACCAGCACCAAATGTCTGTTTAGGCGGTTAGCCTATAATCCCATAAATACTCCAAACCCGATCTTCGCTAAGAAGGCCAGGTAAGATGGAGCCGCCTACTACATAGTGCTAAAAACAAGATGGACAACCCCTTTGAAAGATGCATGTACCAGGGGAGGAGGTAGGTGCTGCTGAGAGTATACGCTGGGATGATAGGCAAAATCCCTCAATGGAGGTAGGTGCTGCCGAGAGTATACGCTGGGATGATAGGCAAAATCCCCTAATGGAGGAATATCTGGTACCTTCAAGTCACCAATATTTGCATCCGTCTGCATATGTCTAGTGGAAGCCTATCCATAACTTGTCGCCCGATCTCTGAGGCCTAGTGCCACGTCCTTAGCGTCCATCTCCTCCTCAAAGGCTGGCTCGACTAGAGTGAACGGGTCGACTGAAAGTCTACTCCCCCTCCCGCTTTGGCTAGAAGATGCCTGGCTAGCAGATCTCTGGCTACCTCGAGAGTGACTGGAGCTGCCCACCAAATTTGTGCGAGCCCCTTTCTCGGAGCAATGTCTCTTCTCACAACCATCGTCACTTGCGTCTGCCATCTTGAAACCTAAACCAAGGTAAGCACGTCAATATATGGTAAGTATAGTTAAAAAGATAAAAGGTATGTAAAGAAAGGAAGAAGTGAAAAACATTTCAAATTTTGAGTCAGAATGAATTTTCTATATATTTTGCTTTCAAAAGATTTTCAGTTTTGAGTTAAAATAAATTTTCTACACATTTTGTCTTTCAAAAATTCAAGTTTTAAGTCAAAATGAATTTCTTACACATTTTGTTTTCAAAATTTTAAGTTTCAAGTCAAAATGAATTTTCTAAACATTTTATCTTCAAAAAGTCAAATTGCAAATCAAAACAAATGTTCTACACATTTTGTTAAAGTTTCAAATCAAAATAGTTTCTAATTCAAAATCAAAAGTTTATTTAAAAAATAAATCTAAAAAATTTTCAATCAAAGTCTATCTTAAGTCTCTTTCTCAAAGAAAAATTTCTATTCCAATCAAGATTTTCTAAAAAATTCTTGCTTTAAAAAAATCTTCTTCAAAATCAATTCTAAAAATTTATCAAGTTTTCCAAATTCAAAACCCATTTTCAAATCTTCTAAAATATTTCCATCAAAAGTTTTTATTCAAAATTTCATTTTCCAAAGTACTTCCTAAAGTTTTTCTTCCAATAGTTTTAGGCCTCATCGAGTTTCTCGAAGCCTTATATGCCAAAAAGGCCGCACATTCAAAGGTTTTATGTCTTTTTCCTTAAAAAAAAAGATTTCATTTTAAAAATTTTCTAACTCTTTCCTTAATTTCAAGAAATTTTGGCAGAGTTCTAGTTAAAAATGGTTCCTACAACACCCATAACATTGCAACAAGATACAAACAGTGTACTTCACAATATCACAATCACATAATACCTACACACACAAAAGAATCTGTGCACAATTTTAAGATTTTCAAATTTTGAAAGACATGTTCTAGTTTTCAAAAATCTAATTGCTTTCAAAGTTAAACAAAATTTTTCAAAACTACTTCAAATATTTTTCTGGAATATTCTCATATTTTTCTAAGGGTTAAATTCAAATATTTCGATTAATTTCTTAAATTTTCTTTTTTTTTTCAACTATTTTTCTATTTTTTTGAAAAATCAAAAATTGAAAAAGTTTTCAGAAAATCACAAAATTGTATACGGCTGTTAAACACATTTTTCTAAGGCACATAGTATAAAAATCTAGCCGAAAAACTCAATGCCCAAAGCTGTAGGAGCAAATTCCCAATTCCTACAGAAACCCTCTTTACATAATCATCCAAAACTACCCAAATTCAGTCAATAAAGTGTCAAAATGTAAAAATAACTTTACCAAAGTGTTTAAAACACATTAAAACATTGATTTTGACTATTTGCACGACTGGAATTGAGTTCTACACATCAAAAGCTACGAAAAACAAAAACTTACATTTTCAAAATTCTCCAGCAAAATCTTCTTCTATGGCGACTATTCCGGTGACAGTTACTACTTTTGGCCCCTCTCTGATGTTCAGGGGCTTTCTTTTAGTTCAAGCTTAGACCGTGTGGATTCAGGCCCCTTAATTATATGATGAAGCCTAACCTTGTATGTTCACAACCCTTCTTGTATTATGCATAACATCTTCATTCATGTATTTAAATTTGTTTTCAAAGTTGTTTTCAAACTTACATCAAAATACTTTTCCAAAAACTTGCATTCAAAATCTCATTTTCAAAATCACAATTCTAAAGTAATTCTAGTCATTCCATGATTAGAGTTATTTTAGGAAAGTGTTCTACTCATTGTGACCATCAAGGTCCATATTTTTGGTGTAAACTTTAAATTGTTTTTCATCAAAACCACAATCTTAAGATGATTTTAACTATTCCATGGTTTGGGTTGTTTTAGGAAAGTGTGATATTCAATGTGATCATATTGGTCCATATTTCAAATCCAAGTTGTTTTCAAAATCACATTTCAAAAATGGTTCTAATCTCTTCATGGTTAGAATCGTTTTAGGAAATTGAGATATTCAAAAGATTTCAAAAGTCCATGTACAAGTCATTCCCCAAGTTGCTTTACAAACGTCTTTCCAAAAACTCTCTTCAAAAATCTACTTTTTAAAAACTCTTTCAAACTCCTTTCTAAAAACTTTTTTCAAAAATTCACTTTGTAAAAATTTTCTTCAAGCTTCTAGAAACTCTCTTCAAAAGGTCTACTTTCCAAAAACTATTTTTTTTGGAATCCAAGTCAAGCCCTAGATTCCATGGTTACGAAACCCTAATTCTCTTTCCTAAAAGCATGACTTCCTCTTTTGCTCCAAATCATAGGCTTTCAAAACTATCTTCAACATTAAATCCTAGATTTCCAAAATCTCTTTTTCTACACCAAATCATAGATTTCCAAAATCAAACCTTTCCAATTCCATGTAAAATCCAATCTTCCCGTTTAGGAAACTAGATCAAATATTCCAATTTTAGAAACCAAATCAAATCATCTATTTTTTGAAACAAAATCTAATCTTCTATCTTAGGAAATAAGATCCAAACATTTCCTAATTCGAACATTTCTTAATTTGAACCTTTCCTAAAACTAACACTTTTCTAATTTGTCACTTTCCGAAAGTGGAATTTTCCTATTTTGAAACATTCCTAATTCAAAACTTTCCAAAGTCCAACCTTTCTTAAACCCTAACATTCCAAATCATTCTAAGTCAATTATTTTTTAAAATTAAATCAAATCCTTTTCAAACCTTTCTTAAACCTCATCTTTCATAATTTTAAGTTTTCTAAAATGAAATCAAGCTTTTCAAGTCTAGATCAAACTTTCTTATTTCAAGTCTACGCTCTAACCCTAGGTTACCTAAATCCTAGGATACCTAAACCCTAGTTCAAGCATAACCCTAAAGTTAGGAAGATTCAATTCTTTTCTAAACCAAGATGGTTTTTCAAACTTCAATTTAAGTCAAGATGTTTTGAAATCTCAATCTTTCCAAATCAAGTCCAAGCTCTTCTTCCAAGTTTAATCTTTTCAAATTAAAGTCAATTTTAAATCCTCAAGTTCTATTTCAAGTCAAAATCAATTCCAAGTCCAATTTCAAATCTTCTATTCAAAAGTTTAAATCAAATTCTTTTCAAATCAATTCTTCTTAAATCAAACTCTTTTTAAAAACTTCAAAGTGTTTATCGGACTCTTATCCGAACTACGACTAACTTGATTCCCAAAAAAGGATACGTACGCAACCCTCATGAGTGCGGTCACAACCTTTTTTCAAATTTTCAATTTCATAATCTATTTTAAGTTTCTAATTCTAAAATCTATTTTCAAATCTCCAATTCCATAATCTATTTTCAATTTCTAAAACCTTTTTTCCAATTTCAAATCAAATCTTCTTGTCAAGTCTATTTTCAAAATCAAATTCTTTTCTTTTCTTGCATATCATCCATCATATAAATCTTTTCAAACTGGATATAATTGAAAATTTATTAGTCGAAGAGTCTAAATGAGTGAACCTATGGTGAATAAACATGTAGGTACTGCAACGACGGGGTAGGGTGATGGCTTAGTGCGTCTTCCCTACACGTAACTAACCTTCGAACCTAGAATCATTGTTTTTAAAGACCAAAAAGGAGTTACTTTTAAAAAAGGATTTAAATATTTTCAAAGGTTACCAAATAACTTGTTTCTTAAAAACCCTCTCTTAAGGAAGTTTTTCAAAAACTCTAAGTGTAATCCTTGGATTGTACTTAGTTTTAAGTGACCTAACTCACTTTAATCAAATTAGGTGGCAACTCCAAACATTTTTCCAAAAGCCCTTAATCAAATCTATTTTCAAATTCAAATCTAGTCGCACTTGTCCTTCTAGAGGATGAGTTATAATGAGAGAATACTGTATTTTTCTTATTATTTTTGCAAGTGTGAAAAATTGGGGCATGACAAAAGTCTCTGGCTCCCTTTTCCAAACATGTTTTCAAAACTCATAGCCTTAAAGAAATTTAGTTTTCAATGACTAACCTCATAAGGTTGATGAAATATTGAACATGCCTTTCATAAGATATTCAAAAAACTACTTTCAAAAGCTTTCAAAGACAAGTTCGCAAGACAATTTCCAATCCAAACTCTACCTCAAAAATTTTCAAAACAAGACTCCAAAACATTTTCAAAACTCCCTAGAGTTATTCTAAAACCTTTCTATAACTCCATTGAGTTTAATTAGAAGAATGTTTAAAATCATCTTCAATCCCAATTTTAAAAATACTCCAAACATCCTAAGTCCTATTTCAAAAGTATTTTTCAAAACTCTCAAGTTCTCTTTTTCTAAAGATCTCAAAATGTATTCAAACATTTCCAAAAACATCAAAGTGTCTTTAAAACTTTTCAATGGCCTCAATGCGCCTATTTTCTATAGGGCCCTTGCCTTAACTACGAATGACCTGATTCTTGCCAAACGAGATACGTAGGCAACCGAAAATGGTGCGGTCATAACCTTTATTTCAACTCAAGTTCCCTTTTAAAAAATGCCCATCAAGTCAAATTTTCCATCCCAAAATCCCTTCAAAACTCCCATATTTTCAAACGTTTTTTTCAAAACTTACATCATGCATCATTCATCCAAAAAGTGATAACCAAACCCCATTTTCAGAATTCTAAAGTGGATATTAAGTGGTAAATAGTAACCGGTTATTCGAGTGAGTGTATTAAGGGTGATTAGACATGTAGGTACCAAATGGGTGGGGTAGGGTGATGATCTCAAGATATAGATTTCTATTTCGAAGACCAAAATTGGATTCACGTTTTCAAAAGGGTTTTCCAAAGGTTATTAAGACCTATTTTCAATACCTTTTTGAAAAATCTAAGTTTGGTCTTTGGATTACACTTAGTCTTAGATGACCTAATACATCTTTAACTATGTTAGGTTGCGACTCCAAACTTTTTTTCGAAAACCATTGTTTAAGTCAATTTTAAGATCAAACCTAATCACACTCGTTCTTCTAGGAGGATGAGTTCTAACGAGAGAGTACCGTGCTTTTTCCTAAGCCAAGAGGGCTTGGTTTCCAAAAACTGGGGCGCGACATCTGGCGACTCCACTGGGGACATTTAGAGTGTTAGGCCATTATCATGTCTCTTTATCCTTCACTCACCTAAAGTCTCTGCTTACTTTGTCTAGTGTTATCCATTTTTTAAAATTTTTCTAAGTTCCCAAAATTTTTTTTCAAAATCGTAAGTTTATAAAAACAAACATTATTTCCCAAAATGGTCTTCAAATATGTGTCATCACTTGCATACTCTTGCAGTGCTTTCTATATTCATACTTTTGCATTAACCATCTGTTTTATCTTGAATTAAGTTTTTTGAAAAGTTACTAATTCCTTGCATTCTCTTTTTGTAGGTGGACCTTTGTTCACATTTTATTTTTTGTCATATTAACTGCCATGTATGCGATTGAATGAGCAGCATAAGATGTGTATTGTTAGGTCTTTTTCTCCATTTTCAAAAATTATACACACAATTGGTGCCCTCACTTGCATTTGCATCTCTGCATAATTACTTGATTACTACCCTTCTAGATAGAAGGGGGAACAGTATATTGACTGTGGACGGATGTTGTACCAGTTTCTCAGCCTACGGTCTCTTGATAGTTCCCCCGCTCGAACCACTAACTAAAGATGGAGTTCACCCTTTCGGGGGTGGACGCCGGAGGTTTGAAGGTACGGGAACTGAGCTTTTTAGGAAGCATTAGTAAACCCCCAACCTCATGCTCATGTAGCACCTCATGCATAGCCAACCCTACGCCTGATTTAAGACACACGCGTTAATTTCAAAACCAAGGAGTAAATGACTACTGCATTACTTGCCTTACATTATGTTCAATTCAAGTTGTTATGCTACTTGATTCTTGTCATTAGGTTATTTATACATCTTTTTTGCATCATAATTGCTCATGCATCCATATTCATTTCAAGACTAGAGTTCTCAAAGTAACTCAGGTCATTGCATCTTCATGCATTTGATTACCCCTAGAGAATGGCCCCAAAGCCCTTCTCTCTCAAATCAGGCCAACCAAAACTCCTAAGGGTACCAAGTGACCCTAAGGATTTACGGCATGTATCAAAGTCATTTCATTAAGAGGGGCCCTAATCCCTCTTCGCTTAAGGAGATAGATTGCCAAGAAGACCAGGGGTAATTCAAAAATCAAAGTCTCACACCGAGCTTCATCAAAGAAGGTCTCACACCGACCTCCATCAAAGAAGGCAAATCTGAGGACTCAAGAGTAGTATATGATTTCAAATGTAAAAATAGAATAGGCAAATGTCTCAAGGAAAATGTTCCCCTTCCCCTTCCCCTTCAAATATACTTTCAATTCCATGTAAAAAAAAATCAAATGCAATAAAACTGTCCTTCCTACTTTCATCGAATGCATGCATGAATATGTGAATGAATGAATGAACATGCTCGCACAGGTACAGTATTGCATACAGAGGCAACCCCCTATCTCCAAAAATGAGCCCATATATTATGCTTAGTCCCCCTTTCAAAGTAGAGGCACCCCTAGGGCATATGTTGCATAAAACTTTTCAATCTAAAGGCACTAACTTCTACTTTTTGTTTTTGTTTTTACATTCTTATGTCTTATCCCTCATCTCCAAAGGCCAAGGGAGCCAGAGGACGAAGCAAGAATAAAAATGGGGTCTTCTAAAACTGATCATCTGCTCCCATTATGCTACTCATATATTCACTACTACTATGCTCATGTATTGATATCCATTCCAAGAAAAAAGTTCCAAGAAACTCAAGTTATTGCACTCTCATGCATTCAATCAACCATAGAAAGAAAGGGATGATCCAATCTCATGCTAATCAAACCTACCTAAACCCCTAAGGGTTTCTCCAACCTTAAGGATTATGGCATGCATAAAACCATATCTCAAGAGAGGCCCAATTATCACTCCGTCCATCGAGATGGGATTACCTAAACAAAGAAGCATCAACCGACTTATACCGAAGAGGTATTGTATTGCACACAGAGGCAAAATTCCACCTCCAAAATGGACTCAACATCATGCCTAAATTCCCTAAAAGAAGGGACTTTCATAGGACATGTATTGCATAAAATCTTCATCTCCATGTGCTAGCTGCATTTTGTTTTTCTTTTTCCAAGTCTAGGAGCATAGTCAAACCGATAGAATCCCTCCAGCATCCCGCCCAATTTATAATTCATGCAAAGCCATGACCTCGACACTATGTTACCACTCCACCAGACCTCAAACTCCTGAAGCCATCCTTGTGCAATCAGATGACACACACGAAAAATGGAGTGTGAAGGATGCCATGATGATTCCAAAACCAGTCTGAGGGGTTTATTCTAAAAAAGGGGGATTTTTTTTCAAACCCGTCTTTGAATTTTTAATTTAAATTTAAGCATGAAAATAACATCATATAAATGAAAGGATCCAAAATTTTCATGTTTATATCATTGTCTCATGGCACTTCATGAATGATGTCTTCTTTTCTAGGAATTTTCCCCTCGAAATGTTTTATCCTGACTTGGAGGATGGGATAGCACAAGCATCACTTTTAGCAAAAATAATTTTTGACTCTGAAAAGAGGGGAGAGAGAAATAGAAAGTACAGAAAAAGAAAAAAATACAAAAGGGGAGATATATGAGAAACAATTATGTAGCTCGTTAAAGTTTAAAAAGTGACTTCCGAAAGATGTCCTGGCAAAGCAGCAAGTAGCTACACCCTCAAAAGGAAGATTAACACACATTAGCAAGTCTGGAATGATTAAATCTTTGAAAAAAAAAACTAAAAAGATTTTTTATAGTGTTTTTCCTACATGTGCATAATCTCTGGGGCAAATATTCAATTATGAATAGACTAATGTGCAAGCTTGTTTGAGATTGAATCTTGTGTGCATAATCACTTGCATAAATATGAGTTAATAGTTTTGATGATCTTTAGCATATTGGGGTTTCATGTTCATCTTAATGCACACTTCCTAAGACTTCTTAGAATATGGAATCCGCCTTTATGATCTATTTTAAATCTTTAAATATTTGTGGATTGTCTGACACCTAGATTGACTTTTTGTCAATTTCCTCTCTCATCACTTATGGAAAGGGCTATCAGTGAGTCTAAGTGCTGCTACTATTGTTATGTGACAAGAAGGGAAGGCTACCTACTCATGTGTGTGATAGCTGCTATACTTTATATTTTTGTATTTCCATCATTGGAGAGATAAGGTTGGATTTCCATAAAAAAAGGAAAAAAAGAAAAAGAAGAAAAAAGAAAAAGGGCATGGTATGAAATAGGTTTAACTTCTAGGTGTGATAATCTGTGAGCTATTATGCCATCCTAGGTCACACTCAGGGTCTATATTCTCATTAATCTTTGTGAAATTCATGCTTACTCTACTACATTGTCACTGATATGTCCTTGACCATCTCACAACCAATTGTGCTTGTTTTGTGTGGTTTCGTACATATTTGATGTTGATCTTTTCAAGCTAAGCCGCATCTTGATATTCATGAATCTATATTTGCCCTGTATTAATTGATCATGTCTTTATAGGGCTCTCATAATTTAAAAAATTTAATGGTTCTACAAAAAAAATTTCTAGGCTTTCCTGCACTTTTAAATAGCTTTCAAAGTAATCTCTGACCAAGGACTGAAGCTACCTGCTGCTTTGGCCATCACTCAAGAGCCCCACTTGGAGGAGTTTTCCTTTTCAACAAAACAGAGGGAGAAAATGAGTCAATGGGTTATATCTTTGAAGATGGCGCAAGTGCTATCACATCCTGACAAGAAAAGGGTGGAACTAGAAAGGGGGATCCCAAGAGAAGAACAAAAGTGCTAAAGATTGACCCTGGGGCAACCTTGGGGCATGCATTTTTATCATCCATGTATAAGCCTGTGCATTCATCAAAAAGTATGACATACATTCAATTTTCTGTATAAACCTATGCATTCATAAAAAAGTATGACATGCATTCAATTCCATTCATGTATAAGCATTCATAAAAAAGTATGACATGCATTCATTTCGATCTTTGTGTAAACCTGTACATTCATTTATTCATATTCTTGTCTAATCTATGTATCCATTCATGGGTATAACATACATCGGTTGAACTTCTTGTGAAAACTTTAAACAGCTTAGTTCAACCTTTTTCAAATAATGAAGACTGGGGCAACGCCCCACCCTCAACCTCCCTAATCAACTTTGAAAAGCCTAATTCAACCTTTTCAAATCATTGAAACTGGGGCAATGACCTACCCTACACCTTCCAATCAATTTCAAACCAATTGATTCATTAAAAAAAACCCACCAAAGATGTTCGACCCTCCAGATCCCTTAACTTTTCAATAGAGACCTCACCCCCTCCAGAAACAAACTCAAGATGTTCTACTTCAGAGAAACACAACTCTTCAGAAGATATGTTAACAAGAATCCTATCAAGCAAACACCGAGTATTCCGATCTCCAGAAATCTCAATCCAAAAACCCACAAACGTCTTCTCCTCCAATGTTCAAGACAAAAGAACTGTAATCAGTTCCCTCTAAAGCAAAGGTATAATTCTTACCAAATCAAATCAGAAAGGGAAAACTCTTGCCAAAATCATTTTCAAGTTAAAAAATTTTCAAAGACTTTTCCTATAACAAAGTTTCAACAGATAAAAGCTCTTGCTTGCTTTCAAATTCCAAATCATTTTCAACCTCGAAACTTTCAAAACTTTTTCTACAAAAAAGTTTCAATTTCAAAAGATCAAAGCTCTTACTTTTTTTCAAATTCAAAATCAATTTTCAAAAGTCAAATAAGTTTTTCTAAAATTTTCTTTTACAAAATTTCAATTTTCAAGTCAAAACGAATTTTCTAAACGTTTTGCTTTTAAAAAAAAAAAGAAAATCAAAAGTCTCAAGTCAAAATGAATTTTCTACACATTTTGTCTTCAAAAGTTCAAATTTCAAGTCAAATTGAATTTTCTGAACATTTTTCCTTCAACAAAACAAGTTTCAAGTCAAATCCATTTTGAGGTTTTCTAAGATTTTTCATTAAAAAAAAAAGTTTCAATTCTAGTCAAATTTTAGGTTTTCCAAACTTTTTCTCCTTGAAAAACAGATTCCATTCTAATCAGTCTCGAGGTTTTCTAAACATTTTCCTTCAAAAAGTTCCATTCTAATCATTTTACCAGTTTTCCAAAGCTTTTTCCTTCAAAAATTTTAATCTCAAAAACATT
Source organism: Euryodendron excelsum (assembly GCA_033060915.1). NCBI lineage: Eukaryota > Viridiplantae > Streptophyta > Magnoliopsida > Ericales > Pentaphylacaceae > Euryodendron > Euryodendron excelsum. The sequence continues at coordinate 11,172,836 of CM065385.1, forward strand.
TCTTAGGTTTCTCGAGCTTTTTCTTTCAAAAGCTCTGTTTTTCAAAAATTCAGGGTTTTTAAGCCTTCATCTCAAAAAGCCTAACTTTCAAAATTTTGGGTTTTCAAGCTTTCACTTAAAAAAGCCTAGCATTCCAAAATTTTTGGATTTCCTGAGCTTTCTCCTTCAAAAGCTCCGTTTTCAAAACATTTCTCGGGTTTCTTGTACTTACTCCTTCAAAAGCTTCATTTTTCAAAATATTTCTCAAGTTTCTCGTGTTTTCTCCTTCAAAAGCTCTATTTTTCAAAACCTTCGGGTTTTCAAGCTTTTGTCTCAAAAAGCCTAACTTTCAAAATTTTGGATTTTCAAGTTTTCTCCTAAAAAAAGCCTAGCTTTTCAAAATTTTTGGGTTTCCTGAGCATTCACCTTCAAAAACTTCGTTTTTTAAAAATTTTGGGTTTTCAAGCATTCGCCTAAAAAAGGCTAATTTTTAAAGATTCAGGTTTTCTAGCTTTTGCTTCAAAAAGCTTAGCTTTCCAAAATTTTCGGGTTTCTTGAGCTTTCTCTTTTAAAGCTTCGTTTTCAAAACATCTTCTTGGGTTTCTCGAGCTTTTTCCTTCAAAAGCTTTGTTTTTCAAAAATCTTGATTTTTCAAGCTTTAGCCTAAAAAAGCCCACCTTTCCAAATTTCGGGTTTTCTAGCTTTTGCCTAAAAAGCCTCGCTTTCCAAAAATTTTCGGGTTTTCCGATTTTTCTCTTTCAAAAGCTTCGTTTTCAAAACATCTTCTCGAGTTTCTCGAGCTTTTCCTTCAAAAGTTTTGTTTTCTAAAATCTTCAAGTTTTCAAGCTTTTGCCTCAAAAAACCTAAATTTTAAAATTCTAGGCTTTCAGTCCAGTCCTTTCGATTGTCTCGTGGTCAACATGGGATCCTTGTTTTATTATTTTTCTATCTTCAACAGGCAAAGATAGAAAAAAGAGGGGTAGCTGTAAGTACCCCATTTTTGCCCGCTCAGCAATCTCCGCCCCGACCGGATTTATTTTCAAACATCACAAAACATGCGAGCCTAGGCCGGCTCTTTCAAACTCCAATCTCATCAACTAGTTGCTTCCAGGGCCCATAAGGCCCAATTAAAGGTGAAAAGACCATTTTTGCCCCTAGACATTCCAAGTAGCTTTTCGAGACCGGGCGGTCTCAAGAACTAACACCATCCAAGCAGCTTTCCGAAACCAGATAGTCTCGGGAACCAACGCCATCCAAGTAATTTCCCGAGATTAGGCGATCTCGAGAACCAACACCTTATCAAATTTCAAATAGTTCACTTCTGGCACCTACTAGCCTGCCAATGTAGAATGTTTGTCATCTGGCAATTCTCCGGGACCAGGCAATCTCAAGGACCAACACCACCCTACAGGTAGCTTTCTAAGATCAGACAATCTCAGGAACCACCACCTTACAAGTAGCTCTTTGAGACCGGGTGGTCTCAAGGACCAACACTACATAGGTAGCTTTCCGAGACCGTGCGGTCTCGGGAACCAACACCTAGGTTAACACCGGTGCCTGGTAGCCCGACTTGGTGAAAAATGACTAAACTTGCCCCTTAGGCCTCCAGGCACGTCTTGAGAAAGTTTAAAATCCATAAGGATGGTAAGTTTTCCCTTCTAAAGTGTTCCTAGACAGCTAGGTGTACTCAATACGCCACCCTATCCAATTTTGGTACCATCCCGATCAGCTTTAGTCAAAATAACCATTTTGCCCATGGGCACTCCAACACAATACAAATCCCACCAAACAGAGAAACATCTTCCAGGACCGTCCCCAAAAAGTCTGACACGCTTAACACGCTACTCCAATTCATCATAACCCTTTTTAACTAAGCTCGGTCAAAATGACCGTTTTACCCCTGGCAGCCCGAACACGCCTTGAAACCACACTGGCTTTGGGTAGCAAACTAAAAGATCCTATCATAGGCCTCTGTTCAATCTAAGGTGAGTCTCGTGACTCTAAACACTTCCAACTCAATGAAAATCCCTTCGAGGGTCTTGCAAATGCTCTGTTAGGGTTGTCCTTTCTCTCGATTCCCCAGTTATAACACACCGTCAATGACTTGAGAAATGCAAAAATCAAGGAATTCTCAAAAACTTGACCATAGGTCTTTTCATCAATACAGCTCGATTGAATAGATCACTTCCCAGAGGCCCTGATTGCATGGCTTGAAAATTTCCACTTTTAGTAACCAATAGAGCATCTCATTGATGCTCCACCAAGGTTGTCTTTTTCTCTAATGCCCTGATTATAACCCACTATCAAATGACTTGAGAAATATGTAAATTAGAAAATTCCCGAAAGTATTTTCAGAACACTTTCCATCGGTATAGTCCGATCAGAGAAATCGCTTCCCAAAGACCCCAATCACGTGGCCCAAAAACGACTACTTTTGAACATCCACAGAGCATATGACAGACGCTCCCCAAAAGTGTGTTTTCGTGCACATTTCCTGATATGATATCTCATTCTTCCGAACACTTGTCAAGCTTCTTAAAAATTTTAGATTCTTGAGAAACACTAGGAGAACATCGTGGACGCAGCCGATTTTCCCGAATCTTTTTCAAATTGCACAATTATCAAGGCAAAGTTTAAACGAACATTCCCGGGGCAGAATGTATGCTACATGCGCCTAAATTTTGATCATATTAATCAAACTTTGCTTGCCCCCTAAGATTTAGCTAGTACAGAGTATGTCAGATGTCCTTCACTCTGTGGAACAATACTAGCGCATGTAGCACATACGCTAGCCCTCTTCAGATAGCCTATAAAGATAGGCCTCCCCCTTTACATATTCTAGAATCGAAAACAGCAACGAAGCTCTACAGAAATATCCTCTGAATCTCAATTTTTCATATACATCACACTCTCCAAATGCTTATATTAGATTCCACCTCCCTTTAGCCTGTACACCACACTTAAAAATCCCTCAATGCCATAAACAATCCCATTCCAGCCCCTTCAAGCCTTTCTAAGGCTATTCAAGTTTAAGGTAAATCATCCATGGAGGTTTGAAGGTGTTTGAAGGCAAAAGGTGGTATTCTCTTTCACATTTTTGTCACCCCCACTCTTCTCTTCTCCCTCCTAGCCTACTTAGGCTATTCTCTATTTTGAACCCCCATCTTTTACCTCCCATTCTTGCATGCTTAAAATAAGAGAGCTCCAAGTTTATGCCTAAAGGAGAGCTTGTGAGAGCCATCGTGTAGGAGGACTTCTCACTAGCCTATTTTAAGATGGTATACCCTTGGAGCACCTTGCAATTTGGTGTGGCCTATAGCCTTGTATGAATTCATGACCCCCTTGCATATAGTTACCATGTTCATGTATTGCATGCTTGGCCTCATTTTCATGTCCATCATCATTTTGTAAAAATTCTCACTATCTTCATTTCTATGTCTTCTTCAAATTTCATATCCAAGTGTTTTCTTAAAAATGGTTTTAAGAGTTGGTTCCTTGAAGCCTAGGTTCATTTTCACATCTTAGAAAACCCCCTTTTATGCTCCTTGACTTCATTTTGCATCGTTGCATTCATTTGCATTTCATGTGGCATAAATTTGGTTTTCCAACCCTTCTCTTCTATATTGATTTTTGTAGAATCCACTCTCTTGAACCTTGTGGCTGAAATGGTCCTTTTCCCTTGAGTGGTTTTCCTGTTATTATGACTATAGGAACCCTAGTTTATTAGAATTGGCTTCTACACTTCAAAAAATGGTTTTCAAAACAATCCCCTTCAAAAAGGATTCTCAAAATTTCACTCTTTTTAATTTGCATAAAAATGATTTCCCTAAAACTTAAGTTCACCTTGATTTTTAGAAGTCTTGCTTTCTTGAATGTTGTGGTTAGAATGGTCCCATGGAGTCCTCTTTAGAGTGATTTCCTTCAAATCAGCCATATAAACCCTTATTCTCTTTAATTTTCAAGTCTTCAAAACTATCTATTCAATGTTGATTTTCACTGATTTTGCTCTATTGAGTTAGTGGGTGAAATGATTCCAAGGCAACCCTCTTTTGAGTGGTTTTCAAATGTCAACCATAGGACCCCAATACTCACTTGAGTGGTTTTCGATAAATGGTTTTCAAAACCCACTTTCAAATTTCATGCATAAAACTATCTTTCTAAAACCATTATGTCAAAACCCTAGTTCAAAATCACCTTTCAAAAACCACTGGGTAAAACCCTAGTTCAAAACCACCTTTTAAAATCACTCTTCAATCCTAGGTTAACTTGACCTTAGTTGTCCAATCTTAGTACAACTAAACTCTAGGTTAACCTAACCTTAGTTAATTATCTTGACCCTAGGTTAACCTAACCCAAGTTAGTTAATCCTAGGTCACCTTAACTCTAGGTTAACCTAACCTTAGTTAGTTAAGCCTAGGTCAACCTAACCTAAGTTAGTAAGTTTCAAGGTTCCAATTCAAAGACCTCTTTTCAAATAATCTTTCAACTCAAAAGCCATTTTCATAACATATCTTTAGAAACATCCTACTCTCTTGAGATTCCCAAAATCAAATCCGAAATCTTTTCAAATACTTCTATACTCTATTTAAAAAATGCTTCCAAATGGTTCTCTTAAACTTGTTTCAACCAAAATGGCTAGACACTTAACACTTTTCAAAAACTATTTTCAAAATGTTTCCAAAACTTGCAACCCTAAAGTGTCCCTAACCTTTGATGGTAAAGGATTTCAAGGGAAGATGATACATTAAGTACAATATTTAAGGTTGTCCATATTAGGGTTCCAAAACCCTAATTGTTTTCAAAAGTTCCTTTTAAAAATGATTTTTAAATTTCCCATTCTTCAAGCAACCTTAATCCTTCCATGGTGGAGATTGTTCAAGTGTAAGTGAGACATTAAAAAAGGGTTCTATAAACTTAAAGTTTTAGAAACCAAAGGGAAGTCTCTAGTTTCCTTTTCCAAACATGTTTTTAAAACTCATAGCCCCAAAAGAGTTTAGTTCTTTAACGACTAAGCTCATAAGGGTGATGAAACATTGAACATGCCTTTCATGAGATATTGAAAAAACTACTTTCAAAAGCTTTTCGAAGACAAGTGCACAAGGCCATTTCCAATCCAAACTCTACCTCCAAAATTTTCAAAACAAGACTCCAAAACATTTTCAAAACTCCCTGCAGTTATTCCAAAACTTTTCCAAAACTCCCTTGAGTTTAATTCTAAGAACGTTTAAAGTCATCTTCAATCCCGATTTCAAAAACACTCCAAACATCATAAGTCCTATTTCAAAAGCATTTTCCAAAACTCTCAAAGTTCTCTTTTTCTAAAGACCACAAAATGTATTCAAACCTTTCCAAATACGTCAAAGTGTCATCAAAACTTTCTAATAGCCTCAATGCGCCTCTATCCTATCGGGCCCTTGCTCGAACTACAAATGACCTGATTCTCGCCAAATGAGATACGTAAACAACCTAAAATGGTGCAGTCATAACCTTTATTTCAACTCAAGTTTCCTTTTCAAAAATTCCCATCAAGTGAAATTTTCCATCCCCAAATCCCTTCAAAATTCTCATATTTTCAAACATTTTTTCCAAAAATTGCATCATGCATCATGCATAAAACAAATGATGACCAAACCCCATTTTCAGAATTCTAAAGGATATTAAGTAGATAATAGTAACCGGTTATTCCAATAAGTGAATTAAGGGTGATTAGACAAGTAGGTATCGAAAGGGCGGGGTAGGGTGATGATCTCAAGATATCTTCCTTGCACGTAACTAAGTCCCGGACCATCGATTTCTATTTTGAAGACTAAAATTGGAGTCATGTTTTCAAAAGGGTTTTCCAAATGTTATTAAGACCTATTTTTTAAAAACCTTCTTAGAAAGACATTTTTAAAACCTTTTTGAAAAATCTAAGTTTAGTCTTCGGATTACACTTAGTCTTAGGTGAACTGACACATCTTTAATTATGTTCGGTGGTGACTCCAAAACTTTTTTTAAAAGCCCTTGATTAAATCAATTTTAAGATCAAATCTAGTCTCATTTGTCCTTCTAGGATGATGAGTTCTAACGAGAGAGCACCGTACTTTTTTCCAAACCAAGAGGGCTTGGTTTCCAAAAACTGGGGCACAACAGATTTCCTCCTCCTAGTCACTTTCTTCATCAGTCTCCCAATCCCCTTCATACTTTTCGACCATGATCTCGTTCGATTCACCCTCCCCTTCTATTTCCTCTAATATCATGTTGACTGTATGATTTGGTAGAGGATTTGTGGTCATATTGGGAGTAAGTGTAAGGTTCACCAGTTGTAGATCAATGGTCTTATTGTCTATCAAGTCTTGAATTTTATGTTTAAGGTTGAAGCAGTTTTTGGTGTTGTGCCCTTGGCTGCCTAAATAATAATCACATGTGAGGGCGCTATTAAACGTTGGAGGTAGAGGGCTTGGCAATGGTCGGGCCTGTATGGGTTTTAGGATATTGTTCTTCAGGAGGTTATGAAAAGCCTTGGTTTGGGTGCAGGCTAAGGCATCAAAGTTACGAAAGCATCGGACCGACCTATTAAAGTTAGGTCGTGCCCCAGCAAGGCCAAAGTTAGGTGCTTGGATGGGCATGTTTAGAGTGGGTATGGGTAAGATAGGGTGAAACTGAAGTGTGAGGTGGTTGAATGGGCAAGATAGTAGATACTTCACTTTCCTTCTTGATCACGATTGGGTGTAACCACCTTCTTAGCTATGTTGGCAAAGCTTTCTTCGATTTTTGCATAGGGGTCAATAATCCTCCTCGTCTTGAGACTATTTTCTATCATTTTTCCTTGTTTGATGAGCTCAGAGAAGCTTTTTCCTACGCTAGCGCAGAGCTTCTTATAGTATATGCCTTGGAATGTGTGTATGAATAGTTGCACATACTCTTTTTCTTCTAATGGGGGATTGACTTGTGCAGCTGTTTCCCTCCACCTAAAGGCGTAACTTTTGAAGCTCTTTTTATCTTCTTTACTAATGGTCATCAAGGACCACTAGTTAGAGGTGAGGTCGATGTTGTGGTAGTATTGGGCTTTAAATGCATTGACTAGCTTGATCCAGGTTGTGATCTTCCTTAAGTCAAGTCAGGCAAACCATTGCAAGGCAAATCCAGTGAGACTATGTTGGAACAATTGCATAAGGAGCTTTGAATCGTTGCTATGACGACTCAATGCCCCAGCATAAAGGTAAAGATGGGCAATAGGATTACCGGTGCCATCATATTTCTGAAAGTCAAGCATTTTAAACTTGGTAGGTCTTGGATGGTCTCCGAAGAAGCACAACTCATCATAGGATGCGAGCCCAAAGGAGTCATGGCCGTGGAGGCTTCCCAGTATGTCCTCCAACACTTGAATTTTCAGACTGAGGGGGTCGAGGGAGGTTTTTTTCATAGTAAGCAAGAGCAATATGGTTTCCTCTTCTTCAGTATTGGCCCCTTTAGGATCCTTCTTGTTTTTCCCCGTAGCGTTGGATTGTAGCATAACCCTTGGGTTAGTGTCGCGCCCAATTTTTTCACACTTGAGGAATACTCATACAAGTGGGAAAAATACTGTACTCTCTCATTAGAACTCACCCTCCTAGAAGAATGAGTACGACTAGGTTTGAATTGAAAGATTGGTTTGAATAAAGGGCTTTTGGAAACAGATTTGGAGTCGCCACCTAACTTGATTAAGGTGAGTTAGATCACCTAAAAAGTAAGCATAATCCGAAAACTACACTTAGGGTTTTTGGAAAACGATTTTGAAAATATCTCCTCAAGAGAGGGTTTTTAAGAAAAACAAGTTGTTTGGCAACCTTTGGAAAACATTTAGCCCTTTTTGAAAAATAACTCCTTTTTTGGTCTTTTGAAATCAGTGATCCTAGGTTCGGAGGTTGGTTACGTGTAGGGAAGACGCACTAAGCCATTACCCTACCCCACCCTTTCGGTACCTATATGTCAATCTACCCTAGATTCACCTATGAGCGTCTTTCACTAACTACTGTCCAATCCTATCCACTTCGAAAAACAATATTTGAAAAGAAACTAACATAATGCATGATATGCAAGTGCAAGAAAAGAGAGTTGATTTGGAAATAGATTTGAAAAGAAGAACTTGATTTGATTTTAGAAGAAAGATTTGAAATGATAGATTTGAAATTGGAAAGTTTGAAAAATTAGAAATAGAGATTTGGAAATAGAAATTTGAAATTGAAAATTTGGAAATAGATTAGAGATCTGAAAAGATTGTGGAATTTGAGATTTAAAAAATGTTGAGACCGCACCCATGAGGGTTGCTTACGTATCCTTTTGGATGAATCAGGTCAGTCGTAGTTCAGACAAGAGTCCAATTGAAAATAGAATAGTTGATTTGAAGAAGGAGATTGAATTGGAAATTGAATTAGAAGATTGAGAGATTGAACTTCGATTGGAAGATTTGAAAAGATTTAACTTTGGAAAACTTGGTTTAAGGAAACCTAGAGTTAGAAACTTAGAAAAGGAGGATTGGACTTGACTTGGAAAGATTTTCGAAAAGAATTGACTCAAATGTTGGACTTGGAAGATTTGGAAAGATTGGATTTAGGAAATGTTCAAATTAGGAAAGGTTCAAATTAGGAAAGTGTCATTTTAGGTAAGTTTTTAATTAGGAAAATTTTGAAATTAAGAAAGTTTCGAAATTAGGAAAGTTTTGAATTAAGAAAGTTTTAACTTAGGAAAGTTTTGAATTAAGAAAGTTTCAACTTAGGAAAGTTTTGGATTAGGAAAGTTTCATTTTACGAAAGGTTTTGAAAGAGGAAAGGTTTTGAAAATAAGAAAGTTTTGAATTTAGAAAGTTTTAGATTTGGAAAGATTTGAAGTTTAGGAAAGTTTAGAATTTTGGAAAGATTCAAAATTTAGAAAGATTTAATTTAAGAAAGTTTTGAATTTAGAAAGCTTTGAATTTGGAAAAGGTTTGAAATTTAAAAAGTTTAAGATTTAGAAAGTTTAGGATTTAGAAAGTTTAAGAGTTTTAGAAAACCTTGAGATTAGGAAAGGTTTGAGCTCTAGAAAGATTTGAAAACTTAAGTTTGAAAAGCTAAGATTTGAAAAGAGGGTAGAGTTAGGAAAGGGTTCAATTAGGGAAGATTTGAAAGTTGAGTTTAAGGAAGGATTTGAAAGTTTTAGAAAACTTATGGTTTAAGAAGGTAGGAAGCTAGGAGAGATTTGGATTAGGAAATATTTAGATTTTGAGTTTAAAAGGGAAGGTTTGATTTTGTTTCCAAAAACGGAGGATAGGATCTAGTTTCCTAAACGGGAAGATTTGATCTGACAAGGATTTGGAAAAGGCAGTTTCTAGAAACCCTAGATTTGGAAGTGTATAGTTTTGACGTAGAAAAGAGGTTTTGGAAATGTATATAGCTTGGATGTAGAAAACAAGAGGTTTTGGAAACCTAGGTTTGGGGCAAAGTTTGAAAATTATGTTTTTGGGAAAAAAATTAGGGTTTCTTAATTGTGAGTTATAGTGCTTGACTTGGGCTCTAAGGAAAGCGTTTTTGGAAAGTGTATTTTTGGAAACAAGTTTTTTAGAAGGAAATCCTAGAGAGGAGTTTCTAGAAGGAAGATTTTGGGAAGAGTTTTAGGAAAGTGAATTTAGGGAGTGTTTTTAGAAATTAAATTTTGAGAAGAAAGAGTTTTTGGAAAGAGATCCTAATGAGGAGTTTTTTAGAAAGAGATTTTTAAGAAAGAGATTCAGGAAGAGGTTTTTCTAAGAAGGAAACCTAGGGAACGTTTTTGGAAAGTGGACTTTGAAGAGAGCGTTTTGGAAAGGAGTTTAGAAAGGGAAATTTTGAAAAATATATTTTTGGAGGGAATTTTTTAAAATAACTTTGGAAAGAAGAATTTTTAGAAAGCATGTTGAAAAAGGAGGTTTTAGGAAAAGAGATTTTTGAAAATAGAGTCTTTAGAAGTTACCAAAAATGTCTCACTTTCCTAAAGCGATTCTAACCATAAGAAGGCTAGAACCACTTTAGGAAAGTGGTTTTGAAAATAACAAAAGTTTGAAAATATGGATCATGAAAGTCACTTTAAATGTAACACTTTCCTAAAGCAACCATAGCCATAGAAAGGTTAGAATCACCCTAGAATTGTGATTTTGAAAGCATGTTTTGAAAAAGAGATTTTGATGCAATTTTGAAAACAAGTTTAGTGCAAATTTTGAAAACGAGTTTGAAAACGATTTTTTGGAAAATGCAAGATCATGATATGTGCAATGCAAGTTTGGGGTCGTGAACATATAAGGTTAAGGCTTCACCACATAATCAAGGGGGCCGAACTCACGTGGTCTCCGGTTAGCCTAAAGGAAAGCCCCGACACGGTGACCCTCCGATAGTCTAATCCTACACATGGACCAGGAGTTCCCTTGTTTCAAGCATGCAAAGAAAGGAGGGGAAAGAGATAAGGGATTAAAATAGAGAAAACCCAAGTGGGTTAGGAGAGAGAAGAGAAAGGGGGAAGTGCAAAAATTTAAATAGAAAGCCTACCGTATGTCTTATTTATTTTGCGCGCCTTGCTTATCTTCGATCTTCATCTTGATCTTCGTCTTCAATCCTCAAGAGTTGTCTTCAATCTTCAAACTTCAGATTATAGTTCTTCAAGGCTTCAAAGGAGGTTTGGAGGCTAGTGTATAAGTGTATGGGGGTGTGTATGAGTGTATATGAGGCTAGGGTTTAGTGTATGGTGGCTAGGGTATGGAAAACCTAGAGATGCTAGGGTTTGGGGTTTGTTCGAGCTCTGTATATCGAATATTAGTGTTTTTTAGACTAAGTTTGCAGACCTCCCTCACGCTAGAAGAGGCTTTGTATTTATAGAGAGAGGAATGCACTAGCGCCTGTTGCAGTGGCGCCAAGCCAAACATTACAATGGCGCCACTAGGAGTGGCACCAGGCCATTTTTTAGCTTGGCGCCACTACTAGTGGCGCCAGGCATTTAGGAAATGTTTAAGGTCGGTAAGCAACGTATCTTTGACTAGATTTGGGTGCATGTACTAGTGACTACCATGCAATTTTTATCCTGGCTTCACTAGGAGTGACTCCAGAAAGTCCGGGAATGATTTAAGAGATCGGGAATGGGCCCGAAGGTTGGAAAAGAGTAGGAACACTTAAAATAGTGTCTCGAAGGTATTTGACTCAAAAAATGAGGATAGGATGTGTTGGAAGGGTTGACCGGGCCTTTAGGGGCAAAACGGTCAATCGGGCGGGAAAGCTATCGGGACGGACTCGGATTGTCCTAGAAGAAGACCCAAAATTTGGAAACATTATTTAGAATGTTCCCAAAGGTTGCTTTGATTCCTAGAGCCGGTTTAGTCGGAAAAGGAGACCGGCCACCAGGGGCAAAACAGTCACCTTGTACCGGGTTGGCCGGAATTGACTCGGAATGATCCGGAAAGGTAGAGGAAGGTTGAGAATACTATAAGAAGTAATCTCAGAAGGTTACCAGTTTGATATCCAGAGCCGGTGTGGTTCCCGGGGCATTTGGATGCCTAGGGGCAAAATAGTCATCTTCAGTCTCAAAAAAGGCCCAAGGGGCAGCTTGGTCATTTTTCACCGAAGTGGGCTAGCAGGCACTGGTGTTGACCTGGGTTTTGAGTGTTTCCACCACTCTGACCGTGGTTGTCGTGACATAGGGGTTTGTTAGCAATTCCCTATATCGACCTATTTACGAGTATTTCCGCTACTCGGATGGTTGTGATGTTTGCGAGTATTTTTGCTACTCGAACCATCTCGAGGAATAAACTATCTCGAGAGAGGGATTGAAAAGGGGACTTACCGTCTTCAAAAAGACGTGCCTGATTTGGAACCGTCTCGAGGAATAAACCGTCTCGAGAGAGGGATTGGAAAGGGGACTTACCGTTTTCAGAAAGACGTGCCTGATTTGGAACCATCTCGAGGAATAAACTGTCTTGAGAGAGGGATTGAAAAGGGGACTTACCGTCTTCGGAAAGATGTGCCTGATTTGAAACCATCTCGAGGAATAAACTGTCTTAAGAGAGGGATTGGAAAGGGGACTTACCGTCTTCGGAATGACGTGCCTGATTTGGAACCGTCTTGAGGAATAAACTATCTCGAGAGAGGGATTGGAAAGGGGACTCACCATCTTAAAAAAAACGTGCCTGATTTGGAACTGTCTTGGGGAATAAACTATCTCGAGAGAGGGATTGGAAAGGGGACTTACCGTCTTCGGAAAGACGTGCCTGATTTGGAACCATCTCAAGGAATAAACTGTCGAGAGAGAGGGGTTGGAGTTGGAATTGGAGGGAACAATGCCCCTAAGGGCATTTTGGTCATTTTGCCTTTATTTGGGCCTGGCGGGCCCGCAAAGCGATGGACAGACGATATTTAGATTGAGAGAGTCAGTTTCGATTAGGATACGTTCATATTGACTTGAGTACAAGTCTAGATGGAGCGTAGACTGTCGAGCAGGAAAAAATGGGGTGCTTACAGTTAGCAGGTTTGGAGTCTTTGGGAAAAATAGTTGATGATGACTGGGCCAGAGCGGTTCTTTCGTGGCCATGGACTAGATAAGCTTGAACATCTCATCGATATTGGTTCTCATTTCATTGACTTCTTCATGAGAGAGGGAGGATGACTCGTCAGGATTGGCAACCATTAGTGCAGCTCTTTGTTGGGTAATGATGGGGTCTCTAGGTGGATGCCGATCTTTCTTAGGAGCAATGATGGCTTTCTATGGTGTAGTTTCTTTAAAAGAAAAAGAAATAAAAGAAAAATAAGGACACAAGCCGCTAGTTAGTTTCTGACATTTGGAAAGCTTTATGTAATGCATGCTTTAGGGGTTTCCCTTCTTGAGAGGGAGACTAATCATGATAGATTTGGCTCACTTTTTGGAGATAGGGGGTTTGCCCTTGTATGCAAATACCTTACCTTTGGAGTGAGAACATTCATTCATTCATGAAAAATAAATAAGTACATTAAACTTTGAAGTTTAAATACAATGGAATTGAAATACATTTTAATAGAGGGAGAGGGAACAATTTCCTTGGGACTTTCACCTATCTACTTTTACATTTGAGATCCTAAACTACTCTTGTGGCTTCGGATTCGTCTTTTTTGAACTTGATGTTAAGGAGGTCATTGAGAGACCTTGTTGTTTGATTGCCCCTTGTCTTCTTGACAACCCTATCTTTATGAGCATAGAGGGATTGGGGACCCTCTTTATGGAATGACTTGAAATGCATGCTATGAGTCCTTAGGGTTACGTGGAAACTCTTAGGATTTTGGTAGGTTTAATTCAAGGGAGAGTGAACTTGGTGTCACTCCCTTTGGGTTGATCATATGAATGAAGATGCAGTGACTTGAGTTACTTTTGAACTCTTGTCTTGATATAGAATATTGAATTCATAAACAACTATACATAAAGAGAGAGAGAGGGAATGCAATTGTAAAGTAAATATGGATGCATAAGCAGTTATACAAGCATTATAACATTAGGAATAGACAAGAATAAAGGAAAATAAAGCAATCGCCCTTTCCTCCTTCTAACTAGAAGGGACATATTCAAGTAGAGAATTCAAGTATGCAAATGCTTGTGCACGTGCAGTGTATGTGTGAATTTTAAAAAATGGAGGAAAGGGCCCAACAACTCCCATCCATCCTGTCCATTCCATCCTATTCATTTATGACATATAGGCAGTTAACATGATATAAAATAAAAGTGTGAACAAAGTTTCACCTATAAAAATAAAGATGCAAAAAGTCAGTAGTTGATTGATAAACTTAATACAAGTTAATGAATATGGATATAATACAAATAATGACATGTTTTTTAAAACAGCTTTAAGAAGTTTGATTTTGAAAGTGGATAGAATTGGACAAATTAATCAAAGACACCAAATGAGTAAAGGTGAAGAGACATGACAATGGCCTAACCCTCTAGGCATCTCCAGCAGAGTCGCTAGCTGTCACGCCTTGATTTTTTGCACTCGAGGAAAAATACGCACAAGAGGAAAAAACACGACACTCTCTCGTTAGAACTCATCCTCCTAGAAGGACGAGTGCGACTAGTTTTAAATAGAAAATTGATTTGATTAAGGGTTTTTGAAAAAAAGTTTGGAGTCGCCACCTAACTTGATTAAGGTGAGTTAGGTCACCTAAAACTAAGTACAATCCAAAGATTGAACTTAGGGTTTTTGAAAAGGTTTTTGAAAACTTTCTCAAGAGAGAGTTGTTTAGAAAATATGTTGTTTCGCAACCTTTGAAAAGATTTAAGTCTTTTTTTAAAATAACTCCGTTTTGATTTTTAAAAACAGTGATTTTAGGTTCAGAGGTTGGTTATGTGTAGGGAAGATATCCTAAGATCATCACCCTACCCCGCCCTTACGATATCTACATGTCTATTCACCATAGGTTCACTCATTTAGAATCTTTTATTATCCAACGTCCAATACTATCCACTTTAGAAAAGAGCTATACGATGCATGATATGCAAGTGTAAGAAAAATATTTGATTTTAAAAATAAGATTTGAAGTTTGAAAAATATTATAGAAATTTGAATTTTAAAATACATGCTGGATTTGGAAACTTGATTAGAAGATTGGAAATTTAAAAAAGGTTGTGGAAATTAAAGATTTGAAAAAGGTTATGTCCGCACCCATGAGGGTTGCCTATGTATCCCATTTTTGGAAATCAAGTCAATCGTAGTTCGAACAAGAGTCCGACTAAAAATAGACACTTTTAGATTTTTTAAAAGTTTGATTTGAAAAAGGCTTGATTTGGAAAGAGTTTGATTTGAACTTTGAATAGAAAATTGGAAATTGAACTTGGAATTGATTTTGATTTGAAATTGAGGTTGAGGATTTGAAATTGATTTTGATTTGAAAAGATTGAACTTAGAAGAAGAACTTTGACTTGACTTGGAAAGATTGAGATTTCGAAAACATCTTGATTTAGATTGAAATTGGAAAACCATCTTGGTTTAGAAAAGAGTTTTAGAAAAGAATTGAAATTTTCTAATTTAGGATTAGGGTTGAACTAGGATTTGGCTTCCTTAGGTAACCTTGGGTTGAAGCATGTAGTTGAATTGGACAGGTTGTATTTAGACTGAAAAAGTTTGATTAAGGAAAATTTCAATTTAGGAAAGGTTTGAACTAGGAAAGTTGGACTTAAGAAAGATTTGATTTGATTCAGAAACACTTAACTTGGAATGGTTATAAAAGATTTGACTTGAGTATTTGACTTGAAAGAGTTTAGAAAGTTAAGATTTAGGAAATATTATATTTTAAAAATCTTTGAATTTAAGAAAGTTTCAAAGTAGGAAAATTTTTAAATTAAGAAAGATTTGAATTTAAGAAAGTTTTATGTTAGGAAAGTTTTAATTTTAGAAAGATCTCAATTTAGAAAAGTTTTGAATTTAGAAAGATTTGAATTTCGGAAAGATTTAGAATTTAGAAAGATTCGGAAAATGGAGATTTAGAAAGTTGAGATTTGGAAAGGTTTGAAATTAAGGAAGATTAGAATTAGGAAATGTTAGAATTAGGAAATATTTGAATTAAGAAAGATTTGATTCCCATTTCCTAAAGTAGAAGATTAGATTTTATTTCTAAAAATTAGATGATTTGATTTTGCTTCCAAACATGGAGGATTTGATCTAGTTTTCTAAATTGGAAGATTGAATTTGACATGGAATTAGAAATGTTGAGTTTTGGAAATCTTGAATTTTGAAAATCTATGATTTGGTGTAGAAAAGAGGTTTTAGAAACCTAAGATTTGATTTAGAAGATAGTTTCTGAAATCCTATGATTTGAGGCAAAATAAGAAGTCATGTTTTTAGAAAAGTAGGGTTTCCTAACCGTAGAATCTAGGGTTTCCTAACCGTAGAATTTAGGGCTTGACTTAAACTTCAAGAAAAAAAGTTTTTGGAAAGGAGATCTTTTGAAGAGAATTTTGGGAAAGAAGTCTGAGGAGAGTTTTTAGAAAGTAGATTTTTGAAAAGAGTTTTTGGAAAGAAGTTTGAAAAGCAATTCGGAAAGGGGTTTGAATGTGGACTTTTGAAATCTTTTGAATGTCTCACTTTCTTAAAACGATTCTAATCATGAAGAGATTAGAACTATTCTATGTTGGTGGCTTTGAATACAGCATAAATTTGAAATATATACTGTAATAATCACATTAAATATTACACTTTCCTAAAATAACCCTAACCATGGAATGACTATAATTGTCTTAAGATTGTGGTTTTGATGAAAATAATGTAGGGTTTACACCCAAAAATTTGGACCTTAGTAGTCACAAAGAACATAACACTTTCCTAAAACAATCCTAACCATAGAATGGTTAGAATCATTTTAGGATTGTGTTTTTGAAAACAAGATTTTGAATGCAAGTTTTGAAAGAGAGTTTTGATGCAAGTTTGAAAAACAACTTTGAAAACAATTTGAATGAATATATGAATGTGATATACATAGAGCAAAAAGGGTTATGAACATACAAGGTTAGGCTCCATCACATAATCAAGAAGGCCGAACCCACACCATCAAGGGTTGAATTTGAAGAAAGCCCCCGACATAGTGACCTTGAACAATTCTTCCTAGGCATGAATCAGGGAGTCCCTTGTTTTAAGTATGCAAGAAAAGGAGGTAGAAGATGAGGGATTAAAATAGAAGAAAATCCAAGCGGGTTGGGAGGAAGAAGAGAGAGGGGGGATTACATAAAAGTAAATCAAAAGCCTACCTTATCTTCTTCTTGCTTTGCTTTACTTGAACTTTGAGAGTTTCGAGGTTGCAGCACTTTGAGTCTTCAATGGAGGCTTTGCAAGCTTCTGTTTGAGTGTATAGAGTGTATGGATGTTAGGGTTTAAGTGTATGGAGGCTAGGGTTTGAAGAGATTAGAGAGGACTAGGGTTTGGAGAGACTTTAAGCTCTGCATTTAGAAAAAATAGAGTTTTTGAATTGAGTTTGTGAACTCTTTTCACGTAGGAGGAGGGTTTGTATTTATAGATACAAAAATAGCCCGGCCAGTAGGAGTGGCGTTAGGCCAATTTTTGACTTGGCACCACTAGCACTTAGGAAAGTTTTAAGGCAGTAAAAAACGTATCTTTCGACCCTTGATATGCAAGGTAAAAGATTTGGGCACCTGTACTAGTGACTACCATGCAATTTTTGGCTTGGCTCTACTAGGAATGACTTTGAAAAGTCCGGGATTAATCTGAAAGGTTCTGAGCAACCAGACTCAGAGGGAATGGATGGGAAACCTCGAGAGAGTGTTTCAAAGGTAACTAGCTTAAGAAGTAATGCTGAAGTATTTGAAAAGGTCGATGGGCCTGCCAGGGGCAAAACGGTCAATTGAACTGAAAAAACACCAAAAATAGACTCGGAGTGACCCGTGAGAAGGCTTGAAGGCTAGAAACACTATTGAAAGTGTTTCAAGAGATTTCCAATCTAATACCCAGATCCGGTGTGGCTGAAAAAAGCGACCAGCCCACTAGGGGCAAAACGGTCATTTTGCATTGGTCTTGCCAAAATGGACTCGGAATGATCTGAAAAAGTGTTAGAAGATTGAGAACACTATTAGAAGTATCCTCGGGAGGTTACCGGTTTGATACCCAAAACTAGTGTGATTCCCAAAGGCGATAGGATGCCTAGGGCAAAATGGTCTTAGAATTGGTCCGGAATTGACTAGAAGGCATTTGAACAAGCTGGATCATCTTTGGGATAATCTCAAAAATGTAGATTTACCACTCTGAGGACTTAGGTACTTTCTCGAGAAATGTACAAAATAGGCCTAAAGGGTAATTTAGTTATTTTTTACCGAAGTGGGCTAGCAGATACTAGTGTTGACCTGGGTTTTAAGTGTTTCTATCACTCTGACAATGTGTGATGAGCTGGTTTCCAAAGTTCAAAATCCATCAAGATGGTAAGTTCACCCTTCCCAAGTGTTCCTAGACAGTTAGGCATACTTAATACGCCACCTTATCCAATTCTGATCCCAACCCAATCAGCTTTGGTCAAAATGACCATTTTGCCCATGCGCACTCCAGCACAATATAAATGCCACCAAATAGTGAAACATCTTCTAGGATCGTCCCCGAACAGTCTGGCACGCTTAACACACCACTCCAATCCATCCAGACCCTTTTCAACCAAGCTCGGTCAAAATAAACGTTTTACCCCTGGCGGGCCGAACGTGCCTTGAAACCACATTGGCTTTGGGTAGCAAACTAGAAGATCCTATCATAGGCCTATGTTCAATCTAAGGTGAGTCTCATGACTCTAAACACTTCCAACTCAACGAAAATCCCCTAGAGTGTCTCGTAGACGCTCCACTAGGGTTGCCTTTTCTCCCGATTCACTGGTTATAACGCACAGTTAAATGACTTGAGAAATGCATAAATCAAGGAATTCCCAAAAGATTAACCATAGGTCTTTTCATCAACACAGCTCGATTGAATAGATCACTTCCTGGAGCCCCTGATTGTATGGTTATAACCCTTGGAGCGTCCCACTGATGCTCTGCTAAGGTTTTCTTTTTCTCCAATGCCCAAATTATAACCCACCGTTAAATGACTTGAGAAATATGTAAATTAGGAAATTCTCAAAAAGTATTTCCAAAGCACTTTCCATCGGTATAGTCCAATCAGAGAGATCGCTTCCCGAAGACCACGATCACCTGGCCAAAAAATGATTACTTTTGAACATCCACGGAGTGTATCACAGATGCTCTGCAAAAGTGTGTTTTTATGTACATTTTCTAAGATGATATCTCATTCTTCCGAACACCTTTCAAGCTTCTCAAAAATTCCAAGTTCTTGAGAAACAATAGGAGAACATCGTGGATGCAATCGATTTCCTCAAATATTTTTCGGATTAAACAATTATCAAGGCAAAGTTTAAACGAACATTCCCGGTGGCAGAGTGTATGCTACATACGCCCAAATTTTCATCACATCGATCAAACTTTGGTTGCCCCCTAAGATTTAGCTAGTACAGAGTGTGTCACATGTCCTTCACTCTGTGGACCAGTATTGGCGCATATAGCACATGCGCCAGGACAAAATTTGCCCAGACACAAGTACTACATGTGCTAGCCCTCTCCAGATAGCCTATAAAGACAGGCCTCCCCTTTTGCATATTCTAGAATCGAAAATAGTAGCGAAGCTCTACAGAAATATCCTCTGAATCTCGAATTTCCATATACATCACACTCTCCAAACACTTATGTGAGATTCCACCTCCCTCTAGCCCGTACACCATACCTACAAAGCCCTTAATGCCATAAACAATCCCATTCCAGCCCCTTCAAGCCTTTCGAAGGCTATTCAAGTTTAAGCTAAAGCATCCATGGAGGTTAGAAGGCGTTTGAAGGCAAAATGTGGTATTCTCTTTTACATTTTTGTCACCCCCACTCTTCTCTTCTCCCTCCTAGTCTACTTAGGCTATTCTCTATTTTGAACCCCTATCTTCTACCTCCCATTCTTGCATGCTTGAAATAAGAGAGCTCCAAGTTCATGCCTAGAGGAGAGCTTGTGAGAGCCACCATATACGAGGACCTCTCACTAGCAAAATTTAAGATGGTATGGCCTTGGAGCACCTTACAATTTGGTGTGGCCTATATCCTTGTATGAATTCATGACCCTCTTGCACATGGTTACCATGTTCATGTATTGCATGCTTGGCCTCACTTTCATATCCATCATCATTTTATAAAAATTCTCACTATCTTCATTTTTATGTCTTCTTCAAATTCTATATCTAAGTGTTTTCTTAAAAATGGTTCAAATAGTTGGTTCCTTAAAGCCTAGGTCCATTTTCACATCTTAGAAAACCCCCTTTTAAGCCCCTTGACTTCATTTTGCATCCTTGCATTCCTTTGCATTTCATGTGGCATAAATTTGGTTTTCTAACCTTTCTCTTCTATATTGATTTTTGTAGAATCCACTCTTTTGAATCTTGTGGTTGAAATAGTCCCTTTCCCTTGCGTGGTTTTCCCGTTATTATGACTATAGGAACCCTAGTTTATTAGAATTGGCTTCTACACTCTAAAAAATGGTTTTCAAAACAATCCCCTTCAAAAAGGATTCTCAAAATTTCACTCTCTTTAATTTGCATAAAAATATGATTTCCCTAAAAGATTATTTTCACCATGATTTTTAGAATTTTTGCTCTCTTGAGTTAGTGGGTGAAATGATTTCAAGGCAACCCTCTCTTGAGTGGTTTCCAAATGTCAACCATAGGACCCCGACACTCACTTGAGTGGCTTTCATTAAATGGTTTTCAAAACCCATTTTAAATTTCATGCATAAACCACCTTTTCAAAACCATTAAGTCAAAACCCTAGTTCAAAATCACCTTTCCAAAACCACTAGGTCAAAACCCTAGTTCAAAACCACATTTCAAGATCACCCTTCAATCCTAGATTAACTTGACCTTAGTTGTTCAATCTTAGTATAACTAAACTCTAGGTTAACCTAACCTTAGTTAATTAACCCTAGGTCACCTTGAGCCTAGGTTAACCTAACCGAAGTTAATTAACCATAGATTAGCCTAACCCTAATTAGTTAACCCTAGGTTAACCTAACCCAAGTTAGTTAACCCTATGTTACCTTAACCTTAGGTTAACCTAACCTTAGTTAGTTAACCTTAAGTCAACCCAACCCTAGTCTAACCTAACCTTAGTTAGTTAAACCCTGGTCAACCTAACCTAAGTTAGTAAGCTTCAAGGTTCCAATTTAAGGACCCCTTTTCCAAATAATCTTTCAACTTAAAAGCCATTTTCTTAACATATCTTTAGAAACATCCTACTCTCTTGAGATTTCCAAACTCAAATTTAAAATCTTTTCAAATACTTCCATACTCTATTTAAAAAATGCTTCCAAATCGTTCTCTTAAACTTGTCTCAACCAAAATGGCTAGACACTTAACACTCTCCAAAAAGTATTTTCAAAATGTTTCCCAAAACTCGTAACCCTAAAGTGTCCCTAATCTCTGATGGTTAGGGATTTCAAGGGGAGGTGATACATTAAGTATAACATTCAAGATTGTCCATATTAGGGTTTCAAAACCCTAAGTGTTTTCGAAAGTTCCTTTTAAAAAAGTTTTTTAAACATTGCATTCTTAGAGCAACCCTAATCCTTTCATGGTTGGGATTGTTCAAGTGTAAGTGAGATATTGAAAAAGGGTTCTATAACCCTAAAGTTTTAAAAACCAAAAGGAAGTCTCTAGCTCTCTTTTCCAAACATGTTTTCAAAACTCATAGCCCTAAAAGAGTTTACTTCTTCAACGACTAACCTCATAAGGGTGATGAAGCATTGAACATGTCTTTCGTGAGATATTGAAAAAACTACTTTCAAAAGCTTTTCGAAGACAAGTTCACAAGACCATTTCCAATCCAAACTCTACCTCCAAAATTTTCAAAACAAGACTCCAAAATATTTTCAAAACCCGTTGGAGTTATTCCAAAACCTTTCTAAAACTCCCTTGAGTTTAATTCCAAGAACATTTAAAATCATCTTCAATCCCAATTTCAAAAACACTCCAAACATCGTAAATCCTATTTCAAAAGCATTTTCCAAAACTCTCAAAGTTTTCTTTTTCTAAAGACCTCAAAATGTATTCAAACCTTTTCAAATATCTCACAAGTGTCATCAAAACTCTTCAATGGCCTCAATGCGCCTCTTTT
Source organism: Euryodendron excelsum (assembly GCA_033060915.1). Classification (NCBI taxonomy): domain Eukaryota; kingdom Viridiplantae; phylum Streptophyta; class Magnoliopsida; order Ericales; family Pentaphylacaceae; genus Euryodendron; species Euryodendron excelsum. Next base: position 11,194,472 of record CM065385.1, read on the forward strand.
CTATCGGGCCCTTGCCCGAACTACGAATGACCTGATTCTCATGAAATGAGATATGTAGGCAACCTAAAATGGTGCGGTTGTAACCTTTATTTCAACTCGAGTTTTCTTTTCAAAAATTCTCATCAAGTCCCAATGGGCAGTTTGGTCATTTTTCACCAGAGTGCGCTAGCAGGCACTAGTGTTAACCCGGGTTTTGAGTGTTTTTGTTACTCTGACAGTGTGTGACGAGTTAGTTTCCAAAGGTATCTCAACATTTGGTAAACGTGCTATGGCTAGGAGGCGTGTTTGGTCTCGTGACATAGGGGCTTTGTTGGTAATTCCCAATGTTAACCTATTTGCGAGTATTTCTACCACTCTGATGGTTGCGATGTTTGTGAGTGTTTTTGCCATTCCGAGGGGTGCATTCATTCCGAAGGCTACCTAATCTCGGGAAGCTGCTAGATGGACTTATTGATTGAGGATTCAACTTTCTTAAAAGACGTGCAGAATAACAGATATTCTACATTGACGAGCTAGCAGGAGTCAGAAGTGAACCATTCTACCATCTCAGGGACTTAAGTTCTGTCCTGGTCAATAGGCTTGAAGGGACTTACCGCTCCAAGCAGTTTTCACAGAGAACGTGTCGAACTGGATGGACTTGCCGCCTAAGGGATCAACTTTCTCAAAAGGTGTGCTGGATTGAATTCGATTGGTCTGGGTTAAAATAGGAACTTATCGTCTCTAGGAAGATTTGTCAAATAGAAATGGACAGAGCAATGACCAAAGGGTATTTTGCTCATTTTGCCTCTATTGGGCCTAATATGCTCGCAAAGCGACTAATGGACTGGATTGAGTCTGGAAAACTGGTTTTGACTTGAATGTGTCTGTGTCGGTTTAAATGTGAGTCTTGTCGCGCCCAGATTTTTTGCACTTGAGGAATACTCACACAAGCAGAAAAAACACTGTACTCTCTCGTTATAACTCACCCTCCTAGAAGAATGAGTGCGACTAGGTTTGAATTGAAAATAGATTTAAATAAAGGGCCTTTGGAAAAAGTTTTGGAGTTGCCACCTAACTTCATTAAGGTGAGTTAGGTCACCTAAAAACTAAGCACAATTCGAGGATCACACTTAGAGTTTTTGAAAACGATTTTGAAAATACTACCTCACGAGAAGGTTTTTAAGAGAATAGGTTCTTTGGCAACCTTTGGAAAACATTTAAGCCCTTTTTGAAAAATAACTCCGTTTTTGGTCTTTCAAAAACAGTGATCTAGGTTCGGAGGTTGGTTACGTGTAGAGAAGACGCACTAAGCCATCACCCTACCCGGCCCTTGCGGTACCTACATGTCTATTTACCTTAGATTCACCTATGAGAATCTTCAACTAACTAATGACCAATCCTATCCACTTTAGAAAACGAATGTTTAAAAGACATGATGCATGATATGCAAATACAAGAGGCAGGGGGTTGAAAAATAGATTTGGAAAGAAATTGATTTGATTTGAAAAGAAAGAGATAGAAGTTTGAATTTGGAAAGAAGGTTTTGGAAATTGAAAATAGAGATTTGGAAATAGAAATTTGGAATTGAAAGTTTGAAAATAGATTGAAGATTTGGAAAGATTTTGTGGAAATAGAAACTTGGAAAATGTTGTGACTGCACCCATGAGGGTTGCCTACGTATTCTTTTGGAGGAATTAGGTCAATCGTAGTTCGGACAAGAGTCCGATTGAAAATAGAAGAGTTGATTTGGAAAAGAGTTGAAATTGGAATTTGGATTGGAATTGGAAGATTAGAGAAATTTGGACTTTGATTGGAAGATTTGAAAAGATTGGTTTTGAAAGACTTGGTTTTAGGAAACCTAGACTTAGGAACTTAGAAAAGAAAGATTGGATTTGACTTGGAAAGATTTTAGAAAAGATTTGACTCAAACGTTGGACTTGGAAAGATTAGGAAAGACTAGATTTTGGAAAGGTTAGAATTAGGAAAGTTTCAAATTAGGAAAGTGTCATTTTAAGAAAGTTTTCGAAATAGGAAAGTTTTCAGATTAGGAAAGTTTCAACTTAAGAAAGATTTCAATTTAGGAAAGTTTCAAATTAGGAAAGTTATGAATTATGAAAGTTTTAAAGTTGGAAAGTTTTGAATTTAGAAATATTTTGAATTAGGAAAAGTTTAGTTTAAGAAAAGTTTAAATTAAGAAAGCTTCAACTTAAGAAAGTTTTGAATTTAGAAAAGTTTTAACTTAGGAAAGTTTTGAAAAAGGAAAGGTTTCACTTTAGGAAAATTTCGATTTAGGAAAGCTTTAACTTAAGAAAGTTCTGAATTTGGAAAACTTCAAATTTGGAAAGATTTGAAATTTAAAAAGTTTAGGATTTAGAAAGTTTTAGAAGATCTTGAGATTAGGAAAGGTTTGAGTTTAGGAAAGATTTGAAGTCTTAGATTTGGAAAGTTAAGATTTGAAATGGATAGAATTAGGAAAGGGTTAAATTAGGAAAGATGTGGAACTTGAGTTTTAGAATTTAGGAAAGATTTTTATGTTCAAGTTTTGGAAACTTAAGATTTAGGAAAGTAGAAGATTAGGAAGGAGTTGAATTAGAAAAAATTTGGATTAGGAAGGGATTGGATTTTATTTCCAAAAATGAAGGATTGGATCTAGTTTCCTAAACGGAAGATTGGATTTGGTTTTCTAAAGAGAAGATTTGATTTGATAAGGATTTGGAAAATGAAGTTTTAGAAACCCTAGATTTGGAAGTGAATACTTTTGACGTAGAAAATAGGTTTCAGAAATATGTATGGTTTTGATGTAGAAAACAAGAGGTTTTGAAAACCTAGGTTTTAAGGCAAGTTTGAAAATCATATTTTTTGAAAGAAAATTAGGGTCTCCTAATCGTAGCTCTTGGGCTTGACTTGGGCTCCAAGAAAAGGGGATTTTTGGAAAGTGTGTTTTTTGGAAACAAGTCTTTGGAAGGAAATCAGAGATTTTGGGAGGATTTGGAAAGAGATTTTGGGAGAAGCTTTTTGGAAAGAGTTTTTTGGAAAGTGAATTTTGAGGAAGGCGTTTTCTAGGAAGGAAACCTAGGGAGTGTTTTTAGGAAAGGAATTTTGAGGAGAGTGTTTTGGAAAGGAGTTTAAAGATAAATTTTTGAAGAGAGTTTTTGAAAACAATTTTGGGAGGAAGAGCTTTTGGAAAGCATATTGAAAGAGAGACTTTTGAAAATAGAGTTTTTTGGAAAGTATGAAAATGTCTCACTTTCCTAAAGCGATTCTAACCATAAGAAGGCTAGAACCACTTTAAAAGTGGTTTTAAAAACAACAAGGAGTTGAAAATATGGACCATGTTGGTCACTTTAAATATAGCACTTTCCTAAAGCAACCCTAGCCATGGAAATGCTAGAAACAACCTAGGATTGTGATTTTGAAAACAAGTTTTGAAAAGGAAAATTTTGATACAATTTTGAAAACAAGTTTGAAAACGATTTTGAAAACAACTTTGAAAACGACTTTTGGAAGAATGCAAGAATCATGATATGCACAATGCAAATTTGGGGTCGTGAACATACAAGGTTAAGGCTTCACCACATAATCAAGGGAGCCAAATCCACGTGGTCTCCAGTTAGACTAAAAGAAAGCCCCCAACACGGTGACCCTCCAATAGTCTAATCCTACACATGGACCGGGAGTCTTCTTGTTTAAGGCATACAAAGAAAGGGGGGAAACAGATGGGGCATTAAAATAGAGAAAACCCAAGTGGGTTAGAAGAGAGAAGAGAGAGGAGGGAAGTGCGGAAATTTAAATAAGCCTACCTTGTATCTTCTTTATTTTGCTTAGCGTTGCGTGCTTTGCTTTTCTTGTCTTGCTTTAATCTTCACTTTAATCTTCAAGAGTTCGTCTTCAATCTTCGAACCTTTAGATTACAGCCCTTCAAGTCTTCAAAGGGGGGTTGGAGGCTAGTGTATAAGTGTTTGAGAGTGTATAGGAGTGTATAGGAGGCTAGGGTTTAGCTAGGGTTTGGAAAACCTAAAGAAGCTAGGGTTTCGGGAGTGTACGAGCTCTGTATATCGAGAATTAGGGTTTTTAGATTGAGTTTCCAGACCTCCTTGAGGGTGAAAGAGGCTTTGTATTTATAGAGATGGCATAGACCTGGCGCTTGTTGTAGTGGCGCTAGGCCAAACTTTCTCTTGGTGCCACTAGGAGTGGCGCTAGGCCATTTCTTAGCTTGGCTCCACTACTAGTGGTGCCAGCCAATTAGGAAAGTTTGTTAAGTCGGCAAGCAACATATCTTTGGAAGATTTGGGCGCCTGTACTAGTGACTACCATGCAATTTTTAGCCTGGCTTCACTAGAAGTGACTCTAGAAAGTTCGAGGATGAATTGAAGAGGCCAAGAATGACCCGGAGAGCCGAAAAAGAGAAGGATCACTTAGGATAGCATCCCAGAGGTATTTGACTTGAAAAATGAGGATAGGAAGTGTTAGAAGGATTGATCGGGCCGTTAGGGGCAAAACGGTCAATCAAGCCAGAAAGTTGCCGGGACAGACCCGGAATGTCTCTGGAAGAGACTCGAGATTTGGAAACATTATTCAAAATATTCCCAAAGGCTTGCTAGTTTGATACCCAAAGCCGGTGTGGTTGGAAAAGGTGACCGGCCCTAGGGGCAAAACGGTCATTTTGCATTGGGTTTGTCGAAACTAACTCGAAATGATCCGGAAAGATAAAGAACGGTTGAGAACACTATAAAAAGCATTCTCGAGAGGCTACCGGTTTGATACCCAAGGCCGGTGTGGTTCCCGAGGCATTCAAATGCCTAGGGGTAAAATGGTTATCTTGACTGGAAAGTCTTGGAATTGGCCCAAAACTGACTAGAAGGCACCTAATCATGCCAGATTTCCTTTAAGACAATCTTGGAAGGTTGGACTTACCATTCTGAGGATTCAAATGTGTTCTCGAGAAACATGCCGAAAAATGGCCCTAGGGGCAGTTTAGTCATTTTTCACCGAAGTGGGCTAGCAGGCACTAGTGTTGACTTGGTTTTGAGTGTTTCTGCCACTCTAACGGCGGTCTCGTGATACAGGGGTTTGTTGGCAATTCCCTATATCGACCTGCTTGTGAGTACTTTCATTACTCAAACGGTTGCGATGTTTACGAGTATTTTCGCTACTCTGACGGTTTGCGATCATTCCTGAGACTGCCTAATCTCTGGAAACTGCTAAAGGAACTTAGCACCTGAGAATCAACTTTCTTGAAAGGCGTACCTAAACGGACATTTCTGCATTGGCCGGCTAGCAGGTGCCAAAGGTGGACTTTTCTACCATCTAGGGGACTTGGGGTCTCGTCCTGATCGATAGGTTTAAAGGGACTTACCATTTCGAAGAGATTTTCTTTGAAAAATGTGCCGGGCCGTCTTCAGAAAGACGTGCCTGATTTAGAGATTGAAGGGGTTTTGGACTTGGGGTCTCATCCCTATCTCGAAAGAGGGATTGGAATTGGAATTAGACTTGGAAATGGGATCTACCATCTTCAAAAATACGCGCCCGTTGGAATTGGAAAGGGGACTTACAGTCTTCGAAAAGACGTGCCTGATTTGGAGTTGGAAATTGGACTTACCGTCTTCGAAAAGACGTGCCTGATTTAGAATTGGAAAGGGGACTTACCATCTTCGGAAAGATGTGCCTAATTTGGAATTGAAAAGGGGACTTACCATCTTCGAAAAAATGTGCCTAATTTGGAATTGGAAAGGGGACTTACCGTCTTTGGAAAGACGTACCTAATTTGGAAGTAGAACAAATAATGCCTCTAAGGGCATTTTGGTCCTTTTGCCTCTATTTGGGCCCAGGGGGGCCCGTGAAGCGATGAATTGACGGGATTAGACTTAGAAAGTTAATTTGGATTGAAATATGCCCACAATGACTTGAAAACAAGTTTGGACGGAGTGGAGACCGCTGAGCGGTCAAAAATGGGGTGCTCATAAGTCTGCTCAAACTAGAGATTGCCAAGCGAGCAAAAATGGGGTGCTTACAATGCCACTAGGATGGGAGGATTCCGAAGGTATTCTTTGATGCTTTCCAAAACAATTTGACACTTATCATCCCATTCTTTTAGAACATCTTTCTTGAAGAGTTTGAAAACAAGTTCGCAGAGATGAGTCATTTGGGTAATGAACTTGTTGATGAAGTTTAATTTTCCTAGGAAGGATTAAATCTCTTTTTCCCCTCTGGGAGTTGGCATTTTAACAGTAGAATTGACTTTAGCAGGATCAATCTCTATCCCTCTTTCATTGACTATGAATCCCTGCAATTTTCCTATGAATACCTTGAATGTGCATTTGGGAGGATTCAGCTTGAGTTGGTATTTGCAAAGTCGGTCAAACACCTTCCGTAAGTTGAGTAGGTGGTCTTCCTGTTGTTGGGATTTAACAATCATGTCATCTACATACACTTCCATTTCCTGATGCATCATGTCATGGAACAAAGTTACCATGGCCTTTTGGTAAGTTTCCCCTGCATCATGTAGCTCAAACGGCATAACTTTGTAATAATACACTTCCCAAAGGGTGATAAAAGTAGTATTCTCTCGATACTTCTTAGCGAGCTTGATTTGGTTGTATCTCAAAAAGCAGTCTATGAAGGAGAACATCTCATGACCCACTGTGTTATCAACGAGCGTGTCTATGTGTGGAAGAGAAAAATCATCATTTGGGCTGGCCTTGTTGAGTTTTTGAAAGTTAATATACATCCGTACTTTGCCATCTTTCTTGGGAATGGGGACAATGTTAGCTAACCATTAGGGATATTCCATTACTTGCAAAAATCCCGCTTGGAATTATTTGATCACTTCTTCTTTGACTTTTAGACTCCATTCAGGCTTAAGTCTCCTTAACTTCTCCTTATAAGGCCTTACTTGTGAGTTCAAGGGTAATCTATGCTTAACAATTGATTCGTCTAGCCCTGGCATACCTTTGTAAGACAAGGTAAAAATGTCAAGGTATGCAGATAATAGTTCTTACAGTTTTTTGCACTGCCATTGATCTAACCTTGTGCCGATTTTAGTCTCCTTAGGGTCCTCCTTATTCCCCAGGTTAATTGTCTCCATTTTCTCAATGTTTAGGGTGTTGCGATTTTTATGTCTTTATACTTATTCACGAATTTCTTTAAGTATTTCATCGATGTAGTTCACATCTAGTTCAATCCCCAAATGCTAATAGTTAAATTCAAAGTCAAAGTCATTATTTGTCATGATTGGCATTCTTTGGATTGACTGAACAAGATGTTGGATTTGAGGGTTCCTTACAAGAAAATAATACACAATTGAATCAAACAAAAAGAATACTTTTCCATTAATTTGATATATTTGATATAATTAACTTAATTGAAAGCTAAAACAAGTCGTTTATGAAAATAGGATTCGCTTGTAACGAGTTTGGTGCTTTAGGACTTGCTCTAGGGAGCTTGGTACCGAAACTTACTGGTGCAAATAATGCCCTTGCCAGCCTAGTTACGAAGTTTCTCGCTTGGAAGCATTGCTCGAATGGACCCATCTTGAGTTATTTTGGTGTCAGCCATCATAATAGGTGCTTCTTCTTAAATTTTCTTTTTCTTTGAACCTTTACTCAATGCAAATACTAGCTTTCCTATGTCTAATTAGTTGAATTGATCAAGGAGCTCCATGGCTACTTTCCTATCAACCCTTTTCTTTTGCACTGCCTCTCGCTTCTCTTTTCTCATAGGCTTATACCCCAGCCCAAATGTGGGTTCAACTAATGGTATTTCTATGACCTCAGGCCTTCCTTATAAGTATTTCCCTAAGCCTTTACCTAGATGGAAACCATTTGTTTTGAAGTAATATGCTATCATCTGGGAATTCTAAGAATATTTTGGCTCCACTTGATCTTCCCCCTATATGACAGTGACATATTCGAACAACTGGATGCAGGAAGGGGCCGACTCTGTGTCAGGGGAGACAGTGCCAGCTTTGTATACGGCAAACTCCTTTTCAGCAAAAATAGAGATCAATTTGGAGCCTATGATGAACTTGACTGTTTGATAAAGACTAGAAGAGACTGCGCCTACTGAGTGAATCCAGGGTCATCCTAACAAGCTGTAAACAACTAGAATGTGTAGGACTTTAAATTAGATTATGAAGGTTACATGTCTTATCTCGACTGGCATTTTAATTTTTCCCATGGTTACTCTCTGAGAGCCATCAAAGGCACGAATGACTGTATTGCTATTGTTCAAATAGGTTTTGTCCATCCTAAGCCTTTCTAGAGTGGAATACATGCAAACATTCAGAGCTGATCCATTGTCTATTAATACTTTGGCCACCAATTTTTTTTCTTGTTTTTACAGCCATATGTAAGGCACGGGTATGCCCCATTCCATCAACAGGAACCTCATCGTCAAAGAAGGTAATGACATTTGGGGCCATGATGAGGCTCACCATTGTAAGCACCCCATTTTTGCCTGCTTGGCAGTCTCCAGCCCGTCCAGACTTGAGTTCAAGTCAATATGGATATATTCTAGTTCAAATCAGCTTTCCAAACCTAATTCAGTCAATCAATCGCTTCGCGGCCCTACTGGGCCCAAATAGAAGCAAAATGACCAAAATGCCTTCGGGGCATTGTTTAGTCCAATTCTAGTGGGCATGTCTTTTCGAAGACAGTAAGTCCCCATTTTAATCTCAAATCCAATTTCAAGTCCATTTCCAATTCGAATTCTAATTAAATCCAACACGTCTTTCGATAAAGTTGATCCCTTAAGACGGTAAGTCCATCCAGTTTGATACATTTTTCAAGAAAAGTCCTCGGAACGTTAAGTCCCTCCAAACCCATCGACCGGGATAAGACCCCAAGTCCTCGAGATGGTAGAGAGGTCCAATTTTGGCACCTGCTAGCTCGCCAATGAAGAATGTCTATTTTGCATGCCTTTCGAGAAAGTTGATTTCTCAGGCGATAAGTCTACCTAGCAGCTTCCCGAGATCAGGCAGTCTCTAGAATGATCGCAAACCGTTAGCGTAACAAAAGTACTCGTTAACATCGCAACTGTCAGAGTGGCGGAAACACTCGTAAATAGGTTGACATTACGAATTGCCAACAAACCCCTATGTCATGAGACCACTGTTAGAGTGGCATAAACACTCAAAACCTAGGTCAACACCCATGCCTGCTAGCCCATTCCGGTGAAAAACAACCAAACTGCCCTTAGGGCCATTTTCGACACATTTCTTGAGAAAGTACCTAAGTCTTCAGAACAGTAAATCTATTCTTCCAGGAGCCCCAAAGAAGATCTGGCATGTTTAAGTGCCTTCCAGTCGGTTTCAGGCCAATTCTGAGACCCTCTGGTCAAAATGACCATTTTTCTCCCTAGGCATCCGAGCGCCTTGGGAACCACACCAGCTTTGGGTATCAAACTGGTAACCTCCTGAGGATGTTTCTGATAGTATCCTTGGCCTTTCGATGCATTTCTGGATCATTATAAGTTAGTTCCAGCAAACCTGATGCAAAATGACTGTTTTGCCCCTTGTAGGTCAGTCGCTTTTTCCAACCACACTGGCTTTTGTTATCAAACCAGCAACCTCCTAGAACATTCTAGCTAATGTTTCTAAGCCTCAAGCCATCTTTCAGGACATTCCAAGTCCATCATTGCAGCTTTTTAGCCCAATTGACCATTTTGCCCCTATTAGCTCGGTCAACCCTTCCAACACATCCTGACATTATTTTTCAAGTTTACTTCCCCCGAGACACTATTCCAAGAGTTCATGTCCCTCTTTGGCCCTCCGGGCCATTCCTGACCCTTTAAATCATTCTCGAACCTTCTGGAGTCACTCCTAGTGAAGCCAGGCTAAAAATTGCATGGTAGTCATTAGTGCAAGCGCCCAAATCTTTGAAAGATACGTTGCTTGCCGACTTTAAAAGTTTCCTAAGTGGCTGGCGCTAAGCCAAAAAATGGCCTGGCACCACTCCTAATGGCGCCAATAGGATTTTTGGCCTGGCGCCACTACATCAGGCGCTAGTTCAGTCTTCTGTCTATAAATACAGAGCCTCTTCCAACGTGAAGAGGGTCCATAAAACCAATCCAAAAGCCCTTCTCTTCGATATACAAAGCTCGAAATCCTTCCAACCCCTAGTTCCCTTTAGGTTCTTCAAACCCTAGCCTTCATATACAAACCCTAGCCTCTATACACTTAACCCTAGCATACATACACTCATATACTAGCTTCTAAAGCCTCCATCGAAGACTTGAAGTGCTGCAACTTGGAAGCTCTTGAAAATCGAGCCAAAGTAAGCTCTCAAAGACCGAAGTAAAACAAAGTAAAGCAAGCAAGAAAAACAATGAAGACACAAGGTATGCTTTATATTTACGTTTACGCAATTCTCGCCTCTCTCTTCTCTCTCCTAACCCACTTAGGTTTTCTTCTATTTTGATCCCCCATCTTCTACTCGCCCCCTTTCTTACATGCTTGAAACAAGGGGTTCTCCGGTTCATGTGCAGGATTAGGCTATTGAAAGTAACCGTGTCAGGGGCTTTTTCTTATTCTAACCGGAGACCACGTGGGTTCGGCCCCCTTGATTATATGGTGAAGCCTTTAACCTTATATGTTCACGACCCCAACTTGCATTGTGCATATCATGATCATGCATTTCTCCAAAATTTGCTTTCAAACTTGTTTTCAAAACTTGCATCAAAAATCCAATTCAAAACTTGCATCAAATATTCTTTTTCCAAACCTATTTTCAAAATCACAATCCTAAGGTAATTCTAGCCTTTTCATGGTTAGGGTTGCTTTGGGAAAGTGTTACATTTAAAGTGACTTTTGTGATCCATATTTTCAAATCTTCATTGTTTTTTAAATCACAATCCTAGAATGGTTCGAATATTCTTATGTTTAGAATTGTTCTAGGAAAGTGAGATATTTTTAGAGGATTGTAAAAGTCCACATTCAAATCCCTTTCCTAATTGTTTTTCAAACTTACTTTCCAAAATCTCTTTTTAAATCCTCTCCAAAATCTCTTTTCATATCTACTTTCTAAAATCTCTTTTCCAATACACTTTCTAAAAACTCTCTCCAATCTTTTTTCCAAAATTGTTTTCAAAAAATTGTTTTGAAAAAATCCCCTTTGAAAACTTACTTTCCTAAAAACTCTTTTCAAATTCCTTCTCAAAATCTCTTTTGAAAAATTTACTTTCTAAAACTCCTTTCTAAGATCTCCTTCTAAAAATCTTCCTTTCTAAAAAATTCACTTTTTAAAACTCTTTACCTTAGAGTCCAAGGCAAGCCCTAGAACCCTGATTAGACCCTAATTTTCAACTTCCTTTTCTACATCAAACTTTAGGTTACTAAATCCTATTTTCTACATCAAAATCATATATTTCCAAATCCTATTTTCTACACCAAAATTTAGGATTTCCAAAACTTCATCTTTCCAATTCCATGTCAAATCAAATCTTCCATTTTAGGAAACCAAATCCAATTTTTCCATTTAAGAAACTAGATCCAATCATCCGTTTTTTGAAACAAAATCAAATCATTTCTTTTTAGAAACAAAATCCAATCTTTTGTTTTAGGAAATAGAAATTCAAATCCTTCCTAATCCAAATATTTCCTAATTCTAACCTTTCCTAATTTCATATTTTTCCAAATCCTAACTTTCTAAAGTCTAAATTTTCTAATCTTTCTTAAACTCAAATCTTTCCTAATTTCAAGTATTTTTAAAACTCAAACTTCGAATCTTTCTAAATTTAAATTTTTCTTAAATTCAAATCTTTTCAAAATTCTAAACTTTCAAAATTTGAAATCTTTCCAAATCCTAAACTTTTTTAAATTCAAAACTTTTCAATTTCAAAACCTTTCCTATTTTAAACTTTCCTAATTCAAAATCTTTCCTAAAATGAAACTTTCCTATTTTGAAACTTTCCTAATTGGAACCTTTCTTAAATCCAATCTTTCTTAAATTCCAACTTCCCTAATCCTCTAAGTCTAACATTCGAGTTAAATCTTTTCAAAATCCCTTTCAAGTCAAGTCAAATCCTTCTTAAACCTCAAGTCTTTCCTCAGTCTCATCTTTCCTCAGTCTAGGTTTCCTAATACCAAGCTTTCCAAAACCAATCTTTTCAAATATTCCAATCAAAGTTCAATTTCCTAACCTTCCAATCCAAATTCTAACTCAAACTCTTTGTCAAGTAAAACCTTATATTTTCTATCTAATTCTTGTCTGAACTACGACTGATCTGATTCCTCAAAAGGGATACGTAAGCAACCCTCATAGATGCAGTCATAACTTTTTTTAAGTTTTTAATTCCATAACTTTTTTCAAGTTTTCAATTCCATAATTTATTTCAAGTTTCGAATTTCAAAATCTATTTTTGAATCTCTATTTTCAATTTAAAAAACCTATTTTTCAGATTTCAAATCAAGTATTTTTTCAAATCTTTTTTTGAAATAAAATTAAGTCTTTTTAAATCCAATTTCAAAATCAAAATCAAATTATTGCACTTACATATCATGCATCATGTCAAACTTCATTTCATGGTTCTCGTCTAAAGTGGATAGTGTTGGACATATATTAATCAAAGACTCTAATGGGTAAACCTAGTGTAAATAGATATTTAGGTACCACAAGGGCAGGGTAGGGTGATGGCTTAGTGCATCTTCCTTACACATAACCAACCTCCGAACTTAGAATCACTGTTTTCAAAAGACCAAATGGAGTTATTTTAAAAAAAAAAGGGCTTAAATATTTTCAAAGGTTTTCAAACAACTTATTTTCTAAAAACCCTCTCTTGAGGAAGTATTTGCAAAAAACCTTTTTCAAAAACCCTAAGCGTAATCTTCGAATTGTGCTTAGTTTTAGGTGACCTAGCTCACCTTAATCAAGTTAGGTGGTGACTTTAAAATTTTTCCAAAAGCCCTTAATCAAATCAAATTTTCAATTCAAACCTAGTCGCACTCATTCTTCTAGGAGGATGAGTTCTAATGAGAGAGCACTGTATTTTTCTCACTTGTCTTTTTCAAGTGCAAAAAATTAGGGCCCAACAGCTGGCAACTCTACTGGGGAACACTTAAAGGGTTAGGCCATTGTCATCTCTTTTCACCCTTCACCCATGTAGAGTCTTCAATTAATTTGTTCAACCCTATCTACTCCAAAATTTCCAAAATCAAATTTTCTAAGTTGTTTTCAAAAACATGCATCTAATTTATTTCCATACATATTATCCTGCATTAAGTTTGTTATCTACATACTAACTGTTACATTTTTGTTTTATAGGTGGACCCCTGTTCCTGAATTTATTTCTTGTTATATTAATTGTTGTGCATGAATGTATGGTTTGGATAGGATGGATGGGAGTTGTTGGGTTCTTTCCTCCAATTTTCAAAAATCACACACGCACTACACGTGCACTTATATTCTGTATACTTGCATTTTTTACCCTGATATGTTCCTTCTAGTTAGAAGAGGGAATGGTATATTGGTTGTGGGCAAGATGCTGTGTCAGTTTCTTCGCCTATGGCCTCTTGATGGTTCCCCCGCTCAGATCACCAACTAATCATGGCACCACCTCGGGGAGTGGGCCTAGGTATAAAGATCTGGGAACTGAGCCTTTTTAGGACGTAGTAGTAAACCCTTAACCTGGGAACTGAGCCTTTTTAGGACGTAGTAGTAAACCCTTAACCTCATGCTTATATAGACACCATGTATAGTCGAACCTCTATCGGATTTAAGACACGCGCACTGATTTCAAAAGCATGGAGGAAAGGGCGACTGCTTTTACTGTCCTCTATATTTGTTTATTCCTGGTGTTATAATGACTATATTCTTACTGTTGTAATGCTCGTCTAACTACTCATGCGTGCATATTTACTTCAATTGCATTCTCTCTCCTTGTACTCTTTGCATTCATATTTATGCATATAATATTCCATCCCAAGACGAGAGTTCCAAAGTAATTCAAGTCCCTGCATTATCATGCATATGATCAACACATCGAGAATGATACCAAGGTTACTTTCCCTTGCATTGAACCTACTCAAACCCTATGGGTTCCCATGTAACCCTAAGGACTCATTGCATGCATTTCAAGTCATTCCATAAGAGGGGCCCCAATCCTTCTATGCTCACGGAGATAGAAATGCCATGAAGACAAGGGGCAATTAATCAACAGGGTCCCTCAACGACTTCCTTGACATCAAATCCAAAGAAGGTGAATCCGAAGACTCAAGAGTAGTTTAGGATTTCATATGTAAAATTAGACAAGTGGAAGTCTAAAGAAAAATGTTTCCCTTCCCCCCTATTAAAGTGTATTGTATTCTTCTTGTATTCTAAATTCAAAGTTTCATGTATTCTTTTAATTTTTGCAAATGAACGTACGAATGAAAGAAAGCTCCCATTTGACCGTAAAGTATCTGCATACAAAGGCAAAACCCTTATCTCTGAAAGTGAGCCAAAACCATCATATTTAACCTCCCACTCAAATAGGGGCGCCCTAGGGCTTGCATTGCATAGAACTCTTTAAAAACCAAAAACTAACTTGCAATTTGTGTCCTTGCTATTCTTCTTGTATCTTTTTTCCATTTACAGAGATCACACCATAGCGAGTCAACATTGCACCAAAGAAAGGTCAACATCCACCTAGAGACCCCATCACTACCCCACAAAGAACTTTACAAATGGTAGCCAACCTCGATGAGACATCCTCTATCTCTCGCGCGGAGATCAATGAGATGAAAAGAAAAATAGATAAAATGTTCAAGCTGATGCAAGCAATGGCATCCAAAGAGCCCACTCAAATAATGCCCTCAACCTTAGTGCCATCCAATCGACCACTTAGGCAGGGCAGACCTAAATATTGGAAGAACAAGCAAAACTCGGAAAAAGGATGATGAAGTTGGAGAACCTGATCTCTCTATCTTGCACAAGAATGACTGATGTGGAAAAAAAAGAAAAGTCAACCTCTTGCCAAAATATCACACCCCGCCACAACCTCAACTCCATGTTGCCACGGTACTCCACCCTCAAGCTCCAACCAACACCCCCACAGGATGCGGATCAAACACAGGTTGAAGTTGGGCATACTCTTTCTCAAGAAAAGATAAAACAGAAAAGTCAAAACTTTACCCTGCCTGAAGGCTCCCGAGATGTAGCTTACTGGCAGCTTTGTGAATCTAGGCGCCTGGTTATGCCCATTCTTAATAAAGCTCTAGAATTTGAAGGTCATAACATTGGAAGTTGTTGTACCCTAGAACACAAAATGCAAAGTCTCAATGAACTCAAGTATCGAACCTGACAGGAATTACTACTACAACATTTGACCCTCTGCCCTTGCAACCGTCTACACCAACAACACCTAGGGTACTTACTTTTGAGTTAGTTTATGCCTCATCATATACTAGACCTAAAAGAGCAAAAAGGCCGAATCGACCTTTTACCCAACTGGCCGGCACCCAAACAGATGCTTACAATAACTTGCTGAAAGCTGGATAACTGCGCCCAATACCAGCTACACCACTAGTTAAACCTCTACCATCCTCTTTCAACTCAACACTCAGGTGTGCATATCACTCAGGTGGACTAGGCCATGACACAGAAAGTTGCCGATCTTTGAAACATAAAATCCAAGATTTAATAGATGGTAAGGTCGTCAAAATCAAGGAGGTGAACCTGGTCCCCGCTGTCCCCACCAGTCTGCAACCTGATTACACCGTCAATACAATCATGGACGAGGAAATCAACAGTAGTACCAATGTCGGTAGTTCCCCAAGCTTTGCAAAAGATCTGTCAATTTTCCCCATGTTGTTTGGGGATACATCTAGCAAATGGAATACCCAAGGACATGGACATAGTCCCAAAACCCTATTAGGAGTTCTCATCAGAAGGCCCATAAGAAAAGGGAGGTTTTCACAAGATTCGTCCATTTTCTTACCATCTTTCTATTTCTTGCATATTTCTTTTAAATAAACATTGCATGCTATACAATCATGATTTGAAACAAGAAAGTGTTAGTTTTTAATCTATCCCCTTTGTCTCACATATTCTTATGGATAATTATTGCTTTTAGGGATTCTTTCCCATTTTGTAATGACTCGACTTGAAGGATGGGATAGTATGGGCAACCCACTGAAAGAGGGTTAAAACTTTTGAGAGACAGAGAGAGAGTGAAAGATAGGAGGAAGGCAGTCTCAACAAAGAGGTGCGAATTTTATTAAAGAGGCGACACTTGAATGATATCCTAGCTAAGCGATGGGTAGCTGAGTCCTCCAAATGATGAGAAGCCATTGTTCTATTTATCCAAAAAGAAATAAACGCTACCCTTTGCTGAGCCCACTAGAATCGTTCATGATTTCTTTTCAGATATCCCCAAACCAATAACCATCCCCCACACTGGGGTAAGCACAGAGTAGTTCATTTGATGGAATATGTAGGGGGTTTACATGTATAAAGGCTTTATGGACTAAGCAATTTAATTTGAAATGATGAGAGACCCTCAATTCTGCTACCATACACAAAGAAAATCCCTTTGCAAAGCCCACTTGAGTCGGTTACAATTTCTCAATAAAACCGACCATATGGTCACCGCCTATACTGGGTTAAGACAAAAGTCATAAGTAGGAACTAATAAGCAATGATAAAAGTGGTGATTTCCAAGAAGTTATGACGTCAAAGGCATCTCTAGTAAAGAAGATATTGTGTTTGTGGTGATCTTCAAAAGAAAATATTGTCATTCCAAAATATAAATGACAAAGTTGGCATCTCTAAAAGTCGACCTAGAAACAAATTTCTTGATAAAAAAATTCTAAATCAGAAGGTAGAGAACGGTCTAGAACTGGGGTTAAAACTTTATCATTGGTCTTTTAAAACCCCACAAGTGATAATGTTTGATCCTTTATACCCTTTCATTCGTAAACCCCTTAACCTAGCGTACATTATGGTCCAAATTAAAGTCCTCTCTGATAAAAGAAAATTGATTAGTCCAAATAAGCCTGAACAATACCTAGACATGTAAGATAAGAAAGGAGAATTGGGGAGGAATGCAGGGGCAATCTCATGTTTCAAAGTGTGCTTAGATGGTTCTGGTTTAAACAACCCACTAAAAGAAAATCTTTGAGCCTAAATATTCCTTTGTTTCTTATAACCCCTAAGCCGAGCCTACCTTACGATCCTAAAAGAAGTCTTCTCGAATTAAGGGCCTAGCTGTTTATTGCTCTGCAAAGGCCATGTGAGTTGTCGCTCAAGCCATGGTGGCATTTTGAAAATCTAAGAGAGAAAACCAAGTGAGATCAAAAAAACCCTAAATAGCAACCCTGTAGAAAGTAAGGATAAGATAGCAAACCGAAAGGTCAAGATCCCTGGAGAATTGTGCAATTGCTATCACACCTCAATAAGAATGGGACAAAACTGAATGGGACTAAATCCTAGAAGGGAAACAGAATCCCGAGAGTATGAGCTGTGGGGCAATCCTGCGATGCTCTTTGTAAATAGCCTATGTACATGTAGTATTAATGCATCCTTGACATATATAACCTGTACATCCATTAAATTCCTGTGTAGTTTGTATTTATTCATGTATTCAATTCCATTTCTGTATGAGCTTGTGCATTCATAAAGAAGTAGGACATGCATTCAATTTAACTCTTATATATACCCATACATTTATAAAAAATAAAAAATAAAAATAATAGGCCATGCATTTAATTTCGTGTGCATTCATCAAAAAAGTATGACATGCATTTACCCCTTTACCTGTGCATTTTCAGAATTGCCATAAGTAAACTATTTTTGTATAAAAACTAACTAGATGTCTTTCTCCCTCTCTCAAATTAGAATCAGGGAATGAGGTAAAATAAAAAAAGGAGCTAAAGCCACCCTTCAGACATCTCCTGAAAGCTTACACTTCTATGGTCGACAAGAAACAGAGAATGGGACAATGGCCCACCCTCGACGTCCCCAATCAAATGACTTTGAAAGAAGTGTAGTGAATAAGTGTCCGATCACCCAAAGCTAGGATAATGAAGCACACCCCCGACAACGAGCATCGACCCCCTACCAGAGTCTAGTAAGGCTCACGAAGGAATCTCCCACAACCATAGGAGCATATGAGTGTCCCTCACGAATCCTAGCGAGCAGTGCACACAACCAATAGTCGATTAAGTCATCCTCCCATGGAAATATCAAGAAACTCAAAAGGAGCAGAGCTAGGGTCACTTTATGACAGATGGACCAATCCTGAGAAGTATGCCAGTCCCCTGAATAAGTTCATCTGCCCACCGCAAACTCGAAGTGAGAGAATAAGAACTCCACTGGAATATAGGAAAACTGGGGCAGGAGATAAGAAGAAAAGACCGCACGATGGAACCCAAGCTGAGACGAGACAACTGTGATAAAACCACAAGGAAAAATAGATCTCATAATGTTAGCTGAATCCTCTCGAAGACCTAGGAGGCAACCATACTCGTGATGGGAGGAAGCAAACTCATGGAAGAGAGACAAGTCAGGTGACCAGAAGGGAACCATTACCGGAAATAAGCTGCACCAATAGGAGAGAAGCCGTACAACCAAAGGACCAGCGAAAAATGTCTTGCTCATTTGGAAGATACGCATCATACCAAACCCGTAGTCGACTCAAAATGGTGTCGGCCATCCTAAAAGTCAAAAATGGGAAACCTCAGCATCCATCTCATCCTCGAAGGCTGGCTCAACTAAAGGGAAGGGGTCGACTAGAGACCTACTCCCCCGTCCACTCTGTAAGCTCCCCATTTTTGCCCGCTCAGCAGTCTTCAGTTCGTCCAGACTTGTATTCAAGTTAATATGGACATATTCCATGTTTAAACCAGTTCTCCAAACATAATCCAGTAAATCAATCACTTTGCAGGCCCATTGGGCCCAAATAGAGCCAAAATGACCAAAGTGCCCTTGGGGCATTGTTCGGTCCAATTTTGGTGGGCATGTCTTTTTGAAGACGATAAGTCCCTGTTTTAATCTCAAATCCAATTTCAATTCCAATTCCAAATTCAATTAAATTTGGCATGTTTTTCGAGAAAGTTGATTCCTCAAGGTGGTAAGTCCATCCTGTCTGACATGTTTTTTGAGAGAACTCCTCAAAACGGTAAGTCCCTTCAAATCCATCAATCGGGAAGAGACCCCAAGTCCCCGAAATGGTAGAACAGTCCACCTTGGGCGCCTGCTACCTCACCAATGAAGAAATGTCCATTATTTAGCATGCCTTTCGAAAAATTTGATACCTCAGGCAATAAGTCCACCTAGCAGGTTCTCGAGATCAAGCAATCTTTGGAATGATCACAAACCGTTAGAGTAATGGAAATACTCGTAAACATTGCAACTGTTAGAGTAACGGAAACACTCGTAAACAGGTCGACATTAGAAATTTTCAACAAACCCCTATGTCACAGGACCACTGTCAGAGTGACAGAAACACCCAAAACCCAGGTCAACACCAGTGCCTGCTAGCCCACTCTGGTGAAAAATGACCAAACTGCCCCTAGGGCCATTTTCGACACGCTTCTTAAGAAAGTACCTAAGTCCTAGGAACGGTAAATCCACCCTTCCGGGGTCATCCCAAAGACGATCCAACATGTTTAAGTGTCTTCCAGTCGGTTTTGGGTCAATTTCGAGACCCTCCGGTCAAGATGACCACTTCGCCCCTAGGCATCTGAGCGCCCCGGGAACCACACCGGCTCTGGGTATCAAACCAGTAATCTCCTAGGGATGTTTTTGATAGTATCCCTAACCTTCTGATACATTTCTAGGTCATTCCAATTAAGTTCCGACAAACCTAGTGTAAAATGATCGTTTTGCCCCTAGCGGGCCGGTCGCCTCTTCTAACTACACTGGCTCTGGGTATCAAACTAGTAACCTCTTGGAACATTCTAGCTAATATTTTCAAGTCTCGAGTCTTTTTCTGGGATATTTTGAGTCCATCCCGGTAGCTTTCCGGCTTGATTGACTGTTTTGCCCCTATTGGCCCTGTCAACCATTCCAACAAATCCTGGCATCGTTCTTCAAGTTTACAACCCCCGAAATACTATTCTAAGAGTTCCTATTCCCATTCCAGCTCTTCAGGCCATTCCCGGCCCTCTAAATCATTCTCGAACCTTCTGGAGTCACTCCTAGTGAAGCTAGGCTAAAAATTGCATGGTAGTCACTAGTACAGGTGCCCAAATATTCTAAAGATATGTTGCTTGCGGGCCTTAAAAATTTCCTAAGTGGCTGGCACCACTTCTAGTGGCGTCAGAAGGAAATTTTACCTAGCGTCACTGCAAGAAGCGCTAGGTTAATCTTCTGTCTATAAATACAGAGCCTCCTCTAGCATGAAAAAGGTTGGCAAAAGTAGTCTAAAAACCTTACTCTTCAATATACAGAGCTCAAAATCTTTTCAAACCCTAGTTTCCTTTAGGTTCTTCAAACCCTAGCCTCCATATACAAACTCTAGTATACATACACTCACATACACTCATATACACTTACATACTAGTCTCCAAATCCTCCATTGAAGACTTGAAGTGCTACAACCTAAAAGCTTTTGAAGATCAAAGTGAAGATCGAAGTAAAGCAAGCAAATAAAGCAAAGCAAATAAAAGAAGACGTAATGTAGGTTTCCTATTTACGTTTACACAGTTCCCCCCTCTCTCTTATTTCTCCTAACCCACTTGGATTTTCTTTTATTTTAATCCCTCATCTTCTACCCCCGCTTTCTTGCATACTTGAAACAAGGGAATCCCCTGGTTCATGTATAGGATTAG
Organism: Euryodendron excelsum; assembly: GCA_033060915.1. NCBI lineage: Eukaryota > Viridiplantae > Streptophyta > Magnoliopsida > Ericales > Pentaphylacaceae > Euryodendron > Euryodendron excelsum. The sequence goes on from CM065385.1 coordinate 11,215,194, forward strand.
GCTATTGAAAGTCACCGTGTCGGTAGCTTTCTCTTAGTCCAACCAGAGACCACGTGGGTTCAGCCCCCTTGATTATGTGGTGAAGCCTTTAACCTTGTATGTTCACGACCCCAACTTGCATTATGCATATCATGATCATAGATTTCTCAAAAACTTGCTTCAAAAATCATTTTCAAAACTTACATTAAAGTTTTCTTTTTAAAGCTTATTTTCAAAATCAAAATCCTAAGGTGATTCTAGCTTTTTTATGATTAGGGTTGCTTTACGAAAGTGTTACATTTAAAGTGACCGATATGGTCCATATTTTCAAATCCTTGTCGTTTTCAAGACCATAATCCTAGAAGGGTTCTAACCTTCTTATGGTTAGAATAGTTTTAGGAAAGTGAGATATTTTTAAAGATTTGCAAAATTCCGCATTCAAATCATCTCCAAAATCCCTTTTCAAACTCTTTCCAAAAATCCCTCTTCAAAATCTATTTTCACATCTACTTTCTAAAATATCTTCTCCAATATATTTTCTAAAAACTCTCTCCAATCTCCTTTCCAAAATTGTTTTCTAAAAATTGCTTTCCAAAAATTCCCTTCACAAAACTCACTTTCCTAAAAGCTCTTTTCAATTTCCTTCTCAAAAGCTCTTATGAAAAATTCACTTTCTAAAAAAACACTCTTCAAGTTTCCTTCCTAGAAACTCTCTCCAAAGTTCTACTTTCCAAAAATCTCTTTCCTTGTAGTCCAAGTCAAACCCTAGAGCCATGATCAGTAAACCCTAAATTTCTTTCCAAAAACATGATTTCCTATCATGCCTCAAAACCTAGGTTTTGAAAACCTCTTTTTTACATCAAAATTATAAATTTCCAAAACCTATTTTTTTTTAAACAACAAATCATAGACTTCCAAATTTAGGATTTCCAAAACTTCATTTTTCCAATTTCATATTAAATCAAATCCTCTGTTTTAGGAAACCAAATCAAACCCTCCGTTTTAGGAGACCAAATTCAATCTCCCATTTAGGAAACTAGATCTAATCCTTTGTTTCTGAACATAAAATCAAATCACCTCCTTTTAGAAATAAAGTCCAATCTTTTGTTTTAGGAAATAGGAATCCCAATATTTCCTAATCTAAACCTTCCTAATCTCATACCTTCCTAAACCTTAAGTTTTCAAAACTTAAATTTTCAAATCTTTACTTAAACTTTACGCTTCTTAATCTTCCTAATTCTAATCTCTCATAATTCGATACCTTTCTAAATTTCAACTTTCCAAATCTAAATTTTCAAATATTTCTTAAATTCAAACATTTCCTAATTTCAAGTATTTCTGCAACTCAAACTTTGAATCTTTCTAAATTCAAACCTTTCTTAAATTCAAATCATTGCAAAATTCAAAACTTTCTAAATTTCAAATATTTCCAAATCCAAAACTTTCTAAATTCAAAACTTTCTTAAGTCAAAACTTTCTAAATTCGAAACTTTTTAAATTCAGAACCTTCCAATTTCAAAACATTTCCAATTTTAAACTTTCCTAATTCGAAATCTTTCCTAAAATGAAATTTTCATAAAATGGAACTTTTCTATTTTGAAACATTCTTAATTCGAACATTTCCTAAATCCAATATTTCTTAAATTCCAACTTCCCTAATTTTCCAAGTCCAACATTCAAGTCAAAAATTTTCTAAATCCCTTCCAAGTTAAGTCAAATCTTTCTTAATCTCAAGTCCCTCCTAAATCCTATCTTTCCCAAGTCTAGGTTTCCTAAATCTCAATCTTTCCAAAACAAATCCAAATCCTTCTTCCAAGTTTTATCTTTCCAAATCAAAGTCCAATCTTTTTAATTCCAAATTCCAATTTCAAATCTTCTATTTTGAGTTCATATCAAACTCTTTTTCAAATCAAACCTTCTATTTTTTATCTGACTCTTGTCTAAACTATGACTTACTTGATTCCTCAAAAGGGATACGTAGGCAACCCTAATGGGTACGGTCATAACTTTTCTCAAATCTCTAATTACATAGCCTTTTTTGAGCTTCTATTTTCATAACCTTTTTTTAAATCTCCAATTCCATAACTCTTCTTAAGTTTCCAATTCCATGATCTATTTTAAACTTCCAATTCCAAAAATCTATTTTCAAATAATTATTTTCAATTTCTAAAACTTTTTTTAAAAATCAAATCTATCTTTTCAAATCTCTTTCAAAATCAAATCAAGTTCTTTTCAAATCTATTTTCAAAATCAAAGTCTTATTATTGTACTTGCATACCATGCATCATGTCAATTTCTTTCTAAAAATTCTTTTCTAAAGTGGATAGTATTGGACATTTATTAATTAAAGACTCTAATGAGTGAATATAGGGTGAATAGACATGTAAGTATTGCAAGGGCGGGGTAGGGTGATGGCTTAGTGCATCTTCCCTACACGCGACCAACCTCCAAACCTAGAACACTGTTTTCAAAGACCAAATGGAGTTATTTTCAAAAAAGGGCTTAAATATTTCCAAAGGTTGCCAAACAACCTCTTTTCTTAAAAACCCTCTCTTGAGGAAGTATTTTAAAGAAAAACCTTTTTCAAAAACCCTAGGTGTAATCTTCAGATTGTGCATAGTTTTTTTTTTAGGTGACCTAACTCACCTTAATCAAGTTAGGTGGCGACTCCGAATTTTTTTCCAAAAGCCCTTTATCAAATCAATTTTTTCAATTCAAACCTACTCGCACTCATTCTTCTCGGAGGATGAGTTCTAACGAGAGAGTACAATATTTTTCCCGCTTGTGTGTGCATTCCTCGAGTACGAAAAATCTAGGCGCGACAGCTGGCGACTCCACTTGGGAGACTTAGAGGGTTAGGTCATAATCATGTCTCTTCACCCTTCACCCATGTAGTGTCTTCAATTAACTTGTCCAATCTTATCCAATTTAAATTTTCAAAATTGTTTTTAAAAAACATGAATTTAACTCCATTCATATTATCTTGCATTAAGTTGGCCATCCACATACTAACTCTTGCATTTTTGTTTCGTAGGTAGCCTTTTGTATGCATTATTGTTTTTTGTCATACTAACTGGTATGCATGAATGAATGGAATGAACATGATGGATGGGAGTTGTTGGACCCTTTCCTTTGCTTTCAAAGATCACACATGCACTGCACGTGCACTTGCATTCTGCATAATTGTATTCTTTACCCTGATATGTCCCCTCTAGTTAGAAAAGGGGAACGGTATATTGGTTATGGGCAAGATGTTATGTCATTTTCTTCGCCTACGGCCTTTTGATGGTTCCCACGCTCGGATCACCAACCGATAATGGCACCACCTCGGGGAGTGGGCCTAGGTTTGAAGATCTGGGAACCGTGCCTTTTTAGGACGCATTAGTAAACCCTCAACCTCATGCTCATATAGATACCATGCATAGTCGAACCTTTCCTGGATTTAGGACAAGTACACCATTTTCGAAAACCATGGAGGAAAGGGCAACCGCTTTTACTTTCCTTTATACTTGTTTATTCCTATTGTTATAATGACGGTACTCTTACTGTTATAATGCCAATGTAACTGCTCATGCATCCATGTTTACCTTACAGATGCATTTTCTCTCTTTACTCCATGCATCCATGCTCATTTATTCAATATTCCATGTCAAGATAAGAGTTCCAAAGTAACTCAAGTCATTGCATCTTCATGCATATGATCAACCTATTGAGAGTAACACCAGGGTCACTCTCCCTTGCATTAAACCTACCCAAACCTTAAGGGTTCTCATGTAACCCTAAGGACTCATTACAGGCATTTCAAGTTATCCCATAAGAGGGGCCCCAATCCCTCTATGTTTACGGAGATGAGGTTGCTAAGAAGATAAGGGGCAATCAGTTAACAAGGTCTCTCAACGACCTCCTCGACATCGAATCCAAAGAAGGCAAATTCGAAGACTCAAGAGTAGTTTAGGATTTCATATGTAAAAGTAGATAAGAGGAAGTTCAAGGGAGAATGTTTCCCTTTCCCCCATTAAATTGTACTTTGTTTCTTCTAGTTCAATGTGTTCCCTTCCTTTGAATGTACAAATGAAAGAAGATTCCCCATCCGACAGTAAAGTATCAGTATACAAGGGCAAACCCCCTATCTCCAAGAAGCTATCATATTTAGTTTTCTTTTCAAATAGAGACACCGTAGGGCATGCATCACATAGAACTCTTTAAAAACCAAAAACTAACTTGCAATTTGCGTCCTTGTTTTTGTTTTTTTCTTTTTCATTTACAGTGATCACCTTGCACTGAGTCAACATTGCTCCTAAGAAAGGTCAACATCCACCTAGGGACCCCATTATCACCCGTAAAAAAGCATCACATATGGCTGCCAACCCTGAAAATTGTCCCAAGCCTAATGAAATAAGGACTAGGATTGATGAGATGTTTAAGCTCGTCCAAACCTTAGCCATGAAGGATGCTAATGCAATCCCATCATCATCCATGACTTCGTCCAAGGACCCTGAACCCCCTAACCCAAGGATCGTGCTTCAATCTGACAACGCTGGGAGGAACAAGGAACATGCCAAGGGGATCAACACTGAAGAGGAAGAAACCATATTGCTTTCACCTGCCATAAAGAGGACTCCTCTAGTCCCTCTCAGTCTGAAAATTCAAGGGTTAGAGGATTCACTACGAAGTCTCCATAGCCATGACACTTACAGTTTCACTTCCTACGATGAACTATGTTTCTGTCCTGACTATCCAAGACCTGCTAAGCTCAAGATGCCTGACTTCCATAAGTATGATGGCACTGGTAACCCTATCGCTCATCTTCGCCTGTATGTTGGAGCACTAAGTGGTCATGGGAACGATCCGAAGCTCTTGATGCAATTGTTCCAACATAGTCTTACTAGATCTGCCCTACAATGGTTTGCCCCTCTAGACCTAAGGAAGATCACTACTTGGATCGAGCTGGTCATCGCGTTCAAAGCTCAGTACCGTCACAACATCGACCTCACCTTTGATCAATGGTCCCTGATGACTATGAATAAGGGTGACAAAGAAAGTTTTAAGAATTATGCCCTAAGATAGAGAGAAGCCACTGCACAAGTCAATTCTCCATTGGAAGAGAAGGAGCACTTGTAACTATTCGTACACACTTTTCAAGGTATATACTATGAGAAGCTCTGCACAAGTGTAAGGAAAAGCTTCTTTGAGCTCATCATTGTAAGCACCTTATTTTTGCCCGCTTGGCAATCTCTGGCCCAACTGAGCTCACTTTTACACATCACATGCATATCTAGACTCTAACCTACCTTCTAAACTTGAATTTAGTCCATCGGTCGCTTTTTGGGCCCACTTGAAGCTAAATAACCATTTTAGCCCGAGGCCTCTGAGAGTCCTGGGAACCACATCGACTCTGGGTATCAAACCGGTAACTTCCCGGGGATGTTTTTGATAGCATCCCTGGCCTTCCATTACTCTTTCAAATCATTCCGAGTCAGTTCCGGCAAACTTGATGCAAAATGACTGCTTTGCCCCTAGAGGGCCGGTCGCCTTTTCCAACCACACCAGCTTTGGGTATCAAACCGGTAACCTCCGAAAACATTCTGAGTAGTGTTTCCAAACCTTGAGTCTTCTTCCTGGACATTCTGAGTCCGTCCCGACAGCTTTATGGCCTGGTTGACCGTTTTGCCCCTAATGGCCCAGTCAACCCTTTTAACCAATCTTCTCATAATTTTTCAAGCCTTTTGTCCCTGAGACACTATTCTAAGGGTTCCTGTCCTTTTTTGGCTCTCCGGGTCATTCTTGATACCTTAAATTTATCCCCGGACCTTCTGGAGCCACTCCTAGTAAAATTAGGCTAAAAATTGCATGGTAGTCACTAGTATAGGCGCCCAAATCTTCTATAGATACGTTGCTCGCCGACCTTAAAACTTTGCTAAGTGCAGTAGTGGCGCTAAGCCAAAAAATGGCCTGGCGCCAATGTATTTTTTGCCATGGCGCCTATTGCGCCCAAATTTTTCGCACCCGAGAAATACACACACAAGTAGGAAAAACTCTGTACTCTCTCATTAGAACTCACCCTCCTAGAAGAATGAGTGCGACTAGGTTTGAATTGAAAATTGGTTTGAATTAAGGGCTTTTGGAAAACAATTTGGAGTCGCCACCTAACTTGATTAAGGTGAGTTAGGTCACTTAAAAACTAAGAATAATCCGAAAACTACACTAAGGATTTTTTAAAACGATTTTGAAAATACCTCCTTAAGAGAGGGTTTTTGAGAAAACAGGTTGTTTGGCAACCTTTAAGAAGACATTTAAGCCATTTTTTGAAAATAAACTCCATTTTGGTCTTTGAAAACAGTGATCCTAGGTTTGAAGGTTAGTTACGTGAAGGAAAGACACAGTAAGCCATCACCCTATGCCGCCCTTATAGTACCTACATGTACATTTACCCTAGATTTACCTATGAGAGTCTTTAACTAACAACTCCTCAATCCTATCCACTTTGAAAAACAATGTTTGAAAAGAAACTAACATGATGTATGATATGCAAGTGCAAGAAAAGAAAGTTGAAAAATAGATTTGGAAAGTAATTTGAAAAGAAATTGATTTGATTTGAAAGAGATTTGAAAGGATAGACTTGGAATTGGAAAGTTTTAGAATTTGGAAATTGAGATTTGAAAATAGATTTTTGGAATTAGAAATTGGAAACAGAACATAGAATTGGAAACTTGAAGAAGATTGTAGAATTAGAGATTTGAAAAAAGTTGTGGAATTAGAAATTTGAAAAATGTTGTGGAATTTGAGATTTGAAAAAAGATTGTGGAAATAAGAATTCGAAAAATGTGGTGACTGCACCCATGAGGGTTGCCTACGTATCCTTTTAGAGGAATCAGGTCAGTCGTAGTTCGGACAAGAGTCCGATAGAAAATAGAAGACATGATTGGAAGAAAGAGATTGAATTGGAAATTGGATTGAGAGATTGAACTTTAATTGGAAGATTTGAAAAGATTCGTTTTGAAAGACTTGGTTATAGGAAACCTAGACTAAGGAACTTGGAAAAGAAATATTAGATTTGACTTGGAAAGATTTTAGAAAATAATTTACTCGAATATTGTACTTGGAAGATTAGGAAACTTGGAATTAGGAAAGATTCAAATAAGGAAAAGTTTGAATTAGTAAAGTTTCAATTTAGAAATGTTTCGATTTGAAAAGTTCCGCTTTAGGAAAGTTTTCATTTTAGGAAAGTTTTCGAAATAGGAAAGTTTTGAATTTGGAATGTTTTGAAAACAAGAAAAGTTTAGTTTAAGAAAGATTTAAAATTTAGAAAATTTCAACTTAAGAAAGTTTTGAATTTAGAAAGCTTAGAATTTTAGAAAGCTTTTAAATTAGGAAAATTTTGAATTTAGAAAGCTTTAGAATTTTTGGAAGATTCAAAGTTTGAGTTTTAGAAAGATTTGAAAATTTAGATTTGGGAGTTAAAGTTTGGAAAGAATGTGGAATTAAGAAAGGTTGGAATGAGGAAAGGTTTAGACTTTGAAAGAATTTGAAGTTTAGGAAAGTTTAGAATTTAGAAAATTTTAGAGTTTGAAAGTTTCGAATTTAGAAAGTTTAGGATTTAGAAGTTTTAAAGTTCGAGTTTTAGAAAATCTTAAGATTAGGAAAGGTTTGAGTTTAGGAAAGGTTTGAAAACTTAGATTTGAAAAGTTAAGATTTGAAAAGGGGTAGAATTAGGAAAAGGTTGAATTAGGAAAGATTTGAAAATTGAATTTTAGAATTTAGGAAAATTTTTATGTTCAAGTTTTGGAAACTTAAGATTTAGGAAAGTAGTAGATTAGGAAGGAGTTGAATTAGGAAAAATTTGGATTAGGAAGCGATTGGATTTTGTTTCTAAAAGAGAAAATTTGATTTTGTTTCAAAAAACGGAGGATTAGATCTAGTTTCCTAAATAGGAGATTGGATTTGGTTTTCTAGAGGGAAGATTTGATTTGATAAGGATTTGGAAAAGGAAGTTTTAGAAACCCTAGATTTGGAAGTGTATAGTTTTGACGTAGAAAATAGGTTTTGAAACTATGTATAGTTTTGATGTAAAAACATGAGGTTTTGGAAACCTAGGTTTTAAGGCAAGTTTGAAAACCATGTTTTTGGAAAGAAAATTAAGGTCTCCTAATTGTGGCTCTAGGGCTTGACTTTGGCTCTAAGAAAAGGGATTTTTGAAAAGTTTGTTTTTGGAAAACAAGTTTTTGGAAGGAAATCTTAGAGTGGAATTTCTAGAAGATGAGTTTTAAAATAAAAAAGAGCTCCTGGAAAGAGATTTTGGAAGAAGCTTTTTGGAAAGAATTTTTTGGAAAATGAATTTTGAGGAAGGTGTATTTTAGGAAGGAAACCTAGGGAGTGTTTTTAGGAAAGGAATTTTGAGGAGAGTGTTTTGAAAAGGAGTTTAAAGATAGATTTTTGAAGAGAATTTTTGAAAACAATTTTGGGAGGAAGAGTTTTTGGAAAGCATATTGAAACAGAGACTTTTGAAAATAGAGTTTTTTGGAAAGTATGAAAATGTCTCGCTTTCCTAAAGCGATTCAAATCATAAGAAGGCTAGAACCACTTTAAGAAAAGTGGTTTTGAAACAACAAGGAGTTGAAATATGGACCATGTTGGTCACTTTAAATATAGCACTTTCCTAAAGCAACCCTAGGCATGAAAAGGCTAGAATCACCCTAGGATTGTGATTTTGAAAACAAGTTTTGAAAAAGAAGATTTTGATACAATTTTGAAAACAAGTTTGAAAACGATTTTGAAATCGACTTTGAAAATGACTTTTGGAAGAATGCAAGAATCATGATATGCACAATGCAAATTTGGAGTCGTTAACATACAAGGTTAAGGCTTCACCACATAATCAAGGGAGCCAAACCCACGTGGTCTCCGGTTAGACTAAAACAAAGCCCCCGACACAGTGACCCTCTAATAGTCTAAGCCTACACATGGATCGAGAGTTCCCTTGTTTCAAGCATGCAAAGAAAAGGGGGGAAAGAGATGGGGGATTAAAATGGAGAAAATCCAAGTAGGTTAGGAGAGAGAAGAGAGAGGGGGAAAGTGCGAAATTTAATTAAGAAGCCTATTTTGTATCTTCTTTATTTTGCTTAGCTTTGTGCACTTTGCTTTGCTTGTCTTGCTTCAATCTTCACTTCAATCTTCAAGAGTTTGTCTTTAATTTTTGAACCTTCAGATTACAACCCTTCAAGTCTTCAAAGGGGGGTTGGAGGCTAGTGTATAAGTGTATGAGAGTGTATAGAAGTGTATAAGAGGCTAAGGTTTAGCTAGGGTATGGAAAACCTAAAGAAGCTAGGGTTTTGGGAGTGTACGAGCTATGTATATCTAGAATTAGGGTTTTTAGATTAAGTTTTCAGACCTCCTTCATACTGGAAGAGGCTCTGTATTTATAGAGATGGGATAGCCCTGGTGCTTGTTGTAGTGGCGCTAGGCCAAATTTACTCTTGGCGCCACTAGGAGTGGCGCCAGGCCATTTCTTGGCTTGGTGCCACTGCTAGTGGTGCTAGCTAGTGAGGAAAGTTTTAAGGTCGGCAAACAACGTATCTTGGGAAGATTTGGGCACCTGTACTAGTGATTACCATGCAATTTTTAGCCTGGCTTCACTATGAGTGACTCTGGAAAGTCCGGGAAGGAATTGAGAGACCGGGAATGACTCAGAAGGCTGGAAAAAGGGCAGGAACACTTAGAACAGTGTCCCGGAAGTATTTGACTTGAAAAATAAAGATAGGATGTGTCGAAAGGGTTGACCGGGCCACTAGGGGCAAAACAGTCTACTGGGCTGGAAAGTTGTCGAGATGGACTCGGAACATCCCAGAAGAAGACTTGAGATTTGGAAACATTATTTAGAATATTCCTAAACGTTGCCGGTTTGATACCCAGAGCCGGTGTGGTCGAAAGAGGTGACCAGCCCGTTAGGGGCAAAATGGTCATTTCATACCGGGTTTGCCGGAACTGACTCGGAATGATCCGGAAAGATAAAGGAAGGTTGAGAATACTATAAGAAGCATTTTTGGGAGATTACCGATTTGATACCTAGGGCCAGTGTGGTTCTTGGGGCATTCGGATGCCTAGGGGCAAAATAGTCATCTTGACCAAAGTCTCAAAATTGACCCGAAATTGACTAGAGGGCACCTAATTATGCCGGATTGCCTTTAACACATTCTTCAAAGGTTGCACTTACCGTTTTAGGATTCAAATGTGTTCTCGAGAAACGTGTCGAAAAATGGCACTAGGGGCAGTTTGGTCATTTTTCACCAAAGTGGGCTAGCAGACACTGGTGTTAACCTGGGTTTTGAGTGTTTCCGCTACTCTGACGGCGGTCATGTGATATTGGGGTTTGTTGGCAATTTCCTATATCAACTTGTTTGTGAGTATTTTCGCTACTCTAACGGTTGCGATGTTTATAAGTATTTCCACTACTCTGACGGTTTGCAATCATTCCCGAGACTACCTGATCTCGAAAAGCTGCTAAAGGGACTTAGCGACTAAGAATCAACTTTCTCGAAAGGCGTGCCTAAATGGACATTTATGCATTGATGGGCTACCAGGTGCCAAAGGTGGACCGTTCTACCATCTAGGAGACTTGGGGTCTCGTCCCAGTCGACAGGTTTAAAGGGACTTACCATTTCGAAGAGATTTTTTTTGAAAAACGTGCCAAACAGTCTCGAGGAATCAACTGTCTCGAGAGAGGGATTGGAATTGGAATTGGACTTGGAAAAAGGACTTACTGTCTTCAGAAAGATGCGCCTATTGGAATTGGAAAGGAAACTTACCGTCTTCGGAAAGACGTGCATGATTTGGAGTTGGAATGGGGACTTACCATCTTCAGAAAGATGTGCCTAATTTGGAATTGAAAAGGGGGCTTACCATCTTTGGAAAGACGTGCCTAATTTGGAATTAGAAAGGGGACTTACCGTATTCGGAAAGACGTGCCTAATTTGGAATTAGACCAAACAATGCCCCTAAGGGCATTGTGGTCCTTTTGCCTCTATTCAGGCCCGGTGGGTCCCTCGAAGCGATAAATTGATGGGATTAGACTTAGAAAGTTAATTTGGATTGAAATATGCCCACAATGACTTGAACACAAGTGTGGACAGAATGGAGACCGCCGAGCGGTCAAAAATGGGGTGCTTACAGCGCCACTGCAACAGGCGCCAGGTTCATTCTTCCTCTATAAATATAGAGCCTCCTCCAGTGTGAAAAAGGTCCGCAAACTCAGTTTAAAAATCCTACTCTTCGATATACAGAGCTCGTAGCCTCTTTAAACTCTAGTCTCCTTTAGGTTTTTTAAACCCTAGCCTCCATACACAAACCCTAGCCTCCTATACACTCATACACACTCTTAAACACTCATCCATTAGCCTCCAAAGCCTCCATTGCAGACTTGAAGTGCAGCAAACTGAAGCTCCCAAAGATCAAGACAAGCCCTTGAAGACTGAAGCAAAGTAAGAAAAGCAAAGTGCGCAAAGCAAAGCAAAATAAACAAGACACAAGGTGGACTTTCTCTTTAAGTTTACGCATCTTCCCCCTCTCTTCTCTCTCTTAACTCACTTGGGTTTCCTTCTTTTTTAATCCCCCATCTTCTTCCTCTCCCCCCCCCCCCTTCCCTCTTTCTTGCATGCTTGAAACAAGAGACTTCCCAGCCCATGTGTAGGATTAGGCTATTGGAGGGCCACCATGTCGGGGGCTTTCTTTTAGTCTAACCGGAGACCACGTGGGTTCGGCTACCTTGATTAGGTGGTTAAGCCTTTAACCTTGCATGTTCACGACCCCAATTTGCATTGTGCATATCATGATCATGCATTCTTCTAAAATTTGTTTTCAAACTCGTTTTTCAAAACTTGCATTAACATCATTTTCAAATTTGCATGAAAATCTTATTTTTCAAAACTTGTTTTCAAAATCACAATCCTAGGGTGATTCTAGCCTTTTCATGGCTAGGGTTGCTTTAGGAAAGTGTTATATTTAAAGTGACCAATATGGTCCATGTTTTCAAAATCCTTTTTGTTTTCAAAACCACTATCTTAGAGTGGTTCTAACCTTCTTATGGTTAGAATCGCTTTAGGAAAGTGAGATATTTTATATACTTTCTAAGAACTTTTTGTTCAAAAATCTCTCTTTCTAAAAACTCTTTTTCAATATATTTTCTAAAAACTCTTCTCAATCTTCTTTCCAAAATTGTTTTCAAAAACTCTTTCCAAAAATCTATTTTTCAAAACACTTTTTCAAACTCCTTTTCAAAATACTCTCCTCAAAATTCACTTTCTAGAAACGCCTCCTAAATTTCTTTCCTCAAAACCCTTTCCTAAAAGCTTCTTCCAAAGTTTTCTTTCTAAAACTCCTCTCAAGTTCACTTTCTAAAAACTCCTCTCTAGGATTTCTTTCAAAAAATTTGCCTTTCTAAAAATTCTACTTTCCAAAATCTCTTTTCTTAGAGTCAAAGTTAAACCCTAGAACCCACAATTAGGAAACCTTAATTTTCCTTCCCCAAACACATGATTTTCAATCTTACCTTAGAACCTAGATTTCCAAAATATCCCTTTTTTACACCAAAATCATAAGTTTCCAAAACCTATTTTCTACATCAAAACTATAGTCTTCCAAATCTGGAGGTTTCTAAAACTTCCCTTTCCAAATCCATGCCAAAATCCAATATTCCCCTTTAGGAAACCAAATCCAATCTCCCATTTAGGAAACTAGATACAATCCTCCGTTTTTTTAAACAAAATCAAAACACCTCTTTTAGAAAAAAAATCCAATCCCTTGATTTAGGAAATAGGAATCTCAATCCTTCATAGTCTAAACCTTTCATAATTCAAATCCTTCCTAAACCATAAGTTTCCTAAACCTAAACTTTTCAATTTTTCCTTAATCTTTAAGCTTTCAAATCTTTCCTAATTCAACCCTTTCCTAGTTCCACCCCTTTCCAAATCTTAACTTTCCAAATATAAATCTTCAAATCTTTCTTAAACTGAAACTTCAATCTTTCTAAAAATTCTCAACTTTTTAAATTCCAAATCTTTTAAAATTCAAAACTTCCTTAAGCCAAAACTTTCTAAAAATGAAACTTTCCTAATTTGAAACTTTCTTAAAATGAAACTTCCCTATTTTGAAACTTTCCTAAATTCGAATCTTTCTAAATCCAGTCTTTCCTAAATCTTCTAAGTCCAACATTCGAGTCAAATCTATCCGAAGTCTCAAGTCTTTCTTAAGTCTAGGTTTCCTAAAACCAAGCTTTCCAAAATCAAATCTTCCAATCAAAGTTTAATCTCTCAATCTTCTAATCCAATTCCAATTCAATTTCTTTTTCTAATGAAACCTTCTATTTTCTATCGGACTCTTGTCTGAACTACAACTGACCTGATTCCTCAAAAAGGATACATTGGCAACCCTCATGGGCGCGGTCATAACTTTTTTTAATTCCACAACTTCTTTCAAATCTCTAATTCTACAATCTTTTTCAAGCTTTCAATTCCATAATCTATTTTTCTAATTCCAAATTTCTATTTCCAAATCTCTATTTTCAATTTCTAAAACTTTCTAATTTCAAATCTATCTTTTCAAATTTATTTTTAAATCAAATCAATTTCTTTTTCAAATCTATTTCTAAATCAAATCTCTTTTCTTGCACTTGCATATCATACATCATGTTTAATTTCTTTTCAAAATTCTTTTCAAAGTGGATAGGATTGAACATTTGTTAGTTGAAGACTCTCATAGGTGAATCTAAGTTGAACAGACATGTAGGTACCACAAATGCGGGGTAGGGTGATGGCTTAGTGCATCTTCCCTACACGTAACCAACCTTCGAACCTAGAATCACTGCTTTCATAGACCAAAATGGAGTTATTTTCAAAAAACATGCTTAAATATTTTCCAAAGGTTGCCAAACAACCTGTTTTCTTAAAAACTCTCTCTTGAGGTAGTAGTTTCAAAAACCTTTTTTCAAAGACCCTAAGTGTAGTCTTCGGATTATGCTTAGTTTTTAGGTGACCTAACTCACCTTAACCAAGTTAGGTGGCGAATTCAAATCTTTTCTAAAAAGCCCTTTATTCAAATCAATTTTCAATTCAAACCTAGTCGCACTCATTCTTTTAGGAAGGTGAGTTTTAACGAGAGAGTACAGTATTTTTCCCACTTGTGTGTATATTCCTTGAGTGCGAAAAATCTGGGCACGACAATCATGCAAGGGGAGATGATAGAAAATGGTCTCAAGACAGGAAGGATCACGAACCCCTATGCAACCCCCCCCCCCCCCCCCCCCCCCCCCCCCCCCCCCCCCCCCCCCCCCCCCCCCCCCCCCCCTATGCAAAGATTGGAGAAAGTTCTGCCAGCATAGCTAAGAAGGTGGCTACTACAACGGGAATAATCAAAAAGGAAAGTGAGGTGTCTACCATCCTGCCTGACCAATCACCTGCTGTCTTGCCCCTACCCACTTTAACCATGCCTGCTCCAACCCCTAACTATGGCTCTATTGGGGCACAACCTAACTTTAATAGACCTGCTCGACGCATCCGTACCTTTGATACCTTAGCTTGCACCCAAACTGAGGCCTAGCACAACCTTCTGAAGAACAATATCTTGAAGTCCATACCTGCTCACCCATTACCAAGCCCTCTACCCCCAACCTTTAATGCTGCCTTCACGTGTGAATACCATTTGGGTGGCCAAGGGCATCACACCGAAAGCTGCTTCTCTCTCAAGCATAAGGTCCAAGACTTAATCGACAACAAGACTATTAATCTTCAACTGGTGAATCCTGCTCTAACCCCCAATGTGACCACCAACCCTCTGCCAGACCACACCATCAATATGATACTAGTAGAAATGGAAGGTGATGGAGAGTTCGATGAGCCCATGGCTTAGGATTACGAGGAGGATTGGGAGACCGACGAAGAGGATGACTGGGAGGAGGATCTCCCATTATGCCTGATCTATCTCTATAACCCTAATGAGATACCGGATTCTTTTAATTGGCCAGTGGAGGAGCCAATGCTTTTGGAGGAGGCTCTTGCTGAAAACGTGGCTATTGATGGATGGGCAGCTGAGTTTTTACACCCAAAGTACGCCGCGGCGGAACGTCACTTATTAGAGAACCCTTGGCCCATGACCTAGTGTGACTATGAAGATATGGGCTGGGAGTTAGCAGAACCAAAGGCACCAATAGAGCCATTCGAGTTGGAAGGAGGCGAGTTAGCCATGCGGTTTACGAAAACAACCCTTGTCAAACCCATTGAGCCATTCACCTTTCTTTCGAGAAAACCCTAACCTAGGGATAACCGCCCGCAATGGGTTAGATTGAATTGTCATATAAAAAATATAGGAAAAAAAAAAGAGAAAGAGAGAGTGATTGTAGAAATGTTTGTTTCATAAACAAAGAAAAAAAAAAGAATGGAAAAGAAAAAAAAAAAATGAAAAGAGTTGCCAAGGGGCAAGAAGCCAAAAAAAAAAAAAGAGAGAGAAAAGAATCATGTTTGTGCTACCTTGAAAAACATATAAGTCAAGGGGTAAATCTCAGACAATTCTATTAGAAGGTCAAGAGTTACTCCCTCTAAAAAATGAGGAGATTTAAAGGTGATCCTAGGTAACAAAGAAGGCTAGTAGAAACAGTAGGTTCCAGCCTCTACCCTTTCTTGCAAAAACCCGAAATCATGGCGTACATTACAACCCTAATAAAGTCCACTCTGATTGAAAACGGATTGCTTGATTTAAATGAGCTAGACACGCCGCCGAAGCTAAAGAAGGATTCTAACCCTGCTGGGAAAAATAGTCAAGGATGGCATGGATCTAAACCCTACTGAAAGCAACATCGAATTTGAGCCTACGTTCCCATTGTTTCAAAAGCCCCATAACCTAGCCTAAGTTAGAGTCCTAAAGCAAAGTCTCCTCAGATTGAAAGATTGACCATTTATCGCTCCGCTAAAGGTCAGGTAAGCTATTGCCAAAGCCCCGAGAGTTGAGAGTTTCAGTCCTAATTATCCTACACACTAACCTCGAGGTAGAGAAATCAAAGACGGTCAAAAGGTTGAGAGAGGTGTGAAGTGCTATCATCCCGTCAAGGTAAGGTTAAGCTAGAGGAGAGGCTAAACCCCTAAAAAGGAAGGAGTTACCATTCCAAAGATAACAAGTTTGACAGCACCCCTTGTCATTCTGTTAACTAGTATATTTCTAATATATACATGCATTTTCTTAAAAAAAAAAAAATTAGTATGAGCTTTGCATACATAGGACATAACTCTTTATAGAAACATAAGTCACCAATATAGTTCAATATCAACCCATATAATAAATATACATCGTCATCATCTTTACACATGCATCTAATCATATACTTAGCTGTACAAACCATAAATATCTTAGCCTGCCCATACATTTAACTACCTAAATCATAAATATCCATCTTTACACAAATTTTACAAAGATAAAGCTGTCTAACATAAATACATCTCTAAGATAGAGGCAAAAGAAGATCTGGGTCTACGGCAAGGGGCATCTGTCAAATATCAAAGTCGATATCCTCTAGATCAAAATCTTCGAAACCTGGCTTCGGAGGAGGTGGATAACTACTGGAAGCACTAGCATCCTACAAAGAAGACAAAGCTGAAATTAGCAAGGTAAAGGAATAATTAAACTATAGCAGACTCAAAAAAAGAAGAAGGGAAGGACAACATACCCCACTGCCTCCCATTTGGGCTAACCGAGACGTCAAGGAAGCTACCTGTGCCTGATACTGATCCAGCTCCATCTGGTACTCTTGCTGACTGGAAGTCCTTATGAAATTGGCCCTAGTGCCGATCCCCTAGGTAAGACTCCCAAGAATCGTCTCTAAGAAAGGAAGCCCTTGATAGGGATAACGGGACCAAGTACCACACCGTCTCATAATGAACTGACCCAATGAAGGGCCGCCAAGTCACGTCCTTCGCCTTGATCAACTCCAAGTTCACCCGTAATGTCACAAAAACGGTAATCTTCGATGGCGGGGCTACCCGATTACTAGCCCACCTCAAAGCACGAGGATAAAAGTCATCATCGATAACTGCAGGGCGGCAAACAGACAGGTACTCATAGCTCCACCAGACAAGCAAATGCCAGAAACCAGTCATGCTGCCCTAATAAGAGGAAGTCTGGAATTGCATCGATCGAAGGAAGCAGCCAAAGGAGAAGGACCCCCAATCCAGCTCAGACAAGGCCCTAAGATCAGCTACTATGCTCACCAACCGAAAAGGCATAAGTGACTTGTTGTTGTTACAAAAGCAGCTTAAGATGATATACAAAACAAGTCGTCGCTTCATGATGTCTCGCTGGGCAGGTGGTGGCTCAATGGCAAAAGTACTGTTATCCCGACTAAGCTAAGAGACTGGGAAGGCAGAACGCTCGAGAGGGGGCAAGTCCAGTAAAATGCATGTATCAGCTCTACTGACTGATTGCAGGGTGATCCGCCGACCAACGATCGAAAGTCCTGTGATATTGCCCAGTCCAACGGAGTGGGCCCCAGCTTAAAACCAACAAAATGGAAGGTCCCCATCTCTCCGAACCACCTCTTGATAAATTCCAGCACTAGATGTCGGTTTAGGTGGTTAGCCTGTAATCCCATGAAAGCTTTAAACCCAATCTCGGATAAGAAAGCCCAGTAAGATGGAGTGGCCCGCTACATGGTCATAAACACCTGATGGACGGCCCCTTTAAAGGCTATGTAAACGTATGGAGGAGGCTGGTGCTGTCTAGAATATACACTTGGATGATAGGCTAGATCCCTAAGAGGTGGAATGTCTGGTATCCTCAAGTTGCCTAACTCAACGTCTGTCTGTCTATGTCTAGAGAGGGCCCTCCCATAGCCAGTCACCTGATCGCCCACACCTAATACCTCCTCCTATGCACCAATCTCCTCCTCAAAGGCCTGCTCAACCAGAGGGAAGAGATTTACAGGAGTTCTACTCCCTCGTCCGCTCCGACTAGAAGATGCCCGTCCAGCAGATCGCTGATTACCCCTAGAGCGGCTGGAGCTACTAACGGAATCTGTCCGGGCCGCCTTCCTAGAGCGGAACCTCCTCTCAGAACTGTCATTGCCTGCATCCGCCATCTTGAAGATCAAGGTAAGAATACCAACATTAGGTAAGTATAACTCGGAAAGGTAAAAGAGATGAGAAGTAAGGAAAAAAAAAAAGAAACAGGGACAATAAAAAAAATATAAATGAATAATAAAAAAAAAAGATAAAAAGATTTCAAATGAAAAGTCAAAATGAATTTCCTACACATTTTGATTTTAAAATTCTAATTTCAGGTCAAAATGAATTTCCTATACATTTTATCTTCAAAGGTTTTCAAATTTCCAGACACGTTTTATCTAAAATTCCAAAATGATTTCCAATTCAAAATCTTGCCTTCAAATCTTAAAAGTTTCTAATCAAAATCCATTCTAAGCTTTTTCCATTCCAATCAATGTTTTCTAAAACTTTTTCCTCTAAAGGGTTTTCTTCTCAATTCCCAAGTTTTCAACCTTCCAAAATTATTGTCAAAGCCCAAAGTTTCAAAAGTTAAAATGCATGCTTAGTCAAATTTTCATTTTCAAAATTCTTCCTAAGTTTTTCTCCCGATAATTTTAAAGGCCCTCGAGTTTCTTGGGGCCTTCTCCACCAAAAAGGCCCCGCCCTCAATGGTTTTATAACATTTTCCTTCAAAAAGATTTTATTCCAAAAATTTTCTAACTTTTTTTTTTTCTGAATTTCTAAAATTTTGGCAGAGTTTCGTTTAAAAATGGTCCCTACAACACCGACAACATCAACTCAAAATAAAAACCATGCACTTCACAACATCACAATCACATAACATCAACACCCACACACACTTTTCAAATTTTCAGAATTTTTAAAAAACTTGTTTTATTTTTCAATAAATCAATGGTTTTCAAAGTTGTCCTAAAATTTCTCAAAATCATTTCAAATGTTTCCTAAAATATTCCTAAATTTTTCTAAATTTTAAACTCTAATAATTTCATCAATGTCTTAAATTTTCTTAATTTTCTTAATTTTTCAAGTATTTTTCTATTTTTCAAAAAATAAAAAATTCATTGAGTTTTCAAAAATTCACGAAACTTCACACAACTGTTACACATATTTTTCTAAGATACGTAGTATAAACATCTGGCCAAAAAACTCAATTCCCAAAGCTGTTGGAACAAACCCCAAATTCTTGTAGAAACCCCCTTTACCGAAACATGTAAAATCGTTCAAATTCAATCAAACAAGTACCAAAATGCAAAAATAATTTCACCACAGTGTTCAAAATATATAAAAACATTAATTTTCACTGTTCAAATGGCTCAAACGAAATTCTACACATCAAAATTAACATAATATAAAAAACTCAGCTCTTGGAGTTCTCCGGCGAAATCCTCTCTTTTGACAAATTTTCCGGCGATGATGTCTACTTCCGGCAATCCCACATGGTCTCTATGAAGCACCCGTTCCATGTCCAAGTTGATGTCCTCACAAAGACTCTCGATTTTTTGAAAACTTTTTGAATCCCGTAAGTATTCAAAACTAGAAAATTCTCTGATTTTGTTCCTAAGCTTGGCGCCACTAGTAGTGGTGCCAGGGTGATTTTAAGCTAGGCACCACTAGTAGTGGCACTAGCATCAAAATCCAGGCAGTTTTGCTCTTTTGCCACCAAAACTTGATTTTAAAGGCCTTTTGGGCCGATATCCGTTTCCAAACTCCAATTTTCAAAGCTTTCCAAAGTCCGTTCCTCCGACCGCCTCACGGTTAACGGTCCCATTATTCAGCATGCCTTTCGAGAAAGTTGATTCCTGAGGCGATAAGTCCACCTAGTAGTTTCCCAAGATCAGGCAGTCTCTGGAATGATCGCAAACCGTTAGAGTAACGAAAATACTCATAAACATCGCAACTATCAGAGTGGCGAAAACACTTATAAACAGGTTAACATTGGGAATTGCCAACAAACCCCTATGTCACAGGACCACCATTAGAGTGACGGAAACACTCAAAACCCAAGTCAACACCAGTACCTGCTAGCCCACTCCAATGAAAAATGACCAAACTGCCCTCAGGGCCATTTTTTGGCACGTTTATTGATAAAGTACCTAAGTCCTCAAAACGGTAAGTCCACCCTTCCAAGATCGTCCCAAAGATGATTCGGTATGATTAGGTGCCTTGCAGTCAATTTTCGGCCAATTCTGAGATCCTCTAGTCAAAATGACCATTTTACCCCTATGCATCCGGGCGGCCCGGGAACTACACTGGCTTTGGATATCAAACCGTTAACCTCTCGGGGATGCTTTTGATAGTATCCCCAGCCTTCCATTACCTTTTTAGATCATTCCGAGTTAGTTTCAGTAAACCTAGTACAAAATGACCATTTTACCCCTAGTGGGCCGGTTGCCTTTTCTAAACACACCGGCTCTGGGTATCAAATCGGTTAACTGTTGGAACATTCTAAGTAATGTTTCCAATCCTCGAGTCTTCTTCCGGGATATTTCGAGTCCATCCTGTTATTTTTTCGGCCTGATTGTCTGTTTTGCCCCTAATAGCCCGATCAACCTTTCCAAAACATCCTGTCATCACGTTTCAAGTCTACTACCCCGGGACACTATTCTAAGGGTTCCTGTCTCTTTCTGGCCCCCCGGGCCATTCCCGGCCCTTTAAATCATTCTTCAACATTTCAAAATCACTCCTAGTGAAGCTAGGGTAAAAATTGCATGGCAGTCACTAGTATAGGCACCCAAATCTTTTGAAGATACGTTGCTTGCCAACCTTAAACATTTCCTAAATGGTTGGCGCCATTATGTAATTTTTGGCCTAGCGCCAGTGCACTCCTCTGTCTATAAATACAGAGCCTCTTCCAGCGTGAAAAGGGTCTGTAAATTCAGTCTAAAAACTCTCATCTTCGATATAGAGCTCGTAACCTCTCTAAACCCTAGTTTCCTTTAGGTTTTCCAAACCCTAGCCTCCGTATACAAATCCTGGCCTCCGTATACAAACCCTAGCCTCTATATACTTAACTCTAGCATACATACACTCATATACTAGTCTCCAAAGCCTCCATTGAAGACTTAAAGTGCTACAACTCCGAAGCTCCCGAAGATCAAAGCACGCTCTCGAAGACCGACGCAAAGCAAAGCAAAGATTAAAGTAAAGAAAGCAAGCATAACAAAACAAATAAAACAAGATACAAGGTATGTTTCCTATTTACGTTTACATAATTCCCTCCTCTCTCTTCTTCCTTCGAACCCACTTGGATTTTCTTCTATTTTAATCCCCCATCTTCTACCCCTCTTTCTTGCATGCTTGAAACAAGGGACTCTCCGGTCTGCGTGTAGGATTATGATATTGAAGGTTATTGTGTTGAGGGCTTTCATTTAGTCTAACCGAAGACCACGTGGATTTGGCCCTCTTGATTATGTGGTGAAGCCTTTAACCTTGTACATTCATGACCCCAACTTGAATTGTGTATATCATGGTCATGCATCTCTCCAAAATTCATTTTCAAACCTGTTTTCAAAACTTGCATCAAAACTCTTTTCAATCTTCTCTTTAGGAAACCAAATCCACTTTTTTCTTTAGAAAACCAAATCTAATCTCCCCATTTAGGAAACTAGATCTAACCCTTCATTTTTGGGAAAAAAAATCAAATCATTTCTTTTTTAGAAAAAAAATCCAATCTTTTGTTTTAGGAAATAGAAATCTCAATCCGTCCTAATCTCATACCTTCCTAAACCTTAAGTTTCCAAAACTTAAACTTTAAGCTTCTTAATCTTCCTAATTCCAACCTTTCCTATTTCCATACTTTTCCAAATCTAAATTTTCAAATCTTTCTTAAACTCAAACCTTTGCTAATTTCAAGAATTTCTACAACTTAAACTTTGAATCTTTCTAAATTCAAACCTTTCTTAAATTCAAATATTTCCAAAATTCAAAACTTTATAAATTTCAAATCTTTCCAAATCCAAAACTTTCTAAATTCAAAACTTTCTTAAGTCAAAATTTTCTAAATTTGAAACTTTCTAAATTCAAAATTTTCCAATTTCAAAACCTTTCTTATTTTAAACTTTCCTGATTTAAAATTTTTCCTAAAATGAAACTTTTCTAAAATGGAACTTTCCTATTTTGAAACTTTCCTAATTCAAACCTTTTCTCAATCCAATCTTTTTTAAATTACAACTTCCCTAATTTTCCAAGACCAACATTCGAGTCAAATTTTTTCTAAATCACTTCCAAATCAAGTCAAATCTTTCTTAATCTCAAGTCTGTCCTAAATCCTATATTTCCCAAGTCTACGTTTCATAAATCTCAATCTTTCCAAAATAAGTCCAAATCCTTCTTCCAAGTTTTATCTTTCCAAATCAAAGTCTAATCTTTTCAATTCCAAATTCCAAATTCCAATTTCAAATCTTCTATTCTAAGTTCAAATCAAACCATTTTTTAAATCAAACCTTCTATTTTCTATCGGACTCTTGTCCGAACTACGACTGACCTGATTCCTAAAAAGGGATACGTAGGCAACCCTCACGGGTGCGGTCATAACTTTTTTCAAATCTCCAATTCGACAACCTTTTTGAAGCTTCTACTTTCATAACCTTTTTTTAAATCTCCAATTCCATAACTCTTCTTAAGTTTCCAATTCCATGATCTATTTCAAACTTCTAATTCCAAAAATCTATTTTCAAATCACTATTTTCAATTTCTAAAACTTTCTTTCAAAATCAAATCTATCTTTTCAAATCTCTTTCAAAATCAAATCAAGCTCTTTTCAAATCTATTTTTAAAATCAAATTCTTATTCTTGCACTTGCATATCATGCATCATGTCAATTTCTTTCTAAAAATTCTTTTCTAAAGAGAATAGTATTGGACATTTATTAGTCAAAGCCTCTAATGAGTGAATCTAGGGTGAATAGACATGTAGCTACCGCAAGGGCAGGATAGGGTGATGGCTTAGTACGTCTTCCCTACACGTAACCAACCTCCGAACCTAGAACACTATTTTCAAAGACCAAATGAAGTTATTTTCAAAAAATGGCTTAAATATTTTCAAAAGTTGCCAAACAACCTCTTTTCTTAAAAATCCTCTCTTGAGGAAGTATTTTAAAAAAAAAAAACCTTTTTCAAAAACCTTAAGTGTAATTTTTGGATTATGTTTAGTTTTTTTTTTAGGTGACCTAACTGACCTTAATCAAGTTAGGTGACAACTCTGAATCTTTTTTCAAAAGCCCTTTATCAAATCAATTTTTTCCATTCAAGCCTAGTCGCACTCATTTTTCTACGAGGATGAGTTCTAATGAGATAGTACAATATTTTTCCCGCTTGTGTGTGTAATTCTCGAGTGTGAAAATTCTAAGCGCGACAAAAATTTTCTAAATTTGAAACTTTTTTAAGTTAAAACTTTCTAAATTAAAAAATTTTCAATTTCAAAACCTTTTCTATTTTAAACTTTCCTAATTCGAAATCTTTCCTAAAACGGAATTTTTCTATTTTGAAACTTTCCTAATTCAAACATTTCCTAAATCCAATCTGTCCCTAATCTTCCAAGCCCAACATTCAAGTCAAATCTTTTCTAAAACCCTTCCAAGTGAAGTCCAATCTTTCTTAAACCTCAAGTCTTTCTCAAGTTCTATCTTTGTTTAGCCTAGGTTTCCTAAAACCAAGCTTTCTAAAACCAATTTTTTCAAATCTTCCAATCAAAGTTCAAGTTTCCTAATCTTCCAATCCAAATTCCAACTCAATTTCTTTTTTTCCATCAAAATTTTCTATTTTCAATCGGACTCTTGTCCGAACTACGACTGACCTGATTCTCAACAAAAAGACACATAAGCAACCCTCATGGGTGTGGTCACAACCTTTTTCAAGTTTCCAATTCTATAATCCATTTCAACTTTCTAATTCTAAAATGTATTTTTCAAATCTTCAATCTATTTCCAATTCTTCAATCCTTCTTTCAAGTTTCAAATCAGGTATTTTCAAATCATAAATATCTTTTCCATGTTTATTTTTGAAGTTAAACTCTTTTCTTGCACTTACATATCATGCATTATTCTTTTAAACATTCTTTTCAATAGTGGATAGTATTGGACATTTATTAATCCAAGACTCTAATGAGTGAACCTAGAGTGAATAGACATGTAGGTACCACAAGGGCGGGGTAGGGTGATGGCTTAGTGCGTCTTCTCTACACGTAACCAACCTCCGAACCTAGATCACTGTTTTCAAAGCCCAAATGGAGTTATTTTCAAAAAAGGGCTTAAATATTTCCAAAGGTTGCCAAACAACCTCTTTTCTTAAAAACCCTCTCTTGAGGAAGTTTTCAAAATTGTTTTCAAAAACCCTAAGTGTAATTTTCAGATTGTGCTTAGTTTTTAGGTGACCTAACTCACCTTAATCAAGTTTGGGGGGGGGGGGGGGGGGGGGGGGGGGGGGGGGGGGGGGGGGGGGACTACAAATTGTTTTCCAAAATCCCTTTATTAAAATCAATTTTCAATTCAAACCTAGTCGCACTCATTCTCCTAGGAGGATGAGTTCTAACGAGAGAATACAGTATTTTTCCCGCTTGTGTGTGTATTTCTCGAGTTTGGAAAATCTGGATGCGACAAATGGCGACTCCACTGGGGACACTTAGAGGGTTAGACCAATATTATGTCTCTTCACCCTCACCCATTTGGAGTCTTTGATTAATTTGTCTAATTCTATCCATTCCAAAATTTCTAAAATCAAATTTTCTAAGTTGTTTTCAAAAATATACATCTAATTTATTTCCATTTATATTATCTTGCATTGAGTTTGTTATCCGCATACTAACTGTTGCATATTTGTTTTGTAGCTGGACCCTTGTTCACAAATTTATTTCTTGTTATATTAATTGTCATGCATGAATGTATGGATTGAACAGGATGGATGGGAGTTGTTGGGCCCTTTCCTCCAATTTTCAATAATTACACGCACACTGCATGTGCACTTGCATTCTGCATATTTGCATTCTCTATCTTGATTAGTCCCTTCTATTTAGAAGGGGGAATGGTATAATGGTTGTGGGCAAGATGTTGTGTCAATTTTTTCACCTACGACCTCTTGATGGTTCCCCCACTCGGATCACCAACCGATAATGGCACCACCTCGGGGAGTGGGCCTAGGTTTGAATATGTGGGAACTGAGCCTTTTTAGGACACATTAGTAAACCCTCAACCTCATGCTTATATAGACACCATGCATAGCCGAACCTTTACTGGATTTAGGACACACACATCATTTTTCAAAACCATGGAGGAAAGGGCAACCACTTTTACTTTCCTCTATATCTGTTTATTTCTGTTGTTATAATAACTGTACTCTTACTGTTATAATGCATATCTAGCTATTCATGCATATTTACTTCAATTGTATTCTCTCTCCTTATGCTCTTTGCATCCATATTCATGCATTCAATATTTCAAATCTAAAGAGGGCAAATCCGAAGACTCAATAGTAGTTAGGATTTCATATGTAAAATTAGATAGGTGGAAGTCCGAAGAAAAATGTTCCCCCTCCCCCTATTAAAGTGTACTTTGTCTCTTTTATATTTTAAACCCAGAAGTTCAATGTACCCCTATTCCACAAATGAATGAATGTAAGGATGAGTATAGATGCTTGATCAATGGTAAGGTACTTGCATACAAGGGCAAACCCCCTGTCTCCAAAAGTGAGCCAATACATCATGATTAGTTTCTCTTTTAAGTAGGCACATCCTTGAAGCATGCATTGCATAAAAATTTGTCAAAGCAAGGCACTGACTTTTTCCTTTTGCTGGTTTTAGGTTCCTCTTCGTGTTCCCCATCACTACAGACTAAAAGCTAAGGAACATCTATGGAGTCACTCACACTCGATACTTTAACTTTGCTACTAGCAGAAGTAAGAGGATTTAGACATAAGATGACTAAAATGGAAGCCATGCTCTCTTCACTCTTATCCTATGCAGGAACTACAACCTATGAGTAGGCAGAGTCCTCCCAAGTCCAAACCCATAAGGAATGAAAAAGGATGAAGAGGAAAGACCCAGACTACACCCTGACCATTGCTTACCAACAACCTCCCCAGGCTAATTGCCGCATTCTGGCACCTCTTAAGCCGACCTTTAACCAAACCCCTGAATCTTATAATATATCCTATGAGTACCAGTTCCATCCGTTTGGCCCTGACACCAAAAATTGTCCCACTTTGAAACATAAAACCCAAAGCCCCTTCAATTCCCAAACCACCGACCCAATAGTCATTACACCAGAACTTGATCCGCGACCTCTAAGGACATCTAGAACACCTTTCTAACCTAGGCGAATGAGTGAAAGAGATCGAGTTTTCACTAAACCCGCTCGCACACAAACCAAAGCCTACTTCGGTCTACTAGCCGCGGGATATTTGAAACCTATACCCCCTCGATCTCGGCCTAATCCTCTGCCACCTCATTTTAACCCAAAGGCATACTATGAATACCATTCAGGTAGTCAAGGACACGATACCGAAGACTGTTGGACCCTCAAAGACAAGATTCAAGATCTGATAGACAGTAAAATCATTGACTTGAAGCCGATAAGCCCTATTTGCACTTCCAATATTGCCATAGACGCTCCACCAGATTGCACTGTCAATTTCATCACAGAGTATAATGATAACAAGGTCCTGACTACTGTATGCCAAGAGATATACTACGAGGATGAAGATTACATGGATAAGGAAGATCTAGAACAACATGGCACCTTGCTCCCTCATGAAGTACAAAGGCCCTTTCATACTAAATACTAAAGGCCTGCAGTTATATGCACCTGAGGGGCAGCAGAGCACGGCCAAATGCAAAAGCAAGAAACCTAGGGCCCGGGTTAAGTCAGTTCAGCTGGAAGAAAGTAAATTGACCTATCCATTTGGGGCAAATAAAGAAAAAGAGGACGAGGAAGCTGGACTCGAAGAAAGAAAAGCTAAGAAAGGGAGGAAACATCGCGAGGCAGTTACAAATCTTGGGGGACGCATGAACGTGTTTGCCTCAATAAAGGAGGAAGAGATAGACAATTGGACCAACCTCAACTATTCCCGTGAGAATCTAATCATCTGCTCGGGGACAAGTGGCAAGCAGAGCTTCAAAGACATAGATATTATCCTAAAGCCCAATTGAGAAGGACCCTCCATAAAAGCGTACAAGATAGGGGTGTTCTCACTCACTTTCTTTCTATCTTCTTTACTTTCTGTCTTTAAATTAAAAGTTTACACTTGCAGCCTAAAAGACCTTTATGTTTCCTATTAAGTAATGAAATATCAGTTTATGCCATTACCTTATATTGCTGTCATCTTATTTTCTCTTGTGAATGGTGAATACTTCCTATGCAAGGGGCATGGTTTATCTTATGGAATGATCTGACTTAAAGGGGTGATAGCATGAGTTATTTACTCGCCAAATGATCAACTTTCTGAAGAGAGAGAGGATAAGGATGAGTGAAGAAACTTCCCAAAGGTAACACTTGCAAGACAACAAAGCTAAGCAATGTGTGGCCAGATTATCAAAATGAAGAGGGGCCATCTTTCATTTCCCCATATATATATATAAATAAATAAATAAATGTGTTTATATTCCCTTTGCTTTGCCCCTAGTGCCTCGCAAAAAGCACAAATATTTCTCATCAATCCCGATCTGAGACCGTTCCCCCCTCCCCCACACTGGGGTAGACAATAATCAAGAACTCTAGGAATGGTTTCCATCCTCTATCATGCTAGGGAAGCATTGAAGGCTCTATGGAACAAGCAATCTAGTTCAAAATGGAGAGAGGTCCTCATTTCATTTCCCATACAGTCAAAAGCAACCCCTTGCCAAACCCATTGATCCATTTATCTATTTCGAGAAAACCCCAACCTAGGGATCACTGCCCACAATGGGTTAGATTGAATTGTTAACATAAAGGTCTAAAGAAAAAAGGGTTGTAGAATTGTTCGTTTCATAAAAGGAACGAAAAGAGATGAAAAGGAAAAAGAAAAGCGAAGAAAAAGAGTTGCCAAGGGGCAGGAGGCCATATTAAAAAAAAAAACATATTAGAGAAAGACCGAAAAAAATCATGTATGTGTTATCTTAAGAGGCATATAGAAAAGCCAGAGGTTAAGGGGCAAGTGTCAGACGATTCCATTAGAAAGTCAAAAGTTACAAGAAAGGTCAACTCCCGCTATAAAAGGAGGAAATTTAAAGGTGATCCCAGGTGATAAAGAAGCCCAGTAGAAACAATAGGTTCAAGTCTTTACCCTTTCTTGTAAAAAGCTGAAACCATGACCTACATTACAATCCTACCAAAGTCCACTCCAATTGAAAACAGATTGCTTGATATAAATGAGCTGGATGCATTACAGAAGATCAAAAAGGATGCTAACCCTGTCTTAAAAAAAAAAGGAAAAAAAAAAGAGTCAAAGACAGTATGGATCTAAACCCTGCTGAAAAGCAACATTAAACTTGAGCCTGTATATCTCGTTGTTTCAAAAACCCCCATAACCTAACCTACATTACAGTCCTAAAGCAAAGTCTCCTAATATTGAAAGATTGGTCATTTATCACTATGCTAAAAGTCGGGTAAGCTATTGTCGAAGCCCCGAGGGTTCATAGTTTCAGCCTCAATAATCCTATACACTAACCCCGAGATAGAGAATCGGAGGCGATCAAAAGGTTAAGAAAG
Organism: Euryodendron excelsum; assembly: GCA_033060915.1. Classification (NCBI taxonomy): domain Eukaryota; kingdom Viridiplantae; phylum Streptophyta; class Magnoliopsida; order Ericales; family Pentaphylacaceae; genus Euryodendron; species Euryodendron excelsum. The sequence continues at coordinate 11,243,883 of CM065385.1, forward strand.
GTACGAAGTGCTATCATTCAGTCAAGGTAAGATTAAGCTAGATGAGAGGCCAGACCCCCGAAAAGGAAGGAGTCACAATTCCAAAGATACCGAGTTTGACAGCACACCTTGTCATTCCATTAACTAGTATATGTCTAATATGTGCATGCATTTTCATTAAAAAATAAAAAATAAAAAATACATAGGACATGACTCCCTGTAGAAACAGAAGTCACCAATACAGTTCAATATCAACTCATATAATAAATATACATCATCATCATCTCTACACATGCATCTAATCATATACTTAACTGTAAAAATCATAAATATCTTTGCCTGTCCGTGCATCTAACTATCATAAACATCCATCTTTGCACAAAATTTACAAAATAAAAATGTCTAACATAAATACATCTCCAGGATAGGGGCATAAGAATATCAGGGTCTATGATAAGGGGTATCTGTCAAAGATCAAAATCAATATCCTCCGGATCGAAATCTTTGAAACTTGGCTCCGGAAGAGGTGGAAAACTACTAGAAGCACCAGCATCCTACAAAGAAGACAAAACTAGAATCATCAAGGTAATGGAATAACTAACAACAGCAAAGTGAAAAGGAGGGAAAGGACAACATACCTCAGCACCCCTATTTAGGCTAACTGAGCTGTCGAGGAAGCTACCTCTGCCTGATATTGATCATTCTCCATTTGGTATTGGTCCTTCTGGTCTCTTACTGCAGTAAACTTAGCCTTGGGAACGTATCCCCCGGCACGACGCCATAAGTCAACCACCTCCTGACCAATAGCATATCCGCTGACTACTACCTCAAACCGAGTAAAGGCACCCATAGAATGAGCTCCGAAGTGTGCAGTGTAATCTGTATCCGGAGGAAGCAAGAACCCGGTGCCAGGCTGGCGCTCCTGATAGGGAATAGGAACTCCCTCCACCGAAGTTCCAAACATATACTCTGATGGTTCTCTTACTGATCTAAACTCCTCACAAAACTAGCGCTAGTGGCGATCCCCAAGGTAAGACTCCCAAGAATCATCGCTGTGAAAGGAAGCCCTTGATAGGGACAACGGACCAAGTACTGCACTATCGCATAGTGAACCGACCCGATAAAGGGCTGCCAAGTCACGTCTCTCGCCTCGATCAACTCCAGGTTAGCCCATAGCATCACGAAGTCAATGATCTCCGATCGCTGGGCTACCCGATCATGAGCCCACCTCAAAGCACAAGGATAAAAGTCATCCTCGATAATTGTAAGGCGACAAACAGGCAAATACTCATAGTTCCACTAAACAAGAAAAGGCCAAAAACCGGTCATACTGCCCCAATGAGTGGAAGTCTGGACCCGCATCGACCGAAGGAAGCAGCCGAAGGAGAAGGATCCCCAATCCAGCTCAGATAAAACCCTAAGATCAGCTAAAGATGATATACAAAACAAGTCACCACCTCATGATATCTCGCCGGGCAGGTGGTGGCTCAACGGCAAAGGTACTGTTGTAAGCACCCCATTTTTGACCGCCCGGCAGTCTACACTCCGTCCAGACTTGTTTTCAAGTCATTGTGAGCATATTCCTATCGAAACTAATTCTCTAGGTCCAAATCCCGTCTGTCCATCGCTTCGCGGGCCTGTCAGGCCCAAATAGAGGCAAAATGACCAAAATGCCCTTAGGGGCATTGTCCTTTCCTTTCCTATTCGAATCCCTCTCTCGAGACAGTTTATTCCTCGAGATGGTTCCAATCCAGGCACGTCTCCTCGGAGACGGTAAGACCCCTTTCCAATCCCTCTCTCGAGACAGTTTATTCCTCGAGATGGTTCCAATCCAGGCACGCCTCTTCGGAGACGGTAAGACCCCTTTCCAATCCCACTCTCGAGACAGTTCCAATCCAGGCACGTCTCTTCAGAGACGGTAATACCCCTTTCCAATCCCACTCTCGAGACAGTTTATTCATCGCGACGGTTCCAATCCAAGCACGTCTCTTCGGAGAGGTTAAGACCCCTTTCCAATCCCACTCTCGGGACAGTTTATTCCTCGAGACGGTTCCAACCCAGGCATGTCTCTTCGGAGATGGTAAGTTCCCTTTCCAATCCCTCTCTCGAGACAGTTTATTCCTCGAGACGGTCCGAGTAGCGAAACTACTCACAAAACCGTTAGAGTAGCGGAAATACTCACAAATAGGTCGATATAGGGAATTGGCAACAAACCCCTGTGTCACGATGACTGCCATTAGAGTGGCAGAAACACTCATAACCCAGGTCAACACCAGTGTTTGTTAACCCACTTTGGTGAAAAATGACCAAACTGTCCCTTGGACCTTTTCCGAGACTTTCCGGTCAAGATGACCATTTTGCCCCTAGGCATCCGAATGCCCCGGGAACCACACCAACTCTGGGTATCAAACCGATAATGTCCCGAGAATACTTTTTATAGTGTTCTCAACCTTCCTTTACCTTTCCAGACCATTCCGAGTCAGTTCCGGCCAACCCTGTACAAAATGACCGTTTTGCCCCTAAAGGGCCGGTCTCCTTCTTCGACCACACCGGCTCTGGGTATCAAACCGGTAATGTCCCGAGAATACGTTTTATAGTGTTCTCAACCTTCATTACCTTTCCAGACCATTCCGAGTCAGTTCCGGCCAACCCGGTACAAAATGACTGTTTTGCCCCTAGAGGGCCGGTCTCCTTCTTCGACCACACCAGCTCTGGGTATCAAACCAGTAATGTCCCAAGAATACTTTTTATAGTGTTCTCAACCTTCATTTACCTTTCCAGACCATTCCGAGTCAGTTCCGTCCAATCCGGTACAAAATGACCGTTTTGCCCCTAGAGGGCCGGTCTCCTTCTTCAACCACACCGGCTTTGGGTATCAAACTGGTAATGTCCCGAGAATACTTTTTATAGTGTTCTCAACCTTCCTTTACCTTTCCGGACCCTTCCGAGTCAGTTCCGGCAAACCCGGTACAAAATGATCGTTTTGCCCCTGGTGGGTCGGTCTCCTTTTCCGACCATTCCAGCTCTGGGAATCAAACTGGCAACCTCCGGGAACATTCTGAATAATGTTTCTAGATCCCAAGTCTTCTTCCGGGACAATCCGAGTTCACCCCGACAGCTTCCCAGTCCAATTGATCGTTTTGCCCCTAAAGGCCAGGTCAACCTTTCCGACACATTTTGTCCTCACTTTTTTCAGTCAAATACCTCCAGGACACTATTTTAAGTGTTCTTGCTCCTTTCTGGCCTTCCGGGTCATTCCCGGCTCCTCCAAATCATTCTCGGACTTTCTGGAGTCACTCCTTGTGAAGCCAGACTAAAAGTTGTATGGTAGTCACTAGTACAGGCACCCAAATCTATTCAAAGATACGTTGCTTGCCGACCTTAATAGTTTCCTAATTGGCTGGCGCCACTACTAGTGGCGCCAAGCCAATATTTGGCCTGGCGCCACTCCTAGTGGCGTTAGAAGGAATTTTGGCCTAGCACCACTGCAACAGGAGCCAGTGTATTCCTCCCTCTATAAATACAAAGCCTCATTCAACGTGAAAGGGGTCTGCAAACTTAACCTAAAAATCCTATATTTCGATATACAGAGCTCGAGCACCTCCAAAACCCTAGCCTCCCTAGGTTTTCCAAACCCTAGCCACTCTACACAAACCCTAGCCCCCTATACACTTATACACTCCCCCGTACACTCATACACTAGCCTTCAACCATCCTTTGAAGACTTGAAGAGCTGTCATCTAAAGCTTGAAGATAGCCCTTGAAGGTTGAAGAAGAAGATCAAGACGAAGACCGAAGATTGAAGACAAGCAAGGCGCGCAAAATAAAGAAGACATACGGTAGGTTTTCTATTTAAATTTCTGCACTTCCCCCCTCTCTCTTCTCTCTCCTAACCCACTTGGGTTTTCTCTATTTTAATCCCCCATCTCTTTCCCCCCCTTTCTTTGCATGCTTGAAACAAGGGGATTCCCTGTCCATGTGTAAGATTGGGTTATTGGAGAGTCACCGTGTCGGGGGCATTCTTCTAGTCTAACCAAAGACCACGTGGGTCCGGCCCCCTTGATTATGTGGTGAAGCCTTAGCCTTGTATGTTCACGACCCCAAATTGCATTGTGCATATCATAGTCTTGCATCTTCCAAAATTCGTTTTCAAACTCATTTTCAAAACCGTTTTCAAACTTGTTTTCAAAATTGCATCAAAATCTCTTTTTCAAAAACTTGTTTTCAAAATCACAATTCTAGGGTGATTCTAGCCTTTCCATGGCTAGGGTTGCTTTAGGAAAGTGTTACATTAAAAGTGACCTTTTTGGTCTATATTTTCAAATCTTATTGTTTTCCAAAACCACTTTCTTAAAGTGGTTCTAGCCCTCTTATGGCTAGAATCACTTTAGGAAAGTGAGACGTTTTCATACTTTCCAAAAAACTCTCTCTTCAAAAATCTCTTCCTAAAAAATCTCTTTTTCAACATACTTTCCTAAAACTCTCCTTTCCAAAATTGTTTCTAAAAACTCCCTCTAAAAATCTATTTTTCAAAACTCTCTTTTTCAACTCCTCTCCAAAATCTTTTCCTCAAAATTCACTTTCCAAAAACTCCTCCCTAGGATTTCCCTTCTAGAAAACCTTCGTTTCCAAAAATGCACTTTCCAAAAACTCTTTCCTTAGAGCCCAAGTCAAGCCCTAGAACCCACAATTAGGAAACCCTAAATTTTCTTCCCAAAAACATGGTTTTCAAACTTTGCCCCAAACCTAGGTTTCCAAAACCTCTAGTTTTCACATCCAAACTATACATGTTTCCAAAACCTCTTTTCTACGTCAAAACTACGATTTTCTAAATCTAGGGTTTTTAGAATCTCCTTTCCAAATCCTTACCAAATCCTATCTTCCCTTTAGGAAACCGAATCAAATCTCCCTGTTTAGAAAACTAGGTCCCGTCCTCCATTTTTGGAAATAAAATAAAATCTTTTCTTTTAGAAACCAAGTCCAATCTCTTCCTAATCCAAACCTTTCCTAATTCAACTTCTTCCTAATTTCCTACCTTCTTAAACCATAAGTTTCCTAAACCTAAACTTTAAATTTTTCTTTAAATTTCAAAATCCAAATCTTTCCTAATTCAAATTCTTCCTAAACTTCCACTTTCCTAAACCTTAAGTTTCCAAAACTTGAACATAAAAATCTTTCTTAAATTTTGAAATTCAACTTTCAAATCTTTCCTAATTCAACCCCCTCCTAATTCTATCCTCTTTTCAAATCTTAACTTTTCAAACCTAAGTTTTTAAACCCAAACCTTTCCTAATCTCAAGATTTTCTAAAAAACTCTAAAATTTTCAAAATCTTAAAATTTTATAAATGTCAAATCTTTCTAAAATTCTAAGCTTTCTAAATTAAAAACTTTCTTAAGTTAAGACTTTCTAAATCTAGAACTTCCTAAAATGAAACTTTTCAATTTTCAAAACTTTCCTTTTTCAAACCTTTCCAAATTCAAACTTTCCTAAGTTGAAACTTCCTTATTTCAAAACTTTCTGAATTCAAAACTTTCCAATTTCCAAACTTTCTTAAATTCCAAACTTTCATAATTTCAAAACTTTCCAAAAATAAAACTTTACTAATCCAAATCTTTCCTAAATTTCAAGTTTCCAAATCTTCCAAGATCTTTCCAAATCCAACATTCCAATCCAATCTTTCTTAATCTCAAGTCTTTCCTAGGTCTTCTATCTTTCCTAAGTCTAGGTTTCTTAAACCTTCATCTTTCTAAAACAAGTCCAAATCTATCTTTTCAAATCAAAGTCCAATCTTTTCCAAAATTTCAAATTCCAATCTCCTCTTCTAATCTCAAATCAAATCCAATTTTCAATTCAATCTCTTTTTTCCAATCCAATCTCTCTCTTTAAATCAATCTATTTTCAATCGGACTCTTGTCCAAACTACGACTGACCTGATTCTCCCAAAGGGATACGTAGGCAACCTTCATAGGTACAGTTACAATACTTTTCAAACTTTCAATTCCACCCTCATGGGTGCGTTTTTCAAAACCTTTTCAAATCTCAAATTCCTATCTATTTTCAAACTTCCAATTTCAAATTTCTATTTCTAAATTTTCATACTTTCCAATTTCAATTCTATCTCTTCAAATCTATTTTCAAATTAAATCAATCTCTTTCTAAATCTATTTTTCAATTATCTTTCCTTACACTTGCATACCATGCATTATGTTAGTTTTCAAGCATTGTTTTTTAAAGTAGATAGGATTGAACCATTAGTTAGTTAAAGACTCTCATAGGTGAATCTAGGGTAGATTGACATGTAGGTACCGAAAGGGCGGGATAGGGTGATAACTTAGTGCGTCTTCCCTACACGTAACCAACCTCTGAACCTAGAATCACTAATTTCAAAGACCAAAAAGGACTTATTTTTCTAAAAAGGGCTAAATATTTTCCAAAGGTTGCCAAACAACCTGTTTTTTAAAAAACCCTCTCTTGAGGTGGTATTTTTCAAAATCGTTTTCCAAAAACCCTAAGTGTAGTTTTCGGATTATGCTTAGTTTTTAGGTGACCTAACTCACCTTAATCAAGTTAAGTGGCGACTCCGAATCTTTTTCAAAAGCCCTTTATTCAAACCAATTTTTCAATTCAAACCTAGTCGCACTTATTCTTCTTGGAGGGTGAGTTCTAACGAGAGAGTACAACATTTTTCTCGCTTGTGGGAGTATTCCTCGAGTGCAAAAAATCTGGGTGCGACAACTGTCATTCCGACTAAGCTAGGAGACTTGGAAAGCAGAACACTCAGGAGGAGGCAAGTCCAGCAGAATGCATGCATTGGCTCTTCTGATTGACTGCAAGGTGATCCGCTGACCGACGAAGGAAAGCCTCGTGATTATTGCCCAATTCAACGGAGTGGGCCCCAGCTCAAAACCAACAAAATGGAAAGTCCCAGTCTCTCTGAACTACCTCTCAATAAGTGCTAGCACCAAATGTCTATTCAGGCGGTTAGCCTGTAATCCCATAAAGGCCCCAAACCTAATCTCAGCCAAGAAAGCACGATAAGATGGAGCCGCTCACTGCATAGTATTGAAGACAAGTTAAACACCCCTCTGAAAGCTATGTGTACCCGCGAAGGGGGAAAATGCTGTCACGAGTAGACATTGGGCTGATAGGCAAGGTCTCCTAGCAATGGAATATTCGGTATCACCAAGTCACCAAGATCAGCATCCGTCTGTCTATGCCTAGAGGAGGCCCTCCCGTAGCCGGTCACTTGATCACCAAGGCCTGGCACTTTTTCATCAACACATATTTCATCCTCAAAAGCTGCCTCAACCGGAGGGAAGGAGTTGACTAGTGGTCTACTCCCTCGGCCACTCTAGCTAGAAGATGCCTATCCTGCAAATCGCCAACTACTGTTGGATCAACTAGAACTGCTGATAGAATTTGTCCAATCTGCCTTCCCGAAGTGGCATCTCCACTCAAAATCGTCATCGCCAGCATTTGTCATCCTGAAAAGGTAAACCAAGATAAGAGGTGTTAATATATGGTATATGCAGATAAGAAATAAAAGCAGAAGGAAAAAATAGTAATAATGATAATCAAAGATAAAAAATGACACAGCTGTAAGTGAATCTTGTTCTAGCCGATTCAAAAGGTTTTTAAAACTCAACTCTCAAAAAGTTTCTTAAATTCAGCTTCTCAAAGGGTTTCTTAACCTTTTTCTTCAAATTTTTAAAAGAAAAACTCTTTCCTCCAAAGATTCTTTTTCAAAATCCATTTTCAAAAGACTTTCTAATTTCCTTACAGTTCAAAATTAATTCTCGAAAGTTAAATTCTAAAATTTTTTTCTTCCTAAAAATCCATTCTAGGAGTCAAAATCTAAAATTCTTTAAAATCAAATCTCAAAGTTCCTCAGTCCATCTCAAAGCTTTTCTAATCTCGATTCTACTCCAATCAATATTCTAAAATTTTCAAAAATTCTTTCTTAAAAAGTATCCAAGGTTTCAATAAAAAAAATTCTTGTTTCAAAATTTTTGTCAAATTTTAAAATTTTTTCGTTTGTCTTCAAAAATCCAGTCTTCAAGCAAAAATGAATTTCCTACACATTTTGGTTTAAAAAAAGTCAAATTCTAAGTTAAAAGGAATTTCCTACACATTTTTATTTTAAAATTCCACTTCCAAGTGAAAATGAATTTCCTACATATTTTGATTTTAAAATTCCGCTTCTAAGTCAAAATGAATTTTCTACACATTTTGATTTTAAAATTCCGCTTCTGAGTCAAAATGAAATTCCTACACATTTTGATTTTTCAACCTCGAGTCAAAAAGAATTTTCTAAACCTCAAGGGTTTTCTGTCTTTTCCTTCAAAAAGATTTTATTCTAAAACTTTTCCAACTCTTTCCTAATTTCAAAAAATTTCGACAGAGTTCCGCTTAAAAATGGTCCCTACCGCACTCACAAGATCGATACAAAACACAAACTATGCACTTCACAACATCATAATCACATAGCACCAACACCAGCGTACATTTCTTAAATTTCCAAATTTTTCAAAAAAGACTTGTTTTATTTTTTAACAAATCAATGGTTTTCAACGTTATCCCAAAATCTCTCAAAATTATTTCAAATATTTTCTAAAATATCTCTACTTTTTTCTAAATACTAAACTCTAATAATTGCTCAATTTTCTCTATTTTTCCTATATTTTTAAGTATTTTTTCTATTTTTTAAAAAATAAAAAATTCAAAAAATTTTTAAAAAACCACAAAATTTCATACGGTTGTTAAACATATTTTTCTAAGGCACATAAGATAAAAACCTAGCCAGAAAACTCAATACCCAAGGTTGTAGGGACAAACCCCCAATTCCTGCAGAAATCCCTTTTATGTAAACACGTAAAATTGCTTAAATTCAATCAAACAAGCACCAAAATGCAAAAATAACTTCACCACGCTGTTCAAAACATATCAAAACATCAATTTTCACTATTCACATGGCTTAAACGGAATTCTACACATAAAAATCAACATAAAATAAAAAACTCACCTCTTAGAGTTCTTCGCGAAATATTCTCTTCCGGCAACTTTTTTGACGACGGTGTCTACTTCCAGCAATCCCTCTTGGTCCCTATGAAGCACTTTTTCAATGTCAAAGTCGATTTCCTCACAAAGGCTCACGATTTTTCAAAAGCTCTTCAAATCTCGCAATGTCGAACCAGCAGTTTGCTAGTTTTGATCCCAGCCAAATTTAACAAAGGCGCCACTGCTAATGGCACCAGTTTTCAATTCTGGGCAGTTTTTTCCTTTTCTCGCCAAAACTCAATTTCAAAGGTCTTTTGGACTCAATATCCATTTTCAAACTCCAGTTTTCAAAAATTTTCGAAGTCCATCCCTCCGACTGTCTCACAGTCAACAGAGGACTCTTACTCTATCATTTTCTATCTCTAACAAGCAAAGACAAACAAAGAGGGGCAGCTATAAGCACCCCATTTTTGCTTGCTCGGCAGTCTTCAGTTTGTCCAAACTTGTATTCAAGTCAATATGGATGTATTCTAAGTTTAAATCAATTTTTCAGACATAATCCAGTCAATCGATCATTTCGCGGGTTCTTTGGTTCCTATTTCTTCAAGTCCAATTCCGGTGGGCATGTCTTTTTGAAGACGGTAAGTCCCCGTTTTAATCTCAAATTCAATCTCAAGTCCAATTCCAATTCTAATTAAATTCAGCACGTTTTTTGAGAGAACTCCTCGAAACGGTAAGTCTCTTCGAACTCACTTTCCTAAAGCTCTTTTCAAATTCCTTCTCAAACTCTCTTCTGAAATGTTCACTTTCTGAAAAAACACTCTTCAAGTTTCCTTCCTAGAAACTCTCTCCAAAGCTCTACTTTCCAAAAATCACTTTCCTTGAAGTCCAAGTCAAACCCTAGAGCCATGATTAGGGAACCCTAATTTTCTTTCCTAAAACATGATTTCCTATCTTGCCTCAAAATCTAGGTTTCCAAAATCTCATTTTTACATCAAAATTATAAATTTTCAAAACCTATTTTTTTTTACGTCAAATCATACATTTTCAAATCTAGGATTTCCAAAATTGAATCTTTCCAATTCCATGTTAAATCAAATCCTCCGTTTGAGGAAACCAAATCAAACCCTCCGTTTTAGGAAACCAAATCCAATCTCCCATTTAGAAAACTAGATCCAATCCTCCATTTTTGGAAATAAAATCAAATCACCTCCTTTTAGAAATAAAATCCAATATTTTGTTTTAAGAAATAGGAATCTCAATCTTTCCTAGTCCAAACCTTTCCTAATCCAATCCTTCCTAATCCCATACCTTCCTAAACTTTAAGTTTCCAAAACTTAAACTTTCAAATCTTTCCTTAAACTTTAAGTTTCTTAATCTTCTTAATTCCGTACATTTCCAAATTTTAACTTTCCAAATCTAAATTTTTAAATCTTTCGTAAACTCAAACCTTTTCTAATTTCAAGTATTTTCAAAACTCAAACTTCGAATATTTCTAAATTCAAACCTTTCTTAAATTCAAATCTTTCCAAAATTCTAAACTTTCTAAATTTCAAATCTTTCCAAATCCAAAACTTTTTAAATTCAAAACTTTCTAAAGTTAAAACTTTCTTAAATTAAAACTTTCTGAATTCCAAACTTTTCAATTTCAAAACCTTTCCTATTTTAACCTTTCCTAATTCGAAATTTTTACTAAAATGAAACTGTCTTAAAATGAAACTTTTTTATTTTGAAACTTTCCTAATTCGAACATTTCTAAAATCCAATCTTTCCCTAATCTTCTAAGTCCAACATTCGAGTCAAATCTTTCTAAAACCATTCCAAGTGAAGTTCAAAATTTCTTAAACCTCAAGTCTTTCTTAAGTTCTATCTTTCCTAAGTCTAGGTTTCCTAAAACCAAGCTTTCCAAAATCAATCTTTTTAAATCTTCCAATCAAAGTTCAAATTTCCTAATCTTCCAATCCAAATTCCAACTCAATTTCTTTTTTTTTTCAATCAAAATCTTTTATTTTCAATGGGAATCTTGTCTGAACTACGAATGACCTGATTTCTAACAAAAGGATATGTGTCGCGCCCAGATTTTTCGCACTCGAGGAATACTCACCCAAGCGGGAAAAATGTTGTACTCTCTCATTAGAACTCACCCTCCTAGAAGAATGAGTGCGACTAGGTTTGAATTGAAAAATTGGTTTGAATAAAGGGCTGTCAAAAAAAATTCGGAGTCGCCACCTAACTTGATTAAGGTGAGTTAGGTCACCTAAAAACTAAGAATAATCCGAAGACTACACTTAGGGTTTTGGAAAACGATTTGAAAATATCTCCTCAAGAGAGGGTTTTTTTTAGAAAAACGGGTTGTTTGGCAACCTATGGAAAATATTTAGCCCTTTTTGAAAAATAACTCCTTTTTGGTCTTTGAAATCAGTGATTCTAGGTTCAGATGTTGGTTACGTGTAGGCACTAAGCTATCACCCTACCCCGCCCTTTCGGTACCTACATGTCAATCTACCCTAGATTCAACTATGAGAGTCTTTAACTAACTAATGTTCAATCCTATTCACTTTGAAAAACAACGCTTGAAAAGAAACTAGCATGATGTATGATATGCAAGTGCAATTGAAGAGAGTTGATTTGGGAAACGATTTGAAAAGAAATTGATTTGATTTGATTTGAAAAGAAAGAGATAGAAGTTTGAATTTGGAAAAAAGATTTTGGAAATTGAAATTGAAGGTTTGGGAATAGACATTTGAAGTTGGAAATTTGAAAATAGATTGGAGATTTGGAAGGATTTTGGAATTTGAAATTTGGAAAACATGGAGGAACTTGAAATTTGAAAGAAGTTGTGACCGCACCTATGAAGGTTGCCTACGTATCCCTTTGGGGGAATCAGGTCAGTCCTAGTTCGGACAAAAGTCCAATTGAAAATAGAAGAGTTGATTTGAAGAAGGAGATTGAATTTGGAAGAAAGAAATTGAATTAAAAATTGGATTTGATTTGAGATTAGAAGAGGAGATTGGAAGTTGAAATTGAGAAGATTGGACTTGCTTTGGAAAGACTTGGTTTTGGAAAGATGGAGGTTTAGGAAACCTAGACTTATTAAAGGTAGGAGACCTAGGAAAGACTTGAGATTTAGAAAGATCTGACTCGAATGTTGGACTTGGAAGATTTGGAAAGATTGGATTTTAGGAAATGTTCGAATTAGGAAAGGTTTGATTTAGGAAAGTTTCAAATTAGGAAAGTTTTGGTTTTTGGAAAGTTTCAAATTAAGAAAGTTTTGAATTAGGAAAGTTTCATTGAGGAAAGTTTTGAAAATTGGAAAGTTTTGAAATAGAGAAGTTTTAAGAATTGGAAAGTTTTGAAAACATGGAAGTTTTGAAAGAAAGTTTTGAGTTTAGAAAAGTTTTGGATTTGAAAAGATTTTGAAGCTTTGGAAAGCTTAGAATTTGGGAAGATTTAAGTTTAGAAAGATTTAACTTAAGAAAGTTTCAAATTTAGAAAGTTTTGAGTTTGGAAAGATTTGAAATTTAGAAAGTTTAAGATTTAGAAAGTTTTAGGGTTTTAGAAAATCTTAAGATTAGGAAAGGTTTGGATTTAGGAGAGGTTTGAAAACTTAGGTTTGAAAAGTTAAGATTTGAAAAGAGGGTAGAATTAAGAAAGGGTTGAATTAGGAAAGATTTGAGTGTTGAGTTTTAAAATTTAGGAAAGATTTTTATGTTCAAGTTTTGGAAACTTAAGATTTAGGAAAGTGGAGGATTAGGAAGGATTCGATTTAGGAAAGATTCGGATTTTCAAATTTAAAGAAAGATTTGAAGTTTAGGTTTAGGAAACTTATGGTTTAGGAAGGTAGGAAATTAGGAAGGAATTGAATTAAGAAAGGTTTGGATTAGGAAGGGATTAAATTTGGCTTCTAAAAGAAAAAGGTTTGATTTTGTTTCTAAAAACGGAGGATTGGATCTAGTTCCCTAAACGGGAAGATTGGATTTGGTCAAAAATTTGAAAAGGGAAGTTTTAGAAACCCTAACTTTGGAAAACTATAGTTTTGACGTAGAACATAGGTTTTGAAAATATGTATAGTTTTGATGTAGAAAACAAAAGGTTTTGGAAACCTAGGTTTAGGGCAAAGTTTGAAAAACCACGTTTTTGGTAAGAAAATTAGGGTTTCCTAATTGTGGGTTCTAGGGCTTGACTTGGGCTCTAAAGAGAGAGGATTTTTGGAAAGTGCATTTTTGGAAACGAAGATTTTCTAGAAGGGAATCCTAGGGAGGAGTTTTTAGAAAGTGTGTTTGAAGATAGAGTTTTTGGAAAAAGATTTTAAAGAGAATGAGTTTTTGGAAAGCATGTTTTTGGAAATGAAGATCTTAGAAGGAAAATCGTAGAGGGAAATTTCTAAAAGGAAGATTTTAGAAAGAGAGTTTTTGGAAAGATTTTTAAAGAAAGTTTTTCTAGGAAGGTTTTTGGTGGAAGATTGTTGAAGAGAGTTTTTGGAAAGATTTTTTGGGAACGTTTTTAGAAAGAGGATTTTGGGGAGAGGATTTTGGAAAGGAGTTGAAAAAGGGAGTTTTGAAAAATAAATTTTGGAAGGGAGTTTTTGAAAACAATTTTGGAGAAGAGAGTTTTCAGGAAAGTATGTTGAAAAAGAGATTTTTAGGAAGAAAGACTTTTTGAAAAGAGACTTTTTAGAAGGTGTAAAAAACATGTCACTTTCCTAAAGCAATTCTAACCATAAGAGGGCTAGAACCACTTTAGGAAAGCGGTTTTGAAAATAACAAGATTTGAAAATATAGATCGTATTGGTCACTTTAAATGTAACACTTTCATAAAGCAATCCTAGCCATGGAAAAGCTAGAATCACCCTAGGATTGCGATTTTGAAAACATGTTTTGAAAAAGAGATTTTGATGCAATTTTGAAAGCAAGTTTGAAAACGATTTGAAAAACAACTTTGAAAATAGTTTTTGGAAGATGCAAGATCATGATATGCATAAGGCAATTTTGGGGTCGTGAACATACAAGGTTAAGGCTTCACCACATAATCAAAGGGGCTGAACCCACGTGGTCTCCGGTTAGACTAAAAGAAAGCCCCCGACACGGTGACTTTCCAATAGTCCAATCGTACACATGGATCGGGAATCCCCTTGTTTCAAGCATGCAAAGAAAGGGGGGGAAAGAGATGGGGGATTAAAATAGAGAAAACCCAAGTGGGTTAGGAGAGAGAAGAGAGGGGGGGGGGAAGTGCGGAAATTTAAATAGGGAGCCTACCATATGTCTTGTTATTTTGCGTGCCTTGCTTTCTTCGGTCTTCGGTCTTCGCCTTTATCTTCGTCTTCAGTCATCAAGAGTTATCTTCAAGCTTTAGGTTGCAGCTCTTCAAGTCTTCAAAGGAGAGTTGAAGGCTAGTGTATGAGTGTATGGGGATGTATAGGAGTATATAGGAGGCTAGGGTTTAGTGTATAGTGGCTAGGGTTTGGAAAACCTAGGGAAGCTAGGGTTTAGAAGGTGCTCGAGCTCTATATATCGAATTAGATGATTTTTAGGTTGAATTTGCGGATCCTTTTCACGTTGAATGAGGCTTTGTATTTATAGAGGTTGGACAACACTAGCGCCTGTTGCAGTGGCGCCAGGCCATTTTTTGGCTTGTAGTGGTGCCAGCCATTTAAGAAATGTTTAAGGTCAGCAAGCAACGTATCTTTGACTAGATTTGGGCGCCTGTCCCAGTGACTACCGTGCAATTTTTGACCTGGCTTCACTAGGAGTGACTCGAGAAAGTTCGGGAATGATTTAAAGAAGCCGGGAATGACCCGGAAGGCCAGAAAAGTGCAAGTATTTGACTTGAAAAGTGAGTATAGGATATGTCAGAAGGGTTGACCGGGCCTTTAGGGGCAAAACGGTCAATCGGATTAGAAAGCTGCCGGGACAGACTCGGACTGTCCCGGAAGAAGACTTGGGATTTGGAAACATTATTCAGAATGTTCCTAGAGATTGTTGGTTTGACTCCCAGAGCCGGCGTGGTCGAAAAAGGAGACTGGCCCACCAGGGGCAAAACGGTCATTTTGTACCAGGTTTGCAAGAACTGACTCGGAATGATCCGGAAAGGTAAAGAAAGGTTTAGAACACTATAAAAAGTATTCTCAGGAAGTTACCGGTTTGCTACCCAGAGCCGGTGTGGTTCTCGGGGCGTTCGAATGCCTAGGGACAAAACGGTCATTTGGCCTCAAATGGGCCCTACGGGCCCGAGAAGCGACTGGTGGACTAAATTCAAGTTAAAAAGGTGGGCTTAGAGTCTAAATATGCATATGATGTGTGATAGTGAGCTTGGTCAGCTCGAAGATTGCCGAGCAGGCAAAAATAGGGTGCTTACAATATGTAAGCAACCCTCATAGGTATGGTCACAGCCTTGTTTAAGTTTCTATTTTCAAGTTTCCAATTCTATAATCTATTTCGAGTTTCAAATTCTAAAATCTATTTTTCAAATCTTCAATCTATTTCCAATTCTTCAATCCTTCTTCCAAGTTGCAAATCAAGTCTTTTCAAATCACCAATCTCTTTTCCAAGTCTATTTTTAAAGTTAAACTTTTTTGTTGTACTTATATATCATGCATTATTCTTTTAAACATTCTTTTCAAAAGTGGATAGTATTGGACATTTATTAATCGAAGATTTTAATGAGTGAACCTGGGGTGAATAGACATATAGGTACCGCAAGGGCGGGGTATGGTGATGGCTTAGTGCATCTTCCCAATACGTAATCAACTTTCGAACCTAGATCATTGTTTTAAAAGACCAAATGGAGTTATTTTAAAAAAAAAGGACTTAAATATTTCCAAAGGTTGCCAAACAACCTTTTTCTCTCTTTAGGAAGTTTTCAAAATTGTTTTCAAAAACCCTAAATGTGATCTTCGGATTGTGCTTAGTTTTAAGGTGACATAACTCACCTTAATTAAGTTAGTTGGTGACTCCAAATTGTTTTTCAAAACCCCTTTATTCAAATCAATTTTCAATTCAAACTTAGTCGCACTCATTCTTGTAGGAGGATGAGTTCTAACGAGAGAGTACAGTATTTTTATCGCTTATGTGTGTATTTCTCGAGTGCGAAAAATCTGGGCGCAACACACTCTGGCTGGAAGACGCCCGTCTAGCAGATCGCTGGCTACCCATGGATTGATTGAAGCTACCGATAGAATCTGTCTGGGCTGCTTTCCCAGAGCTTCGTCTCCTCTTAAAACCGTCATCGCTTACGTCTGCCATCCTAAAAGGTAAGCCAAGGTAAGAGGTATTAATGCACGGTATATGCAGTTCAAAAGACAAGAAAAGAGGATAAGAAAAGGAAACTAGCAGGAAAAAATAATAATGAAAAACAAAGATCAAATATAAATAGAAAAAAAATGAGAGACACAGGTCTCAATAAAGTCTACTCGAATCAACTCAAAAGGTTTTCTTAAGCTTTTTCTTTTAAAAAGTTTATTTTCAAAAAATCAACTTTCAAAAAGGTTTCCTAGCTTTCCCTTCAAAAGTTTATCTTTAACAATCAATTCTTAATGTTCTTAGTATTTCTTTCCAATTACTATTTCAAAATCAAATTCTAAAGTTCTCTTCGAAATCAAATTTCCAATCTATCTCGAAGCTTTTTCTTCAAAAAGATTTCTATTCCAAACAAACTTCAAGATTTTCTAGAACTCTTTTTCTCAAAAAGTCAAGTTGCAAGTCAAAATAAATTTCTTACACATTTTGATTTTTCAGTTTCAAGTCAAAATGAATTTCCTACACATTTTGATTTTCCAATTCCAAGTCAAAATAAATTTCCTATACATTTGGTCTTCAAAGGTTTTCAATTCTAAGTCAAAATGAATTTCATAAACATTTTGCCTCCAAATGTCAAGTCAAAATGAATATTCTACACGTTTTGTCCAAAATTCCAAAATGATTTCCGATTTAAAATCGGCTTTCAAATCTCAAAATTTTCCAATCAAAATCCGTCCCAAACTTTTTCTATTCCAATCAAAGTATTCTAGAATTCCTTCCTCCAAAAAGTTTTCTTCAAACTCAATTTTTAAGTTTTCAATCTTCCAAAATTCTCATCAAGGTCTCGAGTTTCCAAAATCAAAATCAATCTTCAAATCTTCCAAAATTTGTTCTTATTCAAAATTTCATTTTCAAAAGTCTTCCTAAATATTTCTTCTAATAGTTTTAAGGTCCTTGAGTTTCTCGGAGCCTTCTCCGCCAAAAAGGTCCCGCCCTGAATGGTTTTATATCTTTTTCTTTCAAAAAGATTTTATTCCAAAATTTTTCCAACCTTCTTCTGAATTTCTAAAAATTTTGGCAGAGTTTTGTTTAAAAGTGGTCCCTACAACACCCACGACATCAACACGAAGCACAAGCCATGCACCTCACAAAATCACAATCACATAGCACCAACATCCATGCATACTTTTCAAATTTTCAAATTTTTTAAAAGATTTATTTTATTTTTCCAAACATTAATGGTTTTTAAAGTTGTCCTAAATTTTCTAAAAATCATTTCAAATGTTTTTTAAAATATTCTCATATTTTTCTAAATATCAAACTCTGATAATTTCATCAATTTGTTAAATTTTCTTAATTTTCCTAGTATTTTGTATTTTTCAAAAAATCAAAAATTCACCGAGTTTTAAAAAAATACGATACTTCACACGGCTATTAAACACATTTTTTTTAAGGCACATGGTATAAAAATCTAGACAAAAAGCCCAATACCCAAAGCTATAGGGCTGAACCCCCAATTCCTGCAAAAGTTTCCTTCACATAATCATGCAAAATTACTCAAATTCAATCAAACAAGCACCAAAATACAAAAATAGCTTCATCAAAGTGTTCAAAACCTATCAAAACATCAATTTTTACTATCCACACAACTTAAACGGAACTTTACACATTAAAATCAACATAAAAGCAAAAACTTACCACTTGGAGTTTCCTGGCGAAATCTTCTCTTTTGGTGATTTTTTCGACGACAGTGTCTACTTTTGGTAATCCTTCGTGGTCCCTGGGAAGCACTCATTCCATGTTTAAGTCGATTTCCTCGCAAAGGCTCTTGATTTTTTTAAAATCTCTCAACTTCTGCAAGCGTCAAACTAGCAGTTTGTTGGTTTTGATCCCAAGCCAAATTTAACAAGGGCGCCACTGCTAATGGCGCTAGTTTCCAATTCTGGGCAGTTTCGCCATTTTCCTATCAAAACACGATTTCTAAGGCCTTTTGAGCCCAATATCCATTTTCAAACCCTAATTTTTAAAAATTTCTAAAATCCTTCCCTCCGACCGCCTCACGGTCAACATGGATAGCTGTAAGCACCCCAATTTTGCCCGCTCGACAGTCTCCAACTAGTCCAGACTTGAGTTCAAGTCAATATAGACATATTCCATTTCAAATCGGCTTTCCAAACCAAATTTAATAAATCAATTGCTTTGCAGATCCATCAGGCCCAAATAGAGGCAAAATGACCAAAATGCCCTTGGGGCATTGTTCGGCCCAATTCCAGTGGACATGTCTTTTCAAAGACAATATGTCCCCGTTTTAATTTCAAATCCAATTTCAAGTCTAATTCTAATTCCAACTAAATTTGACACGTCTTTTGAGAAAGTTAATCCCTCAAGGCAGTAAGTCCATCTAGTCCGGCACGTTTTTAAAGAAAAATCTTTGAAATAGTAAGTCCCTTCAAACCCGTCGACCAGGATGAGACCCCAAGTCCCTGAGATAATAGAACAGTCCACCTTTGGGGCCTACTAGCCTGCCAATAAAGAATGTCCATTTTGGCACGCCTTTTGAGAAAATTGATTCCTCAAGCGATTAGTCCATCTAGTAGCTTCCCGAGATTAGGCAGTCTTTGGAATGATCGCGAACTATTAAAGTAGCGAAAGTACTTGTAAACATTGCAACTGTTAGAGTGGTGGAAACCCTCGTAAATAGGTCGACAATAAAAATTGCCAACAAACCCCTATGTCACGAGACCACCGTCAAAGTGGCAAAAACACTCAAAACCCAGGTTAACACCAATGCCTGCTAGCCCACTCTAGTGAAAAATGACCAAACTGCCCTTAGGGCCATTTTCGGCACGTTTGTTGAGAAAGTACCTAAGTCCTCAGAATGGTAAATCCATCCTTCTAAGACCGTCCCAAAGACGATCCGGCATGTTTAAGTGCCTTCAGTCGGTTTCAGGCCAATTTTAAGACCATCCGGTCAAAATAACCATTTTGCCTCTAGGCATCCGAGCGCCCCAAGAACCACACCGACTCCGGGTATCAAACCGGTAACCTCCCGGGGATGTTTTTGATAGTATCCCTGGCCTTCTGATGCATTTCTAAATCATTATGAGTCAGTTCTGACAAACTTGGTGCAAAATGACTATTTTGCCCCTAATAGGTCAATCACCTTTTCCAATCATGCCGGCTCTAGGTATCAAACCGATAACCTCCTGGAACATTCTAGCTAATGTTTCCAAGCCTCAAGCCTTCTTCCGGGACATTCCAAGTCCATCCCGGTAGCTTTCCGGCCCGATTAACCATTTTGCCCTTAATAGCTCGATCAGTCCTTCCAACACATCGTACCTTATTTTTCAAGTCTACTATCCGCAGAACACTATTCCAAGGGTTCTTGTCCCTTTTCGGTCCTCCAGGCCATTCTCAGCACTTCAAATCATTCCCGGACCTTCCAGAGTTACTTCTAGTGAAGTCAGGCTAAAATTTACATGGTAGTCACTAGAACAGGCGCCCAAATCTTTGAAAGATACGTTGTTTGCCGACCTTAAAGGTTTCTCCTAAGTGGCACCAAGCCAAAAAATGGCCTGGTGCCACTTCTAGTGGCGTTAGTAGGATTTTTGGCCTGGCGCCACTACATCAGGCACCAGTTCAGTCTTCTGTCTATAAATACAAAGCCTACTCTAGCGTGAAGAAGGTCTGTCAACTCAGTCCAAAAATCTTGCTCTTCGATATACAGAGCTCTCGAACTCCTTCCAAACCCCAGTTCCCTTTAGATTCTTCAAACCCTAGCCTCCATATACAAACCCTAGCCTCTATACATTTAACCTTAGCATACATACACTCATATGCACTCATATACTAGCCTCCAAAGTCTCCATTGAAGACTTAAAGTGCTACAACTTGGAAGCCCTCGAAGGCCGAAGTAAAAGAAAGTAAAGCAAACAAGCAAAACAAAGAAGACACAAGGTAAACTTTCTATTTACGTTTACGCAATTCCCCCCTCTCTTCTCTCTCCTAACCCACTTGGATTTTCTTCAATTTTAATCCCTCATCTTCTACCTCCCCTTTCTTGCATGCTTGAAACAAGGGACTCCCCGATTCATGTGTACGATTAGGCTATTAAAAGTCACCGTGTCGGGGGCTTTTCTTAGTCTAACTAGAGACCACGTGGGTTCGGCCCCCTTGATTATGTGGTGAAGCCTTTAACCTTGTATATTCATGACCCCAACTTGCATTATTCATATTATGATCATGCATTTCTCTAAAATTTTCTTTCAAACTTGTTTTCAAAACTTGCATAAAAAATCGTTTTCAAAACTTCCATCAAATATTCTTTTTCCAAAACTATTTTCAAAATCACAGTCCTAAGATGATTCTAACCTTTTCATGGTTAGGATTGCTTTGGAAAGTGTTACATTTAAAGTAACTTTCAT
This sequence comes from Euryodendron excelsum, assembly GCA_033060915.1. Classification (NCBI taxonomy): domain Eukaryota; kingdom Viridiplantae; phylum Streptophyta; class Magnoliopsida; order Ericales; family Pentaphylacaceae; genus Euryodendron; species Euryodendron excelsum. The sequence continues at coordinate 11,264,520 of CM065385.1, forward strand.
GATCCATACTCTCAAATCTTCATTGTTTTCAAAATCACAATCCTAGAATGTTTCTAATCTTCTTATGGTTAGAATTGTTTTAGGAAAGTAAGATATTTTTGGAGGCTTATAAAAGTCCATATTCAAATCCCTTTTCCAATTGTTTTTCAAACTTACTTTCCAAAACCTCTTTTTAAATCCTCTCCAAAATCTCTTTTCATACATACTTTCTAATATCTCTTCTCCAATATACTTTCTAAAAACTCTCTCCAACCTTCTTTCCAAAATTGCTTTGTAAAAATTATTTTTTAAAAATTCCCTTCAAAAACTTACTTTCCTAAGAACACTTTTCAAATTTCTTCTCAAAAGCTCTTTTGAAAAATTCACTTTCTAAAAATTGCTTTCTAATATCTCCTTCCAAAAATCTTCCTTTCCAAAAAATTCACTTTCTAAAAATTCTTTACCTTAGAGTCCAAGGCAAGCCCTAGAACCATGAAGAGGAAACCCTAATTTCTAACTTTCTTTTCTGCATTAAACTTTAGGTTACTAAATCCTTTTTTCTACATCAAAATCATATATTTCCAAATCCTCTTTTCTACACTAAAATCTAGGATTTCCAAAACTTCATCTTTCCAATTCCATGTCAAATTAAATCCTCCATTTTAGGAAACCAAATTCAATCTCCCCATTTAGGAAACTAGATCCAATTTTTCGTTTTTGGAAACAAAATCAAATCATTTCTTTTTAGAAACAAAATCCAATCTTTTGTTTTAGGAAATAGAAATCCAAATCCTTCCTAATCCAATTCTTTCCTAATTCCAACATTTCCTAATTCCATACCTTTTCAAATATTAACTTTCTAAAGTCTAAATTTTCCAATCTTTCTTAAACTCAAATTTTTCCTAATTTCATGTATTTCTAAAACTCAAACTTCGAATCTTTCTAAATTCAAACCTTTCTTAAATCCAAATCTTTCCTAATCCTAACCTTTCCTAATTCCATACCTTTCTAAATCTTAACTTTCTAATGTCTAAATTTTTCAATCTTTCTTAAACTCAAATCTTTCCTAATTTCAAGTATTTCTAAAACTCAAACTTCGAATCTTTGTAAATTCAAACCTTTCTTAAATTCAAATTTTTCCAAAATTATAAACTTTCTAAATTTCAAATCTTTCCAAATCCAAAACATTTTAAATTCAAAACTTTCCAATTTCAAAACCTTTCCTATTTTAAACTTTTCTAACTCGAAATCTTTCCTAAGATGAAACTTTTTGAAAATAAAACTTTCCTATTTTGAAACTTTCTTATTCGAACCTTTTCTAAATCCAATTTTTCTTAAATTTCAACTTCTTTAATCTTTCAAGTCCAATATTCGAGCCAAATCTTTTCAAAATCCCTTCCAAGTCAAGTCAAATCTTTCTTAAACCTCAAGTCTTTCCTCAATTCTATCTTTCCGAAGTCTAGGTTTCCTAATACCAAGCTTTTCAATACCAATCTTTTCAAATCTTTCAATCAAAGTTCAATGTCCTGATCTTTCAATCCAAATTCTAATTCAAACTCTTTGTCAAGTCAAACCTTCTATTTTCTATCAGACTCTTATCTAAACTACGACTGATCTGATTCCTTAAAAGAGATATGTAGGCAACTCTCATAGGTGCAGCCATAACTTTTTTCAGGTTTCTAATTCCATAACCTTTTTCAAGTTTTCGATTCCATAATCTACTTCAAGTTTCGAATTCCAAAATCTATTTTTGAATCTCTATTTTTAATTTCTAAATCATACTTTCCAATTTCAAATCTAGTCTTCTTTTCAAATCTCTTTTTGAAATCAAATTAAGTCTTTTTAAATCCACTATCAAAATCAAAATCAAATTCTTGCACTTGCATATCATGCATCATATCAAACTTCTTTTCATAGTTCTCTTCTAAAGTAGATTGTTTTGGACATGTATTAATCAAAGACTCTAATGGGTGAACCTAGGGTGAATAAACATACAGGTACCACAAGGGCAGGGTAGGGTGATGGCTTAGTGTGTTTTCCCTATATGTAACTAACTTTCGAATTTAGAATCACTATTTTCGAAAGGCCAAATGGAGTTATTTTCAAAAAAGGGCTTAAATATTTCCAAATATTTTCAAACAACTTATTTTCTAAAAACCCTCTCTTGAGGTAGTATTTTGAAAATAACCTTTTTCAAAAACCCCAAGCATAATCTTCGAATTATGCTTAGTTTTAGGTGACCTAACTCACCTTAATCAAGTTAGGTGGCGACTCCAAAATTTTTTCAAAAGCCCTTAATCAAATCAAATTTTCAATTCAAGCCTAGTCGCACTCATTCTTCTAGGAGGATGAGTTCTAACGAGAGAGCAATGTGTTTTTCTCACTTGTCTTTTTCGAGTGCGAAAAATTGGGGCGCGACACCCATGTTACGCAGGTTATCTGGTGTGAGGTTCACAGGCACATGGACATCTTTAAGGATCCTCAACAAAGCATCCTGGTGCACCTCAGAGGTAAGTAGCAAGCCTAACATTGAGATATGGGCCGGGACTTTTCTGAATTGTTCCATAATGTTGTAATCAACTTTTCCCAGAGCATTGGTAAATTCTGATACCTCTTGATCTGTGGGTAGGTTAGAGCTTTCCTCTTATTTATCTTTTTCTTTCCTCATTCTTTCTACTTCGGCGAAGGTGTAAAGTCGCCTTGACTAGGTCATCCCTCCTATTTCCGCGACGGGCTCTTTAGTGCTCTTGGCCTTGTCAAGGGGGTAATTCCACGGGACATTATAAAGATTGGATATTGGCAATTAGGTCATGATGGCAAGAGTTATCTTTGGGTGTACGGGCAAAGGGACTACCACAGATGGAGGATTTGTGAGGATGGGTTGGCTGGTGGGTACAGTTGGTTTCTTTGATAGAACCAAAGGTAATAGAGGTCACATGGCTCCCTGAGTGTTGGTTTGGGATTTGGATCTAGCCATGGCGACCATGGGTTCAGGTTCAGACAAAGAAGTAAGAATAAGGCGGTAATGAGGAGGATTGAGTAGGGTTTCGACGGTTAAGTTCATGTTCGATTGGTGAGGTTGTATGGTTAGGAAGGTGTGGTCTTGGTATTCTGGCCCCTTTAGGATATAAGCTGTCCCTTTTGTAATTATAACTGATGGGTTATGTGGAGTGCCTCTACTAGAGTTCTTACTTTCAAACAACATACTCTCTTGCAGCTTGTGAATTATGGCTTTTACTAGGATGAAAGAGGTTGAACCAGCGTTCATTTTTCTTGCTTAGAGAGATAAAATGCAAACAGGAACATAAGTAGCAAGTCAATGTTTGATTTTAGAAAGCTTTATGTGATGCATTTTGTAGAGGTGTCCCCTCTTGTGAGGGAGACTAAGCATGATGTATTTGGCTCACTTTTTGGAAATAGGGGATCTGCTCCTGTATGCAGATACTTTAATGTTGATTGTTAACATACATTCATTCATTCATGTCGCTCACAGAAAGTAGAAGAGTACATTGAACTTTGAGTTTAAAATACAAGAGAATCGAAGTATATTTTTATAGGGGAAGGGGGAACATTTTCCTTGGGAGCTTCACCTATCTACTTTTAAGCTTGAGATCCTAAACTACTCTTGAGTCTTTGGAATCACCCTCTTTGAGTTTGATGTTGAGGAGATCATTGAGAGACCTCGCTGTTTAATTGCCCCTTATCTTCTTAGCAACCCTGTCTCCATGAGCATAGAGGGATTGAGGCCCCTCTTTATGGAATGACTTGAAATGTATGCTATGAGCCCTTAGGGTTGTGTGGGAACCCTTAGGATTTTTGTAGGTTTTATGCAAGGGAGAGTGATCTTGGTGTCACTCTCTATTGGTTGATCATATGCATGAGAATGCAGTGACTTGAGTTACTTTAGAACTCTTGTCTTGAAATAGAGTATTGAATGTATGTACATGTATGCCAAGAGTATAGACAGAGAGAGAATGCAATTATAAAGTAAATATATATGTATGCATAAGCATTTATACAAGCATTATAACAGCATGAATACACAAGGATAAAGGAAAGTAAAGCAGTCGCCCTTTCCTTCTTGGTTTTGAAATTGACGTACATATCTTACCTCTAGCAAAGGTTTGGCTATGCATGGTTTCTATATGAGCATGATGTTGAGGGTTTACTAATGCTTCCTAAGAAGGCTTGGTTTCTAAATCTTCAAACCTAGGCCCATTCCCCGAGGTGGTGCCTGCCACAGCCCACTTCACTCTTTCTAGGTCGGGACAAGGGGGTTTAGGGTTATGAGGTTATAAATAACAATGTTTCATAAGTATAGATCTTAACACAAACTAAGAAGTCATGTTATTATTATTACATCACCAAAGTAAACTAGTGGAATTTATATGTTTAAGTCTCATTACAATTACAACCCAAAGAAAATTAATTCACTCATGTTCTCCAAAGAGATAGGATAGCAGTGGGACTCATTCAGTATTCATTCCCTTAGAAATCTAGTTGATGCCTCGACTCCTAAAAAGTGTCCTATAAAATAGGAGTGAGCTATGAAGCCCAGTAGGAATTTTATGATTTCCATAATGCACAAGTTTAAAATGCAATTTAGTAAAAGGATGATATCACATGCATCTGCCCCATATATGTTTCTTTTATTAATGCTAGGATCCTGTAGGTATGTCATGCCAGGGCCAATTCAAGCCAATGGGTTTATCCATGATACTCTTCCTTCATCAAGACAATGAATCTCCTTCAAGATCATCTAGCCCATATCAAGTCTAATAAAAGCTAACCCATGACAACCCCGTTTACCAGTTGGTCAGGTTTATCCATGATACAAACCTAGGGTCTTTTAACTTTCCAGTTATTCCCCCCTTATTCCTCCCCAGTGATGCAAGCAATCTCACAATGCAACTTTGAAATCATTATAGCAAGAATATAATCGGTAAAGCATTCAACAACACATTTAATAGCATGAAAATTTGCATGTATCTTAAAGAATGTATAGTTTCCTACTCTGATGATATTTTTGGATTAAGTTGTCTCTGATTCACATATTATCTATTGGACAAAGAGCCGGTATGTAGCTTTCTTGTTCGATTATTGATAATTACCAAAATTGCCCTTTTTTCGATATTCAAGAGTTACAATTCTTACGATCAATTTAGCAATGTTAAATAATCTAAATAATTACAATACAGTGGGTATCTTGGTGGGGTTAGTCCTTGGAATCCCTCTCCTCTCCCGTCAAGGACGAAATTGCCTGGTGTTGAACCCAAGGGGATTATCTAGAATATATACTGGGAGGTCCAACGACCCCTACTCTACTATTTTTGGGCTCCTCATATTTTTTGAGGTATCTCGGTAAAATTTTAGATCATTCCCTTTATTATTGTATTTTCTATGATTTGTCTGTTAAAACACTGGTTTTAATTCACAGAAAATCATATAAAAATCAAAAAATTCCAAAATAATAAGGGAAGGCCTGTTTGGGTGTCCCAAAAACACCATAAAAATTTTAGGTCAAGATCTTAGTGGGCGCGCCTTCACATGCCACCACCTGCACATAAGGATGGAAGGCAGAGCCTTCATCTTCTTCCTTGCCGGGACTGAGGGTTCTCTTGCCCATTGCCGCCAATGTGTGGTCGTCCTGGCCATGCATATGTGTCCTAGAGATAGCCAAGGACCTGGGCTACACACTCATGGCCAAAGCTCAACCAACGTTGGCCGGAGGTGGTAGTTATGGCCAGAAAACTCGACTGATATTTATATTAGAAAGTGGGTTTGGGATGGTGAAAGGGTGAGAAAAAGATCCCTACCTTGCTCAACTAGCCTCCCTTCCGTCCTTCTCTCTCCCCAACTTTCTCTTTCCATAGTTCTCTCTCTCTCTCTTTACACTCCTTCTCTGCTTCAAATATTTTGGAACCATCTGAGGGAGTGGGGTTTACATATATATAGTGCAGGAAGGAGGGGTTGGTTGGTTCCATGGGGACATTCCCCGCATGTTCTCTCTTTCTCTATATATATCTCTCTCTCTATATCTCTCTTTCTAAAACTAGCCACTAGGTGGCTTAGATGGGTTTATTTTATCTAGTATGGGTGTTGCAAAAAGGGTTATGTTGGTTGGTTTATTGCGAGGGTTTCCTCTCCCACAAGTCTCTTTCTCTCTCTATATATATATATATATTGATATATAACCAGCCAATAAGTTAGCTGGTATGGGTATAATATATGCATTACGAGGGTTGCACAAAGCTTTGTGTTGGTAGGTTCATGTGGAAGTTCTATTTCCCTCTTTCTCTCTCTTGGTTATACATGTATACTATGCACACTTTCTCTCTCTAAATCACTATAACTAGCCACTAGTTGGTTGGTAGGGTGTCTAGTGTGTAGGGTGCAATGTGGGTGTATGTGTGGGTGTAAGGTGTGGTGTTATGTGTGTTTGCATTATTATAATCTATGTATTAACATTGCACTAGTATCATTAGCGATATAATATAAGCACTTATATATGTTTATATTAGGGGTAAAAGTTGGCCATGCATGCAGCCAAGGTGTGTTTTCTATATACATAAGCATAGATTCGGCCACCCCCTTCAAAAATGGTGTTTTAATAAAATGCACATAATGTTAGGGTAATGGCCTAAAAATATAAAGCTTTGCATGTGATGTTCGAATCTATTGACTTGTACCATATCCAAGGCCTTCACTAACGTATGAAGTCTTGAATTGGTGGTAGAAGAGTTGGTTTACGGCTAGGATGCTCCCCAACACCACTATGCGCGAGTGTGGTGTCATGCCGGGGTTTCGCTGTTAAATTACAGGCTAGAAAGTTTTCTTACCAAATTTTTGAGTGACGGACACTCCAGTCCTATTAGGGATATAATGTAGTCAATTGAAAAAATTACGAGTATCACAGTCTTACCTTCTTTAGGAAATTTCGTCCTCGAAATTAGTCTTGAATAGGTGAGGGTACCGTGTTCTCATATCCGTTTCTGCTTCCTAAGTTGGTTCTTCTTCCCTGTGGTATTGCCATAATACCTTCACTAAGGGAATCTCTTTGTTCCTTAATACTCTTACATGATGGTCCACTATCTTACTTGGTTCCTCATCGTAAGAATGATCAGGTTGTATCGTGATATTCTCCCTTTGAATTATATGAGTAGGGTCAGGGTGGTATTATCTCAGCATAGATACATTAAATACGTTGTGTATTTGATCCAATTCCGAAGGAAGTTCTAGTTGGTATGCCACTTGCCTAATTCTTTCTAAAATACGAAAAGGTCCAATAAATCGAGGGGCAAGCTTCCCTTTCTTGCCAAAACGGATCACACCTTTATAGGGCATTACCTTTAAGAACACTTGATCGTTTACCTGGAATTCCAAGGGTCGTCTACACTGATCTGCATAACTCTTTTGTTGGCTTTGGGCAACTCTAAGCTGTTCTCGTATGAGTCTTACTTTCTCTATGGTTTCTCGAATGATCTTTGGTCCATATAAGAATTTGTCGCCAAGTTCTAACCAACAATTAGGTGCTCGGCAAGGTCGCCCATACGATGCTTCATATGGGGCCATTTCTATACTTGTTTGGTAACTGTTGTTATACGAGAACTCAGCCAATGGCATATGATCACTCCAAGTTTCTTGAAAATCCAACACACAAGCGCGGAGCATATCCTCTAAGATTTGGATAACTATTTCAGATTGGCCATCAGTTTGTGGGTGATAAGCTATACTCATGCCTACCTAGGTTCCTAAGATTTTTTGTAACCTTTCCAAAACTGTGAAGCAAACCTTGGGTTGCGATCTCTTATGATGGTTCTAGGTATTCCATGCAATCATAGCACCTCTTTTAGATATAATCTTCTTAGGGTACTGAGGCTGTCGGTAGACTTAATAGGTAATGAATGAGCAATTATTGTCAACCGGTCTATGATTACCCAAATCATATCACATCCTTAACGGGTTTTGGGTAGTTCGGTGATGAAGTCCATGGTGATATGTTCCCATTTCCATTCTGCTATTGTCAAGGGTTTTAATAATCCACCTGGTCATTGGTGTTCAACTTTTACTTATTGGTAGGTGAGACAATATGCCACAAACTTTGTGACATTCTTCTTCATTCCCTTCCAATAATACTGTCACTTAAGATCTTGGTACATCCTGGTGTTTCCTTGATGGATCGTAATCTTAGAATGGTGTGCTTTGGATAGAATCTTTCGTTTTAACTCATCCTCACTTACTACAAAATACCTATCTTTGAATCAGAGTTCACCTTTAGCATCTATGGCCCATCATGGTTCAATCGTCCCTTTTTCTATTCTTTCCCTTATCTCTTATACTTTTGAATTCCCATGTTGGGCCCTTCTGACTTCTTCTAATGTTAGGGATTATATTCGGATGCTAAACAATACTCCTTTTCTATCTTCTAGCCCCTCATAGGATTCTAGCTACTGAATAGTCTTCCATTTTTCTAACACAATACTATTTATGTGCCCTTGATTTTTCCTACTTAAGGCATTTGCCACAACATTTGCCTTGCCTAGATGATATTGTAAGGTGAATATGTACTCTTCCATGTATTCTACCCACCTTTTTTGCCTTAAGTTTAAGTCCTTTTGAGTTGTGATGTATTTAAGACTTTTGTGGTCTATAAATAGTTTGAACTTTTCTCCATACAAATAACATCTCCAGATCTTAAGGGCAAAGATTACTGCGGCTATTTTTAGATCATGAATAGGTTAATTTTGTTCATGCCCTTTGAGCTTTCTCCATCCATACGCTACAACTTTTCCTTCTTGCATCAAAATACATCTCAACCCTCTATGAGAGGCATCAGTGTAAACTACATAAGGTTTTTCACTTATTGGAAGAGTGAGAATGGGTGTGATAGTTGGTTTTTCCTTTAGTAATTGGAATGCTTTCTCACATTTGTTTATCCAGACATACTTTACTCCTTTTTCTGGTTAGCTAAGTAAGAGGGCCTACTATTTTAGAGAATCCTTCCACAAACCTTTGGTAATATCCTACTAACCCTAGAAAACTTCAAATTTTTTATACAATAGAGGGTCTCTTCCAAGCTATTACTGCTTTTATCTTTACAGGATCTACTGCTATCCCTTCTTTTGACACTACATGCCCTAAGAACTTCACTTCCCTCATCCAAAAATCACATTGACTTTTCTTAGCATAGAGTTGATGCTTTCTCAAGATATGTAGGGTGATTCATAGGTGTTCCTTATAAGTTTCTTCATCAGGTGAATATATAAGAATGTCATTTATAAAAACGATTACAAAATGATCCAATTGGGCTTAAAACACTCTATTCATCATATCCACAAAGGTAGTAGTGCATTAGTCGATCCAAAGAGCATTACCACAAATTTAAAGTGGCTATAGCGGGTCCTAAAGGCGGTTTTGGGTATGTTGGACTCCCTTACTTTTAGCTGATGGTATCTTGATCTTAGTTCTATCTTAGAAAAATATGTCGCTCCTCTAAGTTGGTCAAATAAGTTGTTGATTCTTGGGAGTGGATATTTATTCTTAATGGTAACCTTGTTCAACTGCCAATAGTCTATACATAACTTGAGGGTTCCATCATTCTTTCTCACGAATAACATTGGTGCTCCCCAAGGCATTGTGCTGGGGCAAATGTATCCTTTCTCCAATAACTCATCCAACTGTACCTTTAGTTCTTTAAGTTCTACTAGGGCAATCCTGAAGGGTGCAATGGATATATGAGTTGCTCTTGGATATAACTCAATTATGAATTCTACTTCCCGATCTAGGGGTATTCCAGGTAGATCCTCAGGAAATACGCCAGGGAATTCATCTACTATGGGTAATTACTTGGTCTCGATCAGGCTCTCACTCTCTTCTAACAAAGTGTTAAGAAAGCAAAAACATCCTTCTGTTATCTTTTGTCATTCTTGAAGAGTCATAAGAGGTTGTACCAAGTTTGTGCCCTTTTCATCCAGAAAACGTACCATCCATCCACTAGGATGCCATAAAGTCAATGTCTTCTGGCTGCAATCCATGACTACCTTATTCCTTCCTAACCAATCCATTCTTAAGATTAAGTCGAATCCTTTCATGTCTATTTGGACCAAATCAACCATGAATTCAAATGTCCCTATCCGCATACTACTGGATGGACATCCTACTTGTACCACAACTGTTCCACTAGTGGGTGTCTGAATGCTAAGTGGTATAACTAGTAATTTAGTGGGTAATTTTAGATCGTCTACACACTTTTTAGAGATGAACGAGTGTGTGGCTCCTGAATCAAACAACACTATGACCCAGTTATAAAGTAAGATCATGCCTTTGATCACGATGTTGGGTTCACACAGTTTCCTTTGCTCGTAGGAATAGCGAATATCTGGGGTGCACTGGTATTAATGACTTGTTTCCCTTTTCTATGCCTCCTAGGTTCACTTGGTTGGAATTGAATGAGGTGGTTGTAGGTCTTCCCGCCGTAGTTTGTCTGGACATCGATGTGGAGGCAGTTGGGAAATTTTGAGTTAGCAGTACTCGTGGAGGTATTCAGTTGCCATTTCTATTTCCATTTCTCATGATCTAAGGGCAGTTTTGTTTTAAATGCCCTTTCTAGTTGCAATTATAGCAAGTGGGTCCGTTCTCTGATGTTCCCCTAGAATTGGGAGGATAGGGTTGGTATCTCGGGTTTAGGTGTCTAATGTTGTTAAAGTTGGAACAATTTCTCATATTTCTGCCCGACTCTCTCCGACTTATTACTTGTTGTTGTCCTTCTAACTATTGTTCTATTAACATGGCTCGAACAATTATTTCAGAAAATTGTTGACCTATGAAAGCGACCACTCGAGATCGAATTGCAGGTCTCAATCCTTTAAGAAACCTTCAAGTTTTTCTTTCCTCCATGGACATGATATCTGGGGCAAATCTAGATAACTCGAAGAATGTGCCACGTACTGACTCACTATCTTTTTTATTTTGCTGAAGCTGCGCACATTCTTTCATCTTTGCATCCTTCACTATCTCTTGAAAATAGTGGTTATGGAAAAGAATTACAAATTCTTCCTAGGTCAAATTTCTCACATCCCTCATGTGTTTCATAGAATCCCACCAAAAATCTATTTCTCCCTTGAGACGATAAGTTGCAAATTCTACTTGATATTTTGCTGGTGTTCATATAATATCTAACACCTTATGGGTCTATTTGAGCCATCCTTTTGCTATTAAAGGATCGGGTTCTCCTACAAATTTTGGAGGATTTCGTTTTTGAAATTCCTAAAGTAGCTTTGTCTTTCTTTCCTCCAGGTTTAGGTTGGGTGTTGGGATCAGTGATGCTTGTTAAGCTTCAGGGGCTGGTGGTGGCTACTAAGGGACAGGTGGTGCTTAGTGATTTTGCTGTTGTTATTGCAATAGATTGGTCATAGCTTGTGGACTTTGTAAGATCTGAATTAATTGGGCATTGGATGGGGTATTGTTGCCTTCACTAGTTCCAGCTCCAGCTCTTGTCCTTACTATCTAAAATTGTTATTAAAGTAAGTCAAATTCTTATCTTGTTAAATCATAAATCAAGACTCCATTATATGATTTGCTAAGCCGATAGTAGTTATATAGAATAAAGACAAGTACATAAGGTGTTAAGTAAGTACATCAAAATAACTTAACACTCTCCAATTCGTTCCTCCTATCTACGACTATCCAAAATACAGAGGATCGCACACTAACATAGTCACTAGTAGAAACAGACACACATAACATAACCATAATCACACTACTACACTCCTTCCTAGATCACTTACTCATCTCCTCTTCTAGTTCTTCCTCACTGTCAGATACATCTATCACCGGGGTGTTGGATACCACCGATATAACAGGGCTAGCTACTGGTGTAGGGTCGTCCACTGACATCTCAAGAGTCAGTGGGTGATACTTGGGGAATGGTGGTTGGTAAGTAGGAGGCAATGTTGTGGGCGGGGCTGACTGCTATCCCTGTGTAGCTGGGTGTGGTGGGGGTGGCTCATGTTGCCCTTAAACTCCCAGAATTGGTAACTCCCCAGATAACTGCATGCTCAGTATCAGATGTTAATACTTAACGGGACTCCTCACAATCTCTATGACCTCTTGAATTGTTCCTTTAAGAGAAGTCACCCTGTGTCGGATAATAGAGTCCTGAACACTTCTAGGAAAATATCCCCATCGCTGAGCAACTCCAGTAATCTCAGCTTTAAGAAAAGCCTTGGCCTGGTTACTAGTTACTGCTCTACGGTTATCTCTTATGTTACCCTCGACCTCAAGTTAATGCATAAGCAAATCATCCTATATGAATAGATTCATGTGCACGCGAGAGTTAGAATTAGTACTTAGTCAATACTAAAAAGGTAATGTAAATGACGTATTCTCCAAGTAAGAGGTAAGTTTCCCCAAATTACCTAAAACCTTGTTTTGATACCAGTTTTTTTCATAACCCACTTCACTCTCTCTAGGCCGGGACAAGTGGGTTTAGGGTTATGCGGTTATAAATAACAATGTTTCATAAGCATAGATCTTAACACAAACAGAGAAGTCATGTTATTATTATTACATTACCAAAGTAAACTAGTGGAATTTCTGCATTTAGGTCTCATTACAATTACATCCCAAAGAAAATTAATACATTCATGTTCTCCAAAGAACAGAATAGCAGTGGGACTTTCGTATTCATTCTCTTGGAAATCTAGTTGATGCTTCAACTCTTGGAAAGTGTCCCATAAAATAGGAGTGAGCTATGAAGCCCAATAGGAATTTCATGATTTCCATAATGCACAAGTTTAAAATGCAATGTAGTAAAAAGATGATATCACATGCATACCCCTTCTATGCTTCTTTTATCAATGCTAGGATCCTACAGGTGTGTTCTGTCTGGGCCAATTCAAGCCAATAGGTTCACCCATGATACTCCTCTTTTCATCAAGACAATGAATCCTATTGAAGATCATTTAGCCCGTATCATGTCCAATGAAAGCTGAACCGTGGTAGCCCCATTTACCAGTTGGTCAGGTTCATCCATGATACAAACCCAGGGTTTTTTAATATTCTGGTTATTCCACCCTTATTCCTTCCTAGTGATGCAAGAAATCTCATAATGCAACTTTGAAATCATTATAGTAAAAATATAATCGGTAAAGCATTCAATAACATATTTAATAGCATGAAAATTAGCATGTATATTAAAGGATGCATAATTTCCCATATGATGATATTTTAAGATCAAGTTATTTCTGATTCACGTATTATCAATTGGACAAAGAGCCAATAGTTAGCTTTCTTGTTCGGTTATCTATAATTACCACAATTGCCCTTGCTCTCGGTGTTCAAGAGTTGCAATTCTTACAATCAATTTAGCAGTGTTAAATAATAGAAATAATCACAATACAGTGGGTATCTTGGTGGGGTTAGTCCTTGGAATCCCTCTTGTCTCTCATCAGGGATGAAATTGTCTGATGTTAAACCCAAGAGGATTATCTGAAATTTATATCAGGAGGTCTAGTGACCCCTGCTCTCCTATTTCTAGGCTCCTCATATATTTTGAGGTATCTCAGTAAAATTTCAGATTATTCCCTTAATTATTGTATTTTCTATGATTTTCCATGTTAAAACACCGGTTTTAATTCATAAAAAATCATATAAATATCATAAAATTCTAGGAAAAAGTGGAAGGCCTGTTTAGGTGTCACAAAAACACTATAAAAATTTTAGGTCGAGACCTTAGTGGACGTGCCTTCACGCGTCACCACCCGAGCGTGGGGAAAGAAGGCAGAGCCTTCATCTTCTTCCTCACGGGGGCTGAAGGTTCTCTCACCCATTGCCATCCACCCGTGGTCCTCCTAGCCATGCATATGTGTCCCAGAGATAGCTAAGGACCTAGACTAAACACTTATGGCTAGTGCCCGACCAACGGTGGCTAGAGGTGGGAGTTATGGCTAGAAAACTCAGCTGCATGGCATAACCTTAGGGTTCCAGACCTGCAACTGAGTTTTTCACCACTTCTCTCTGGTTTTTTTTTTTTTTTTTTTTTAAAATGGCCTTCATAACTTCTTTTCTTGATGTCGAGACGAAGAGGACCTAACTGGCGTCATCAGCAACGATTGCCGGTGGCCGAAGTTATGTGTTTTTGTATTATTTTTAGTGAAGCTTGGTTTTTAGGACCATTCCAGCTCATGCATAAAGGTGTTAGGCCTCTATAGGACTCCTTAGAGGTCCAGGAGGAACCTTATGCCTCTGTGACAGGCCTCAACCCTGGCTTGATCGAGTTTTGCTCAACTAGTCGTGTACCCTCCATTTCTTCTCTTTAGTTTTGTGGAGGTTAAAACGGGATAGGGGCTGGGTTTCAGTGGGTTTGGGACGGTGAAGGGGTGAGAAAGGGATCCCTACCTTGCTCGACTGGCCTCCCTTGCCTCCTCTCTCCCCGACTTCCTCTTCCCACGGTTCTCTTTCTCTCTCTACAATTCTCTATCTTTCTCTCTCTACACTCCTTCTCTGCTTCAAATATTTTGAAGCCATCTGAGGGAGTGGGGCTTACATATATATAGTGTAAGAAAGAGGGGTTGGCCGGTTGCATGGGGACATTCCCCGCATGGTCTTTCTCTCTCTCTCTCTCTCTCTCTCTATATATATATATATCTCTCTCTCTTTCTAAAACTAGCCACTAGGTGGCTTATATGGGTTTATTTTATCCAGCATGGGTGTTGCATAAAGGGTTGTGCTGGTTGGTTCACGGGGAGGTTTTCCTCTCCCACGGGTCTCTTTCTCTCTCTATATTTCTCTCACTCTCTATCTCTCTCTCTCGATATATAACCAACCACTAAGTTGGCCAGTATGGGTATAATATATGCATCAGGAAGGTTGCACAAAGCTTTGTGTTGGTAGGTTCATGGAAAAGTTTCTTTTCTCTCTTTCTCTCTCTTAGTTATACATATATACCATGCACACTTTCTCTATCTAAATCACAATAACCAGCCACTAGTTGGCTGATATGGTGTCTAGTGTGTAAGGTGCAAAGTGGGTGTGTGTCATGGTGGGGTGGGTGTATATGTGGGTGCAAGGTGTGGTGTTGTGTGTGTATGTATTACTATAATCTATTTATTAACATTGCACTAGTATCATTAACCATATAATATAAGCACTTATATATGTGTATATTAGGGGCAAAAGTTGGCCATGCATGCAGCCAAGGTGTGTTTTCTATATACATAAGCATAGATTCGGGCACACCATTCCAAAATGGTGTTTTAATAAAATGCGGGTAATGTTAGGGTAATGGCCTAAAAATATAAAGCTTTGGATGTGATGTTTGAATCTATTGGCTTATACCATATCCAAGGCTTTTACTAACATATGAAGTCTTGAATTGGTGGTGGAAGAGTTAGTTTACGGCCAGGATGCTCCTCGACACCACTATGCACGAGTGTGGTATCATGCCGGGGTTTTGCTATTTAATTACGGGCTAAAAATTTTCTAGTCAAATTTTTAAGTGACGGACACTCCAGTCTGTCGCGCCTTAATTTTTACACTCGAGGAAAAATATGCACAAGTGGAAAAAACATGGTACTCTCTTGTTAGAACTAATCCTCCTAGAAGGATGACTGCGACTAGGTTTGATTTAGAAATTGATTTGAGTAAGGGCTTTTGGAAAAGATTTGGAGTCATTACCTAACTTGATTAAGTTGAGTTAGGTCACCTAAAACTAAGTACAATCTGAAGATTACACTTAGAGTTTTTGCAAAGGTTTTAAAAACTTCCTCAAGAGAGGGTTTTTTTTTTTAAGAAAATAGGTCGTTTGGCACACTTTGGAAAGTTTGAAGCCCTTTTTGAAAATACCTCCATTTTAGTCTTTGAAAATAGTAATTATAGTTTCGGAGGTTGGTTACATGTAGGGAAGACGCACTAAGCTATCACCGTACTCCGCCTTAGCAGTACCTACATGTCTATTTGCCATAGGTTCACTCATTAGAATCTTTGATTTAACAATTGTCCAATTATATCTACTTTAAAAGAGAATTGTAGAAAGGAAGTTTGATATGATGCATGATATGCAATGTGCAAGAAAAAGGTTTTAATTTTTGAAATAGATTTGAAAAGAAAGATTTGATTTTGAAAGTAGATTTGAAAAGAAGATTTGAAGTTTGAAAGAAGGTTTTAGAAATTGGAAACTTGAAAAAGATTGTAGAATCAAAATTTTGAAATAGGTTGTGACCGCACCTATAAGCGTTGCTTATGTACCTCTTTTTAGGAATTAGGTCAATTGTAGTTCGGACAAGAGTTTGATTAAAAATAAACACTTTGAGATTTTTGAAAAGTTTAATTTGAAAAGATTTGATGTGAAAAGACTTTGATTTGAAAAAAAGTTTGATTTGAACTTGAAATAGAAGGTTTGAAATTGAAACTTGGATTTTGAATTGACCTTAGAATTAACTTTGATTTGAAAATATGGTACTTGGAAGAAGAAATTGGACTTGAATTGAAAAGATTGAGATGAGTTTTGAAAATATGTTGACTTATATTGAAATTGAAAAACCAACTTGGTTTAAGAAAATAATCTTAGAAAGGAGTTGAAGCTTCCTAACTTAGGATTAGGGTTGAATTAGGGTTAGTTGAAGCATGTAGTTGAATTAGGAAGGTTTGATTTAGACTTGAAAAGTTTGATTCAATTTAGAAAACTTGGAATTAGGGAAGATAGGATTTAAGAAAGCTTTGAAAAGGATTTAATTGAATTTAGAAACACTTGACTTAGAAGGGACTTGACTTGAAAGAGTTTAGAAAGTTAAGGTTTAGGAAAGGTTGAATTTTAGAAATCCATTTAGGGAAGTGCCAAATTAGGAAAATTTCATTTTAGGAAAGTTTTGATTTTGGAAAGTTTAGAATTTAGAAAGGTTTGAAGTTAAAAACACTTTACTTTAGGAAAGTTATGAATTTAGAAAGATTTCACTATAGGAAAGTTTTTAATTTATAAAGATTTGATTCCTATTTCTTAAAGTAGAAGATTAGATTTTATTTCTAAAAATAGATGATTTGATTTGGTTTCTAAAATTGGAGGATTTGATCTAATTTCCTAAATTGGAAGATTTGATTTAGTTTCCTAATTTAAAAGATTAGACTTGACACAGAATTGGAAATGTTAAATTTTGAAAATCTAGGATCTAGAAATCTATGATTTGGCATAGAAAAAGAGGTTTAGGAAACCTATGATTTGATGTAGAGAATAGAGGCTTTGGGAATCTATGATTTGAGACAAAAGAGGAAGTCATGTTTTTAGAAAAGAGAATTAGGGTTTCCTAATCATGAAATCTAGAGCTTGACTTGGACTCCAAGAAAAAGAGTTTTTCGAAAGTAGACCTTTTGAAGAGAGTTTCTAGGAAAGAAGTTTGGGAAGAGCTTTTAGAAAATAAATTTTTGAAAAGAAATTTAAAAAGCAATTTTGGAAAGGGGCTTGAATATGGACTTTTGAAATATTTTGAATGTCTCACTTTTTTAAAATGATTCTCACCATGAAGAGATTAGAACCATTCCAAGTTGGTGGTTTTGAAAACCACATGGATTTGAAATATGGACCAATATGATCACATTGAATATCACACTTTTCTAAAACAACCCTAACCATGGAATGGCTAGAATCATCTTAAGATTGTGGTTTAGATGAAAAACGATTTAGGGTTTACACCCAAAATATGGACCTTAATGGTCACAATGAATATAACACTTTCCTAAAACAATCCTAACCATGGAATGACTCGAATCACTTTAAGATTGTGATTTTGAAAACAAGTTTGGAAAGCAAGTTTTCAAAGAGAGTTTTGATGCAAGTTTTGAAAACAACTTTTAAAAACAAGTTTTGAAGGGGTGTATGAATATGATATGCATAATGCAAATAAAGTCGTGAATATACAATGTTGGGCTTCACCACATAATCAAGGGGGCCGAATCCACAGAGTCAAAATTTTAACTAAAAGAAAGCCCCCGACACGGTGAATTTCAACAGTGCTTCCTACGCATGAATCGGGGAGTCCCTTGTTTCAAGCATGCAATAAAGGGAGGTAAAAGATGGGGGATTAAAATAGAAGAAAACACAAGTGAGTTAGAAGGAAGAAGAGAGAGGGGGGGGAGGGGGGAGTATTACATAAATATAAAGAGAGAGCCTACCTTGTCTTCTTCTTTTTTGCTTTTCTTTACTTGGGCTTTGAGAGCTTCAAACTTGCAGCACTTGAGTCTTCAATGGCTTGCTTTGAGGCTGATATATAAGTGTATGGAGTGTGTATAAGCTAGAGTTAAAGTGTATAAAGCCTAGGGCTTGAAGAAACTTGAAGGAATTAGGGTTTATAGAGACTTCGGGCTCTATATTTTGAAAAATAGAGTTTTCAAATTGAGTTTACGGACCTTTTTCACGTAGGGGAGGGTCTATATTTATAGACACAAGACTAGCCTAGCACCTGTTGTAGTGGTGCTAGTGCAAAATCCCTATTAATGCCACAAGGAGTGGCGCCAGCCACTTAGGAAAGTTTTAAGGGCGGCAAGAAACGTATCTTTTGGTCGTTGATGCAATTTGGGGTCGTGAACATACAAGGTTAAGGCTTCACCACATAATCAAGGGAGTCGGACCCACGTGGTCTCTGGTTAGACTAGAAGAAAGCCCCCGACAAGGTGACTCTCCAATAGCCCAATCCTACACATGGACCGGGAATCCCCTTGTTTCAAGCATGCAAAGAAAGGGGGGGAAAGAGATGGGGGATTCAAATAGAGAAAACCTGAGTGGGTTAGGAGAGAGAAGAGAGAGGGGGGAAGTGCGGAAAATTAAATAGGGAGCCTACCGTATGTGTTGTTATTTTGCGCGCCTTGCTTTCTTCGGTCTTCGGTCTTAATCTTCGTCTTCAGTCTTCAAGAGTTGTCTTCAAGCTTCAAACTTCAGATTTCAACTCCTCAAGTCTTCGAATGAGGGTTGAAGATTAGTGTATGAGTGTATGGGGGTGTGTATGAGTGTATAGGAGGCTAGGGTTTGTGTAGGGTGGCTAGGGTTTGGAAAACCTAGGAAAGCTAGGGTTTTTTAGGTGCTCGAGCTCTGTATATCGAATTATATGATTTTTAGGTTGAGTTTGTGGATCCTCCTCACGTTGAATGAGGCTCTGTATTTATAGAGATTGGACAACACTGGCGCCTGTTGCAGTGGCGCCAAGCCAAAATTCCTTCTGGCGCCACTAGGATTGGCACCAGCTAACTAGGAAACTATTAAGGTCGGCAAGCAATGTATCTTTGACTAGATTTGGGCGCCTGTACTAGTGACTACCATGCAATCTTTAGCCTGGCTTCACTAAAAGTGACTCCGGAAAGTCCGGGAATGATTTGGAGGAGCCGGGAATTACCCGAAAGGCCGAAAAGGAGCAGGAACACTTAAAATAGTGTCCTGGAGATATTTGACTTGAAAAGTGAGGATAAGATTTGTCAGAAAGGTTGACCGGGCCTTTAGGGGCAAAACGGTCACTCAGACCAGGAAATTGCCCGGACAGACTCAGATTGTCCCGGAAGAAGACTTGGGGATCTGAAAACATTACCCAGAATGTTCCCAGGAGATTACCGGTTTGATACCCAGAGTCGGTGTGGTCGGAAAAGGAGACTGGCCCACCAGGAGCAAAGAGGTCATTTCGCATCGGGTCGGCCGGAACTGACTCGGAATGATCCGGAAAGGTAAAAGGAGGTTGAGAACACTATAAAAAGTAGTCTCAGGAGGTTACCGGTTTGATACCCAGAGCCGGTGTGATCGAAAAAGGAGACCGGCCCACCAAGGGCAAAACGGTCATTTTGTACCGGGTTGGCCGGAACTGACTCAGAATGATCCGGAAAGGTAAAGGAAGGTTGAGAATACTATAACAAGTAATCTCAGAGGGTTACCGGTTTGATACCCAGAGCCGGTGTGGTTCCCGAGGCGTTCGGATGCCTAGGGGCAAAATGGTCATCTTAACCAGAAAGTCTCGAAAAAGGTCCAAAGGGTAGTTTGGTCATTTTTCACCGAAGTGGGCTAATAGACACTGGTGTTGACCTAGGTTTTGAGTGCTTCCGCCACTCTAACGGTTTTGTGAGTAGTTTCGCTACTCGGACTGTCTCGAGGAATAAACTGTCTCGAGAGAGGGATTGGAAAGGGGACTTATCGTCTCCGAAGAGGCGTGCCTGGATTAGAACCGTCTCGAGGAATAAACTGTCTCGAGAGTGGGATTGGAAAGGGGTCTTACCGTCTCCGAAGAAACGTGCCTGGATTGGAACCGTCTCAAGGAATAAACTGTCTCGAGAGTGGGATTGGAAAGGGGTCTTACCGTTTCCGAAGAAACGTGCCTGGATTGGAACCGTCTCGAGGAATAAATTGTCTCGAGAGTAGGATTGGAAAGGGGTCTTACCGTCTCCGAAGAGACATGCCTGGATTGGAACCGTCTCGAGGAATAAACTGTCTCGATAGTGGGATTGGAAAGGGGTCTTACCGTCTCGAAAAAGACCTTCCTGGATTGGAACCGTCTCGAGAAATAAACTGTCTCGAGAGTGGGATTGGAAAGGAAAGGACAATGCCCTTAAGGGCATTTTGGTCATTTTGCCTCTATTTGGGCCTGACAGGCCCGCGAAGCGATGGACAAACGAGATTTGGACCTAGAGAATTGGTTTCGATTGGAATATGCCCACAATGACTTGAAAACAAGTCTGGACGGAGTGTAGACTGCCGAGCGGTCAAAAATGGGGTGCTTACAGCTATCCCTCTTTTTCTGTCTTTGCTTGTCAAAGACAGAAACAGATAAGAGTAAGAGTCCCATGTTGACCACGAGGCAGTCGGGGGGACGAACAGTGGAAATCTTTCGACAACGGGGGTCGAAAACGGATAACGGGCCAAAAAGGCCTTCGAAAACGAGTTTAGGCGGGAAAAAGGGCATAACTGCCCAGAATTTATAACTGGCGCCACTAGTAGTGGCGCCTTTGGCAAAAAAGAACTGGCTCCTCTACTAGTGGCGCTAGGCTTAAAGTTAAAAGCCATAAAATTTCTGGTTCGAACAGTCACGGCATTTTTGGAGAAATTCTGCGAATCCGAGAGATTTTGTGTGGGACTTGACTTGAACCTTAAAGGGGCACCTCTTGGAGACCACGGGTGATTGCCGGAAGGAGATCACGTCACCGGAAAAGTCGCCGGAAGAGAAGATTCGCCGGAGAACTCCCGAGAAGTGAGTTTTCAAATTTTGTTGATTTTGATGTGTAGAACCTCGTTTGAATCATGTGAATTGTAGAAATTGATGTTTTGATATGCTTTGAACACTTTGGTGATGCTGTTTTTGCATTTTGATGGTTGTTTGATTGAATCTGAATGATTTTTCATGATTATGTGAAGAGGGTTTTCTGCAAGACTAGGAGATTTGTTCCTACAGGCATGGATATTGGGTTTTCTAGCTATGTTTTTGTGCAATGTGTCTTAGAAAAATGTATTTAGCAACCGTATGAAGTTTCGTGATTTTTTGAAAACTCGGTGAATTTTTTATTTTTTGAAAAATAGAAAAATATTTAGAAAACTAGAAAAAATTAGAAAATTCAAGAAATTGATGAAATTTTTAAAGTTTGAAATTTGGAAAAAGATTGGAATATTTTTGAAAACATTTGAGGTGATTTTGAAAAATTTTGGGAGATGTTTGAAAACCGTTGATTTATTTGAAAAATAAAACATGTGTTTTGAAAATTTTGAAAAATTGAAAATTGTGCACGGGTGCGATTGTCATGTGATTGTGGCGTTGGAAGGCGCGTATTTCGTATTTTGTGTTGATGTCATGAGTGTTGTAGGGGCCATTTTTAAACAGGACTCTACCAAAATTTTTAGAAATTATAGAAAGAGTTGGTTAAAGTCTTAGAAATAAAATCTTTTTGAAGGGAAAAGGCAGAGAACCCTTGAGATGTGATTTGGAGTTGGAAAAATCAAGAAGTGTGGAAATTTTGTTTTTGGTTTGTTATTCAAAATCCTTTATTTGTTTTGTTTGTGTTATTTGTTTGTTTTATTTTACTGTTATTTAAACTGCATGGATGATATATTAACATCACTTACCTTAGGTTACCTTTTCAGGATGGCAGATGCAGGTGATGACAGTTCCGAGAGGAGACGCTGCTCGGGGAAGGCGGCTTGGACCGATTCTGCTAGCGGCTCTAGTCGATTTAGGGGTAGTCAGCACTCTGCCAATCGAGTACCTTCTAGCCAGGGTGGGAGGGGGGAGTAGGCCTCCAGTCGACGCCTTCCCTCCAGTTGAGCCAACCCTCAAGGATGAGATGGACATTGAGGTTTTCCACTTTTAACTTTTCGGATGGCCGACGCTATTTTAAGCTGACTACGGGTTTGGTATGACGAGCATCCTTCAGATGAGCAAGACATTTTTGCTAGTCCTTTGGTTGCATGGCTTCTCTCCTGTTAGTGTAGCTTGCTTTCTGACAGTGGTTCCCACCTGACCTGTCTTTCTTCCATTTTGGGGAATGTGAGCTTGCCCCTACTCCCCATGAGTATGGCTTCCTTCTAGGTCTTCGGGATGGTTCAACTGACATTATGGGACCTACTTTTCCTGATGGCTGCATCACGATTGTCACTCTTTAGCTTGGGCTCCATTTTGTAGCCTTTTTCTTATGATCTATAGCCCCAGTTTCCTTATGTCCCAATGAAGTTCTTGTTTCTCTCATTTTGAGTTTGCGATGGATAGGGGATTGGCATACTTCTCAAGATTGGTCAATCTCTCACATGATGGCCCCAACTTTGCTCTTCTTAAGATTCTGGGTGTTTCTCCTCGAGGGAATGACGTGTTTGACTGCCAATTACTTGTACTGCTTGCCAGGATTCATGAGGGGCACCCATATGCCCCTATGGTTATGAGACAGACCTTCGTGAGTCTTACTAGATTTTGGCAGGGGGCCGATGCTCATTGTTGGAGATGTGCTTCATTATTCTAGCTTTGGGTGATCGGACACTTATTCACTACCCCTCTTTCAAAGTCGTTTGATTGGGGAGGTCGAGGGTGGGTCATTGCCCCATTCTCTATTTCTTGTTGGTTTCGGAAATCTGAGCTTTCTGAGGTGTGAGCTGGTACTAGAGATATCTGAGGGGTGGCTTTAGCTCCTTTTTATGTTTTGCTTTGTTCCCTGTTTCCAATTTGAGAGAAAGAGAAAGACATAGAGTGAGTTTTGTACAAAAACAGTTTAAGAATGCCCCGGTAAGGGGTGAATGCATGTCATACTTTTTTTTTTATGAAATGAATGTGCTCCCTACTTTTTATGAATGCACAGGTTCACACAGAATTAGAATTGAATGCATGTTATACTTTTGGATAATGCGCATACATAAATAGAATTAAATGCAATGTTCCCCATTTTGTTTTTTGTGATAAATGCATAGATTTATGTAAGAATTGATTTAAATGCATAACCTACTTCCTTACAAATGAACAAGTTTATACAGGAACGCGGTTGAATGCATGCATAGATATAAACTACACATGAATCTAAATGGATGTACAGGTTATACATGTCATGGATGTATCAGTACTACATGTATATAAGCTATTTACAAAGACAACCCCAAGATTGCCCCTTGGGCCCATACTTTCAGGATTATGTTCCTTTCCAAGATTCTGCCCCATTTAGTTTTGTCTCATTCTCATCGGGGTGTGATAGCATTCGCTCCATTCTCCAGGGATCTTGACCTTTTGGTTTGCTATCTTATCCCTACTTTCTACAGGGTTACTGTTTGGGGTGTTTCTGAGCTCACTTGGGTTTCTCTCACAGATCTTTAAAATGCCACCATGGCTCGAGCGACAACTCGCATGCCCTTTACAGAGAGATAAACAGCTAAGCCCCTCAATCTAAGAAGACTTCTTTTAGGACCGTAATGTAGGCTGGGTTTAGGGGTTGTAAGAAATAAAGGGATATTTAGGCTCAAAGATTTTCTTATAGTGGGTTGTTAAAACCGAAACCATCTGAGCACATCTTGGAGCATGAGATTGCCCACTTGCATTCCCTTCCAATTCTCCTTTCTCACCTTACTTGTCTTAGTATTGTTCAGGCTTATTTGGACTAAGCAATTCTCTTTGATCAGAGAGGACTTTAATCTGGATCGTAACGTAGGCTAAGTTAAGGGGTTTATGAATGAATGGGATATGTAAGCTCAAATTTGATGTTGCTTCCAGTAGGGTTAGATCCGCACCATCCTTGGTTGGTCTTCCAGTGGGGTTTCATCCCCTGATATCCTCCTCTAGCTTCAGAAACACATTTAGCTCATTTAGATCAAGCAATCCTTCTCAATCAGAGTGGACTTTAGTAGGGTTGTAATGCAGGCCATGGTTTGGGGTTTAACAAGAAAGGGTAAAGGCTCAAACTTATAGCTTCTACTTGGTGGCTTTATTACCTAGGATCACCTTCGAATTTTCTCTTTTACAAGAGGAGTTGACCTTTCTTGTAACTTTTGACCTTCTTAGTCTGACATTTGCCCCCTTTTTCCTGACTTTTGGCTTTATATGCTTTTTAAAGATAGCATAACATGACTCTTTTTCGGTCTTTCTACTGATATGCTTCTTCTCTTTTTTTTTTTTTTTTTGTCTTATTGCCATTGACAAGAAAAACATTTCTACAACTTCTTTCTCTCAAATCCTTTCCTTAACATTTTCATTTAACCGATTGTGGATGGTGATCCCTAGGTTGGGGTGTGTTCTGGAAGAGAAAGATAACCAGCTTAATAGGTTCGACAAAGGTTGCTTTTAACTGTATGGGAAGTGAAATGAGGGCCTCTCCTCATTTTGAACAAGATTGCTTGATCCATAAAGCCTTCACGTTACTTCAACTTGATGGTTGATGATATTATCTACCAGATCTTCTGCTACATGTCTGCCCCAGTGTGGGGGGATGGTTTCGGATCGGGGTTGACAAAGAATCTTCCGCTTTCTGTGAGGCACTAGTGGGTTAAGCAAAGGGCATATTTTTGTGTAGGATAGAAGAAATGAGGGTCTTTCATCACTTCAAATTAAATTGCTTAGTCCATAAAGCCTTTATACAAAATTTAGACAATGTTTCTAAAAAATGGTGTGTTTTTGCTGAATCAACTACTCTGTGCTTACCCCAATGTGGGGGGATGGTTATTGGTTTGGGGACATCTGAATAAAAATTAGTTACGGCTCTAGTGGGCTGAGCAAGGGGTAGTGTTTATTTAGGATAAATAGAATAAGGGCTTCTCATCATTTTGAGTACTCAGCTGCCCATCGCTTGGCCAGGATATCATATAAGTGTCACCTCTTCAATAGGATTCATACCTCTTTGTTGAGATTGTCTTCCTCCTATCTCTCACTCTCTCTCTCAGTCTCTCAAAGGTTTTAACCCCTTTTAAATAGGTTGCCCATGCTATCCCATCCTTCAAGTTGAGTTATTTACCAAATGGGGAAGAATCCCTAAATGAGACAATCGTCTATAAGAGTATGAGACAAAGGGGATAAACTGGGAACTACCTATTTTCATTTTAAAAACATAATTACAGGGTATGCGATGCTTATTTAAAGAAGATATGCGAGAAATAGAAGGACGAAAAGAAAATTGATGAATTTTATGGAAACCTCCCTTTTCTTGTGGATCTTTTGGTGAGAAACCCCCGACAGGGTTTTGAAACTACTAGCTTCTTTGGCATTTCATTCTTTAGGTGTATCACCAAATGACAGAGGGTAGATTGACAGATTTCTTGTGGTGTTTGGCATGCATTCGAAAGTTAGGAGATTCTTTTGTAGTAATGCACATGTCTGACAGAACTTTGCAAACGATGAAGCCTTTTTTTGCATGGACAGTGATTGTTGCGGCATGGCGGCGAGGTAACGTCTTGCAGATGGATGGTTAGTTCTTCTTTCTCCTTAATGTAGGTTTGGCCTCTTCTAACAACTAGGCTCATTCTTCCATTAGTTTGAAATTGGTGGAGTACTAGAGGGATTCCATGAATTTAGTCGTGCTCTCTGACCTACAAAAAGAAAAGGAAAAACAGAATGCAGTCAGTATGTGAAGTTGGAAGTTCTATGCGATGCATGTCCTATGAAGGTCCCTTTTTTGAGGGAATCTAGGCATGATGACAAGTCCATTTGGGAGGTGGGGTTTTGCCCCTATTATGCAATACAATACCTCTTTGGTATGGGCCGGTTGATGTTTCTTTATTTGGGCAATTCTACCTCCATGGACTGAGAGAGATTTGGGCCTCTCTTGAGATGTTGTTCTATGCATGCCATGAATCCTTAGGGTTTAAGAACCCGTAGGAATTTTGGTAGGTTCGATTAACGTGAGATCGGATTGCTCATTTTTCTCTACGGTTGATTAGATGCATGAGAACGAAATGACTTAAGTTTCTTGGAACTCTTGTCTTCCAATGGATATGGGTGCACGAGCATAAAAGAAGTGAATGTGCGAGCAATATGATAACAATGAATAAATGGTTTAGAAAAACCCCCTTCTTGTCTTGCTTCTGCCTTCGGTTCTCTTGGTGTTTGGAGATGAGGAGGGGGAGGATAGAAGACAAAAACAAAAAAGAAGTCAGTGCCTTAATTTGAAAATTTTTATGGAATGCATGTCCTAAGGATGCCCTTACTTAGAGGGGAGACTATACATGATGCATTGACTCACTTTTGGAGATAGGGGATTTGCCCCTGTATGCAGATACCTTACCCTTAAGCAGGAACTTTCAACCATCCACGCATTCATTCATAAAAGTAAAGAAGTACGTTAAATTTTGGATTTAAGATACAAAAGAATTGAAATACATTTTAATCGGGGGAGGGGGAACATTTTTCTTTGGACTTCCACCTATCTACTTTTACAAAGGGAAAACCTAAACTACTCTTGAGTCTTCGGATTCACCTTCCTTGGATTTGATGTCGAGGAGGTCTCTGAGAGACCTTGTTGATTGATTGCCCCTTGTCTTCTTGGCAACCCTATCTCCGTGAGCATAGAGGGATTGGGGCCCCTCTTATGAAATGGATTGGTGTGCATGCCATGAGTCCTTAGGGTTACGCGGGAACCTTTAGGGTTTGAGTAGGTTGAATGCAAGGGAGAGTAACGTTGGTGTCACTCTCAATGGGTTGATCATATGCATGAGAATGCAGTGACTTGAGTTACTTGGAACTCTTGTCTTGACATGAGATATTGATTGCATGAACATGAATATGTAAAAAGTATAAGGAGAGAAGGTACAATTAAAGTAAACATGCATGCATGAACAGTTAGACAGGCATTATAACAGTATAAATACAGTTAGTATAACAGTAGGTATAAATGAAAGTAAGAGCAGTCACCCTTTCCTCCATGATTTTGAAAACAGTGCTCGTGTCTTAAATCCAGCAGAGGTTCGGCTATGCATGGTGTCTATATGAGTATGAGGTTGAGGGTTGACTAATGCGTCCTAATAAGGCTCGGTCCCCGGATCTTCAAACCTAGGCCCACTCCCCGAGGTGGTGCCATGATCGGTTGGTGATCCGAGCGGGGGAACCATCAAGAGGCTGTAGGCGAAGAAACTGACACAGCATCTTACCCACAACCAATATACCGTTCCCCCTTTCTAACTAGAAAGGACATATCAGGGTATGCAAGTATGCAGAATGCAAGTGCACATGCAGTGTGTGTGTGATTTTTAAAAGTGGAGGAAAGGGCCCAACAACTCCCATTCATCCTGTACATCACATTCATGCAAAGCAGTTAATAAAACTTAAGCAAAAAGTGCACCTACAAAACAAAGATGCAAGTGTTAGTATGTGGATGACAAACAGAATACAAGATAATGTGAATAAATACATGTTTTTTTTTTAAAACAATTTTAAAAATTTAAAGTGAATAGGATTAAACCAAGTTAATTGAAGACTCTACATGGGTGAAGGGTAAAGAGACATGACTACGGCCTAACCCTCTAAGTTTCCCCAGCGGAGTCGCCAGCTGTCGCGCCCAAATTTTTCGCACTCGAGGAATACTCACACAAGTAAGAAAAACACTGTACTCTCTCGTTAGAACTCATCTTCCTAGAAGAATGAGTGCGACTAGGATTGAATTGAAAATAGATTTGAATAAAAGGCTTTCGAAAAAGATTTGGAGTCGCCACCTAACTTGATTAAGGTGAGTTAGGTCACCTAAAAACTAAGCACAATCTGAGGATCATACTTAGTATTTTTGAAAACGATTTTGAAAATACTTCCTCCAGAGAGGGTTTTTTTAGGAAAACGGGTTGTTTGGCAAACTTTGGAAAACATTTAGCCCTTTTTAGAAAAACAACTCCTTTTTGGTATTTGAAAACAGTGATTCTAAGTTCGGAGGTTGGATACGTGTAGGGAAGACGCACTAAGCCATCACCCTACCCCGCCCTTTCGGTACCTACATGTCAATCTACCCTAGATTCACCGATGAGAGTCTTTAACTAACTAATGTTCGATCCTATTCACTTTGAAAAAAGAATTTTTTGAAAAGAAACTAACATGATGGATGATATGCAAGTGAAAGAAAAGAGAATTGAAAAATAGATTTGGAAAGAGATTAATTTGAAATTGATTTGATTTGAAAATTGATTTGAAGAGATGGAATTGAAATTGGAAAGTATGAAAATTTAAAATAGAAATTTGAAAATAGAAATTTTGAAAATAGATTGGAATTTGAAAAATGTGGAGACCGTACCCATAAGGGTGGAATTGAAAGTTTGAAAAATGTTGTGACCGCACCTATGAAGGTTGCCTACGCATTCCTTTGGGGGAATCAGGTCAGTCGTAGTTCGGACCGAAGTCCGATTGAAAATAGATTGATTTGAAGAGAGAGATTGGATTAGAAGAAAGAGATTGAATTGAAAATTGGATTTGATTTGAGATTAGAAAAGGAGATTGGAAATTGAAATTGAGAAGATTGGACTTGCTTTGGAAAGATTGATTTTGGAAAGACTTGGTTGTGGAAAGATGGAGGTTTAGGAAACCTAGACTTAGGAAAGATAGGAGACCTAGGAAAGACTTGAGATTAAGAAAGATTGGATTAATATGTTGGATTTGGAAGATTTGGAAAGATTTGGAAACTTGGAATTTAGGAAAGATTTAGATTAGGAAAGTTTTGAATTAGGAAAGTGTTATTTTTGGAAAGTTTTGAAATGGGAAAATATTGAATTTAGAAATGTTTTGAATTAGGAAAAGTTTAGTTTAGGAAAGACTTAGAATTTAGAAAGTTTGAAGTTAAGAAAGTTTTGAATTTCGGAATGTTTCGAAAAAGGAAAGTTTTGAAAGTGGGAAAGTTTGAATTTAGAAAGGTTTTGAAAAAGGAAAGTTTTCGATTTAGGAAATGTTTGAATTAAGAAAGTTTCAACTTAAGAAAGTCTTAAATTAGGAAAAGTTTTAGATTTGGAAAGATGTTGAAGTTTTGGAAAGTTTAGAATTTAGAAAGTTTGGAAGTTTAGAATGATTGAACGTAAGAAAGTTTTGAATTTAGGAAACTTTGAATTTGGAAAGATTCGAAACTTAGAAAGTTTAGGATTTGGAAAGTTTTAGAGTTTTAGAAAATCTTGAAATTAGGAAAGGTTTGAGTTTAGGAAAAGTTTGAAAACTTAGGTTTGAAAAGTTAAGAATTGAAAAGAAGGTAGAATTAGGAAAAGGGTGAATTAGGAAAGATTTGGATTTGATATGGTCTCTAAAAGAAAAGATTTGATTTTGTTTCCAAAAACGGAGGACGGGATCTAGTTTCCTAAACGGGGAGATTTGATTCGGTTTCCTAAAGGAAAGATAAGATTTGGCAAGGATTTGGAAAAGGAGATTCTAGAAACCCTAGATTTGAAAAATTATAGTTTTGACGTAGAAAAGAGGTTTTGGAAACATGTATAGTTTGGATGTGAAAACAAGAGATTTTGGAAACCTAGGTTTGGGGCAAAGTTTGAAAATCATGTTTTTGGAAAGAAAATTAGGGTTTCCTAATCGTGGGTTCTAGGGCTTGACTTGGGCTCCAAGGAAAGGGTTTGTCGAAAGTGCGTTTTTGAAAACGAAGGTTTTCTAGAAGGGAATCCTACGGAGGAATTTCTAGAGGGAAGATTTTGGAAAGAGAGTTTTTTGAAAAGATTTTTGGAAAGAGTTTTTCTAGGAAGGTTTTTGGTTGAAGATTGTTAAAGAGAGTTTTTGGAAATATTTTTAGGGAACGTTTTTAGAAAGTGGATTTTGGGGAGAGGATTTTGAAAGGAGCTGAAAAGGGGAGTTTTGAAAAATAGATTTTCGAGGGAAGTTTCTGAAAACAATTTTGGAGAGGAGAGTTTTAGGAAAGTATGTTGAAAAAGAGATTTTTAGGAAGAGGGATTTAGAAAAAGAGTTTTTAGAAGGTATAAAAACAGCTCACTTTCCTAAAACAATTCTAACTATAAGAGAGCTAGAACCGCTTTAGGAAAGCGGTTTTGAAAACAAGAAGATTTGAAAATATGGACCGTATTGGTCACTTTTAATATAACACTTTCCTAAAGCAACCCTAGCCATGGAAAGGCTAGAATCACCCTAGAATTGTGGTTTTGAAAACAAGTTTTTGAAAAAGAGATTTTGCTGCAATTTTGAAAACAAGTTTGAAAATGATTTTAAAAACAACTTTGAAAACAGTTTTTGGAAGATGCAAGACTATGATATGCACAATGCAATTTGGGGTCGTGAACATACAAAGTTAAAGCTTCACCCCATAATCAAGGGGGCCGGACCCACGTGGTATCTGGTTAGACTACAAGAAAGCCCCCGACATGGTGACTCTCCAATAGCCCAATCCTACACATGGACTGGGAATCCCCTTGTTTCAAGCATGCAAAGAAAGGGGGGGGGGGGGGGGGGGAAGAGATGGGGGATTAAAATAGAGAAAACCGAAGTGGGTTAGGAGAGAGAAGAGAGAGGGGGGAAGTGCGGAAATTTAAATAGGGAGCTTACCGTATGTCTTGTTATTTTGCGCGCCTTGCTTTCTTCGGTCTTGATCTTCGTCTTCAGTCTTCAAGAGTTGTCTTCAAGCTTCAAACTTCAAATTTCAACTCCTCAAGTCTTCGAATGAGGGTTGAAGGTTAGTGTATGAGTGTATGGGGGTGTGTATGAGTGTATAGGAGGCTAGGGTTTGTGTAGGGTGGCTAGGGTTTGGAAAACCTAGAGAAGCTAGGGTTTTTTAGGTGCTCGAGCTATATATATCGAATTATATGATTTTTAGGTTGAGTTTGCGGATCCTCCTCACGTTGAATGAGGTTCTGTATTTATAGAGATTGGACAACACCGGCGCCTGTTGCAGTGGCACCAAGCCAAAATTCCTTCTGGCGTCACTAAGAGTGGCGCCAGGCCAAATATTGGCTTGGCGCCATTACTAGTGGCGCCAGCCAATTAGGAAACTATTAAGGTCGGCAAGCAACGTATCTTTGACTAGATTTGGGCACCTGTACTAGTGACTACCATGCAATCTTTAGCTTGGCTTCACTACAAGTGACTCCGGAAAGTCCGGGAATGATTTGGAGGAGCTGGGAAATACTCGGAAGGCCGGAAAGGAGCAGGAACACTTAAAAATAGTGTCCTGGAGATATTTGACTTGAAAAGTGAGGATAAGATGTGTCGGAAAGGTTGACCGGGCCTTTAGGGGCAAAACAGTCACTCGGACCGGGAAACTGCCGGGACAGACTCGAATTGTCTCGGAAGAAGACTTGGGGATCTGGAAACATTACTCAGAATGTTCCCAGGAGGTTACCGGTTTGATACCAAGAGCCGGTGTGATCAAAAAAGGAGACCGGCCCACCAGGGGCAAAACTGTCATTTCGCACCGGGTCGGCCGGAATTGACTCAGAATGATCCGGAAAGGTAAAAGGAGGTTGAGAACACTATAAAAAGTAGTCTCAGGAGGTTACCAGTTTGATACCCAGAGCCGGTGTGGTCGAAAAAGGAGACCGGCCCACCAGAGGCAAAACGGTCATTTTGTACCTGGTCGGCCGGAACTGACTTGGAATGATCTGGAAAGGTAAAAGGAGGTTGAGAACACTATAAAAAGTAGTCTTAGGAGGTTATCGGTTTGTTACCCAGAGCCGGTGTGCTCGAAAAAGGAGATCGGCCCATTAGGGGCAAAACGGTCATTTTGTATCGGGTTGGCCGGAACTGACTCGGAATGATCCGCAAAGGTAAAGGAAGGTTGAGAATACTATAAGAAGTAATCTCAGAGGGTTACCGGTTTGATACCCAGAGCCAGTGTGGTTCCCGGTGCGTTTGGATGCTTAGGGGCAAAATGGTCATCTTGACCAGAAAGTCTCGGAAAAGGTCCAAAGGGTAGTTTGGTCATTTTTCACCGAAGTGTGCTAACAGACACTGGTGTTGACCTAGGTTTTGAGTGCTTCCGCCACTCTAACGGTTTTTTGAGTAGTTTCGCTACTCGGATCGTCTCGAGGAATAAATTGTCTCGAGAGAAGGATTAGAAAGAGGACTTATCGTCTCCGAAGAGGCGTGCCTGGATAGGAACCGTCTCAAGGAATAAACTGTCTCGAGAGTGGGATTGGAAAGGGGACTTATCGTCTCCGAAGAGGCGTGCCTGGATTGGAACCATCTCGAGAAATAAACTGTCTCGAGAGTGGGATTGGAAAGGGGTCTTACCGTCTCCGAAGAAACGTGCCTGGAT
The DNA here is from genome assembly GCA_033060915.1 of Euryodendron excelsum. NCBI lineage: Eukaryota > Viridiplantae > Streptophyta > Magnoliopsida > Ericales > Pentaphylacaceae > Euryodendron > Euryodendron excelsum. The sequence goes on from CM065385.1 coordinate 11,297,139, forward strand.
TGGAACCGTCTCGAGGAATAAACTGTCTCGAGAGTGGGATTGGAAAGGGGTCTTACCGTTTCTGAAGAAACGTGCCTGGATTGGAACTGTCTCGAGGAATAAACTGTCTCGATAGTGGGATTGGAAAGGGGTCTTACCATCTCCGAAGAGACGTGCCTGGATTGCAACCATCTCGAGGAATAAACTATCTCGAGAGTGGGATTGGAAAGGAAAGGACAATGCCCCTAAGGGCATTTTGGTTATTTTGCCTCTATTTGGGCCTGACAGGCCCGCGAAGCGATGGACAGATGAGATTTGGACCTAGAGAATTGGTTTCGATTGGAATATGCCCACAATGACTTGAAAACAAGTCTGGACGGAGTGTAGACTGCCGAGCGGTAAAAAATGGGGTGCTTACACAAAGACCACAATACATCTTCAAACTTTTTCAAAGACCCCAAAGTGTCTTTAATCTTTCTAAAGACCTTAATGTGTCTTCAAAACTTTCCAGAGGCCCTAATGCGGCTATTTTCCATCGGGCTCTTGCCTGAACTACGAATGACCTGATTGTCGCCAAATGAGATACGTAGGCAACCTAAAATGGTGCGGTCATAACTTCTACTTCAACCCCAATTCCCTTTTTAAAAGTTTCTATCAATACAAAGTTTCTATCTCAAACCCCTTCAAAACTCTTATGTTTTCAAACTTCTTCCAAAACTCGCATCATGCATCATTCATCCAAAAAGTGATGACCAAACTCCATTTTCAAAATTCTAAAGTGGATATTAAGTGGACAATGGTAACCGACTATTCTAGTGAGTGAACAAAAGGGTGATTGGACATGTAGCTACCGAAAGGGCGGGGTAGGGTGATGATCTTCGTATATCTTCTCTATACGTAACTAATCCCCGAACCAAAGATTTTTGTTTTTGAAAGACCAAAATAGAGTTACTTTCCAAAAGGGCTTAAAACTCTCTTAAGGTTGCCAAACAACCAATCTTCCCAAAAACCCTCCCTCGAGGGAGCTTTTCAAATCTTTTTCAAAAACCCCAAGTTTAATCTTCGGATTATGCTTAGTTTTAGGTGTCCTAACTCACCTTAATCAAGTTAGGTGGTGACTCCTATTTTTCTAAAAGCCCTTAATCAAATCAATTCAAACCTAGTTGCACTTGTCCTTTTAGAAGGATGAGTTCTAGTGACAGAGTTCCGTGCTTTTTGTCTCCAAGCCGAAAGGACCTTGGACACCCCAAAAATCGAGGCGCGACAGCTGGCGACTCCACTAGGGACACTTAGAGGGTTAGGCCATTAACATGTCTCTTTAGCCTTCATTCATCCAGAATCCCTAGTTACTTTGTCCAGTTTTATCCACTATTCAAATTTTTTTCTAGTTTCCAAAGAAAATCTTATTTTTCAAAACGATTTTCAAACAAATGCCATCACTTGCATTCATTGTTTACACTCATGTTCTTACATTAACAATCCATTCTACCTTGCATTAAGTTTTTCGAAAAGTTACTAACTCTTTGTATTTTTCTTTTGTTGGTGGACTTTTGTTCATATTTTATTTCATGTCTTATTTATTACAATGTATGTGAATGAATGGATAGGATGTGATGTGTGGTGTTGGGTCCTTTCTTCCATTTTTGAAAACTCCACACACACTTGGTGTGCTCACTTGCATATTGCATATTACATATATTACCTGGTTACTACCCTTCTAGATAGAAGGGGGAATAGTATATTGACTGTGGGCGGATGCTTTGTCAGTTTCTTAGTCTATGGTCTCTTGATAGTTCCCCCGTTCGAACCACCAACCAAAGATGGAGTTCGCCCTTTCAGGGGTGGACGCTAGAGGTTTGAAGGTTCGGGAACTAAGTTTTTTAGGAAGCATTAGTAAACCCCCAACCTCATGCTCATGTAGTACCCCATGCATAGCCGAACCTCTGTCAAATTTAAGACACATGCGTCAATTTCAAAACCAAGGAGGAAAGGGTGACTGCTTTATGTTCCCTTACATATTCTGTTTTATCGCGCCCAGATTTTTCGCACTCGACGAATACTCACACAAGTGGAAAAAATGTTGTACTCTCTCGTTAGAACTCACCCTCCTAGAACAATGAGTGCGACTAGGTTTAAATTGAAAATTGGTTTGAATAAAGGGATTTTTAGAAAAGATTTGGAGTCGCCACCTAACTTGATTAAGGTGAGTTAGGTCACCTAAAAACTAAGAATAATCCGAAGACTACACTTAGGGTTCTTGGAAAAAAGGTTTTGAAAAGATCACCTCAAGAGAGGGTTTTTAAGAAAACAGGTTGTTTGGCAACTTTTGAAAAATATTTAGCCCTTTTTGAAAAATAACTCCGTTTATGGTCTTTGAAAACATTGATCTAGGTTCGGAGGTTGGTTATGTGTAGGAAAGACGCACTAAGCCATCACCCTACCCCGCCCTTTCGGTACCTACATGTTAATCTACCCTAGATTCACCTATGAGAGTCTCTAACTAACTAATGTTCAATCCTATCCACTTTAGAAAATAATGTTTAGAAAAAACATGATGCATGATATCCAAGTGCAAGAAAAGAAAGTTGATTTGGAAATAGATTTGAAAAGAATAACTTGATTTGATTTGAAAAGAGATTTGAAGAGATAGAATTGAAATTGGAAAGTTTGAAAAATTAGAAATAGAAATTTGAAATTGGAAGTTTGAAAATATATTAGAGATTTGAAAAGATTGTGGAATTTGAGATTTGAAAAATGTTGTGAAATTTGAAATTTGAAAGAAGTTGTGGAATTGGAAATTTGAAAAATGTTGTAAAATTGAAGATTGGAAAGAAATTGTAGAAATAGAAATTGAAAGATGTTGTGGAATTTGAGATTTGAAAAATGTTGTGAAATTGGAGATTGGAAAGAAATTGTAGAAATAGAAATTGAAAGATGTTGTGGAATTTGAGATTTTTTTTTTTTTTGGTATAAACCACCCGGTATCTGGAATCCCGTAGGACCTGACTAATCCAAATTCGACCCAGGTTGGACCTCAAAGGGTAGCAAAGGTCTCCCTCAAGGAAACAGTTGCATACCCAAGGCTCGAACTAGAGACCCGGGTTTGAGATTTGAAAAATGTTGTGACCGCACCCATGAGGGTTGCCTACGTATTCTTTTGGAGGAATAAGGTCAGTCGTAGTTCGGACAAGAGTCCGATAGAAGATAGAATGTTTGATTGGAAGAAAGAGATTGAATTGGAAAATTGAGAGATTGAACTTTGATTGGAAGACTTGAAAAGACTTGACTATAGAAAACTCGGTTTTAGGAAACCTAGAAAGACTTGAGACTTAGAAAAGAAGGCTTGGATTTGACTTGGAAAAAGTTCAGAGAAGAATTGACTTGAATATTGGACTTGGGGGATTAGCAACGCTTGGATTTAGGAAGGGCTCAGATTAGGAAAGTTTCAGAATAGGAAATTGTCATTTTAGGAAAGTTTTGGAATTAGGAAAGTTTTGAATTAGGAAAATTTTGAATTAGGAAAATGCCATTTTAGGAAATATTTCGAATTGGGAAAGCTTTCGAATTAAGAAAGTTTCAACTTAGGAAAGTTTTGAATTTATAAAGTTTTGAAATAGGGAAGTTTTGAAAATTGGAATGTGTTGAAAACAAGGAAGTTTTGAAAATAGGAAAGTTTTGAGCTTAGAAAGTTTTGAAATTGGAAAGGATTTGAAATTTAAAAAGTATGGAAATTAGAAAGATTTAGGTTTAGAAAGATTTAATTTAAGAAAGTTTTGAATTTGGAAAGATTTGGAATTTAGAAAGATCTGAAATTTAGGAAGTTTAGGATTTAGAAAGTTTTAGAGTTTTAGAAAATCTTGAGATTAGGAAATGTTTAAATTTGGAAAAGGTTTGAAAACTTGGATTTGAAAAGTTAAGATTTGAAAAGGGGTAGAATTAGGAAATGGTTGAATTAGGAAAGATGTGGAAGTTAAGTTTTTAAAAAAAGATTCTTATGTTCAAGTTTTGGAAACCTAGGTTTTAAGGCAAGTTTGAAAACCTTGTTTTTGGGAAAAAAATTAAGGTTTCCTAATTGTTAGCTCTAGGACTTGACTTGAGCTCTAAGGAAAGAGTTTTTTGGAAAGGGAGTTTTTGAAAACGAAGATTTTTGGAAAGAAATCCTAGAGAGGAGTTTCTACAAGAAAGATTTTGAAGAGAGAGGTTTTGGAAAGATTTTTAGAAGGAGATTGTTGGAGAGAATTTTAGGAAGGAGATTTAGGAAGCATTTTTTTAGAAAGTAGATTTTGAGGAGAGTATTTTGGAAGGGAGTTTAAAAAGGGAGTTTTGAAAAATAGATTTCGGGAGGGAGTTTTTAGAAAACAATTTTGGAAAGGAGAGTTTTAGGAAAGTACGTTAAAAGAGGAGGTTTTAGGAAAAGAGATTTTTGAAAAGAGAGTTTTTTGAAAAGTATAAAAACGTCTCACTTTCCTAAAGCGATTCTAACCATAAAAAGGTTAGAACCACATTAAGAAATTGGTTTTGAAAATAATAAGATTTGAAAATATGGACCATAAAAGTCACTTTTAATGTAGCACTTTCCTAAAGCAACCCCAGCCATGGAAAGACTAGAATCACCCTAGGATTATGATTTTGAAAACAAGTTTTTGAAAAAGAGGATTTTGATGCAATTTTGAGAACAAGCTTGAAAACGATTTTGAAAACAACTTTGAAAACGATTTTTAGAAGATTCAAGATCATAATATGCACAATGCAATTTTGGGGTCGTGAACTACAAGGTTAAGGCTTCACCACATAATCAAGGGGGCCGGACCCACGTGGTCTTCGGTTAGACTAAAAGAAAGCCCCCGACACGGTGACCCTCCAATAGTCTAATCCTATACATGGACTGGGAGTCCCCTTGTTTCAAGCATACAAAGAAAGGGGGGGAAAGAGATGGGGGATTAAAATAGAAAAACCCAAGTGGCTTAGGAGAGAGAAGAGAGAGGGGGAAGTGCGAAAATTTAAAGGGAAAGCCTACCGTATGTCTTCTTTATTTTGCGCACTTTGCTTGTCTTCAGTGTTTGTCTTTGTAAGCACCCCATTTTTGCCCGCTCAGCGATCTCCGAGCTGAACAAGCTCACTTTCACACATCACATGCATATTTAGACTCTAAGCTTGCCTTTTAAACATGAATTTAGTCCACCAGTCGCTTCTCGGGCCCGTAAGGTCCACTTGAAGCTAAATGACCGTTTTGCCCCTGGTGGGCCGGTCTCCTTTCCGACCATATTGGCTCTGGGAATCAAACCGGGCAACCTTTGGGAACATTCTGAATAATTTTTTCAAATCCCAAGTCTTCTTTCGGGACAGTTCGAGTTTGTCAAGGCAGTTTTCCGGTCTGATTGACTGTTTTGCCTCTAAAGGTCCGGTCAACCTTTCTGACATATCATATCCTCATTTTTGAAGTCAAATACCTCCGGGACACTATTCTAAGTGTTCTTGCTCTTTTCTGACCTTCCAGGTTATTCCCGGCTCCTTTAAATCATTCTCGGACTTTCCGGAGTCACTCCTAGTGAAGCCAGGCTAAAAATTACATGGTAGTCACTAGTACAGGCGCCCAAATCTAGTCAAAGATACGTTACTTACCAACTTTAAATATTTCCTAAATGGCTGGCGCCACTAGTAGTGGCGCCAAGCAAAAAATTGGCCTAGCGCCACTCCTAGTGGCGCTAGTGTAAATTCTGGCCTGGCACCACTGCAACAGGTGCCAGTGTTGTCCAACCTCTATAAATATAGAGCCTCCTCCAATGTGAAAAGGATCCATCAACTCAATCTAAAAATCATATAATTCGATATACAGAGCTCAAACACTCCCTAAACCCTAACCTCCTTAGGTTTTCCAAACCCTAGCCACTATACACAAACCCTAGCCTCCTATATACCCCCATACACTCATACACTAGCCTTCAATCCTCCTTAGAAGACTTGAAGAGCTGCAATCTAAAGTTTGAAGACAACTCTTGAAGATTGAAGACGAAGATCAAGACGAAGACCGAAGATCGAAGAAAGCAAGGTGCGCAAAATAAACAAGATACAAGGTAGGTTCTCCATTTAAATTTCCGCACTTCCCCCCTCTCTCTTCTCTCTCCTAACCCACTTGGGTTTTCTCTATTTTAATCCCCCATCTCTTTCCCCCCCTTTCTTTGCATGCTTGAAACAAGGGGATTCCCGGTCCATGTGTAGGATTGGGCTATTGGAGAGTCACCGTGTCGGGGGCTTTCTTCTAGTCTAACCAGAGACCACGTGGGTCCGGCTCCCTTGATTATGTGGTGAAGCCTTAGCCTTGTATGTTCACTACCCCAAATTTGCATTGTGCATATCATGATCTTGCATTTTCCAAAAACCGTTTTCAAAGTTGTCTTCAAAATCGTTTTCAAACTTGTTTTCAAAATTGCATCAAAATCTCTTTTTCAAAAACTTGTTTTCAAAATCACAATCCTAGGGTGATTCTAGCTTTTCCATGGCTAGGATTGCTTTAGGAAAGTGTTATATTTGAAGTGACTTTTATAGTCCATATTTTCAACTCTTGTTGTTTTCAAAACCGCTTTCCTAAAGTGGTTCTAGCCCTCTTATGGTTAGAATTGCTTTAAGAAAGTGAGATGTTTTTATACTTTCCAAAAAACTCTCTCTTCAAAAATCTCTTCCTAAAAATCTCTTTTTCAACATACTGCCCAAAAACTTTCTTTCCAAAATTGTTTTCAAAAAATCTTTCCAAAAATCTATTTTTCAAAACCTCATTTTTCAACTCCTTTCCAAAACGCACTCTTCAAAGTCCACCTTCCAAAAACTTTCCCTAGATCTCTTTCCTAGAAAAACTCTCTCCAAAAATCTTTCAAAAACTCTCTTTCCAAAATCTTTCCGCTAGAAACTCCTCTCTAGGATTTCCTTCCAAAACCTTCGTTTCCAAAAATGCACCTTCCAAAAACTCTTTCCTTAAAACCCAAATCAAGCCCTAGAATTCACAATTAGGAAATCCTAATTTTCTTTCTAAAAACATGATTTTCAAACTTTGCCCCAAATCTAGGTTTCCAAAAGCTTTTGTTTTCTACATCAAAACTATACATATTTTCAAAACCTATCTTCTACGTCAAAACTATAGTTTTCCAAATTTAGGGTTTCTAAAACTTCCCTTTCCAAATCTTTGACCAAATCCAATCTTCCCGTTTAGGAAACTAGATCCAATCCTCTGTTTTTGGAAACAAAATCAAACCTTCTCTTTTAGAAACAAAATCCAATCCCTTCCTAATCCAAATCTTTCCTAATTCAAATCCTTCCTAAACTTCCACTTTCTTAAATCTTAAGTTTCTAAAGCTTGAACATAAAAATCTTTCATAAAATTTAAAACTCAACTTTCAAAACTTCCCTAATTCAACCCTTTCCTAATTCTACCTTCTTTTCAAATCTTAACTTTTCAAACCTAAGTTTTCAAACTTTTCCTAAACTCAACCTTTCCTAATCTCAAGATTTTCTAAAATTCAAACTCTAAAACTTTCTAAAAACTTTCTAAATTTCAAATCTTTTCAAATTCGAAGTTTTTTAAACCTAAAACTTTTCTAAACTCACAACTTTCTTATTTTCAAAACTTCTTTGTTTTCGAATCTTTCAAAATTTCAAAACTTTCCTATTTCAAAATATTCCAAATTCAAAACTTCCCTATTCCAAAACATTCTAAATTCTAAACTTTCCAACTTTCAAAATTTCCTCATTTCAAAACTTTCTTAAACCTAAAACTTTCCTAAGTCGAAACTTTCCTATTTTGAAACTTTCCTAATTTGAACATTTCCTAATTTGAAATATTTTCTAATTTCAAAACTCTCCTAATTTGAAAGCTTTCCAAATTCAAAACTTTCTTAATTCGGAACTTTCCAAAAATGAAACTTTCCAAATTCAAAACTTTCTTAATTCGGAACTTTCCAAAAATGAAACTTTCCTAATTCAAAACTTTCCTAAATCAGACCTTTTCCTAATTCAAACATTTTCTAAACCCAATCTTTCCTAATTCCAAGTTTTCCTAAATCTTCCAGGTCCAATCTTCAAGTCAATTCTTTTCCAAAATCTTTCCAAGTCAAGTCCAATCATTCTTTCCTAAGTTCCTAAGTCTAGGTTTCTTAAAACCAAGTCTTTCAAAACCAATCTTTTCAAATCTTCCAATTAAAGTTCAATCTCTCAATCTTCCAATTCAATTTTGAATTTAATCTCTTTTCCAAATCAACTCTTCTATTTCTAATCGGACTCTTGTCCGAACTATGACTGACCTGATTCCTCCAAAAGGATACGTAGGCAACCCTATTGGTGCGGTCACAACTTTTTTTAAAATCTCAAATTCCACTATATTTTTCAAATCTCAATAATTTTCAAACTTCTATTTCTGTAACTTCTTTTCAATTTCCAATCCTACAATTTTCTTCAAGTTTCCAATTCCATGATCTATTTCTATTTTCAATCTTCAATTTCAATTTCCAAATTCAATTCCAATGTTCAAATTCAAACTTCTATCTCTTTCCTTTCAAATCAAATCAAATAAATTTCTTTCCAAATCTATATTTCAATTTTCTTATCTTGCATTTGCATCTCATGCATCATGTCTTTTAAGCATTGTTTTTCAAAGTGAATAGGATTGAACATTAGTTAGTTAAAGACTCTCATAGGTGAATCTAGGGTAGATTGACATGTAGGTACTGAAAGGGCAGGGTAGGGTGATGGCTTAGTGTGTCTTTCCTACACGTAACCAACCTTCGAACCTAGGATCACTGATTTCAAAGACCAAAAGGAGTTATTTTTCAAAAAGGGCTAAATGTTTCCAAAGGTTGCCAAACAACCTGTTTTCTTCAAAACCCTCTCTTGAAGAGATATTTTCAAAACCTTTTTCCAAAAACCCTAAGTGTAGTCTCCGGATTATTTTTAGTTTTTAGGTGACCTAAATCACCATAATCAAGTTAGGTGGCGACTCCAAATCTTTTTCTAAAAACCCTTTATTCAAATCTATTTTCAATTCAAACCTAGCCGCACTCATTCTTCTAGGAGGGTGAGTTCTAACGAGAGAGTACAGCATTTTTCCCGCTTGTGTGAATATTCCTCAAGTGTGAAAAATTTGGGCGCGACAGTCTTGATCTTTATCTTCAAACTTTAGATTGCAGCTCTTCAAGTCTTCAAAGAAGGGTTGGAGGCTAGTGTATAAGTGTATGGGGGTGTGTATGAGTGTATAGGAGGCTAGGGTTTAGTGTATGGTGGCTAGGGTTTGGAAAACCAAAAGAAGCTAGGGTTTAGGGAGTGCACGAGCTCTGTATATCGAAATATATGATTTTTAGATTGAGTTTGCGGACCTCTTTCACGTTGGAAGAGGCTCCGTATTTATAGAGGTTGGACAACACCGGCGCTTGTTATAGTGGCGTTAGGCCAAACTTTACACTGGCGCCACTAGGAGTGGCGCCAGCCATTTAGGAAATGTTTAAGGTCGGCAAGCAACGTATGTTTGACTAGATTTGGGCGCCTGTACTAGTGACTACCATGCAAGTTTTAGCATGGCTTCACTATGAGTGACTTCGGAAAGTCCGGGAATGATTTAAGGGATCGGGAATGGCCCGGAAGACTGGAAAAGAGCACAAACACTTAGAATAGTGTCCCAAAGGTATTTGATTTGGAAAATGAGGATAGGATGTGTCGGAAGGGTTGACCGGGCCTTTAGGGGCAAAACAGTCAATCAGGCCGGAAAGCTACCGGGACGGACTCGGACTGTCCTGGAAGAAGACTCAAGATTTGGAAACATTATTTAGAATGTTCCCAAAGATTTTCGGTTTGATACCCTGAGCCGGTGTGGTTGGAAAAGGAGACCGACCCACCAGGGGCAAAATAGTTATTTTGTACCGGGTTTGCCGAAACTGACTCAGAATGATCCGAAAAGGTAAAGGGAGGTTGAGAACACTACAAAAAGCAGTCTTGGAAGGTTACCGGTTTGATACCTAGAGCCGGTGTGGTCAAAAAAGGCGACCGGTCCTCCAGGGGCAAAATAGTCATTTCGCACTGGGTTTACCGGAACTGACTCAGAATGATCCGAAAAGATAGAGGTAGGTCGAAAATACTATAAGACGTATTCTCAGGAGGTTACCAGTTTGATACCCAAAGCCGGTATGGTCGAAAAAGGTGACCGACCCACTAGGGGCAAAACAGTCATTTCACACTAGGTTTGCCGGAACTGACTCGGAATGATCCGGAAAGGTAGAGGAAGGTTGAGAATACTATAAGAAGTAATCTCAAAAGGTTACCAGTTTGATACCCAGAGCCGGTGTGGTTCCCGGGGCATTTGGATGCTCAGGGCAAAATGGTCATCTTGACCGGAAAGTCTCGAAAAAGGCCCAAGGGGCAGTTTGGTCATTTTTCACCGAAGTGGGTTAGCAAGCACTGCTGTTGACCTGGGCTTTGAGTGTTTCCGCCACTCTGACGGCGGTCGTTGTGACACAGGGGTTTGTTTGCAATTCCTCATGTCTACCTGTTTACGAGTATTTCCGTTACTCGGACGGTTGTGATGTTTGCGAGTATTTCCGCTACTCAGACTGGCTCGAGGAATAAACTGTCTCGAGAGAGGGATTGGAAAGGGGTCTTATCATCTCCAAAAAGACGTGCCTGATTTGGAACCATCTCAAGGAATAAACTGTCTCGAGAGAGGGATTAGAAAGGGGACTTACCGTCTTCGAAAAGACGTGCCTGAATTGGAACCGTCTCGAGGAATAAACTGTCGAGATAGAAGGATTGGAAAGGGGACTTACCATCTTCGAAAAGACATGCCTGATTTGGAACCGTCTTGACGAATAAACTATCCTGAGAGAGGGATTAGAAAGGGGACTTACTATCTCCGAAAAGACGTGCCTGATTTGGAACCATCACGAGGAATAAACTGCCTCAAGAGAGGGGTTGGAAAGGGGACTTACCGTCTTCGAAAAGACGTGCCTAATTTGGAACCGCCTTAAGGAATAAACTGTCTCGAGAGAAGGATTGGAAAGGGGACTTACCATTTTCGGAAAGACGTGCTTGAATTGGAACCGTCTCGAGGAATAAACTGTCTCCAGAGAGGGATTGGAAAGGGGACTTACCGTCTTTGAAAAGACGTGCTTGAATTGGAACTGTCTCAAAGAATAAACTGTCCCGAGAGAGGGATTGGAATGGGGACTTACCGTCTCCGAAAGGAAGTGCTTGATTTGAGTAGATTTACCATCTTGAGAAATCAACTGTCACGAGAGAGGGGTTGGAGTTGGAATTAGAAAGAATAATGCCCCTAAGGGCATTTTGGTCATCTTGCCTCTATTTGGGCCTGACGGGCCCGCGAAGCGATGGATAGACGGGATTTGGACTTAGAAAGTTGGTTTCGGTTGGAGTATGTCCACAATAACTTAAACACAAGTCTGAACGAAGTGTAGACTGCCGAGCGGTAAAAAATGGGGTGCTTACAGCTGCCCCTCTTTTTCTGTCTTTGCTTGTCAAAAATAGAAAACGATAAAAGTAAGAGTCGCAGGTTGACCGCGAGGCAGTTGGAGGGATGGACATTGGAAAGCTTTCGACAACGGGGGTCGAAAATGAATAACGGGCCAAAAAGGCCTTCAAAAACGAGTTTTGGCGGGAAAAAGGGCAAAGCTGCCCAGAATTTGCAACTGGCGCCACTAGCAGTGGCACCTTTGGCAGAAAATGCCTGGCGCCTCTACGAGCGGCGCTAGGTTTGGAGTTAAAACCAGAAAATTTCAGGTTCGAAGAACCGCGGCATTTTGGGGGATTTCCGCAAATCCAAGAGACTTTGTTTGAAAATTGACTTGAACCTTGAAGAGGCACTTCTTGGAGACCATGGGTAATTGCCAGAAGGAGACCACATCGCCGGAAAAGTTGCCGGAAGAGAAGATTTGGCCGTAGAACTTCCAAAAAGTGAGTTTTCAAATTTTGTTGATTTTGATGTGTAGAACTTCGTTTAAATCATGTGAATAGTGGTGATGTTTTGATGTGTTTTGAACATGATGGTGATGTTATTTTTGCAATTTTGTGCTTATTTGATTGAATTTGAGTGATTATATATGAATATGTGAAGAGGGTTTTCTGCAAGAATAGTGAATTTGTTCCTACAGACTTGGGCATTGGGTTTTCTGACTATATTTTTGTACAATGTGCCTTAGAAAAATGTGTTTAACAACTGTATGAAGTTTCGTGTTTTTTTGAAAACTCGTTGAATTTTTGATTTTTTGAAAAATAGGAAAATACTTAGAAAATTTTAAAAAAATGAGAAAACTCAAGAAATTGATGAAATTCCTTAGAGTTTAAAATTTGAAAAAAGTAGGAATATTTTTGGAAAACATTTGAAATGATTTTGAAGAAATTTAAAGCATTTTTTGAAAACCATGGATTTATTGGAGAAATAAAACATGTGTTTTGAAAATTTTGAAAAATTGAAAAGTGTGCACGGGTGCTGATGACATGTGATTGTGACAATGTGAAGTGCACGTTTTGTGTTTTGTGTCGATGTCATGGGTGTTGTAGGGGCCATTTTTTAAACGGGACTCTGCCAAAATTTTTAGAAATTAGGGAAAGAGTCAAAAAAAGTTTTTAGGAATAAAATCTTTTTGAAGAAAAAAGATAAAAAAAACCCTTGAGATGTGATTCGAAAATTAGAAAACCAAGATGTGTAGAAATTTTGTTTTTGATTTGTTATTCGAAATCCTTTTTGTTTTGTTTGTGTTACTTGTTCATTTTATTTTACTATTATTTGAATTGCATGTATAGCATGTTAACGTCTCTTACATTGGCTTAGCTTTTCAGGATGGCAGATACGGGTGATGACGGTTCTGAGAGGAGACGCCGCTTGGGGAAGGCGGCCCAGACAGATTCTACTGGCGGCTCTAGTCGATCTAGAGGTAGTCGACGATCTACCGGACGATCTTCCTCCAGTCAGAGTGGGCAGGGGAGTAGGCTACCTGTCGACCCTTTTTCTCTAGTTGAGCAGGCTTTCGCTGAGGAGATTGATGCTGAGGAGGGGGTACTGGGCCCTGAGGATCAGGTGACCGGTTATGGGATAGCTTTTTCCAGGCATAGGCAAACGGATGCCGACTTGGGAGATTTGCAGATACCAGACGTCCCACCACTCGAGGATCGTGTCTATCACCCCAACGTGTATTCTAGACAGCATTTGCCTCCTCCACGGGTACATACAACATTCAAAGGGGATGTTCATCAAGTTTTTGTGATCATGCAGCGGGTTGCCCCATCATATCGTGCCTTCTTGGCAGAGATCGGATTTAGCGCTTTCATGGAATTACAGGCGAACCGCCTAAACTAGCATTTGGTACTGGCACTTATTGAGAGGTGGTTCGGGGAGACCGGACTTTTCATTTTGTCGACTTCGAGTTAGGTCTTACTCCTTTGGATTGGGCGATTATTACAAGGCTGTCCTTTGTCGTCCGGTGGATCACCCTCCATCCGGTCAGTAGAGATGAGGCCTATTTGCTGTTGGACTTGAATCCTCCTGAGCGTTCTGCCTTCCTAGTCTCTTCGATCAGCCAGGATGACCATACTTTTGCTACGGAGGCATCGCTTGCCAGGCGGGACATCATGAGATGGCGACTTGTGTTGTATATCATCTTTAGCTGCTTCTGCAACAACAACAAGTCACTCGTGCTGTGTCGTTTGGTGAGTATAGTAGCCGATCTTAGAGCCTTATCTGAGCTGGACTGGGGGTCCTTTTCCTTTGGCTGCTTTCTTCGGTCGATGTGGGTTCAGACTTCTTCTCGTTGGGGCAGCATAACTAGTTTCTGGCCCTTCCTCATCTAGTGGAGCTACAAGTACCTTCCTGTTCGTCCCCCTGCAGTTGTTGAGGATGATCTCTATCCTCGCGCTTTGAGGTGGGCTTGTGACCAGGTAGCCCAACGATAAGAGATTACCGATTTTCTGACGCTCTGGGCTAACTTGGAGTTGATTGAGGCAAAGGACGTGACCTGGCGGCCCTTCATTGGATCAGTCCATTATGAGACAGTCCAGTACCTGGTCCCGTTGTCCCTGTCGAGAGCTTCTTTCTCAGTGATGACACTTGGGAGTCTTATCTTGGAAAGCGACACTGGCGGCAGTTTCATGAGGAGCTCTGATCAGCAGAAGCTTCGCCAGAGTATATGTTTGGAGCCCTGGTGGCGGGAGTGCCTATCCCTTATCAGGAGCGTCAGCCAGGTGCTGAGTTTTTGCTTCCCACGGATACAGATTATCTTGCGCACTTTAGGGCTCACTCGGTCGGTGCCTTTACCCAGTTTGAGGTAGTAGTCGGCGGGTACGCTGTTGGCTAGGAGGTGGTTGACTTGTGGGGCCAAGCCGGAGGATACGTGCCCCAGGCTGAGTTTACTGCTATAAGAGACCAGAGAGATTAGTACCAGATGGAGCGGGATCAGTACCAGGCCGAGGTAGCCTCCCTGATAGCTCGATTATCTCAGCTGGGTGGTGGGGGGGGGGGGCAAGTTATTCTCTCTTTGCTTCTTCTTGCTCTACTATTGCTTAGTTCCTTTTGTATGCAGCTGATTTCGGTTCTATCTTCCATGCAGGATGGTGGTGCTTTGAATAGTTATCCACCTCCTCCGATGCTGGGCTTTAGGGATTTTGATCCAGATGATATTGACTTTGACCTGTGATAGATGCCCCTTGTAGAGACTCTAATCCTCTTTTGCCCCTTTTACCTGAGTTATATTTATGTTAGACAGTTTTATTCTGATATTTTGTACAAAAATGAATATTTATGGTATTTAGATGCATGGATAGACAAAGACATTTATGATCGTTACAGCTAGGTATATGATCAGATGCATGTGATTGATGATGATGTTAGATATTTATTATATGAGTTGATATTGGTGACTTCTATTTCTACGGGGAGTTATATCCTATGTGTGCGATGCCCATGATTTTTTATTTTTTCACATATGCATAAGTTAGAAGTATGTTAATAGAATGACACAGGGTGTTGTTAGACTTGTAGTCTTGGGAATGGTAACTCCCTCCTCTTCGGGAGTCTAGCCTCTCCTCTGGCTCAACCCTACCTTGATTGGATGATAGCATTTCGCACCTTTCTCAACCTCTTAATCGCCTCCAACTCTTTGTCTTAGGGTTAGTGTATATGGTTATTGGGCTGAGATTCTCGACTCTCGGGGTTTTAGCAATAGCTTACCTGACCTTTGGCAGAGCGATAAGTGGCCAGTCATTTCAATCCGAGGAGAGTTTGCTTGGGACCGTAGTGTAGGCTAGGTTATGGGGTTTTAGAAACAGCAGGATATATGTAGGCTCAAATTCGACGTTGTTTTTAGTAGGATTTAGATCCATACCATCCTTGACTACTTTTCAGTAGGACTAGCATCCTTCTTGGCTTTGGCAACGTGTCTAGCTCATTTAAATCAAGCAATCTGCTTTCAATCAGAGTGGACTTTAGTAGGGCTTTAATGTAGGTCATGGTTTCAGGATTTTGCAAGAAAAGGGTAAAGGCTCGAACCTATTGTTTCTACTGGGTTTCCTTGTAACCTAGGATCACCTTTAAATTTCCTTCTTGCTTTTGACCATATAATTCTCGGGGTGACAATAACCTTGTTCTTTCACCCTTTCTATATACTTTTTGAGGTAAGCATGACTTTCTTTTCTTTCAATCCTCTTATTATGCCTTTGAAGATGACTCAATCATGATTTTTTTTTTTTTTGTTGGTCTCTTGCCCCTTGGCAACTCCTTTCCCTTGTTTTTTCTTTCTATTCATTTATGAAATGAATAATTCTTCAACCCTTTTCCCTTAGATCTTTTCCTTGGTAGTTCAATCTACCCGATGTGGGCGGTGATCCCTAGGTTGGGGTTTTCTTGAGAAAAGGGTAGATGGCTCAACAGGTTTGGCAAGGGGTTGCTTTTAACTGCATAGGAAATGAAATGAGGGCCTCTCTTCACTTTGAATTAGATTGCTTGATCTATAGAGCTTTTATTGCTGCCTTAGCACAGCGAGGGTGGATACCATTCTTAGAGTTCTCAAACTATTGTCTGCCCCAGTGTGGGGAGGACAGTCTTAGATCGAGGTTGACAAAAAAAATTTCATTTGTTACGAGGGTCTATGGGTTAAGCAAAGGGAGTATGAGCGTGTTTGTTCATTTATTTAGTTATTTATTCTTTTTGTTTATAGGTGGGGAAGTGAAAGATGGCTCCTCTTCATTTTGATAAACTGGCCACACATCGCCTAGCTTCAGAGTCTTACAAGTGTCGCCTTTGGGTAGTATCCTCACTCATCTTTGTCCTCTCTCTTTGGAAAGCTGATCATTTGGTGAGTGGTTCACTCATGCTATCATCCCTTCAAGTTGATCATTTCATAAGATAAACCATGCCCCTTGCGTAGAAAGTAGTCACTATTCTGCAAGGAAGACAAGACAACAACAATGGAATAAAAGACTGTCATTTGATTATTATTATTATTTTTACGAAAAGCGTAAAATTCTTAAGCAATAAGAAAATGTAAACATTAATTTAAAGACAGGAAGTAAGAGGGATAGAAAGAAAGTGGGTGACAACACCCCTCTCTTGTACGCTTTTGTAAGGAACCCATTGTAGTACGGCTTTGGGACAATTCCCATATCTTCGATGCTCCATTCGGGACCCGGATGCTCGGCTAAGGCGAGACAATCAAAGGCTTCTCCTAGAGCTCCGAAGATGTTGACACTGTTGATGCGGTTGTCAGCCTCCTTCTTGTTCTTTGCAATGGGTTATTCTGTAAACAGGGTGACCAGCTCACCCCTTTCTAATTCGAAAGGCTCTGTCTGTTCTCTTGATTCCTCTAGCTCCCAACCCATGTCTTTATAGTTGTACTCAGTTGCGGGCTAAGGGGTTTCTAGTAAGTGACGTTCCGCCACGGCATACCTTGGATGCAGAAACTCAGCACCCCATCCATCAACAACTGTGTTCTTGGTCATCCCATCTTCCGAAAATATTGGCTCCTCAATGGGCCAGTCAGAAGCATCAGGCACCTCCTCAGGGTTATAAAGATAAATCGAGTACAATGGGAGATCTTCCTCCCAGTCACTTTCTTCATCGGCCTCCCAAGTGCTCTCATAACCCTCGGCCTCGAGCTTGTCGAATTCTCCCTCACCTTCCATCTCTACTAGTATCACATTGACGGTGTGATCCCGCAGAGGGTTAGCGGTCACATTGGGAGTGGGAGCATGTTTTACCGGCTGCAGATTAATGGTCTTGTTATCGATCAGGTCTTGGATCTTGTGCTTGAGAGCAAAGAAGCTTTCGGTGTCGTGCCCCTGGCCACCTGAATGATATTCACATATAAGAACGGCATTAAAGGTCGGGGGCAGAGGGCTTGGTAATGGGCGAGCAAGTATGGGCTTCAAGATGTTGTTCTTCAGAAGGCTATGGTAAGCCTCAGTTTGGGTGCAGGCTACAGCGTCGAAGGTACGGATGCATCTAGCAGGTCTATTAAAGTTGGGTCGTGCTCTAGTGGGGCCATAGTTAGAGGTTGGAGCAGACATGGTCAAGGTGGGCAAGGGCAGGACTGGGGGTGATTGTAGCGAGGGTCGGTATTAGGGTGGTTGGCTAGGCAGAATAGCGGACACTTCACTTTCCTTCCTGATTATGTCCCTTGTAGTAGCCACCTTCTTGGCTATGTTGGCGGTATTTTCTCCAGTCCTGGCATAGGGATCTGTAATTCTTCCTGTCTTGAGGCCGTTTTCTATCATCTCTCCCTGCATGATGAGCTCGGAGAAGCTTTTTCCCACGCTTGTGCAAAGCTTCTCGTAGAATATACCTTGAAAAGTATGCATAAACAGTTGTACATACTCCTTCTCCTCCAGCGGAGGATTAACTTGTGCTGCGGCCTCCCTCCATCTTAGAGCATATGCTTTAAAGCTCTCCTTCTCACCCTTGCTCATCGTCATCAAGGACCAGCGATCGGAAGTGAGGTCGACGTTTTGACGGTATTGGGCTTTAAACGGATTGACTAGCTCCATCCAAGTGGTGATCTTCCTTAAGTCCAGACGAGCAAACCATTGTAGAGCAGACCCTGTAAGACTATGTTAGAATAGCTGCATAAGGAGTTTCGGATCGTTGCCATGTCCACTTAGTGCTACAACATATAGACGAAGATGAGCAACGGGGTTACCAGTACCATCATACTTTTGGAAGTCGGGCATTTTAAACTTAGCAAGCCTCGGATGGTCAAGGAAGAAACAAAGTTCATCACAGGAAGTGAACTCGTAAGCATCGTGGCCATGGAGACTTCGCAATGAATCCTCCAATCCTTGGATTTTCAGACTGAGAGGGTCTAGAGAGGCCTTCTTTATGGCAGGTGAAAGCAATATGGTCTCTTCTTCTTTAGTGTTAACCCCTTTGGCATCTTCCTTAGTCCTCCCAGCATTGTCAAACTGAAGCATGATCCTTAGATTAGCGGGTTGAAGGTTTTTGGATAAAGTCATAGATGATGACAAGACCGCAGTAGCGTCCTTCATGGCTAGAGTTTGAATGAGTTTGAGAGTCTCATCCATCTTAGTCCTCATTTCGTTGACTTCCTCTCGAGAGACTTTAGAGGATTCTTCAGGGTTAGCGGCCATCAATGATGCTCTTTGTCGGGTGATAATGGGATCCCTAGGTGGATGTTGCCCCTTCTTCGGAGCAATGTTGACTCAGTACAGGGTGACCTTTGTTAATGAAAAATAAAAAGAGAGAAAGAAAAAGACAAAAACACAAATCGCAAGTCAGTTTCTGGTTTTTAGAGAGCTTTATGCAATGCATGTCCTAGGGTGTCCCTCTTTAGGAGGGAAACTAATCAACTAATCATGATGTATTGGCCCACTCTTGGAGATAGGGGATTTTCCCCTGTATACAGACACCTTACCGCCAGGTAGGAACCTTCAGCCATCCACACATTCATTCATAAAAGTAAAAAAAAGTACATTGAATTTTGGGTTTAAGATACAAAATAATTGAAATACATTTTAATAGGGGGAGGGAGAACATTTTCCTTTGGACTTTCACTCATCTACTTTTACAAAGGGAAAACCTAAACTAATCTTGAGCCTTCGGATCTGCCTTCGTTGGATTTGATGTCAAGGAGGTCGTTGAGAGACCTTGTTGATTGGTTGCCCCTTGTCTTCATGGCAATCTTATCTTTGTGAGTATGGAGGGATTAGGGCCCCTCTTATGGAATGAATTGAGATGCACGCAATGAATCCTTAGGGTTACGCGGGAACCCTTAGGGTTTAGGTAGGTTTAGTGCAAGGGAGAGTGACCTTGGTGTCATTCTTGATGGGTTGATTATATGCATAAGCATGCAGTGACTTGAGTTACTTAAAACTCTTGTCTTGACATGGAATATTAAATGCATGGTATGCAAAGAGTATAAAGAAAGAAAACATACTAGAAAGGTAAATGTGCATGCATGAGCAGTTAAATAGGCATTATAACAGTATGAATACAGTCAATATAACAGCAGGAATAGACAGGTATAAATGAAAGTAAGAGCAGTCGCCCTTTCCTCCGTGATTTTGAAAACGGTGCTCGTGTCTTAAATCCGGCAGAGGTTCGGCTATGCATGGTGTCTACATGAGTATGAGGTTGAGGGTTGACTAATGCATCCTAAAAAGGCTGGGTCCCCGGATCTTCAAACCTAGGCCCACTCCCTGAGGTGGTGCCATGATCGGTTGGTGATCCGAGCGGGGGAACCATCAAGAGGCCACAGGCAAAGAAACTGACACAGCATCTTGCTCACAACCAATATACCGTTCCCCCTTTCTAACTAGAAAGGACATATCAGGGTAATAATGCAAGTATGCAGAATGCAAGGGCACATGCAGTGTGTGTGTGATTTTTAAAAGTGGAGGAAAGAGCCCAACAACTCTCATTCATCCTATTCATCACATTTATGCATAGCAGTTAATAAAATTTAAACAAAATGAGTACCTAGAAAACAAAGATACAAGTGTTAATATGTGGATGACAAACATAATACAAGATAATATGAATAAATACATGTATTTTGAAAATAATTTTGAAAATTTGGTTTTGAAAATTTAAAGCGGATAGGATTGAACCAAATTAATTGAAGACTCTACATGGGTGAAGGGTAAAGAGACATGACTACGGCCTAACCCTCTAAGTTTCCCCACTGGAGTCGCCAGCTATCGCACCCAGATTTTTCGCACTCGAGAAATACTCACACAAGCAGGAAAAATGTTGTACTCTCTTGTTAGAACTCACCCTCCTAGAAGAGTGAGTGCGACTAGGTTTGAATTGAAAATTGGTTTGAATAAAGGGCTTTTTAGAAAAGATTTAGAGTCGCCACCTAACTTGATTAAAGTGAGTTAGGTCACCTAAAAACTAAGAATAATCCGAAGACTACACTTAGGGTTCTTGGAAAAAAGGTTTTGAAAATATCACCTCAAGAGAGGGTTTTTAAGAAAACAGGTTGTTTGGCAACCTTTGAAAAATATTTAGCCCTTTTTGAAAAATAACTCTGTTTATGGTCTTTGAAAACAGTGATCTAGATTCGGAGGTTGGTTACGCGTAGGAAAGACGAACTAAGCCATCACTCTACCCCGCCCTTTCGGTACCTACATGTCAATCAACCCTAGATTCACCTATGAGAGTCTTTAACTAACTAATATTCAACCCTATCCACTTTTGAAAACAATGTTTAGAAAAAACATGATACATGATATGTAAGTGCAAGAAAAGAGAGTTGATTTGGAAATAGATTTGAAAAGAAGAACTTGATTTGATTTGAAAAGAGATTTGAAGAGATAGAATTGAAATTGGAAAGTTTGAAAAATTGGAAATAGAAATTTGGGAATAGAAATTTGAAATTGGAAGTTGGAAAATAGATTAGAGATTTGAAAAGATTGTGGAATTTGAGATTTGAAAAATGTTGTGAAATTTGAAATTTGAAAGAAGTTGTGAAATTGAAAATTTAAAAAATGTTGTAAAATTGGAGATTGGAAAGAAATTGTAGAAATAGAAATTGAAAGATGTTGTGGAATTTGAGATTTAAAAAATGTTGTGACCGCACCCATGAGGGTTGCCTACATATCCTTTTAGAGGAATCAGGTCAGTCGTAGTTCAGACAAGAGTCTGATAAAAGATAGAATGTTTGATTGGAAGAAAGAGATTGAATTAGAAATTGGATTGGAAAATTGAGAGATTGAACTTTGATTGGAAGACTTGAAAAGACTTGACTTTGAAAAACTCGATTTTAGGAAACCTAGAAAGACTTGAGACTTAGAAAAGAAGGCTTGGATTTGACTTGGAAAGAGTTTAGAGAAGAATTGACTTGAATATTGGACTTGGAGAATTAGGAAAGCTTGGATTTAGGAAGGGCTCGGATTAGGAAAGTTTCGGAATAGGAAAGTGTCATTTTAGGAAAGTTTTGGAATTAGGAAAGTTTTGAATTTGGAAAAGTTCGAATTAGGAAAATGCCATTTTAGGAAAGATTTCGAATTGGGAAAGTTTTCGAATTAGGAAAGTTTTGAATTAAGAAAGTTTCAACTTAGGAAAGTTTTGAATTTAGAAAGTTTTGAAATAGGGAAGTTTTGAAAATTGGAATGTTTAGAAAACAAGGAAGTTTTGAAAATAGGAAAGCTTTGAGCATAGAAAATTTTGAAATTTGGAAGGATTTGAAATTTAAAAAGTATGGAAATTAGAAAGATTTAGGTTTAGAAAGATTTAACTTAAGAAAGTTTTGAATTTGGAAATATTCGGAGTTTAGAAAGATTTGAAATTGAGGAAGTTTAGGATTTAGAAAGTTTTAGAGTTTTAGAAAATCTTGAGATTAGGAAAGGTTTGAATTTGTGAAAGGTTTGAAAACTTGAATTTGAAAAGTTAAGATTTCAAAAGGGGTAGAATTAGGAAAGATGTGGAAGTTAAGTTTTTAAAAAAAGATTTTTATGTTCAAGTTTTGAAAACCTAGGTTTTAAGACAAGTTTGAAAACCCTGTTTTTGGGAAGAAAATTAGGGTTTCCTAATTGTTAGCTCTAGGACTTGACTTGGGGTCTAAAGAAAGAGTTTTTTGGAAAGGGAGTTTTTTGGAAATGAAGATTTTTGAAAGGAAATCCTAGAGAGGAGTTTCTAGAAGAAAAATTTTGAAGAGAGTTTTTGGAAATATTTTTGGAAGGAGATTGTTGGAGAGAATTTTAGGAAGGAGATTTAGGAAGCGTTTTTTTAGAAAGTAGATTTTAAGGAGAGTATTTTGGAAGGGAGTTTGAAAAGGGAGTTTTGAAAAATAGATTTTGGGAGGGAGTTTTTAGAAAACAATTTTGGAAAGAAGAGTTTTAGGAAAGTAAGTTAAAAGAGGAGGTTTTAGGAAAAGAGATTTTTGAAAAGAGAGTTTTTTGGAATGTATAAAAACGTCTTACTTTCCTAAAGTGATTCTAACCATAAAAAGGTTAGAATCACTTTAAGAAAGTGATTTTGAAAACAATAAGATTTTAAAATATGGACCATAAAAGTCACTTTTAATGTAACACTTTCCTAAAGCAACCCTAACCATGGAATGGCTAGAAGCACCCTAGGATTGTGATTTTGAAAATAAGTTTTGAAAACGAGAATTTTGATGCAATTTTGAAAACAAGTTTGAAAACGATTTTGAAAACAACTTTGAAAATGATTTTTGGAAGATGCAAGATCATAATATGCACAATGCAATTTTGGGGTCATGAACATGCAAGGTTAAAGCTTCACCACATAATCAAGGGGGCCGGACCCACGTGGTCTCCAGTTAGACTAAAAGAAAGCCACCGAAACGGTGACCCTCCGATAGTCTAATCCTACACATACACAGGAGTCTCCTTGTTTCAGGCATGCAAAGGGGGGGGGGGGGGGGAAGAGATGAGAGATTAAAATAAAGAAACCCAAGTGGGTTAGGAGAGAGAAGAGAGAGGGGGAAGTGTGGAAATTTAAAGAGAAAGCCTACCGTATGTCTTCTTTATTTTGTACGCCTTGCTTGTCTTTGGTCTTCGTCTTGATCTTTGTCTTCAATCTTCAAGAGTTGTCTTCAAACTTCAGATTGAAGCTCTTCAAGTCTTCAAAGGAGGGTTGGAGGCTAGTGTATAAGTGTATGGGGGTGTGTATGAGTGTATAGGAGGCTAAGGTTTAGTGTATGGCGGCTAGGGTTTGGAAAACCTAAAGAAGCTAGAGTTTAGAGAGTGCACGAGCTCTGTATATCCAAATATATGATTTTTAGATTGAGTTTGCGGACCCCTTTCACGTTTGAAGAGGCTCTGTATTTATAGAGGTTGGACAACACTGGCACCTGTTGCAGTGGTGCTAGGCCAAACTTTACTCTGGTGCCACTAGGCCATTTTTTAGTTTGGTGCCACTACTAGTGGCGCCAGCCATTTAGGAAATGTTTAAGGTCGGCAAGAAACATATCTTTGACTAGATTTGGGCGCCTGTACTAGTGACTACCATGCAATTTTTAGCCTAGCTTCACTAGGAGTGACTCCGAAAAATTCTAGAATGATTTAAGGGACTGGGAATGACCCAGAAGGTTGGAAAAGAGCAGGAACACTTAGAATAGTGTCCCGGAGGTATTTGACTTGAAAAATGAGGATAGGATGTGTCAGAAGGGTTGACCGGGCCTTTAGGGGCAAAATGGTCAATCGCGCCGGAAAGCTACCAGGATGAACTCGGACTGTCCCGAAAGAAGACTTGAGATTTGGAAACATTATTTAGAATGTTCCCAAAGATTTCCAGTTTGATACCCAAAGCCGATGTGGTCGGAAAAGGAGACCGGCCCACCAGGGGCAAAACGATCATTTTGTACCGGGTTTGCTGGAACTGACTTGGAATGATCCAGAAAGGTAAAGGGAGGTTGAGAACACTACAGAAAGTAGTATTAGAAGGTTACCGGTTTGATAACCAGAGCCGGTGTGGTCAGAAAAGGCGACCGGTTCTCTAGGGGCAAAACGGTCATTTCGCACCGGGTTTACCAGAACTGACTCGGAATGATCTGAAAAGATAGAGGTAGGTCGAAAATACTATAAGACGTATTCTCAGAAGGTTACCGGTTTGATACCCAGAATCGGTATGGTCAGAAAAGGTGACCGACCCACTAGGGGCAAAACGGCCATTTCGCACCGCGTTTACCGGAACTGACTCAGAATGATCCGAAAAGGTAGAGAAAGGTTGAGAATACTATAAGAAGTAATCTCAGAAGGTTACCGGTTTGATAACTAGAGCCGGTGTGGTTCCCGAGGCATTTGGATGTCTAGGGGCAAAATGGTCATCTTGACCGGAAAGTCTCGAAAAAGGCCCAAGGGGCAGTTTGGTCATTTTTCACCGAAGTGGGCTAGCAGGCACTGGTGCTGACTTGGGTTCTGAGTGTTTCCTCCACTCTGACGGCGGTCGTCGTGACACATGGGGAATTGCCAACAAACCTCGTCGTGACACGGTTGTGATGTTTGCGAGTATTTTCGCTACTCAGATCGTCTCGAGGAATAAACTGTCTCGAGAGAGGGATTGGAAAGGGGTCATATTGTCTCTAAAAAGACGTGACTGATTTGGAACCGTCTCGAGGAATAAACTGTCTCAAGAGACAGATTGGAAAGGGGACTTACAGTCTTCGAAAAGACGTGCCTGAATTGGAACCGTCTCTAGGAATAAGCTGTCTCAAGAGAGGGATTGGAAACGGGACTTACTTTCTTCGAAAAGACGTGCCTGAATTGGAACCGCTTGTGGAATAAACTGTCTCGAGAGAAGGATTGGAAAGGGGACTTACCGTCTTCGAAAAGACGTGCCTGATTTAGAACCGTCTCGAGGAATAAACTGTTCTGAGAGATGGATTGGAAAGGGGACTTACCATCTCCGAAAAGACGTGCCTGATTTGGAACCGTCTCGAGGAATTAGCTATCTTGAAAGAGGGATTGGAAAGGGAACTTATCGTCTTCGGAAAGACATGCCTGAATTGGAACCGTCTCGAGGAATAAATTGTCTCAGGAGAAGGATTGGAAAGGGGACTTACTGTTTTCAAAAAGACGTGCCTGAATTGGAACCGTCTCGAGGAATAAACTGTCTCGAGAGAGGGATTAGAAAGAGGACTTACCGTCTCCGAAAAGACGTGCCTAATTTGAGTAGATTTACCGTCTTTAGGAATCAACTGTCTCAAGAGAGGGATTGGAGTTGGAGTTGGAGTTGGAAAGAACAATGCCCCTAAGGGCATTTTGGTCATCTTGCCTTTATTTGGGCCTGGCAGGCCCACGAAGCGATGGACAGATGGGATTTGGACTTAGAAAGTTGGTTTCGGTTGGAGTATGCCACAATGACTTGAACACAAGTCTAGACGGAGTGTAGAGTGTCGAGCGGTAAAAAATGGGGTGCTTACATGTTTAATCCATGTTGTTATGCTATTTAATCCTTGCCATACATTATGTACATGCATTATAACGGCTCATACATCGGAATTCATTTCAAGACAAGAGTTTCCAAAGTAACTCAAGTCATTGTATCTTCATGCATCTAATCAATCCCTAGAGAAAGGCTCGAAGACCTTCTCATTTGAATTAAGCCAACCGGAAACTCCTAAGGGTACCAAGAGACCCCAAGGATTCATGGCATGCATCAAAGTTATCTCATAAAGAGGGGCCCTAATCCCTCCCTGCTCATGGAGATAGGGCCGCCAAGAAGACGCAGGGGCAATTCACATCAAGGTCTCCTATCAACTTCCGTTCAAAGAGGCGAATTTGAAGACTTAAAATTAGTTTAGGATCCCATGATGTAAATATAGAATAGGCGGAAGTCCCAAGGAAAATGTTCCCCCTCCCCGTTTTAATGTATTTTTGAAAATTCCATGTACAAGGAGAACTCATTTTAACAAAGTTGTTATTTCTGTCCAATGAATGAATGAATGAATGAACATGCGCAGGTATAGTATTGCAGGCAGGGGCAACCCCCTATTTCCAGACATGAGCCAAAGCTTTATACTTAGTCTCCCTCAAAAGGCAGGGGCATCCTTAGGACATGCATTGCATAAAATCTTTCCAAATCCAAAACCGAATACATAATCCTTTTACTTTGTTTTTCTTTATTTTCTATTTCCTCCCTCATCTAAACAAAAGACTAGCAATAGCTTTTGGTAAGACTGCTTGCATTTTAGTCACCACTGCTCTAAGAAAATAAAAGAGAGGAACATGAGTGTCCCCAGTACTCCAAACCCTAGTCCTTACCTGGCAACAAGCAGCACAAATGTCAAGTGAGGGCAACACTCCCAATTAACAGAACAACTCAGTGACATGGGAAGAAGTGAATGAGATGAAGGCGAAAATAAACGAGATATTCAAGCTTATGCAACTAATGGCCTTCAAAGGACCTGTCATGAATCCATCAACCTCAACATCCCACCCTAAGGAAACTAAAGCAATCCTGCCGAGGGTCGTCCCGTGAGCTGATAGTGCAATGAAGAGTAAGGAGCTCCCCAAAGCCGTACACCTCGAGGAAGGAGAAGAGGATAACCCTGAAACTATCTTGCTGACTGCCACATCAAAGAAGAAAGGCCCAGACCCTCTCGATATCAAGATACAAGGCTTAGAGGAATCCTTGCCCAGCCTACAAGGTTATGACAAATTCTGTGGGACATCCTATGATGAACTCTGCTTCTTCCCTAACTACCCAAGGCCACCTAAATTTAAGATGCCCAATTTCCAAAAGTATGAAGGAAGTGGGGATCCCGTGGCTCACCTGAGGTTATACGCTGGAGCATTAAGCGGTCATGGGAATGACCCCAAACTCTTGAAGCAACTGTTCCAACATAGCTTGATTGGGCCCGCACTGCAATGATTTGCCTGATTAGATTTGAGGAAGATAACAACTTGGAACGAATTGGTCTCAGCCTTCCGGTCCCAGTACTGCCACAATGGTGATCTAACCATGGACCGATGTGCCCTGATGATGATGACTTGAGGTGAGAAAGAAAGCTTCAAGAATTACGCTTTGAGATGGAGGGAGGCAGCCACTCAAGTAAACCCCCTGCTGCTAGAAAAAGAGTGTGCAGCTGTTTGTAAACACCTTACAAGGTCTATACTTTGAGTGCCTATGCTGGAGCATCGGAAAAAGCTTGTCTAAGCTGATAATGCAAGGGGAAATGATTGAAAATGGATTCAAAACTGGCAGAATCACGGACCCCTATGCTAAAACAAGTGAGGGATTCGCAAATGCGGCCAAGAAAGTAGCAACTACTTGGGGTACCGGCAAGAAAGAAGGAGAGGTATCTATCATCCTACCTACACAACAGCAGCCATACTACCCCCAATATCAAGCTCAACCACCATTGTATGCTCCCATCATCAACATCCCCATTACTAATGCTCAAGCACCCATAACTGGACTTGTTGCAGCCTGACCATACCTCAACCTTAACAAAAATAACCGGCAGAACCGGGAGTTCGCACGATTAGCATGCACCCAGACAGAGGCCTATCATGAGCTCCTCAAGGCCAAGCACATAAACTCTATTCCCCCATGGCCATTGCCAAGCCCGTTGCTGCCAACTTTCAATCCTACCCTTACCTGCGAGTACCATTCTAAAGGATAGGGGCATGACACAAAGTCCTACTTCTCTTTGAAGCATAAGATCCAAGACCTCATTGATAATAAGGTCATCAACACCCAAGAAGCAAAACCGACCCCCATTTACAATGTCACAGCAAATCTCTTGCTAGACCATTTTGTCAACATCATCACCGAAGAAGAGGTAGATTCGGATGGCATCATAACTGTAGAGTACTTCGAGGATGAGTTAGATAAGGAGGAAGAAAGCGATTGGGAAAAAGAACTGCCGCCATGCCCTATTTATCTCTATAATGCAAGCGGTGAGCAAGATCCTTTTGATTGGCCCGTGGATGAACCCATTGCAAACATTCTCGCTGACACGACACCTGTAGATGGCTGGGGAGAGGAATTCCTACACCCTAGATACGCTAAAGCTGAGGCTCGCCTAAAAGAGGAACTCTTCGATTTTGAGGATATGGGCTGGGGTATCTATGAGCCAAAATTGCTGAACCCACCATTCAAATTCAATGAAAGCTATTTGGATAGCCTGTTTGTTAAAATCGACAGAGAGGAAGTTGAAAAAGAAGGAGCCAAGGAAAAGTCGTCACAAGTCATGGAAGAAAGTCTGACTGTAAAACCGCAAGAAGCTGAGCAAGGAGAAATCATCCAACCAAAGAAAAGCCATCAAGGATCCCAAGATGGAATGCAAAACCTTAATAATCCCACTGGAGAAGAGGAAGGAAGAGGAAGAGGACCTGACTACACTATGACTGCCCATCTCTGCCATCCTGCAGCCAATGCATCAATTCGTCTAGCACAACCAAGTGACGAAGTTGGCGAGTGGAGCATGGAGTAGGCAGGCATGGTCCCAAAGCCCACCTGAAGAAGTGATTATCAAAGGGATGTTCTCCTACCAAACTTTGCCTTTTATTTTCTTGTTAGTTTTGTTTTGTCAAACTCTACTTTTATCTTATGTTAACCAAGAGCTCATCATGTACACAAAGCCTTTGAAATGAAAAAAATTGAAGTTTACATTTATCATCTTTGGCATTTTCTTTTTCTCAGAGATTTCCCTTCTTATTGTTATGTCTTAACTTGAAAGAAGAGATAGTACGTGCACCCTCATCTATGGGGACCATTTCTGATCCAAAGAAAAGATAGCGAAAGGAAAGAGAGAGAGCGGATCACAAAATGGTGGCCTTCGAAGGATGTTATGGCAAAGTAGTCGGTAGTTAGACTCTCGAAAGGAAGAGAAGCCATCATTTCAAAATCCCTGAAATAGCAAAGTAATTCCCTTGGTCAACCCATCGAGTCGTAAACGATGTTCATTCAAACACCCTAACCAGGAACTACCCCCCCACACTAGGGCAAGCATGAGTAACGAAACAAGTAAGCTAATACTTGCTTGCTTCAAAGGATGACGCCAGAACTCTAAAATTGAAACTTCATAGACTAAGCAATCTTATCCGAAAGGAAGAGGGGCCATTTGTTCTTCTACCATACAGTTTAAAGAATTCCCCTTGGAAAACCCCTTTTTAGCCAAATCACATTTCTTCGAGCAGCCCATTTTGGTGATCACCACCCACAATGGGTGAAAGTAAATTTGGAAAGGAAAGTGACGAAAAGGGAGCGTGAAGAGAAAGAAAGCCTCCTCATACCTCAAAAAAGGAAGGAAACAATGCAATACCCCCCCCCCCCCCCCCCATAAAAGAAAAACAAAAACAAAAACAAAAACAAAAAAATAGAGATGATGTCTTTGGGAAGACAATAGATTGCACAAATGGTAATGCCGGTGTAAAAACTAAAGGAAATGATGAGCTCTATGTGGGCAAAAGTTCGCGCCCCAAAAAAAAAAAAAAAATCTGAAAAGGTGATCACCGGTACACCCCATAAATAACATAACACTTTGAGCCTTCCATACCCTTCCTTTCAAAAACCCGCAACCTGGCCACATTACAACTCGTAAAAAGTCCCCTCAGATTGGGGAAGATTGCTTAAGTCTAAACAAGTTCAAAGGAAAATGGCGACATCCAAAAAAGAGAAGTGAACAAAGTAGTAAAAGCTTACTCAAGTGGTTCTGGTTATTAGTATCCCCCATAAAAAAAACAAAAAAAAAAGAGAGAGAGAGAGAGAGAGAGAAATTGTTTGAGCCTGAATACCACTTCATTCCTCACCCTTAACCTAGCCCGCATTACAATCCAAAGTAAAGCCTTCTCAGATTGAGGATGGAAATTACCTGCTCCTTTGCTAAAGGCTATTCCGGTTGTCACCTAGAGAGTCTACCAGTTCAAATATAAGGTCCCCAAGGAAACAGCCGAGTGAGTGATAGTTTCTCAAATAAGAGAAAGGTGAGTTGGACTAGAAAGTGGAAGCCCTAGAGATGGGGCAACTACTATCTCATCATGGCAAGAAAATGACATAACAAGAGAAGGGAATCTTCAAGGGGGAAGCCAAAGGGCCGAAATGATGGTTCCCGGTTAACACATAGAAACTTGGAACACACCATTAGGCCCGTTTTCATAAAGTTGTATATACGTGTTTGCTTGGCAAGGACGTGCGTGACAATACGCCCATCTTTTTTCACATTTACTTAAAGCTTGCACATATCCACTATTTCTTACGCATATCATGATTTCTATACTCCTGTGTTCATATTCATATCCATCATATATTCACACACATTTATGCCAAACGAGACTAGAAGAAAAAAAAATCACCCTCATCACATGTAAAGAAACGAAGAGATGTTAGAAATAATGTACATATGATCATCATACAGTCATCATCCATGAGGGCCAACACGCGGCCTCAAAAAAATATACAATATAGTCAATCTAACTAGACTACAACTGTGTCCGCAGGTGGAAGGAGGTGCCTTAAGGAGGCGGCTCGTCATCCAAGTCAAAATCACCCAGGTTCGGCATATATGGGGAAGGCTGGCTAGAGGAGGCTCCTGCGTCAAAAGGGCCCTGACCAAAGAAAAAGACAAAAAAAAAAAAAAAAAAAGGCTAGCATTCGAACACAAGAAATGCACAAAGAATATGAAACTGATGAATCATAAATAGAACACCCAGTGGGCCTCCATTAGAGATATGCGAGCAGTGAGGGCCTCCACCTCAGCATGGTACTGATCTCGTGCCTAGCAAGCTACTAGGTACTCCTCTTCGGAAACAAAGCCCTAAGTTCAGCGCCATAGCTCCACCATCTTGTGACCAGCCACCTGCCCTCCAACCACTTGGTCCAGCTGAGTAAAAGCGTCAATAGACCTCGCTCTGAAATGAGCCTTGTAGTCCACATCTGGTGGAAGAAGGAAACGCTCGCCAGGAACCCCGACTATATAAGGGATCTCCACCTATAAAGTCCAAACATATACTAAGGAGGATCCATGGCTACACGGAAGTCGGTATAAAGCTGTCGCCAATGGCGCTCTCCGAGTTATGTATCCCATGACACAGGGCCCCAGAAGGTACCCTGTGACCTGGATAAAAGAATGACATCCCTCATACCGGCATACTGAGAAGATCGATGATAAGGAGTGCAAGTCATGTCCTGAGGTCTTAGTAGCTTGAAGTTAGCCCGGAGGGCTACAAAATCTGTAAGCAAAGACCGCTGAACCACCTACTGTCTGGCCCATCTCATGGCCCGCGGGAAGGCATCGCCAGCTAACACCTATGGTCGGTGGACATGAAAATACTCATAGCTCCACCATATAAGAAACGGCCAAAAGCTCATCAAGCTCCTCCAAGCCTCGGATGTCCTCACTCTCATCCCTCGCAAAAAGCAGGCAAAGGTGAAGGCGCCCCAATCCACGTAGTCTAGCGCATCCAGATCTACTACTAGGCTCACCAGGGATAACGGAACCGTCGGCCTATTGTTGTTGTAAAAGCAACTAAAGATAACGTATAGTACCAACCGATGCCTCATGATGACCTAGTCAGCTAGAGAGGGCTTGAAAGCAAACGCTTTCTCTGCCGAACATAAGAGTAAAGCTAGAAAACTCGAGCCTCCAATCCCTAGCAAGCCTAAAAGAAGACGGGCCTCCTCCAAAGGCACATCCTATAAAGAAATCAGAACACCTCCGAAGGATAGTCTGGTAATCATGGCCCAATCGACGGGAGTACATCCCAACTCGAAACCTACCAAGTGTACGATCTCAGTCTCCCCGAACCACCGCTCCAACAACCCCACAGCGATCTGGTGATCAAGCCTATCTGTTTGCAGAGTCATAAAGGCACCAAAACCAATCCAGTGTAAGAAATCATGTTAAGATGGAGCTAACGCCTGCATAGCCCTCAAGGTCGAAATACTAGCCCCTCTAAAGGAGCTGTGGGTAGGTGATGGCAACCGATACCACCACCCTTCCGGTGGAACGCCAAGTCTCATAGCGGTGGGACATCAGGAATCGCTTGTTGGTCGTCTATAAATGAAGTATCCCTCCGCTTGTCCCAAACAGAAGCTATACTGTACCCCATCCGCAGGTCCACAGATTAATCAACATCATCCTCCACTCTCTCCTCAGGAGCAACAGAAGGCTGCCCCATCACAAAATTGCCACTGGAAGCTATCTTGTTCGAGGATCGCTGAGACCCACTACGGCTGCCTCGAGGG
The DNA here is from genome assembly GCA_033060915.1 of Euryodendron excelsum. Taxonomy (NCBI): domain Eukaryota; kingdom Viridiplantae; phylum Streptophyta; class Magnoliopsida; order Ericales; family Pentaphylacaceae; genus Euryodendron; species Euryodendron excelsum. The sequence continues at coordinate 11,329,270 of CM065385.1, forward strand.
GAATTGACCCTTCCACCACTCTAAGTAGAACCACCCCTACTACCTCCTCGAGCGAAGCCACCTCGGCTACTGCCCTGACCAGAATCGCTCCTGCTACCGCCCCTAGCCAAGCTACCCCGATTGCTGCCGCCCTCCTCGAGCTCTATCCATTGCGCCTTCCCATGGCACCTCCTGTCAGGACCGTCACCACCACCCTTCGACATCCTGAAAAAAGGACAACATGCAAAAGTTGGTCAGTCACCGAATATGTATAAAAAGCAAAAAAAAGAGATAAACATGTCATCATGGCAATAAAAAAAAAAGGGAAAAGAAAAAAAGCAAACAAGAAAAAAAGAGAAAAAGAGAGAAAAGAAAAAAAAGAAGAAGAAGAAAGAAAAAGATAGAGCAGAAAAAGGAGAGGGGCTAAGGTTCTGTGTATTCCTATTTCAAGATTTTCAATGGTTTTCTGAACTTTTTCCTCAAAAAGGTCCTTTTCAAAGTTTTCCACGGTTTCTTGGGCTTTCACCCTCAATAGCCCCGTTCCTAAAAGATTTTCTAACAGGTTTGCAGAGCTTTTTTCTCAAAAAGTCTCATTTCTAAATTTCAAACCGATTTCTCGGGCTTTCTCCTCAAAAGCCCTGTTCCTAAAGGCTTTCTAACGTTTTTCCAAACTTTTTGCTCAAAAAGTTACATTTCAAAATTTTCACCAGGTTTCCCGGGCTTTCCCCTCAAAAGTCCTGTTTCTAATTTTCAAAGTAGTTTCCGGGCTTTCTCCTTCAAAAGCCCTGTTTCAAAACTTTCCAACAGTTTTGTGAGCTTTTTCCTTAAAAAGTACCTTATTAAAATTTTCAACGGTTTCTTGAGCTTTCACCCACAAAAGCCCCGTTCCTAAAAGATTTTCTAACAGGTTTTCAGGGCTTCTTCCTTAAAAAGTCTCATTTTTAAATTTCAAACCAATTTCTCATGCTTTCTCCTCAAAAGCCCTATTCTTAAAGGCTTTCTAACGGTTTTCCGAACTTTTTCTTCAAAAAGTTGCGTTTCAAAATTTTCACCAAGTTTCCCGAGCTTCCCCCCTCAAAAGCCCTGTTTCTAATTTTCAAAGTGGTTTTCGGGCTATCTCCCTCAAAAGCCTTGTTTCAAGACTTTCCAACGGTTTTGCGAGGCTTTTTCTGAAAAAGTTTCATCTCAAAATTTTCACCGGTTTCCCGGGCTTTCCCCTTCAAAAGCCCCGTTCTAAGGTCTTTTCACAAATGGTTCCTCAGGCTTTCCTCCTTCGAAAGCCCTAATTCAAAGATTTTCTAACGGTTTTCGAGCTTTCTCCGCAAAAAGTCTCATTTCAAGATTCCTAATGATTTCTCGGGCTTTCTCCTTTAAAAGCCCCATTTCTAAACGCTTTCCAACAGTTTCTCGGGCTTTCCCCTCAAAAGTCCTGGTTTAAAAATTTTCCAATGGTTTTTAGAACTTTTTCCTTAAAAAGTCTCATTTCAAAAGTCTCAACGGTTTCCCGGGCTTTGTCCTTCAAAGGCCTCGTTCCAAAGTTTTTCTAAAATCGATTTATCAGGGTTTTCTCCTACCCTCCTTCTAAACATTTCCCAAAGTTTTGGTTACTCCCAGCGTTCCACCTCAAAAGCCTTGTTCTCAACAAAAGAATTGCTTTACCAAACGGTTTTAAAGTTAGCTGTTAAAATTTTTGAAATTTTTGGCAGAGTTTCGCCTTAAAAAGTCACTACCCTGAAATTCAACAAGTCACAAACACAATCTGAAACATCTCAAACACCCAACCGCATCAATCAACACAACCCCTTCCTCCAAAACACACGTCCCGTTCTCAAACACAATTTTTAAACCAGTTTTCCGGTCTTTCCAAATTTTTTGATTTCATCTATATTTCCAAAAATTTTGCAAAAATTTCTAAAACATTTGAGAATGTCACCACAATTTTTCAAAAATATTCAATCATTTTTCAACATTCCACAGGATTCGTTTTCTAATTTTTCACAATTTTTCTTATTTTATGTAATTTCAAAAAATTCAAAATTTCAAAATTTTTTTAGAAAATTACGAAACTTCATATGGTTGTGCTAAACAGTTTTCTAGGGTTCCTAGTACAAAACTCACATGTAAAAGCACGATTCCCAAGCCTGTACGGTCAATTTTTTGAGTCCCGCAGGAAACCCCATTTCTCAAACCTGCAAAACACACCCAAATCTCCACCAAATCAAGAAAATAATCCAACCATTGCGTTCTAAATGTCCTAAAACATAGGTCTACACTGATCATACACAAAAAACAAAAGCATATGTATCAAAAATCGACGAAATTTCTAGAAAACTAACCTGTGGGTTCTCTGGCAAAAACCAAGCTTTCCGACGAGAATTTGGCGGCAATGACGATTTTCGGCAATCACCCGATGTCCCCCGAAACTCCTCTAGTGATCCTAGTTGAAATAATCCAATGATCCTCTAGAGAAAAATCTCAAATCACCACAAAACTCAACAAAACGCAATGCTGAATCGCAAACTGCCCTGTTTTAAAGCCCACAGCCTGACGCGTGTAGCAGATGTGCTAGAACGAATTTCCAACACATACACCAAGGTCAAAATAGGCTAGACGCATATAACACACGTGCCTGGCTATTCAGGTTCCCGCCAAAATTAGTTTTCAAACCCCCGAGTGTTTGGATTTGCTTTCAAGACTTTTAAGAGTCGAAATCAAGCTCTCAACATTCATTTTCAAAAATCAAATGATCTGGACCGAACCGTGCCAAACCGGCAACTTGAATCCCAATCAAAATTTTCAAAATGCAAGTTTTTTCAAACTTCAAAATCTCCCACACTGACGACCCACAAGAGATCCCGGAACATTCCGAACTTACCGGCATATCGTCCCTCTGATCGCCTCGTGACCAAAAAGTGATTCTTACCTTATTATTTTTCTGCCTTCAGCAAGCAAAGACAGAAAAAGAGGAGCAGCTGTAAGCACCCCTTTTTTGCCCGCTCGGTAATCTCCGGCCCGACCGGACTTAGTTTACAAACACCGCAACATATGCAAGCTTAAGATGAGCCTTTCGATCTCCAATCCAGTCAACTAGTCGCTTCCCAAGCCCACAAGGCTCGTTGGAGCCATAAGCACCATCGATCCAGGTAGTTTCTCGCGATAGGGTGATCTCGGGGACCAACACCTTATCAAATTCTAGACGGTTCACTTCTGGCGCCTACTAGCCCACCAATATAGAATATCCGGCATTTGGTAGTTCTCCGAGACTAGGCGTTCACAGAGACTAACACCACCCTCACAGGTAGCTTTCTAGGACCAGGCGTTCCTAGGAACCAACACCACCCTACAGGTAGTACTCTGAGACTGGGCGGTCCCAGAGACCAACACTGCACAGATAGTTTTTTGATACCGGGCAGTCTCGAGAACCAACACCTAGGTCAACACTAGCGCCTGCTAGCCCGACTCGGTGAAAAATGATCAAACTTGCCCCTTGGGCTTCCAGGCACGTTTTGGAAAAGTTTAAAATCCCTCAAATCAGTAAGTCTACCCTTCCAAAATGTTTCTAAATGGACGGGCATACTCTGCACGCCATCTCATCCAATTTCGGTCCCATTCTAGTTGACCCCGGTCAAAATGACAATTTTGCCCCTAAACACCCCAGCACTGCACAAACTCCAACGAATGGTAAAAGACTCCCCTGAAAACATCCCTGAATGACCAGGCACTCTTAACACAACACTCCAAACCATTCCTGACCGTTTCCAAACAAACCTAGTCAAAACGACCATTTTGCCCCTAGTGACCCAAATGCGCCCCAAAAATAACACCAGTCCTTGGTTACTAGACGGCGGATCTCGTCATAAGCCCCCGTTTAACCTAAGGAAGACTTCATGATACTAAAGACCCACGACTCGATAAAAGTTCCCCGGAGCGTCTCGTAGACGCTCCGCCCAAATTCCTGTTCCTCCCGATTCCCTAGTTATAACGCATCATCAAATGACTTGAGAAAATTGTAAATCAGGGAATTCCCGAAAGTTCATTCATAGTTCTTTCCATCGATATGGCTCGATCAGATAGATCCCTTCCCGAAGCGCCCCATCGAAAGGCTCAAACAATGCCACTTTCAGCAACCCCTAGAGCGTTTCGTAGACGCTCTGCTAAGGTTGACTTTTTCTCTGATTCCTTGATTGAAATGCCCCTTCAAACGACTTGAGAAATGCGTAAGTTAGGGAATTCTTGAAATACTTCTAAAATACTTTCCATCGATATAGCCTGATCGAAGAGATCGCTTCCTGAAAGCCTCGATCATGCAACACGAAAACAGCTACTTTCAAACACCCACGGAGCGTATCACAGATGCTTGTAAGCAACCCATTTTTGACCGCTCGGCAGTCTACAGTCTGTCCAGACTTGTATTCAAGTCAATGTGGACATATTTGAGTCAAATCAACTTTCCAAGTCTAATCCCGTCTATCCATCGCTTCGAGGGCCTACCAGGCCCAAATAGAGGCAAAATGACCAAAATTCCCTTAGGGGCATTGTTCGGTCCAATTCCAAATCAAGCACATCTTTTCAAAGACGGTAAGTCCCCTTTCCAATTGCTTTTTCAATTCTGATTCCAATCCCTCTCTCGAGAAAGTTGATTCCTCGAGATGGTTAGTCTATCAAATCCGGCACGTTTTTCCAAGAAAGTCTTTTCAGAACGATAGGTCCCTTCAAACTTGTCGACCGGGACGAGACCTCAAGCCCCCAAGATGCTAGAACAGTCCACCTTTCGCGCCTACTAGCCCGCAAATGTAGAAATGTCTGTTTCGGCATGCCTTCCGAAAGAGTCAACTTCTTAGGCGCTAAGTCCATTTAGTAGCTTCCCGAGATCAGGCAGTCTCAGGAATGATCGTGAACCGTTAGAGTAGCAGAAGTACTCGCAAGCATCATAACCATCAAAGTAGTAAAAATACTCGTAAATAAATCGATATAAGGATTTGCCAACAGACCCCTGTATCATGGGACCGCCATCAGAGTGGTGGAAACACTCAAAACCCAGGTCAACACCGGTGCCTGCTAGCCCACTTTAGTAAAAAATGACCAAACTGCCCTTAGGGCCATTTTTCGGCACATTTCTTGAGAAAATACCTAAGTCCTCATAACAGTAAGTCCACCCTTCGAACATTGTCTCAAAAGCAATCCGTCATGATTAGGTGTCTTCTAGTCAGTTTTGGGCCAATTCTGAGACTTTCCGGTCAAGATCACCATTTTGCCCCTAGGCATCTGATTGCCCCAGGAACCACACTAGCTCTGGGTATCAAACCGGTAACCTCCCGAGATGCTTTTTATAGTATTCCCAACCTTCCTTCATCTTTCCAGATCATTCCAAGTTAGTTCCGGCAACTCGGTGCGAAATGACCGTTTTGCCCTTGGTGGGCCGATCGTCATTTTTTACCACACTGGCTTTGGGTATCAAACTAGTAACCTCCTGGGACATTCTAAATAATATTCCCAAACCTCGAGTCTTCTTCCGGGACATTTCGAGTCCGTCCCCGCAGTTTTTTAGCCTGATTGACCGTTTTGCCCCTAATGGCTGAGTCAACCCTTCCGACAAATCTTGTCATCCTTTTTCCAGTCCATTACTCCCAAGACCTTATTCTAAGGGTTCCTACCCTTTTTCGGCCTTCCAGGCTATTCTCAGTCCCTTAAATCCTTCTCAGAACTTCCAGAGTCACTCGTAGTGAAGCCAGGCTGAGAATGACATGGTAGTCACTAGTACAAGTGCCCAACTCTTCTAAAGATACGTTACTTGCCGACCTTAAAACTTTGGTCTGGTGCCACTGCAACAGGCGCCAAGTCATTCCTTCATCTATAAATACAGAGTCTTCTCCAACGTGAAAGACGTCCGCAAACTCAGTCTAAAAACCCTATTCTTCGATACGCAAAGCTCGTAGCCTCCCTAAACCCTAGTCTTCCTTAGGTTTTCCAAACCCTAGCCTCCATACACAAACCCTAGCTCTCATCTACTCCTATACACTCATACACACTCTCATATACACTCATATACTAGCCTCAAACCCTACATTGAAGACTTGGATTACTATAACTACGAAGCTTTAAAGATCAAAGACAAACTCTTGAAGACTAAAGTGAAGACCGAAGCAAAACAAGCAAAGCAAAGCACGCAAAGCTAAGCAAAATAAAGAAGACACAAGGTAGGCTTCTTATTTACGTTTACACATCTTTCCCCTCTCTTCTCTCTCCTAACCCACTTAGGTTTTCTTTTATTTTAATCCCCTATCTTCTTCCCCCCTTTCTTGCATGCTTGAAACAAGGGACTTCCCGGTCTATGTGTAGGATTAGGCTATTGGAGAGTCACCATGTCGGGGGCTTTCTTTTAGTCTAATCGGAGACCACGTGGGTTCGGCCCCCTTTATTATGTGGTGAAGCCTTTAACCTTGTATGTTCATGATCCCAACTTAAATTATATATATCATGATCTTGCATTCTTCAAAAATTCGTTTTCAAACTCGTTTTATAAAACTTGCATTAACATCGTTTTGAAACTTGCATCAAAATCTACTTTTTCAAAACTTGCTTTCACAATACAATCGTAAGGTGATTCTAGCCTTTTCGTGGTTAGGGTTGCTTTAGGAAAATGTTACATTTAAGGTGACCAATATGGTCCATATTTTCAAAATCATTATTTTCAAAACCACTATCCTAAAGTGGTTCTAACCTTCTTATGGTTAGAATTGTTTTAGAAAAGTGAGATATTTTATACACATTCTAAAAATTCTCTTCAATCTCCTCCCCAATATCCTTTCCAAAATTGCCTTCTAAAAACTCCCTCAAAAAATCTATTTTTCAAAACATCTTTTTAAACTCCTTTCCAAAACACTCTCCCCAAAATTTACTTTCTAAAAACGTTCCCTAAATCTCTTTTCTAAAAACTCCTTCCAATAATCTCCTTCCAAAAATCCCCTTCCAAAAACTCTCTTTTCAACTTCACTTTCTAAAAACTCCTCGCTAGGATTTCTTTCCAAAAACTCCCTTTCTAAAAACTCACTTTCCAAAAATCTCTTTCCTTAGAGTCCAAATTAAACCCTAGAGCCAACGATTAGGAAACCCTAATTTTCTTTTCAAAAACATAATTTTCAATTTCCTATCTTGTCTCAAAACCTAGGTTTCCAAAATCTCATTTTTACATCTAAATACTAGGTTTCCACAACCTATTTCTACATCAAAACTATAGTGTTCCAAATCCAGGGTTTCTAAAACTTCCCTTTCCAAATCCATGCCAAATCCAATCTTCCCCTTTAGGAAACCAAATCCAACCTCCCGTTTAGGAAACTAGATCCTATCATCCGTTTTTGTAAACAAACTCAAAACACCTCTTTTAGAAACAAAATCCAATCATTTGTTTTAGGAAATAGGAATTTCAATCATTCCAAATGTAATCTTTCCTAATTCAAATCCTTTCTAATTTCATACCTTCCTAAACCTTAGGTTTTCAAACTTTAAACTTTTAAATCTTTCCTTAAACTTTAAGCGTCCAAATCTCTCTTAATTCCATACATTTCCAAATCTCCACTTTCCAAATCTAAATCTTCCAATCTTTCCAAAATTCTAAACTTTCTAAATTTGAATCTTTCCAAATCTAAAATTTTCTAAACTCAAAACTTTCTTACATTCAAAACTTCCCTATTTCAAAACATTCCAAATTTCTAAACTTTCCAACTTTCAAAACATTCCAAATTCAAAACTTTCTAATTTCAAAACTTTCTTAAAACGAAACCTTTCCTAGTTCAAAACCTTTCTTAAAGTGAAACTTTTTTAATCCAAAACTTTCCTAATTCGAAACTTTCCTATAATGAAACTTTCCTAAAACGAAACTTTCCTAATTCAAACATTTCCTAATTTGAATCCTTCCTAAATCCAATCTTTCGTAATCTTCCAAGTCCAACATTCGAATCAAGTCTTTCTTAATCTCAAGTCCTTTCTAAATCTTATATTTCCTAAGTCTAGGTTTCCTAAATTTCTATCTTTCCAAATTAATTTCCTAATCCTTCAATTCCAATTTCCAATCCTCTATTCTAAATTCAAATCAAATCCAAATTCCAATTCAACTTCTTCTTCCATATCGAATCTTCTATTTTCTATTGGACTCTTGTCCAAACTATGACTGACTTGATTCCTCAAAAAGGATACGTAGGTAACCCTCACGGGTGCGGTCAGAAGCTTTTTCCAATTTCCAATTCCATAATTCTTTTCAAATCTCTTTTCTCAAATCAATTTTCAAAATCAAATCAAATCTATCTTTTCAATTTAAATTTCAAAACTATCTTTTCAAATCTCTTTTCTCAAATCAATTTTCAAAATCAAATCAAATCTATCTTTTCAATTTAAATTTCAAAACTATCTTTTCAAATCTCTTTTAAATCAAATCAATTTCTTTTCAAATCTATTTCTAAATCTATTTTCCAACTTTCTTTTCTTGCACTTGCATATCATGCATCACGTCTTTTTAAACTTTTTTTTTTCCAAAGTGGGTAGGATTGGACATTTGTTAGTTGAAGACTGTCATAGGTGAATTTAGGATAAATAGACATGTAGATACCGCAAGGGCGGGGTAGGGTGATGGCTTAGTACGTCTTCTCTACACGTAATTAGCCTCCGAACCTAGAATTACTCTTTTCAAAGACCAAAATGGAGTTTATTTTCAAAAAGGGCTTAATTATTTTCTAAAGGTTGCTAAACAACCCATTTTCTTAAAAACCATCTCTTGAGGAGATATTTTCAAAATCGTTTTCGAAAACCCTAAGTGTAGTCTTTGGATTGTGCTTAGTTTTTAGGTGACATAACTCACCTTAATCAAGTTAGATGCCGACTCTGAATTGTTCTCTAAAAGCCCTTTATTCAAATTAATTTTCAATTCAAACCTAGTTGCACTCATTCATCTAGGAGGGTGAGTTGTAACGAGAGAGTATAGTATTTTTTCCTCTTGTGTGTGTATTCCTCGAGTGCAAAAAATCTGAGCGCGACAGCTAGGGACTCCACTGGGGAGACTTAGAGGGTTAGGTCGTAGCCATGTCTCTTTACCCTTTACCCATGTAGAGTCTTTGATTAACTTGTCCACTTCTATCCACTTTTAATTATCAAAATCAAATTTTCAAAGTTATTTTCAAAAACATGCATTCATATTATCTTGTATTAAGTTTGCCATCCACATACTAACTCTTGCATCTTTGTTTTGTAGGTGTGCTTTTTCTTTAAATTTTATTAACTGTTGTGCATGAATGTGATGAACAGGATGAATGAGAGCTGTTAGGCTCTTTCCTCACTTTCAAAAATCACACACACTGCACGTGCACTTGCATTCTGCATACTTGCATTTTTACCCTAATATGACCCTTCTCGTTAGAAAGGGGGAATGGTATATTGGTTATGGGCAAGATGCTGTGTTAGTTTCTTCGCCTATGGCCTCTTGATGGTTCCCCCGCTCGAAGCACCAACTGATCATGGCATCACCTCGGGCAGTGGGCCTAGGTTTGAAGATCTGGGGATCGAGCCTTTTTAGGATGCATTAGTCAGCCCTCAACCTCATGCTCATATAGACACCTTGCATAGTTGAACCTCTGTTGGATTTAAGACATACGCATCGTTTTCAAAACCATGGAGGAAATGGCGACTGCTCTTATTTTCATTTATACCTGTCTATTCCTATTGTTATAATGGCTGTATTCTTACTGTTATAATGCTTGTGTAACTGCTCATAGATGCATATGTACTTCAACTATATTCTCTCTCCTTATACTCTATGCTTCCATTTTCATGCATTTTATATTCCATGTCAAGATGAGAGTTCCAAGTAACCGAAGTCGTTGGATTCTCATGCACATGATCAACCCAAAGAAAGTGACACCTAGTTCACTCTTCCGTGCATTAAACCTACCCAAACCCTATGGGTTCCTATGTAACCCTAAGGACTCACAACATGCACTTCAATTCATTCCATAAGAGGGGCCCCAATCGCTCTATGCTCACGGAGATAGGGTTGCCAAGAAGACAAGGGGCAATCGATCAACATGGTTTTTCAGCGACTTCATCGACATCAAATCCAGAGAAGGCGAATTCGAAGACTTAAGAGTAGTTCAGGACTTCTTATGTAAAAGTAGATAGGTGAAAGTCCAAAGGAAAATGTTCCCCCTCCTCCCTATAAAATGTATTTCAATTCTTTTGTACCTTAAACCCAAAGTTAAATGTACTTCTTTATTCTCTGTGAATGAATGGATGGATAAACAGATGAATGGATGAAGCTCCCCATCTAATGGTAAAGCATCTGCATACATGCGCAGAAACCCCTATCTCCAAAAGTGAGCCAATACATCATGATTAGTTTTCCTCTTAAATAGGGACACCCTAGGACATGCATTGCATAAAGCTCTCTAAAAAGCAGAAACTGACTTGTGATTTGTGCTTTTGTCTTTTTGTATTTTCCTTTTTAAATACAATAGATCACCCTGCACTGAGTCAACATTGCTCCCAAGAACGGGCAACATCCACCTAGGGATCCCATTATCCCCCGGCAAAGACCATCACTGATGGCTACTAACTCAGAAGAATCGTCTCAAGTTTCTCGAGAAGAGGTCAACGAAATAAGGACCAAGATGGATGAGATGCTCAAACTCATTCAAACTATGGCTATGAAGGATGCTGCTGCAGTCCCATCATCGTCTATGACTTCGTCCAAGGACCCTGAACCAGCTAACCGAAGGATCGTGCTTCAGTTTGACAATGCTGGGAGGAATAAGGAAGATGCCAAAAGGATCAACACTGAAGATGAGGAAACCATATTACTATCACCTACCGCGAAGAAGGCCCCCCTAGATCCTCTCAGTCTGAAAATCCAAGGGCTAGAGGATTTGCTACAAAGTCTCCATGGCCACGACACTTACGGGTTCACTTCCTACAATGAACTCTGTTTCTTTCCTGACCACCCGAGACTTGCTAAGTTCAAAATGCCTGACTTCTAGAAGTATGACGGCACTGGTAACCCCGTCGCTCATCTTCGTCTCTATGCTGGAGTGCTAAGTGGTCACAACAATGATCCAAAACTCCTTATGCAGCTATTCCAACACAGCCTCGCAGGGTCTGCTCTACAATGGTTTGCCCATCTTGACCTAAGAAAGATCACAACTTGGATCGAGCTGGTCAATGCGTTCAAAGCCCAATACCGTCACAACATTGACCTTACTTCCGATCGATGGTCCCTGATGACGATGAGTAAAGGTGAGAAGGAAACCTTTAAAGGATATACCCTAAGATGGAGGGAGGCCGCTGCACAAGTCAATCCCCCGCTAGAAGAAAAGGAGTATGTACAACTGTTTGTGCACACTTTCAAGGTATATACTATGAGAAGCTTTGCACAAGTGTAGGGAAAAGGTTCTCTGAGCTCATCATGCAGGGGGAGATGATATAAAACGGTCTTACGACAGGGAGGATTACAGACCCCTACGCCAAGACTGGAGAAAGTATCGTCGACATAGCCAAGAGAGTGGCTATTGCAAGGGGAACAATCATGAAGGAAACCGAAGTGTCTGCCATCCTACCTGGCCAACCACCCCAATACCAACCGCCATTACAATCACACCCTGTCCTGCCCCTACCCACATTAACCATGCCTGCTCCGACCCCTAACTACGGCCCTGCTGGCATATGACCTAACTTCAATAGAGCTGCCCAACGCACCCGTACCTTTAATACCTTAGCCTGCACCCAAATCGAGGCTTACCATAGCCTTCTGAAGAACAACATCTTGAAGCCCATACCTGCTCATCCTTTGCCAAGCCCTCTACCCCCAACCTTTAATGCCGCCCTTACATGTGAATACCATTCTAATGGCCAAGGGCACGACACCGAAAGCTGCTTCGCTCTCAAGCATAAAACCCAAGACTTGATCGATAATAAGACCATTGATTTGCAGCCGGTAAAACCTACTCCGACCCCCAATGTGACCACTAACCCTTTGTCGGATCACACCGTCAATATGACATTAGTAGAAACGGAAGGCGAGAGAGAGTTCGACGAGCTCGAGGCCGATTGGGAGACCTATAAAGAAGATGACTGGGAGGAGGATCTCCCATTGTGCCCGATTTATCTCTATAACCCTGATGAGGTGCCTGACGCTTCTAACTGGCCCATTGAGGAGCCGATATTCCTGAAGGAAGAGCATATCGAAAGCATAACTGCCGATGGATGAGGTGATGAGTTTCTACACCTGAAGTATGCAGCAGCTGAAAGTCACTTGTTGGAAAACCTTTGGCCCGCGACTAAGTACAACTATGAAGACGTGGGTTGGAGCTAGAAGAGCTAAGAGAACAAACAGAGCCATTCGAGTTAGAAGGAGGTGAACTAGCCATCCTATTTACAGAAGGACCTGTTGCAAAGAATAAGAAAGAGATTAATGAAGCTACTGACTGCACCATCACTGTCGACATGTCCGGAGCTCTAGAAAAAGCCTTCGCCTATCTTGCTCTGGCCAAGGACCTGAATCATGAATGGAGTATCGAAGATGTGGGCATTGTCCCAAGGCCTTACTGAAATGGGTTTTCGTCAAAAGCGTACAAGAGAGGGGTGTTTTCACCCACTTTCTTTCTATCCCTTTTACTTCTTGTCATTAAATTGATGTTTGCATTTTCTTACTACTCAAGAACTTGATGCTTTTCATAAAAATGATGATAATAATCAAATGATAGTCCTTTTATTCATTACTGCTATCTTATATGTCTCTTGTAAATGGTAACTACTTTCTACGCAAGAGGCATATTTTATCTTATGGAATGATCGGACTTGAAGGGATGATAGCATGAGTCAACCACTCGCCAAATGATCAGTTTTCCACAGAGAGAGAGAGAGAGGACAAGGATGAGTGAGGAAACTACCCAAAAGCAACACTTGCAAGACACTGAGGCTAAGCGATGTGCAGCCGGATTTTCAAAATGAAGAGGAGCCACCTTTCATTTCCCTATGTAAAAGAACAAGTGTTTATATTCCCTTTGTTTAACCCTTAGAGCCTTGCAATAAATGAAAATTTTCCTTGTCAACCCCAATCCAAGACTGTCCTCTCCACACTGGGGCAGACAATAGTTGAGAACTCTAGGAATGGTATCTACCTTTATCATGCTAGGATAGTATCGAAAGCTCTATCGATCAAGCAATCCAATTCAAAGTGAAAAGAGGCCCTCATTTCATTTCCCATACAGTAAAAAACAACCCCTTTCCAAACCCGTTGAGCCATTTATCTTCTTTGAGAAAACCCTAACCTAGGGATCACCGCCCACATTGGGTTAGATTGAACCACTAATGAAAAGTTCCAAGAAAAAAGGATGGTAGAATTACTCATTCCATATAAAGGAAAAAAATAAAAAGGACAAAGTGAATGAAAAGAGTTGCCAAGGGGCAAGAGGCCGAAAAAAAATCTAAGGAAAGGCCTAAAGAAAACCATGATTGAGTCATCTTCAAAAGCATAATAAGAAGATCGAAGGAGAACAGAGTCATGTTTATCTCAAAAAGCATATAGAAAGGGTGAAAGAAAAGAGTCGTATTCACCCTGAGAAGTATATTGTAAAAAGCAAGAAGGAAATTTAAAGGTGATCCTAGGTTACAAAGAAACCTAGTAGAAATAATAGGTTCGGGCCTTTACCCTTTCTTGCAAAACCCCAAAACCATGGCCTACATTACAACCCTACTAAAGTCCACTTTGATTGAAAACAGATTGCTTGATCTAAATGAGCTAGATATGCTACCGAAGCTAAAGAAGGATGCTAGCCCTACTGGAAGAAAAATAGTCAAGGATGGTATGGATCTAAACCTTACTGAAAACAACATCGAATTTGAGCCTATATATCCCGTTATTTCTGAAACCCATAACCTAGCCTACATTACGGTCCTAAACAAAGTCTCCTCGGATTGAAAGGACTGGCCACTTATCGCTCTGCTGAAGGTCGGGAAAGCTGTTGTTAAAACCCCGAGCGTCGAGAGTTTCAGCCCAATAACCCCATACACTAACCCTGAAACAGAGAAATCGGAGAGGGTCGGAAAGTTGAGAAATGTGCAAAGTGCTATCATCTAATCAAGGTAAGGTTGAGCCAGTGGAGAGGTTAGACCCCCGAAAAGGAAGGAGTTACCATTCCAAATATATCGAGTTCGACAACACCCTTTGTCATTCTATTAGTAAATGTATTTCTAATATGTGCATACAAAAAAAAAAAATCGCATGAGCTTTGCATAGGACATAACCCCATGTAAAAACAGAAGTCACCAATATCAACTCATGTAATAGATACATAACATCATCATCCATCACATGCATCTGATCATATGCCTAGCTGAAAAGATCATAAATGTCTCTGTCTATCCATGCATCTAAATATCATAATAATCCATCAAAATAAAATTGTTTAACATAAGTAAATCTCAAGAATAGGGGCAAAGAAATATCAGAATCTCCACAAGGGGCATCTATCAAAGGTCAAAGTCAATGTCATATGGATCGAAATCCCCGAAACTCGGCATTGGAGGAGGCGGATAACTACTCGAAGCACCAGCATCCTGCAGAGAAGATAGAACCGAAATCAGCCACATGAAAGAAGAGCTAAACAACAGAAGAGCAAAAAGAAGGAGAGAAAAGACAACATACCCAGCCACCTCCCATCTGAGCTATCCGAGCCGTCAAGGAAGCCACCTCTGCCTGATACTAATCTCGCTCCGTCTGGTATCGATCCCTCTGATCCCTCACAGCAGCAAACTCAGACTGGGGCACATATCCTCCGGCTCGGCGGCAAAAGTCAACCACCTCCTGGCGAATAGCATACCTGCCGACTACTACCTCAAACTAGGTGAAGGCACCGATAGAATGAGCCCCAAAGTGCGCAGCATAATCTGTATCTAGAGGAAGTAAGAACTCGGCACCCGGCTGCCACTCCTGATAGGGGATAGGCACTCCCGCCACCAAGACTCCAAACATATACTCTGGCAGAGCTCCTGCTGATTAGAACTCCTCATGAAACTGCCGCCAGTGTCGCTCTCCTAGATAGGACTCCCAAGTATAATCACTGAGAAAAGTAGCCCTCGATAGGGACAACGGGACCAAGTACTAGCCGTCTCATAATGAACTGATCCAATGAAGGGCTGCCAAGTCACATCTCTCGCCTCAATCAACTCCAGGTTCGCCCGTAGTATCACAAAGTCAGTAATCTCCGATCGCTGGGCCACCCGGTCACTAGCCCACCTCAAGGCACGAGAATAAAAGTCGTCCTCGACAATTGTGGGGCGACGAACAGGCAGATACTCATAGCTCCACCAGACAAAAAAAAGCCAGAAACTAGTCATGCTGCCAACGGGAAGAAGTCCGGACCCGCATCGATCGAAGGAAGTAGCCAAAGGAGAAGGACCCCCAATCCAGCTCAAACAAAGTCCCAAGATCAACTACTATGCTCACCAAACAAAAAGGCACAAGCAACTTATTGTTGTTGCAGAAGCAGCTAAAGATGATGTACAAAACAAGTCACCGTCTCATAATGTCCCACCTGGCAGGCGATGGCTCTGCAGCAAAAGTACGGTCATCCTGACTGAGCCAATAGACTAGAAAGGCAGAATGCTCGGGAGGGGGCAAGCCCAGCAAAATGCAGGCCTCGTCTCTACTAATTGACTGTAAAGTGATCCGTCGGCCGACGAAGGAAAGGCCTGTGATGGTCGCCTAATCCAAGGGGGTGGAACCCAACTCAAAACCAACAAAATGAAAGGTCCCCATCTCCCCAAACCACCTCTCAACAAGCACCAGTACCAAATGCCGGTTTAGGCGGTTAGCCTGTAATCCCATGAAGGCTCCGAAACTGATCTCAGCTAAGAAGGCACGATATGATGGAGCAACCCGCTGCATGGTCACAAAGACCTAATGAACAACCCCTCTAAAATCTGTGTGTACTCGAGGAGGGGGCAAATGTTATCTAGAATATACGCTGGGGTGATAAGCACGATCCCCGAGCGGTGGGATGTTCGGTACCTCCAGGTCACCCAAAATCAGCATATGTCTGCCTATGTCTAGAGGGGGCCCTCCCATAACCGGTCACCTGATCCCCAAGACCCGGTACCTCCTCTTCAGCACCAATCTCCTTTGCAAAGGCTTGCTCAACTAGAGGAAAGGGATCCACAGGTGATCTACTCCACTGTCCGCTCTGACTGGAAGAGGCCCGTCCGGTAGACCGTCGGCTACCTCTGGATCGACTGGAACCGTCGGTGGAATCTGTCCGAGCCGCCTTCCCCGAGCAACATCTCCTCTTAGAACCATCATCACCCATGTCTGCCATCCTGAAAAGTTAAGCCAAAGTAAGAGGTGTTAATATACAATATATGCAGATAAATAATAATAAAATAAAATAAATAAATACTAAAAACAAACAATAAATAATAATAAAAAGATTTTAAATGATGAGTCAAAACAAATTTCCTACACCTTTTGATTTTCCAACTTCAAGTCAAATCCCAAGGGTTTTCTGTCTTTTTCCTTCAAAAAGATTTTATTTCTAAACCTTTTTCAACTTTTTCCCTGATTTCTAAAAATTTCGATAGAGTTTTGTTTAAAAATGGTCCATACAACACCCACGACATCAACACAAAATACAGACCGTGCACTTCACAATATTACAATCACAAGACATCAGCACTCGCGCACACTTTTTAATTGTTCAAAATTTTAAAAACACATGTTTTATTTTTCCAATAATTCAATGGTTTTCAAAAATGTCTTAAAATTCCTCAAAATCATTTCAAATGTTTTCTAAAAAATTCCCTAATTTTTCCAAATTTTAAACTCAAAAAATTTCATCAATTTCTTAAGTGTTCTTAATTTTCCTAATTTTTTAAATATTTTTCTATTTTTGAAAAATCAAAAATTCATCAAGTTTTCAAAAAATCATGAAACTTTACACGGTTACTAAACACGTTTTTCTAAGGCACATGGCATAAAAATCAAGCCAAAAAACTCAACACCCAAGTCTGTAGGAACAAACTTCCAATTCCTGCAGAAAACCCTATTCACATAATCACATAAAATCACTCAAATTCAGTCCAACAAACACCAAAATGCAAAAATAACATTACCATAATGTTCAAAACATGTCAAAACATCAATTTCCACTATTCACATGACTTAAACGGAATTCTACACACCAAAATCAACAGAAAACTGAAAACTCATCTCTTGGAGTTCTCCGGCGAAATCTTCTCTTCCTGCGGCTCTTCCGGCAACGTGGTCTACTCTCGGCCATCACCCGTGATCCTTAGGTAGTGCTCTATCAATGTCCAAGTCGGTTTCCTTGCAATGTCTCCCAAATTTGCGAAAATCTTCCAAAATCCCACAAGTGTTCGAACCAAAAAATTTTCTGGTTTTGCTCCCAGGCCTAGCACCACTAGTAGTGGCGCGAAGCCAACTTTGCCAAAGGCGCCACTCCTAGTGGCGCCAGTTGCCAATTCTGGGCAGTTTTGCCCTTTTACCCTCCAAAACTTGATTTCAAAGGCCTTTTGGGCCCAATATCCATTTCCAAACCCCCGTATTCCAAAATTTTCAAAGCTCGTCCTTTCAACGTCCTCACGATCAACATGGGACTCATACTTTATCATTTTCTGTCTACGACAAGCAAAGACAGAAAAAGAGGGGCAGCTGTAAGAACCCCATTTTTGACCGCTCGATAGTCTACAGTTTGTTCAAACTTGTATTCAAGTCAATGTGGACATATTTTGAGTCAAATCAACTTTCTAAGTCTAATCCCGTCTATCCATCGTTTCGCGGGCCTATCAGGCCCAATTAGAGGCAAAATGACCAAAATGCCCTTAGAGGCATTGTTCGGTCCAATTTTAAATCAAGCACGTCTTTCCGAAGGCGGTAAGTCCCCTTTCCAATTCTTTTTCCAACTCTAATTCCAATCTCTCTCTTGAGAAAGTTGATTCCTCGAGACGGTAAGTCTGTTCTGTCCAGCACGTTTTTCAAAAAAAGTCTCTCCGGAACGGTAAGTCCCTTCAAACCTGTCGACCGAGACGAGACCCCAAGTCCCCTAGATGGTAGAATGGTCCACCTTTGGCGCTTGCTAGCCCGCCAGTGCAGAAATGTCCGTTTCGGCACGCCTTTTGAGATAGTTGACTTATTAGGCGCTGAGTCCATTTAGACGCTTCCTGAGATCATGCAGTCTCAGGAATGATTGCGACCCGTCAGAATAGTGGAAGTACTCGCAAATATCGCAACCATCAGAATAGCGGAAATACTCGCAAATAGGTCGATATAGGGAATTGCTAACAAACCGCTATATCACGGGACCATCGTCAGAATGGCGGAAACACTCAAAATTCAGATCAACACCGGTGCCTGCTAACCCACTTCAGTGAAAAATGACCATTTTCTGGCACGTTTCTCGAGAAAATACCAAAGTCCTCAGAACAGTAAGTCCACCCTTCCAAGATTGTCTCAAAAGCAATCTGGCACGATTAGGTGCCTTCTAGTTAGTTTTGGGCCAATTTTGAGACTTTTCGATCAAGATGACCATTTTGCCCTTACGCATCCGAATCATAGTTGCACGGAAACCTATTTTGGGGACTGAAATGCATTTTCAAGACTGGTATGAAATTTGTTTCAAAAATTTGGGGAAACGTTTTGGAAACGCGGGGCAAACCTTTCGGAAACTTCTGGGAAACATTTGGGAAACTTGTACAAAACTCTTTGGATACTTAACGGAAACTCTTGGGAAACGTTTGAGAAACTCTTGGAAAACTCTTTGGAAACTTAAAATGTTAATTTTTATAAATTTTTTCCCTCAAGTTCTAACTAAGTATCTATGAAATTATTTATATAGGTTTCCACTAAGTTTCCCAAATGTCTCCACTAAGTTTCCCCAAGGTTTCTACTAAGTTTCCCAAAGGTCTCCACTACGTTTTTTAAAAGTCTCATTTGAGTTTTGGAAAACTTTCCTATTAAGTTTTCCAATCATTTCCCGCTTCCCGTTTTCCCTTATATTTTTTGGTCGCGCTTCCCGCTTTCATTTCCCCTAACATCTTCTACTTCCACTTCCCATTTCGGCAACTATGATCTGAACGCCCCGGGAACCACACCGGCTGTGTGTATCAAACTTCTAACCTCCCGAGAATGCATTTTATAGTATTATCGACCTTCCTTTATCTTTTCGGATCATTCCGAGTCAGTTCTAGCAAACCTGGTGCGGAATGACTGTTTTGCCCCTGGTGAGTCGATCGTCTTTTCCGACCACACCGGCTCTGGGTATCAAACTGGTAACCTCCTGAGACATTCTAAATAATGTTCCCAAATCTCAAGTCTTCTTCTAGGACATTCTGAGTCCATCCCGACAGCTTTCTGGCCCGATTGACCGTTTTGCCCCTAATGGCTTGGTCAACCCTTCTGACAAATCTTGTCATCCTTTTTCAAGTCCATTTCTCCCGGGACCCTATTCTAAGGGTCCTTGCCCTTTTTCAGCCTTCTAGGTCATTCCCGGTCCCTTAAATCTTTCCCGGACCATCCGGAGTCACTCTTAGTGAAGCCAGGTTGAGAATTACATGGTAGTCACTAGTACAGGTGCCCAAATCTTCTGAAGATACGTTGCTTGCCGACCTTAAAACTTTCCTAACTGGCTGGCACCACTTCAATGAAAACTTTGGCCTGGCGCCACTGCAACAGGTGCTAGGTCATTCCTTTGTCTATAAATATAGAGCCTCCTCTAGCGTGAAAGAGGTCCGCAAACTCAAAGCCTATTCTTCGATACGCAGAGCTCGTAGCCTCCCTAAACCCTAGTTTTCTTTAGGCTTTCCAAACCCTAGCCTCCATACACAAACCCTAGGTCTCATCTACTCCTATACACTCATGCACACTCTCATATATACTTATACACTGGCCTCAAACCCTCCATTGAAGACTTGGATTGCTACAACTAGGAAGCTATGAAGATCGAAGACAAACTCTTGAAGACCGAAGTGAAGACCGAAGCAAAACAAGCAAAGCAAAGCGTGCAAAGCTAAGTAAAATAAAGACGACACAAGTTAGGCTTCTTATTTACGTTCACGCATCTTCCCCCTCTCTTCTCTCTCCTAACCCACTTGGATTTTCTTCTATTTTAATACCCCATCTTCTTCCCCCCCTTTCTTGCATGCTTGAAACAAAGGGACTTCCCGGTCCATGTGTAGGATTAGGCTATTGGAGAGTCACCGTATCGGGGTCTTTCTTTTAGTCTAACCCGAGACCACGTGGGTTCGGCCCCCTTTATTATGTGGTGAAGCCTTTAACCTTGTATGTTCACAACCCCAACTTGCTTTGTGCATATCATGATATTGCATTCTTCAAAAATTCGTTTTCAAACTCGTTTTTCAAAACTTGCATTAACATCGTTTTGAAACTTGCATCAAAATCTTCTTTTTCAAAATCACAATCCTAGGGTGATTCTAACCTTTTCATGGTTAGGGTTGCTTTAAGAAAGTGTTACATTTAAAGTGACAAATATGGTCCATATTTTCAAAATCGTTGTTTTCAAAACCACTATCCTAAAGTGGTTCTAACCTTCTTATGATTAGAATTGTTTTAGGAAAGTGAGATATTTTATACACTTTCTAAAAAATTCTCTTCAATCTCCTCTCCAATTTTCTTTCCAAAATTGCTTTCTAAAAACTCCCTCCAAAAATCTATTTTTCAAAACATCTTTTTAAACTCCTTTCCAAAACACTCTCCTCAAAATTTACTCTCTAAAAACATTCCCTAAATCATTTTCCTAAAAACTTCTTGGAACAATCTCCTTCCAAAAATCCCCTTCCAAAAACTCTCTTTTCAAATTCACTTTCTAAAAACTTCTCTCTAGGATTTTCTTCCAAAAATCTTGCTTTCTAAAAACTCATTTTCCAAAAATCTCTTTCCTTAGAGTCCAAGTTAAACCCTAGAGCCAATGATTAGGAAACCCTAATTTTCTTTCAAAAAACATAATTTCCAATTTCCTATCTTGTCTCAAAACCTAGGTTTCCAAAATCTCATTTTTACATCTAAATCCTAGGTTTCCAAAACCTATTTTCTACATCAAAACTATAGTGTTCCAAATGTAGGGTTTCTAAAACTTCCCTTTCCAAATCTATGCCAAATCCAATCTTCCTCTTTAGGAAACCAAATCCAACCTCCCGTTTAGGAAACTAGATCATATCCTCTGTTTTTGGAAACAAAATCAAAACACCTTTTTAGAAACAAAATCCAATACTTTGTTGTAGGAAATAAGAATTTCAATCCTTCCTAATTTCATACCTTCCTAAACCTTAGGTTTCCTAACGTTAAACTTTTGAATCTTTCCTTAAACTTTAAGCATCCAAATCTCTCTTAATTCCATAAATTTCCAAATCTAAATCTTCAAATTTTTTCAAAATTCTAAACTTTCTAAATTCGAATCTTTCCAAATATAAAATTTTCTAAACTCAAAATTTTCTTACTTTCAAAACTTCCCTATTTGAAAACATTCCAAATTCTAAACTTTCCAATTTCAAAACTTTCTTAAAACGAAACCTTTCCTATTTCAAAACCTTTCTTAAAATGAAACTTCCTTAATCCAAAACTTTCCTAAAATGAAACTTTCCTAAAACGAAACTTTCCTAATTCGAACCTTTCCTAATTTGAACCCTTCCTAAATCCAATCTTTCCTAGTCTTCCAAGTCCAACATTCGAATCAAGTCTTTTTTAATCTCAAGTTCTTTCTAAATCTTATATTTCCTAAGTCTAGGTTTCCTAAATTTTTATCTTTCCAAATCAATTTCCTAATCCTTCAATTCCAATTTCCAATCCTCTATTCTAAATTCAAATCAAATCCAAATTTCAATTCAACTTCTTCTTCCTTATCAAATATTCTATTTTCTATCGGACTCTTGTTCGAACTACGACTGACCTGATTCCTCAAAAAGGATACATAGGCAACCCTCATGGGTGTGGTCATAACCTTTTTCCAATTTCCAATTCCATAATTCTTTTCAAATCTCGTTTCTCAAATCTATTTTTAAAATCAAATCAAATCTATCTTTTCAATTTCAATTTCAAATCTATCTTTTCAAATCTCTTTTAAATCAAATCAATTTCTTTTCAAATCTATTTCCAAATCTATTTTTCAACTTTCTTTTCTTGCACTTGTATATCATGTGTAAGCACTCCATTTTTGACCACTCGGCAGTCTACACTCCGTCCAGACTTATAGTCAGATCAATATGAACGTATTCCAATCAAAACCAACTCTCTAAGTCTCAATCCCGTCTGTCTTCGCTTCGCGGGCCCACCAGGCCCAAATAGAGGCAAAATGACCAAAATGCCCTTAGGGGCATTGTCCTTTCCAATTCCAATCCCTCTCTCGAGACAGTTGATTCCTCGAGACGGTAAATCTACTCCAATCAGACATGTCTTTCCAAAGATTGTAAGTCCCCTTTCCAATTCCAAATCAGGCATGTCTTTCCGAAGATGATAAGGCCCCTTTCCAATTCTAATCCCTCTCTCGAGATAGCTGATTCCTCGAGATGGTAAATCTACTCCAATCAGGCACGTCTTTCCAAAGATGGTAAGTCCCCTTTCCAATTCCAAATCAGGCACGTCTTTTCGAAGACGATAAGACCCCTTTCCAATTCCAAATCCCTCTCTCAAGACAGTTTAATCCTCGATACGGTAAATCTACTCCAATCAGGCACGTCTTTGCGAAGACGATAAAACCCCTTTCCAATTCCAATCCCTCTCTCATGACAGTTGATTCCTCAAGACGATCCAATGCGTTTTTCAAAGAAAATCTCGTCGAAATGGTAAGTCCCTTTAAACCTATCGACCGGGACGAGACCCCAAGTCCCCTAGATGGTAGAACGGTCCACCTTTGACGCCTACTAGTCCGCCAATACAGAAATGTCCATTTAGGCACGCCTTTTGAGAAAGTAGCTTCTCAAGTGCTAAGTCCCCTTTAGCAGTTTCCCGAGATCAGGCAGTCTTGAGAATGATCGCGAACCGTTAGAGTAGCGGCAATACTCGCAAACATCACAACCTTTAGAGTAGCGAAAATACTCGCAAAGAGGTCGATATAGGGTATTGCCAACAAACCCCTATATCACGCGACCGCCGTCAGAGTGGCGGAAACACTCAAAACCCAGGTAAACACCGGTGCCTGCTAGCCCACTTCGGTGAAAAATGACCAAACTGCCCCTTGGGCATTTTCCAACATGTTTCTCGAGAACATACCTAAGTCTTCAAAACAGTAAGTCCAACCTTCTAAGATTGTCTTGAAAGCAATCCAGCATGATTAGGTGCCTTCTAGTCAGTTTTGGGCCAATTCCGAAACTTTTCAGTTACAATGACCATTTTGCCCCTAGGCATCCGAACGCCCCGGGGACCACACCGGCTCTGGGTATCAAATTGGTAACCTCCTGAGAATACTTCCTATAGTATTCCCGACCTTCCTCTACCTTTTCGGCTCATTCTGAGTCAGTTCCGGCAAACCCAGTACAAAATGATCGTTTTACCCCTAGTGAGCCGGTCTCCTTTTCCGACCACACCGGCTCTGGGTATCAAACCGGTAAACTCCCAAGAATGCTTCCTATAGTATTTTCAGCCTTCCTTTATCTTTCCGGATCATTCCGAGTCAACTCCGGCAAACCCATTACAAAATGACCGTTTTGCCCTTGGAGGGTCGGTCGCCTTTTTCGACCACACCAGCTTTGGGTATCAAACCAGCAACCTTTTGGAACATTCTCTATAATATTTCCAAATCTCGAGTCTTCTTTCGGGACAGTCTGAGTCCGTCCCAACAGCTTCCCGATCCGATTAACCGTTTTGCCCCTAAAGGTTCGGTCAATCCTTCTGACGCATCTTATCCTCATTTTCCAAGTCAAATACCTTCAGGGACACTATTTGAAGTGTTCCTGCTCTTTTCCGGCCTTCCGGGTCATTCCCGGCCTCTTCAAATCATTCCCGAACTTTTTGGAGTCACTCCTAGTGAAGTCAGGCTAAAAATTGCATGGTAGTCACTACTACAGGCGCCTAAATCTAGTCAAAGATACGTTGTTTGTTGACTTACAAACTTTCCTAACTTAATGGCACCACTAGTAGTGGTGCCAAGCCAAAAAATGGCCTGGAGTCACTCATAGTGGCTCCAAGAGGAATTTTGCCCTGACGCCACTACAACAAGCACCAAGTCTATCCCATCTCTATAAATACATAGCGTCTTCCAACGTGAAGGAGGCCTGTAAACTCAGTCTAAAAACACCAATAGTCGATAATAGAGCTTGCACACTCCTAAAACACTAGCTTCCCTAGGTTTTCCAAACCCTAGCCACCATACACAAACCCTAGCCTTATATACACTCATACACACCCCTACACACTTATACACTAGCCTCCAACCCTCCATTGAAGACTTGAATTCTTGCAACTGCGAAGATTTAAAGACCGAAGATGAGCCCTCAAAGATCAAGACTGAAGTGAAGCGAAGACCAAAGAAAAGCAAGGCACGCAAAATAAATTAGACACAAGGTAGGTTTTCGTTTTACGTTTCTGCACTTCCCCCCTCTCTCTTCTCTCTCCTAACCTACTTGGGTTTTCTCTATTTTAATCCCCTATCTCTTCCCCCCCCCCCCCCCCATTCTTTGCATGCTTGAAACAAGGGTACTCCCGGTCCACGTGTAGCATTAAACTATTGGAGGGTCACCGTGTCGGGGTCTTTCATTTAGGCTAACTGGAGATCACGTGGGTTTGGCCCCCTTGATTATGTGGTGAAGCCTTAACCTTGTATGTTCACGACCCCAAATTTGTATTGTGCATATCATGATCTTGCATCTTCAAAAAATCATTTTCAAACTCGTTTTCAAAGTTTGCATTCAACTTGTTTTCAAAATTGCATCAAAATCTCATTTTTCAAAATTTGTTTTCAAAATCACAATTCTAAGGTGATTCTAGCATTTCCATGACTAGGGTTGCTTTAGGAAAGTGTTACATTTAAAGTGACTTTTATGGTCCATATTTTTAAAATCTTGTTGTTTTCAAAACCACTTTCTTAAAGTGGTTCTAACCTTCTTATGGTTAGAATCGCTTTAGGAAAGTGAGACGTTTTTATACTTTCCAAAAAGTTCTCTCTTCAAAAGTCTTTTTTCAAAACCCTCTTTTTCAATACATTTTCAAAAAACTCTTCTTTCTAAAATTGCTTTCTAAAAACTTCCTCCAAAATTCTATTTTCCAAAACTTCTTTTTTTAAACCCCTTTCCAAAACACTCTCTCCAAAATTCACTTTCTAAAAACACTCCTTAAAAATCTTTCTAAAAACTCTCTCCAACAATCTTCTACCAAAAATCTTTCTAAAAACTCTCCTTCCAAAATCTTCCCTCTAGAAACTCCTTTCTAGGATTTCTTTCCAAAACACTCTCCCCAAAAACACACTTTCCAAAAACTCTTTTTTTAAAGTCTCTTTCCAAAAACTCTATCTTTCCAAAAACTCCTCTGTAGGACTCCCTTCTAAAAATCTTTGTTTCCAAAAATGCACTTTCTAAAAAAAATTCTTTTTCTTGATGCCTAAATCAAGCCCTAGAACCCACAATTAGAAAACCCTAATTTTCTTTCCAAAAACATGATTTTCAAACTTGCCTTATAACCTAGGTTTCCAAAACCTTTTGTTTTCTACATCAAAACTATACATATTTCCAAAACTTATTTTCTACATCAAAGCTATAGTCTCCCCGAATCTAGAGTTTCTAAAACTTCCTTTTCCAATTCCTTGTCAAATCAAATCTTCCCGTTTCGGAAACTAGATCTAATCCCCCGTTTTTGGAAACAAAACCAAATCTTCACTTTTAGAAAAAAAATCCAATCCCTTCCTAATCCAAATCTTTCCTAGTTTAATTCCTTCCTAATCTTCTACTTCCCTAAATTTTAAGTTTCCAAAACTTGAACATAACAACCTTTCCTAATCTCAAGATTTTCTAAAACTTAAACTCTAAAACTTTCTAAATCCTAAACTTTCTAAATTTCAAATCTTTCCAAATTCGAAACTTTCCAAATTCAAAACTTTCTAAACCCAAATCTTTCTAAAATCCGAACTTTCCTAAACTTCAAATATTCCTAAATCTAAACTTTTCTAAACTCAAAACTCTCTTACTTTCAAAACTTTCCTAATTCAAAACATTTCTAAATTCAAGACTTTCCTATTTCAAAACCTTTCTTAAAATGAAACTTTCCTAATTTCAAAACTTTCCTAAGTTGAAATTTTCTTAATTCAAAACTTTCCCAAGTTGAAACTTTCCTAATTCCAAAACTTTCCTAAAATGACACTTTCCTAATCCGAATCTTTCCTAAATTCCAAGCTTTCCTAATCTTCCAAGTTCAATATTCAAGTCAATTCTTTTCCAAAATCTTTCCAAGTCAAACCCAATCCTTCTTTTCTAAGTCCTTAAGTCAAGGTTCTCTAAAACCAAGTCTTTCAAAACCAATCTTTTCAAATCTTCCAATCAAAGTGCAATCTTTGAATCTTCCAACCCAATTCCCAATTCAATCTCTTTCTTCCAAATCAACTCTTCTATTTTCAATCAGACTCTTGTCTAAACTATGACTGACCTGATTCCTCCAAAAGGATACGTAGGCAACTCTCATGAGTACGGTCTCCACATTTTTCAAATTTCCAATTCCATAACTTCTTTCAAATTTTAAATTCCACCATATTTTTCAAATCTCAAATTCCACAACATTTTTCAAATTTCTATTTCTACAACTTCTTTCCTGTCTCCAATCCTACAAATTTCTTCAAGTTTCCAATTTCATGATCTATTTCTATTTTCAATCTTCAATTTCAATTTTCAAAAACCTTTTTTTTCAAATTCAAACTTCTATCTCTTTCTTTTCATATCAAATCAATTTCTTTCCAAATCTATTTTCTAACTCTCTCATCTTGCACTTGCATATCATGCATCATGTTTTTCTAAATATTCTTTTCTAAAGTGGATAGGGTTGAACATTAGTTAGTTAAAGACTCTCATAGGTGAATCTAGGGTAGATTGACATGTAGGTACCGAAATGGCGGGGTAGGGTGATGGCTTAGTGCGATTTCCCTACACGTAACCAATCTCCGAACATAGATCGCTGTTTTCGAGAGACCAAAGCAGAGTTATTTTCAAAAAGGGCTTAAATGTTTTTCAAAGGTTGCCAAACAACTTGTTTTTCTTAAAAACCCTCTTTTGAGGAGATATTTTCAAAATCGTTTTTCAAAAACCCAAAGTGTAGTCTTTGGATTATTCTTAGTTTTTAGGTGACCTAACTCACCTTAATCAAGTTAGGTGGCGACTCCAAACATTTTCTAAAAGCCCTTTATTCAAATCTATTTTCAATTCAAACCTAGTCGCACTCATTCTTCTAGGAGGGTGAGTTCTAACGAGTATAGCATTTTTCCCGCTTGTGTGTGTATTCCTCGAGCGCGAAAAATCTGGGCGCGACAGCTGGCGACTCCACTGGGGATACTTAGAAGGTTAGGCCGTAGTCATGTCTCTTTACCCTTCACCCACGTAGAGTCTTCAATTAACTTGGTTCAATCCTATTCACTTTAAATTTTCAAAACCAAATTTTCAAAATTGTTTTCAAAAAAAAAAAAAAGAAAAAAACATGCATTTATTCATATTATCTTGTATTAAGTTTGCCATCCACATACTAACTCTTGCATTTTTTTATTTTGTAGGTGCGTTTTTTGCTTAAGTTTTATTAACTGCTATGCATGAATGTGATAAACAGGATGAATGTGAGTTATTAGGCTCTTTTCTCCACTTTTAAAAATCACACACACACACACACTGCATGTGCACTCGCATTCTGCATACTTGCATTATTACCCTAATATGTCCTTTCTAGTTAGAAAGCGGGAACGGTATATTGGTTGTGGGCAAGATGCTGTGTCAGTTTTTTCGCCTACGGCCTCTTAATGGTTCCCCTGCTCGGATCACCAACCGATCATGACACCACGTCGGGGAGTGGGTCTAGGTTTGAAGATCCGGGGACCGAGTCTTTTTAGGACACATTAGTCAACCCTCAACCTCATACTCATATAGGCACCAATCATAGCCGAACCTCTGCCAGATTTAAGACACGAGCACCATTTTCAAAACCACGGAGGAAAGGGCGACTGCTCTTACTTTCATTTATACCTGCTTATGCCTGCTGTTATACTGACTGTATTCTTACTATTATAGTGCCTGTCTAGCTGCTCATGCGTGCATGTTTACTTCAGCTGTATTTCCTCTCCTTATACTCTATGCATCCATTTTCATACATTTCATATTCCATGTCAAGACAAGAGTTCCAAGTAACTCAAGTCACTGCATTTTCATGCATAGGATCAACCCATTGAGAGTGATACCAAGGTAACTCTCCTTTGCATTAAACCTACCCAAACCCTAACGGTTCCCACATAACCCTAAAGGACTCATGGCATGTATATCAATCCATTCCATAAGAAAGGCCCCAATCCCTCCATGCTCACGGAAATAGGATTGCCAAGAAGACAAGGGGTAATCGATCAACATGGTCTCCTCTTAGCGACCTCCTCAACATCAAATCCAAAGAAGGCAAATCCAAAAACTCAAGAGTAGTTTAGGTTTTTCCTTTGTAAAAGTAGATAGGTGGAATTCCAAGGGAAAATGTTCCCCCTCCCTCCTATTAAAATGTATTTTAATTATTTTGTATCTTAAACCCAATATTTAATGTACTTCTTTACTTTTATGAATGAAGGCATGGATGGCTGAAGGTTCCTACTTAACGGTAAGGTATCCGCATACAGGGGCAAATCTCCTATCTCCAAAAGTAGACCAATACATCATGATTAGTTTCCCTCCTAGATAGGGGCATCCTAGAACACGCATTGCATAAGGACTTGTCAGGATAAAACACTGACTCTTTTCCTTTGTTGGTTTCAGGTACCTCCCCTCGTTCCCCCTGTCATTAAGTCCAAAAGCTCAGAAACGCTCATGGAGTCACTCACACTCTACACCTAAACTCTACTACTAGCAGAAGCGAAAGGAGTCAGACACAGGATGACTAAAATGGAAGGCATGCTTTCTTCACTCTTATCCCATACACCCTATGAGCAAGCAGAGTCCTCGCAGGCCCAAACCCATAATGGACGGAAAAGGATGAAGAAGGAAGACCATGACCATGCAACCACCATTGCTTACCAAGGACTTCCCCAAGCCGAGGGCCTTGCTCGGATGCCTTCCAAACCAACCCCTAACCAAACACAAGGATTATATAACCTCCCCTTCGGATATCAACCCAACCCATTTGGCCCTGCCACCAAAAATTGTCCAATTTTGAAATATAGAACCCGAAGCCCGTTCAATTCCCGAACCATCAACCCAGTTGTGACCTCACCAAAGCTCGGTCCCCAATCATCAAAAATATCTGCAACACCTCCTCGACCTAGGCAAACAAGTGGGAAAAAGCGGACGTTTACTAAACTCGCGTGCTCACAAACCGCGGCCTATTTTGGCCTCTTAGCAGCGGGATATCTAAAACCTATACTTGCCTGACCCCAGCCCAATCCTCAGCCTCATTACTTCAAATTTGCAGCAAGCTGTAAGTATCATTCAAATAGCCAGGGACATGACACTGAAGATTGTTTGACCCTCAAGCATAAGATTCAAGACCTGATAGATAACAAGATCATTAGGCTACAACCAGCAAATCCTTCTTCGAACAGCCTTACAGGCTCTCCACTGGACCACAGCGTCAACATCGTTACAAAGTTTGGTAACAACAAGGTTTGCTTTGCTGCATGCCAAGACATATATTACAAGGATAGGGAAGAAATGGAATGCGACGATATGGAACAAAGTTGTACTCGGTTACGATGCAACCCCGATAAAATGCCGACCCCCGAAGACGAACTCGCATATGAATCTATGAAGAAAATTGACCAAGAGCTGTCCAAACTAGGTAATAAAAATCTCCCATTGTGTACACCTGAGGAGCACCCAGCATCGACTGGAGGCCAGAGCAAAAAACCTCGGGCTCCACCTATCAAGCTGGACGAGGACAAGTTGCCCAAGTGGTTTGTTAGAGAAACTCCGGAGCAAACAAATGAAGACAAGATGGTCAAGAAAGCTGACAATTACATCATCACCGCCAACTCACTTGGAACTCCAGGAGAACCATCTACCTATCCTGCCTTGGTTGAAAATCTCAACTGTGGATGGAATGCAGACGAGGGAATTATTCCAAGACCTTACTGAAAAATGGGTTCCTTGCAAAAGTGTACAAGAGAGGGGTGTTTTCATCCACTTTCTTTCTATCCCTTTTACTTCATGTCTTTAAATTAATGCTTGCATTCCCTTATTGCTTAAGAACTCTATGCTTTTCATAAGAAATGATGATAATAATCACATAATAATCTTTTATTCCATCACGGTTGTCTTATCTTCTCTTGGGAATGGTAGCTACTTTCTATACAAGGGGTATGGTGTATCTTATGGAATGGTCCAACTTGAAGGGATGATAGCATGAGTTAACCACTCACCAAATGATCAGCTTTCCAGAGAGAGAGGGGATAAGGATGAGTGAGGATACTACCCAAAGGCAGCACTTGCAAGACTCTGAAGCTAAGCGATGTGTGACCAGTATATCAAAGTGAAGAAGAGCCATCTGTCACTTCCCCATATATAAATAAAAGGAATAAATCACTAAATAAATAAACAAATATGCTCATATTTCTTTTGTTTAACCCCTTGAGCCTCACAACAAACGAAGTTTTCTTTGTCAACCCCGATCCAAGACTGTCTTCCCCATACTGGGGCAAACAACTGTTAAGAACTCTAGAAGTGGTGTCCACCTCTATCATGCTAGGATAGTGTCAAAAGCTCTATGGATCAAGCAATCTAATTCAAAGTGAAGAGAGACCCTCATTTCATTTCCTATACAGTCAAAAGCAACCCCTTGCCAAACTTGTTGAGCCATCTATCCTTTTCTCGAGAAAACCCCAACCTAGGGATCACCGCCCACATTGGATAAATTGAATTGCCAAGGCAAAGGCCTAAGGAAAAAGGGTCGAAGGATTATTCATTTCATGAAGGAATAGAAAGAAAAAGCAAAGGAAAGGAGTCGCCAAGGGGCAAGAGGCCAACAAAAAAAAAAAAAAAACGTTTAAGGAAAGGTCTAAGAATATCATGATTAAGTCATCTTTAAAAGCATAATAAGAGAATCTTAAGAAAAGAAAGTCATGTTTATCTCAAAAGGCATATAGAAAGGGTGAAAGAGCAAGGTCATTTTCATCCTGAGAAGTCGTGTAAAAAGCAAGGAGAAAATTCAAAGGTGATCCTAGGTTACAAAGAAACCCAGTAGAAACAATAGGTTTGAGCCTTTACCCTTTCTTGCAAAACCCCGAAGCCATGGCCTACATTACAACCTTATTAAAGTCCACTCTAATTGAAAATGGATTACTTGATCTAAATGAGTTGAACACGCTGCCAAAACCAAGAAGGATGTTAGTCTTACTGAGAAAATAGTCAAGGACAGTATGGATCTAAACCCTACTAAAAGCAATGTCGAATTTGGGCCTATATATATCATGTTGTTTCGAAAACCCCATAACCTAGCCTACATTACAGTCCCAAGCAAAGTCTCCTCGGATTGAAAGGATTAGCCAGTTATTGCTCTACCAAAGGTCAGGCAAGCGGTCGCTAAAACCCCGAGAGTCGAGAGTTTTAGCTCAGTAACCCCATACACTAACCTCGAGGCAGAGAACCGGAGGCGATCAAAAGGTTGAGAAAGGTGCGAAGTGCTATCATCCGATCAAGGTAGGGTTAAGCCAGAAGAGAGGCTAAATCCCCGAAGAGGAGGGAGTTACCATTCCCAATACTACAAGTCTAACAGCACCCTGTGTCATTCTATTAACATATTTGTAACCTGTGCATATGTTTAAAAAAAAAAAATCAGCATAGGATTTGCACACATAGGATATAACTCCCTGTAAAAAATAGAAGTCACCAACATCAACTCATATAATAGATACATAACATCATCATCCATCACATGCACATGATCATATACCTAGCTGGAAAAAAAATCAATCATAAATTTCTTTGTCTATCCATGCATTTGAATATCATAAATATCCATCGTTGTACATAGCTTACCAAACACAACTGTCTAACATAACTACAACTTAGGGACAAGGGGCAAAAGAAGATTAGAGTTTCCACGAGGGGCATCTATCACAGGTCAAAGTCGATATTATCTGGATCAAATTCCCCGAAACCCGGCATCAGAGGAGGTGGATAACTACTCGAAGCACCGCCATCCTGCAGGGAGGATAGAACCGAGATCAGCGGCATACAAAAAGAACTAAGCAACAGCAGAGCAAGAAGAAGCAAAGAAAGAATAACATACCCCGCCACCACCTAGCTAAGATAACCGAGCTTTCAGGGAAGCTACCTCGGCTTGGTACTGATCCTACTCCATCTGATAATGATCGCTCTAGTCTCTCATAGCAGTGAACTCAGCTTAGGGCACATATCCTCCAGCTCGGCGCCACAAGTCAACCACCTCCTAGCCAACAGCGTACTTGCCGACCACTACCTCAAACCGGGTGAAGGCACCGACTGAATGAGCCCTAAAGTGCGCAGCATAATCTGTATCTAGAGGAAGCAAGAACTTGGCACCTAGCTGATGCTCCTGATAAGGGATAGGCACTACCGCCACCAGGGCTCCAAACATATACTCTGGTGGAGCTCCTACTGATCGGAACTCCTTATGAAACTGCCGCCAGTGTCGCTCTCCAAGATAGGACTCCCAAGTGTCATCACTGAGAAAAGCAGCTCTCAACAAGGACAATGGGACCAAGTACCAGTCTATCTCATAATGAACGGATCCAATGAAGGGCCGCTACGTCACATCCCTCGCCTCAATCAGCTTTAGGTTAGCCCGGAGCGTCACAAAATCAGTAATCTCCGATCGCTGGGCTACTTGGTCACGAGCCCACCTTAAAGCACGAGGATAGAGGTCATCCTCAACGACTGCAGGGCGATGAACGGGAAGGTACTCATAACTCCACCAGATGAGAAAAGGCCAGAAACCAGTCATGCTGCCCCAACGGGAAGAAGTCTGGACCCGCATTGATCGAAAGAAGCAGCCAAAGGAGAAGGATCCCCAGTCCAGCTCAGATAAAGCTCCAAGATCAGCTACTATACTCACCAAACGACACGGCACGAGTGACTTGTTGATGTTGCAGAAGCAGCTAAAGATGATGTACAAAACAAGTCGCCGTCTCATGATGTCCCGCCTGGCAGGCGATGGCTCAGTAGCAAAGGTACGGTTATCCTGACTGATCCAAGAGATTGGGATGGCAGAACGCTTAGTAGGACACAACTCCAATAGGAAACATGCCTCGTCCTTACTGACTGAATGCAAGGTAATCCGCCGACCGATAAAGGAAAGCCCTGTGATGATCGCCCAATCCAAGGGAGTGGGACCTAGCTTGAAGCCGACCAAGTGAAAGGTCCTGGTCTCCTCGAACCACCGCTCAACCAACGCCAGTACTAAATGTCGGTTCAGGCGGTTAGCTTGTAATCCCATGAAGGCGCCAAATTCGATCTCTGCCAAGAAGGCACGATATGATGGAGCAACCCACTCTATGGTCACAAAGACTTGACGAACAGCCCCTCTGACAGCTGTATGTACCCGCGAAGGAGGCAAATGCTATCTAGAGTACACGCTGGGGTGATAAACAAGATCCCTAAGAGGTGGGACATTCGGTATCTGTAGATCTCCCAAGTTAGCATCCGTTTGCCTATGCCTGGAAGAAGCTCTCCCATAACCGGTCACTTGATCCCCAGGGCTCGGTACTTCCTCCTTGGCACCAATCTCCTCTACGAAAGCCTACTCAACCAGAGGAAAAGGGTCAACAGGTGGCCTACTCACCTGACCACTCTGACTAGATGCTACCTGCCCAGTAGACCGTCGGCTACCCCTAGACCGACTGGAGCTGCTAGTGGAATTTGTCTGAGCCGCCTTTCCCGAGCGGCGTCTCCTCTCAGAGCCATCATCACCAGCATCTGCCATCCTGAAAAGGTAAGCCAAGGTGAGAAGTGTTAATATATGAAGCAGATAATGGACATAATAAAGCAAAATGAAATAAACAACTAACACAAACAAAACAATAAAAGAGTTTGAATGATAAGTCAAAACAAATTTCCTACGTACACATTTTGGTTTTCCAACTTCAAATCAAATCCCAAGGGTTTTCAGTCTTTTTCCTTCAAAAAGATTTTATTTCTAAAAACTTTTTCTAACTCTTTCCCTAATTTCTAAAAATTTCAACAGAATTTCATTTGAAAATGACCCCTACAACACCCACGACATCAACACGAAACACAAAACATGCACTCCACATTGTCGCAATCACATAACATTAGCACTCGTGCACACTTTTTAATTTTTTAAAATTTTCAAAATACATGTCTTATTTTTCCAATAAATCAATGGTTTTAAAAAATGTCCTAAAATTCCTCAAAATTCTTTCAAATGTTTTCCAAAAATATTCCTACATTTTTCAAATTTCAAACTCTAAAAATCCCATCAATCTCTTAAGTTTTCTCATTTTCCTAAATTTTCTAAGTATTTTTTTATTTTTCAAAAAATCAAAAATTCACCGAGTTTTCAAAATATCACGAAACTTCATATGGTTGATAAACACATTTTTTTAAGGCACATGGCAAAAAAATCTAGCCAAAAAACTCAATGTCCAAGCCTGTAGGAACGAATCCTCTATTCCTGCAGAAAACCCCCTTCACATACTCACATAAAATCACTCAAATTCAATTAAACAAGCACCAAAATGCAAAAATAATATCACCATCATGTTCAAAACATATCAAAACATCAATTTTCACTATTCACATGATTCAAACGAAGTTCTACACATCAAAATCAACAAAATTTGAAAAACTCACTTTTTTAAAGTTCTTCGGCGAAATCTTCTCTTCCGGCGAATTTTCCGGCGATGTGGTCTCCTTCCGGCAATCACCCATGGTCTCCAAGAATTACCCCTTCAAGGTTCAAGTTGGTTTCCCCACAAACACCCCTAATCTTTCACAAACTCTTCAAAATACTGTAGCTGTTCGAACCAAAATTTTTCTGGTTTTAACTCCAAGCCTGGCGCCACTAGCAGAGGGGCCAAGCATTTTTTACCAACTCCTAGTGGCGCCAGTTTCCAATTCTGGGTAGCTTTGCCCTTTTTCTTGTCGAATCTCATTTTCGAAGGCCTTTTTTTGGCCCGATATCCATTTTCAACCCCCGTTGTCGAAAAATTCCCAATCTCCGTCCCTCTGACTGCCTCGCGGTTAACATGGGACTCTTACTTTTATCGTTTTCTATCATTGACAAGCAAAGACAGAAAAAGATGGGCAGTTGTAAACACCCCATTTTTTTACCACTCCGCAGCCTACACTCCATCCAGACTTGTACTCAAGTCAATATGGACGTATTCCAATCGAAACCAACTTTCTAAGTCTCAATCCAGTCTGTCCATTGCTTTGCGGGCCCACCAGGCCCAAATAGAGGAAAAATGACCAAAATGCCCTTAGAGGCATTGTCCTTTCCAATTCTAATCCCTCTCTCGAGACAGTTGTTTCCTCGAGACAGTAAATCTACTCTAATCAGGCACGTCTTTCCGAAGATGATAAGGCCCTTTTCCAATTCGAATCCCTCTCTCGAGATAGTTAATTTCTCGAGATGGTAAATCTACTCCAATCAGGCACGTCTTTCTGAAAACGGTAAGTCCCCTTCCCAATTCTAAATCAGGCACGTCCTTTCAAAGACGATAAGACCCCTTTCCAATTCCAATCCCTCTCTTGAGACAGTTGATTCCTCGAGACGGTACGATGCGTTTTTCGAAGAAAATCCTTTCGAAACAGTAAGTCCCTTTAAACTTGTTGACTGGGAGGAGACCCCAAGTCTCCTAGATGGTAGAACGGTCCACCTTTGGCACCTGCTAGCCCGCCAATGCAGAAATGTCCGTTTAGGCACGCCTTTCGAGAAAGTTACCTTTCAGGCGCTAAGTCCCGTTTAGCAGCTTCTCGAGATTAGGCAGTCTCGGGAATGATCGCGAACCGTCAGAGTAGTGGAACTACTCGCAAACAGATCGATATAGGGAATCGCTAACAGACCCCTGTATCACATAACCCCCATCAGAGTGGCAGAAACACTCAAAACCCAGGTCAACACCGGTGCCTGCTGGCCCACTTCGACGAAAAATGACCAAACTGCCCCTTTAGCCTTTTACAACACGTTTCTCGAGAACATACCTGATTAGGTGCCTTCCAGTCGATTTCTTAAAAGAAGTCCAACCTTCTAAGATTTTCTTAAAAGCAATTCGTCATGATTAGGTGCCTTCTAGTCGATTTCGGGCCAATTCCGAGACTTTTCGGTCAAGATGACCATTTTGCCCCTAGGCATCCGAATGCCCCGGGAACCACACCGGCTCTGGGTATCAAACCGGTAACCTTCCAAGAATACTTCCTATATATTCCCGACCTTCCTCTACCTTTCCGGATCATTCCGAGTCAGTTCCAGCAAACCCGGTACAAAATGACCGTTTTGCCCCTTACGGGCCGGTCTCCTCTTTCGACCACACCGGCTTTGGGTATCAAACCAGTAACCTCTCAAGAATGCTTCCTATAGTATTCTCAGCCTTCCTCTATCTTTTCAGATCATTCCGAATCAATTCCGGCAAACCCGGTATAAAATGATCGTTTTGCCCTTAGAGG
Organism: Euryodendron excelsum; assembly: GCA_033060915.1. Lineage (NCBI taxonomy): Eukaryota > Viridiplantae > Streptophyta > Magnoliopsida > Ericales > Pentaphylacaceae > Euryodendron > Euryodendron excelsum. The sequence continues at coordinate 11,366,065 of CM065385.1, forward strand.
GTCGGTCGCCTTTTCTGACCACACCGGCTCTGGTTATCAAACCGGAAACCTTTGGGAACATTCTCAATAATGTTTTCAAATCTCGAGTCTTCTTTTGGGATAGTCCGAGTCCATCCCGGCAGCTTCCCGATCCGATTGACCGTTTTGCCCCTAAAGGCTCGGTCAATCCTTCCAACGCATCTTATCCTCATTTTTCAAGTCAAATACCTTTGGAACACTATTCTAAGTGTTCTATTCTAAGTGTTCTGCTCTTTTTTGGCCTTCCAGGTCATTCCCGAGCCTCTTCAAATCATTCCCGGACTTTCCGGAGTCACTCCTAGTGAAGCCAGGCTAAAAATTACATGGTAGTCACTAGTATAGGCGCCCAAATCTAGTCAAAGATCGTTGCTTGCCGACTTACAAACTTTCCTAACTTGCTGGTGCCACTAGTAGTGGTGCCAAGCCAAAAAATGGCCTGGCGCAACTCCTAGTGGCACCAAGAGGAATTTTACCCTGGCGCCACTGCAACAGGCGCCAAGTGTATCCCATCTCTATAAATACAGAGCCTCTTCCAGCATGAAGGAGGCTCGTAAACTCAGTCTAAAAACACCAATACTCGATATACAGAGCTCGCACACTACCAAAACCCTAGCTTCCCTAGGTTTTCCAAACCCTAGCCTTATATACACTCATACACACCCCTACACACTTATACACTAGCCTCCAACACTCCATTGAAGACGTGAATTGCTGCAATTGCGAAGATTTGAAGATCGAAGACGAGCCCTCGAAGATGAAGACTGAAGTGAAGCGAAAACCAAAGAAAAGCAAGGCGCTCAAAATAAATAAGAGACGAGGTAGGTTTTCGTTTTACGTTTCTGCACTTCCCCCCTCTCTCTTCTCTCTCCTAACCCACTTAGGTTTTCTCTATTTTAATCTCCTATCTCTTTCCCCCCCTTTCTTTGCATACTTGAAACAAGGAGACTCCCGGTCCATGTGTAGGATTAGACTATTGGAGGGTCACCGTGTCGAGGGCTTTCCTTTAGGCTAACCGGAGACCACGTGGGTTTGGTCCCCTTGATTATGTGGTGAAGCCTTAACCTTGTATGTTGACGACCCCAAATTTTCATTGTGCATATCATGATATTGCATCTTCTAAAAATCATTTTCAAACTCCTTTTCAAAGTTTGCATTCAACTTGTTTTCAAAATTGCATCAAAATCTCCTTTTTCAAAATTTGTTTTCAAAATCACAATCCTAGGGTGATTCTAGCCGTTCCATGGCTAGGGTTGCTTTAGGAAAGTGTTACATTTAAAGTGACTTTTATGGTCCATATTTTCAAAATCTTGTTGTTTTCAAAACCACTTTCTTAAAGTGGTTCTAACCTTTTTATGGTTATAATCGCTTTAGGAAAGTGAGACGTTTTTATACTTTCCAAAAAGTTCTCGCTTCAAAAGTCTCTTCTTCAAAACCCTCTTTTTCAACACATTTTCAAAAAACTCTTCTTTCCAAAATTGCTTTCTAAAAACTTCCTCCAAAATTCTATTTTCCAAAACTTCTCTTTTTAAACCCCTTTCCAAAACGCTCTCTCCAAAATCCACTTTCTAAAAACGCTCACTAAAAATCTTTCTAAAAACTCTCTCCAATAATCTTCTACTAAAAATCTTTCTAAAAACTCTCATTCCAAAATCTTCCCACTAGAAACTCCTCTCTAGGATTTCTTTCCAAAATACTCTCCCCAAAAACACACTTTCCAAAAACTCTTGTTTTAAAGTCTCTTTCCAAAAACTCTATCTTTCCAAAAACTCCTCTCTAGGACTCCCTTCTAAAAATCTTCGTTTCCAAAAATGCACTTTCCAAAAAAAATTCCTTTTCTTGATGCCTAAATCAAGCCCTAGAACTCATAATTAGGAAACCCTAATTTTCTTTCCAAAAACATAGTTTTCAAACTTGCCTTAAAACCTAGGTTTCCGAAACCTCTTGTTTTCAACATTAAAACTATACATATTTCCAAAACCTATTTTCTACGTCAAAGCTATAGTCTCCCAGAATATAGGGTTTCTAAAACTTCCTTTTCCAATTCCTTGTCAAATCAAATCTTCCCGTTTAGGAAACTAGATCCAATCCCCTGTTTTTGGAAACAAAATCAAATCTTCACTTTTAGAAACAAAACCCAATCCCTTCCTAATCCAAATCTTTCCTAGTTCAAATTCTTTCTAATCTTCTACTTCCCTAAATCTTAAGTTTCTAAAACTTGAACATAACAACATTTCCTAATCTCAAGATTTTCTAAAACTTAAACTCTAAAACTTTCTAAATCCCAAACTTTCTAAATTTCAAATCTTTCCAAATTTGAAGCTTTCCAAATTCAAAACTTTCTAAACCCAATTCTTTCTAAAATTCTAACTTCCCTAAACTTCAAATCTTCCTAGATCTAAAATTTTCTAAACTCAAAGCTCTCTTACTTTCAAAACTTTCCTAATTCAAAAAATTTCTAAATTCAACACTTTCCTACTTCAAAACCTTTCTTAAAGTGAAACTTTCCTAATTTCAAAACTTCCCTAAGTTGAAATTTTCTTAATTCAATACTTTCCCAAGTTGAAACTTTCCTAAAATGACACTTTCCTAATCCGAAACTTTCCTAAATTCCAAGCTTTCCTAATCTTCCAAGTCCAATATTCAAGTCAATTCTTTTCCAAAATCTTTCCAAACCCAATCCTTCTTTTCTAAATCCTTAAGTCTAGGTTCCCTAAAACCAAGTCCTTCAAAACCAATCTTTTCAAATCTTCCAATCAAAGTTCAATCTCTCAATCTTCCAATCCAATTTCCAATTCAATCTCTTTCTTCCAAATCAACTCTTCTATTTTCAATCGGACTCTTGTCCAAACTACGGCTGACCTGATTCCTCCAAAAGAATATGTAGGCAACCCTCATGGGTGCGGTCTCCATATTTTTTAAATTTCCAATTCCATAACTTCTTTCAAATTTTAAATTCCACCATATTTTTCAAATCTCAAATTCTACCATATTTTTCAAATCTCAAATTCTACAATATTTTTTGAATCTCAAATTTCATAACATTTTTCAAATTTTTATTTCTACAACTTCTTTCCAGTCTCCAATCCTACAAATTTCTTCAAGTTTCCAATTTCATGATCTATTTCTATTTTCAATCTTCAATTTCAATTTCCAAAAACCTTTTTTCCAAATTCAAACTTCTATCTCTTTCTTTTCATATCAAATCAATTTCTTTCCAAATCTATTTTCCAACTCGCTCATCTTACACTTGCATATCATGCATCATGTTTTTCTAAACATTGTTTCCTAAAGTGGATAGGGTTGAACATTAGTTACTTAAAGAACCTCATAGGTGAATCTAGGGTAGATTGACATGTAGGTACCGAAAGGACGGGGCAGGGTGATGGCTTAGTGCGTCTTCCTTACACGTAACCAACCTCCGAACCTAGATCACTGTTTTTTAGGGACCAAAACAGAGTTATTTTCAAAAAGGGCTTAAATGTTTTCCAAAGGTTACCAAACAACCTGTTTTTCTTAAAAACCCTCTCTTGAGGAGATATTTCCAAAATCGTTTTTCAAAAACCCTAAGTGTAGTCTTCGGATTATTCTTAGTTTTTAGGTGACCTAACTCACCTTAATCAAGTTAGGTGGCGACTCCAAACCTTTTCTATAAGCCCTTTATTCAAATCTATTTTCAATTCAAACCTAGTCACGCTCATTCTTCTACGAGGGTGAGTTCTAACGAGAGAGTACAACATTTTTCCCGCATGTGTGTGTATTCCTCGAGCGCAAAAAATCTGGGCACGACATCATGCATCATGCCTTTTTAAACATTTTTTTGCTAAAGTGGGTAGGATTGGGCATTTGTTATTTGAAGACTCTCATAGGTGAATTTAGGGTAAATAGACATGTAGGTACCGCATGGGCCAGGTGGGGTGATGGCTTAGTGCGTCTTCCTTATACGTAGCCAACCTCCAAAGCTAGAATCACTGTTTTCAAAGACCAAAATGGAGTTTATTTTCAAAAAGGGCTTAATTATTTTCTAAAGATTGCTAAACAACCTGTTTTCTTAAAAACCCTCTATTGATGAAATATTTTCAAAATCCTTTTCCAAAAACCCTAAGTGTAGTCTTCGGATTATTCTTAGTTTTTAGGTGACCTAACTCACCTTAATCAAGTTAGGTGACGACTCTGAATTGTTTTCTAAAACCCCTTTATTCAAATTAATTTTCAATTCAAATCTAGTTGCACTCATTCTTCTAGGAGGGTGAGTTCTAACGAGAGAGTACAACATTTTTCCCGCTTGTATGTGTATTCCTCGAGCGTGAAAAATCTGGGCGCAACATCATGCATCATGCCTTTTTAAACATTTTTTTTCTAAAGTGGGTAGGATTGGACATTTGTTAGTTAAAGACTTTCATAGATGAATTTAGGATAAATAGACATGTAGGTGCCGCAAGGGTGGGGTGGGGTGATGGCTTAGTGGGTCTTCCCTATACGTAACCAACCTCTGAATCTAGAATCACTGTTTTCAAATACCAAAATGGAGTTTCTTTTCAAAAAAGGTTTAATTATTTTCTAAAGATTGCTAAACAACCTATTTTCTTAAAAACCCTCTCTTGAGGAGATATTTTCAAAATCATTTTCGAAAACCCTAAGTGTAGTCTTCAGATTGTGCTTAGTTTTTAGGTGACCTAACTCACCTTAATCAAGTTAGGTAGCGACTCCGAATTGTTTTCTAAAAGCCCTTTATTCAAATTAATTTTCAATTCAAACCTAGTCGCACTCATTCTTCTAGGAGGGTGTGTTCTAACGAGAGAATACATTATTTTTTCCGCTTGTGTGTGTATTCCTCGAATGGGAAAAATTTGGGCGCGATAACTGCCACTATAGTGGTGGAAACACATAAAACCCAAGTTAACACCAGTGCCTGCTAGCCCACTTCGGTGAAAAATGACCAAACTGTCCCTAGGGCCATTCTGGCACGTTTCTCAAGATAATACCTAAGTCCTCAAAACAGTAAGTCCACCCTTCCAAGATTGTCTTAAAAGTTAATTTGGTATGATTAGGTGCCTTCTGGTCAGTTTCGAGCCAATTTCGAGACTTTTCGGTCAAGATGACCATTTTGTCCCTAGGCATTCGAACACCTTAGGGACCACACCGGCTCTGGGTATCAAACCAGTAACCTCCCAAGAATATTTTTTCTAGTATTCCCGACCTTCTTTTATCCTTCCAAATCATCCCGAGTCAATTTTGGCAAACTCGATGCAAAATGACCGTTTTACCCCTGGTGGGCCGGTCGCCTTTTCCGACCACACCGGCTCTTGGTATCAAACCGGTAGCCTTTGGGAACATTCTAAATAATGTTTCCAAATCTCAAGTCTTCTTCCGGGATATTTCAAGTCTGTCCCGGCAGCTTTTTGGCCCGATTGACCGTTTTGCCCCTAATAGCCCGATTAACCCTTCCGACAATCCCTGACGTCCTTTTTCAAGTCCATTACTTTTGGAACTCTATTCTAAGGGTTCCTGTCCCTTTCCGGCCATCCAGGTCATTTCCGGTCCCTTAAATCTTTCCTGGACCTTCCGGAGCTACTCCTAGTGAAGCCAAGCGAAAAATTGCATGGTAGTCACTAGTACAGGTGCCCAAATCTTCTCAAGATACGTTGCATGCCGACCTTAAAACTTTCCTAACTGGCTGGCGCCACTAGTAGTGGTGCCAAGCCAATATTTGGCATAGTGCCACTCCTAGTGGCGACAGAAGGCTTTTTGGCCTGGCGCCACTACAACAGGCGCCAGGTTGCTCCTCTTTATAAATACAGAGCCTCCTCTAGTGTGAAAGTGGTCCGCAAACTCAGTCTGAAACCCCTACTTTTCGATATACAGAGCTCGTAGCCTCTCTAATCCCTAGGCTCCTTAGGTTTTCCTAAACCCTAGCCACCATATACAAACCCTAGCATCCTATACACTCATACACACTCTTATATACTCATACACTAGCCTCAAACCCTCCATTGAAGACTTGGATTGCTGCAACTATGAAGCTTTGAAGATCAAAGACAAACTCTTGAAGACTAAAGCAAAGACCGAAGCAAGACAAGCAAGGCAAAGTGCGCAAAGCTAAGCAAAATAAAGAAAACACAAGGTAGGCTTCTTATTTACGTTTACGCATCTTTCCCCCTCTCTTCTTCCTTTGAACCCACTTAGGTTTTCTTCTATTTTAATCTCCCATCTTCTTCTCCACCTTTCTTATATGCTTGAAAGAAGAGATTTCCCAGTCCATGAATAGCATTAGGATATTAGAGGGTCACCGTGATGGGGGCTTTCTTTTAGTCCAACCGGAGACCACGTAGGTTCGACCCCCTTGATTATGTGGTGAAGCCTTAACCTTGTATGTTCACGACCCCAATTTGCATTGTGCATATCGTGATCTTGCATTCTTCCAAAATTCATTTTCAAAACTTGCATTAACATCGTTTTCAAACTTGCATCAAAATCTTCTTTTCCAAAACTTGTTTTTAAAATCACAACCCTAGGGTGATTCTAGCCTTTCCATGGTGAAGGTTGCTTTAGGAAATGGTTACATTTAAAGTAACCAATATGGTCCATATTTTCAACATCATTGTTTTCAAAACCACTATCTTAAAGTGGTTCTAACTTTCTTATAGTTAGAATTGCGTAGGAAATTGAGATATTTTATATACTTTCTAAAAATCTCTTTTCAAATCTTTCTTTCTAAAAATCTCTTCTCCCAACATACTTTCTAAAAACTCTCTCCAATCTCCTTTCCAAAATTGTTTTCAAAAGCTCCCTCCAAAAATATAGTTTTCAAAACTTCTTTTCAAACTCTTTTCCAAAATGCTCTCTTTAAAATTCCTTTCCTAAAAACACTCCCTAGGTTTCCTTCTTAAAAAACTCTCTCGCTAAATCTCTTTCCTAAAAACTCTTTCCAACAATCTCCTTCCAAAAATTCCCTTCCAAAAACTCTCTCTTTTCAAAATTCACTTTGTAAACACTCCTCTCTAAGATTTCTTTCCAAACATCTCCCTATCTAAAAACTCATATCTAGGATTTCCTTCCCAAAATCTCCCTTTTTAAAAACTTTCCAAAAATCCCCTTTCTTGGTGTCCAAGTGAAATATTAGTCACAATTAGGAAACCCCAAATTTCCTTTCTCAAAAATATGATTTTCAATCTTGCCTTAAAACCTAGGTTTCCAAAATCTCCTTTTTACATCAAAATCATAAGTTTTCAAAACCTATTTTCTACATCAAAACTATAGTCTTCCAAATCTAGGGTTTTTAAAACTTCCCTTTCCAAATCCAAACCAAATCCAATCTCTCGTTTAGGAAACTAGATTCAATCCTCCATTTTTTGAAACAAAATCAAAACACATCTTTTAGAAACAAAATCCAATCTTTGTTTTAGGAAATAGGAATCTTAATCCTTCCTAGTCTAAACCTTTCATAATTCACTCCTTCCTAATCTCATACTTTCCTAAACCTTAAGTTTCCAAAACTTAAACTTTTAAATCTTTTCATAAACTTTAAGCTTTCAAACCTTTCTTAATTCCATCCATTTCCAAATCTTAACTTTCCAAATCGAAGTTTTCAAACCCTTCTTAATCTCAAACCTTTCCTAACTTCAAGAATTTTTAAAACTCAAACACTTTCTATATTCTAAACTTTTCAACTTTTAAAACTTCTCTATTTCAAAACATTCCAAATTCAAAACTTTCCAATTTTAAAAATTTCTAAATCCAACACTTCCCTAATTCGAAACCTTTTCTAAAATGTAACTTCCCTATATCTAAACTTTCCTAAACCAAATTTTCCTAAAACGAAACTTTCCTATTTTGAAACTTTCCTAATTCGAACCTTTCCTAAATGGCAATCTTTCCTTAATCTTCTAAGTCCAACATCTAAGTCAAGTCTTTCTTAATCTCAAGTCCTTTTTAAATCCTATCTTTCTTATATCTAGGCTTCTTAAACCTTAATCTTTCCAAAGCAAGTCCAAATATTTCCTCCAAATTCTATCTTTCCAAATCAAAGTCCAATCTTTCCAATTTCAAACTCCAATTTTGAATCTTCTCTTCTAAGTTCAAATAAAAAAACTATTTTCTATCGGACTCTTGTCCGAACTACGACTGACCTGATCCCTCAAAAAGGATACGTAGGCAACCCTCATGAGTGTGGTCACAACCTTTTTCAAATTTGTAATTCCAAACTTTTTTCCAACTTCCAATTCCATGATCTATTTCAAACTTCCAAGCTTGTATTTCCTTTCCAATTTTAATTCTATCTTTTCAAATCTCTTTTAAATCAAATCAATTTCTTTTCACATCTATTTCCAAATCTATTTCCAATTTTCTTTTCTTGCACTTGCATGTCATGCATCATGTCTTTTTAAACATTCTTTTCTAAAGTGGATAGGATTGGACATTTGTTAGTTGAAGATTCTCATAGGTGAATTTAGTGTAAATAGACATGTAGGTACTGCAAGGGTGGGGTAGGGTGATGGCTTATTACGTATTCCTTACACGTAACCAACCTCCGAACCTAGAATCACTATTTTCAAATACCAAAATGGAGTTATTTTTCTAAAATGGGCTTAAATGTTTTCCGAAGGTTGCCAAACAACCTATTTTCTTAAAAACCCTCTCTTAAGGAGATATTTTCAAAATCGTTTTCAAAAACCCTAGGTGTAGTCTTCGGATTGTGCTTAGTTTTTAGGTGACCTAACTCACCTTAATCAAGTTAGGTGGCGACTCCGAATGTTTTCTAAAAGCCATTTATTCAAATCAATTTTCAATTCAAACCTAGTCACACTTATTCTTCTAGGGGGATAAGTTCTAACGAGAGAGTACAGTATTTTTCCCGCTTGTGTGTGTATTTCTCGAGTGCGAAAAATCTGGGCGCGACAGATGGCTACTCCACTAGGGACACTTAGAGGGTTAGGCCGTAGTTATGTCTCTTTTCTCTACTTTCAAAAATCACACACACACTGCACGTGTACTTGCATTCTACATAATTGCATTTTTACCTTGATATGACCCTTCTAGTTAGAAAGGGGGAACGGTATATTGGTTGTGGGCAAGATGTTGTGTCAGTTTCTTCGCCTATGGCCTTTTGATGGTTCTCCCACTCAGATCACCAACCGATCGTGGCACCGCCTCAGGGAGTGGGCCTAGGTTTGAAGATCCAGGGACCGAGCCTTTTTAGGATGCATTAGTCAACCCTCAACCTCATGCTCATATAGACACCATGCATAATCGAACCTCTGCCAGATTTAAGACACGCGCACTATTTTCCAAAACCATGCAGGAAAGGGCGACTGCTCTTATTTTTTATTTGTACCTGTCTATTCCTATTGTTATAATGACTGTATTCGTACTGTTATAATGCTTGTCTAACTGCTTATACATGCATATGTACTTCAATTGTATTCTCATTCCTTATACTCTATGCATCCATTTTCATGCATCCTGTATTCCATATCAAGACAAGAGTTCCAAGTAACTCAAATCACTGCATTCTTATGCATATGATCAACCCATTGAAAGTGACACCAAGGTCACTCTCCCTTGCATTAGACCTACCCAAACCCTAAGGGTTCCCACGCTAACCCTAAGGAATCATTGCATGCATTTTAAGTTATTCCATAAGAGGGGCCCCAATCCCTCTATGCTCACGGAGATCGGATTGCCAAGAAAACAAGGGGCAATTGATCAATAAGGTCTCTCAGCGACCCCCTCGACATCAAATCCAACTAAGGCGAATCCGAAAACTCAAGAGTAGTTTAGGTTTTCCTTTGTAAAACTAGATAGGAGGAACCCCCAAAGGAAAATGTTCCCCCTCCGCCTATTTAAATGTATTTCAATTCTTTTGTATCTCAAATCCAAAGTTAAATGTATTTATTTATTTTTCCTGAGCAATGGATGGATAAACATGTGAATGGGTGAAGCTCTTCATCTGACGGTAAGGCATCTGCATACAAGGGCAAATCCCTTATCTCTAAAAGCGAGCCAATACACCATGTGTAGTTTCCCTCCTAAAGAGGGGCACCCTAGAGCATGCATTGCATAAAGACTTGTCAAGATAAAACACTGACTCTTTTCCTTTGTTGGTTTCAGGTACCTCTCCTCATCCCCCCTTTGTTACAGGCCAAAAGTTCAGAAACGCCCATGTAATCACTCACTCTCGATACCTTAACTCTACTACTAGCAGAGGTGAGAGGAGTCATACATAGGATGACCAAATGGAAGGCATACTCTCTTCACTCTTATCCCATGCAACCCATGAGCAAGCAGAGTCCTCGCAAGCCCAAGCCCATAATGAACGAAAATGGATGAAGAAGGAAGACTAAGACTATGCCCCAACCATTGCTTACGAACGACCTCCCTAGGCTGAGGGCCTTGTTCCAATGCCTAACCAACCTCTAACCAAACCTCTAGATTATATAATCTCTCCTACGGATACCAACCCAACCCATTTGGCCCTGACACTGAAAATCATCCCATTTTGAAACATAAAATCTGAAGTCCTTTCAATTCTTGAACCTTTAGCCCGATTATGAGCTCACCAAAACTCGGTTCCCAATCTTCAACACCTCCTCGGCCTAGGCAAACAAGTGGGAAAAAGAGAACATTTACTAAACTCGCGTGTTCACAGACCACGACCTATTTTGTTCTCTTAGCAGCCGGATATCTGAAGCCTATACCTGCTCGACCATGGCCCAATCCTCTGCCTCATTACTTTGAATCTGCAGCAAGCTGTAAGTACCATTCGGGCAGCCAAGGACATGACACTAAAGATTGTTTGACCCTCAAGCATAAGATTCAAGACCTAATAGATAACAAGATCATTGGCTTACGACTAGCAAATCCTTCTTCGAACGGTACTACGGACCCTCTGCTAGACCACACCGTCAACGTCATTACAAAATTTGGTAACGACAAGGTTTATTTCGCTACATGCCAAGAGATATATTACAAGGATGGGGAGGAAATGGAATGCGAAGATATGGAGAAGTATCATGCTTGGTTACGGTCTAACCTCGATAAAATACCAATCCCCAAAGACGAACTCACATATGAATTTGTGAAGAAAATTGACTAGGAGCTGTCCAAACTCAGTGATAAGAATCCCCCATTGTGTACACCTGAGGAACACCGAGCCACGGCTGGACGCCGTAGCGGAAAACCCCGGGCTCGATCTATCAAGCTGGAAGAAGATGAGCTACCCAACTAGTTTGTTAAAGAAACTACGGAGTAAACAAATGAAAGCAAGACGGTTAAGAAAGTTGACAATTACATCATCGCTGCCAACTCACTTGGAACTCCGAGAGAAGCATCTACCTGTCTTGCCTTGGCTGAAGATCTCAACCATGGATGGAATGCTGATATGGGAATCATCCCAAAGCCCTATTGAAGATGCAGGAATCCCATCAAAAGCGTATAAGAGAGGGGTGTTCTCACCCACTTTCTTTATATCCTTTTTATTTCCTGAATTGATGTTGACATTTCGTTTTTGCTCAATAACTCTATGCTTTCCATAAAAATGATAATAATAATCAAATGACAGTCTTTTATTCCATTGCTGTTGTCTTATCTTCTCTTGGGCATGGTTTATTTTAGGGCTCAGTTTGACTCGAAGGGATGATAGCATGAGTTGACCACTCCCTCAACGATTAGCTTTCTGAAAAAGAGAGTTCTTAGATGAGTGAGGATACTACCAAAGGCAACACTTACAAGACACTGAAGCTAAGCGATGTGCGGCCGAATTATCAAAGTGAAGGGGAGCCATCTTTCATTTCCTTATGTCAAAGAATAAGTGTTTATATTCCCTTTGTTGAACCCTTAGAGCCTTGCAACAGACGAAAATTTCCTTGTCAACCCCGATCCAAGATTGTCCTCCCCACACTAGGGCAGACAATAGTTGAGAACTCTAGGAATGGTATCCACCCCCATGGTGCTAAGGCAGCATCGAAAGCTCTATAGATCAAGCAATCTAGTTCAAAGTGAAGAGAGGTCCTCATTTCATTTCCCACACATTCAGAAGTAACCCCTTGCCAAACCCATTGAGCCATTTATCTTTTTCGAGAAAACCCCAGCCTAGGGATCACCGCCACATTGGGTTAGATTAAACTGCTAAGGAAAAGGTCAAAGGAAAAAGGGATGATAGAATTACTCGTTCCATAGAAAGGAAAAAGATAAAAAGGACAAAGCGAAGGAAAAGAGTTGCCAAGGGGCAGAAGGCCAAAAAAAAAAAAAAATCTAAGGAATGGCCGAAAGAAAACGATGATTGAGTCATCTTCAAAAGCGTAATAAGAAGATCGAAAGATGTAAGCACCCTATTTTTGACCGCTCGGCAGTCTACACTACGTCCAGACTTGTTTTCAAGTCCTTGTGGGCATATTCCTATCGAATCCAATTCTCTAGGTCCAAATTCCGTCTTTCCCTCGCTTCGCGGGCCTGTCAGGCCCAAATAGAGGCAAAATAACTAAAATGCCCTTAGGGGCATTGTCCTTTCCTTTCCAATTCCAATCCCTCTCTCGAGACAGTTTATTCCTCGAGACGGTTCCAATCCAGGCACATCTCTTCGGAGACGGTAAGACCCCTTTCCAATCCCACTCTCGAGACAGTTTATTCCTCGAGACAGTTCCAATCCAGGCACGCCTCCTCGGAGACGGTAAGACCCCTTTCCAATTCCTCTCTCGAGACAGTTTATTCCTCGAGACGGTTCCAATCCAGACACGTCTCCTCAGAGACGGTAAGACCCCTTTCCAATCCCTCTCTCGAGACAGTTTATTCCTCGAGACGGTAAGACCCCTTTCCAATCCCACTCTCGAGACAGTTTATTCCTAGAGACGGTTCCAATCCAGACATGTCTCCTCAGAGACGGTAAGACCCGTTTCCAATCCCACTCTCGAGATAGTTTATTCCTCGAGACGGTTCCAATCCAGGCACGTCTCTTCGGAGATGGTAAGTCCCCTTTCCAATCTCACTCTCGAGACAGTTTATTCCTCGAGATGGTTCCAATCTAGGCACGTCTCTTCAGAGACGGTAAGTCCCCTTTCCAATCCCTCTCTTGAGACAGTTTATTCCTCGAGACTGTCCGAGTAGCGAAACTACTCACAAAACCGTTAGAGTAGCGGAAATACTCACAAATAGGTCGATATAGGGAATTGGCAACAAACCCCTGTGTCACGACGACCGCCGTTAGAGTGGTGGAAACACTCAAAACTCAGGTCAACACCATTGTCTGTTAATCCACTTTGGTGAAAAATGACCAAACTGTCATTTGGACCTTTTCCGAGACTTTCCAGTCAAGATGACCATTTTGCCCCTAGGCATTCGAATGCCCCGAGAACCACACCGGCTCTGGGTATCAAATCGGTAATGTCCTAAGAATACTTTTTATAGTGTTGTCAACCTTCCTTTACCTTTCCAGACCATTCCGATTCAGTTCCGGCCAACCCGGTACAAAATGACCGTTTTGCCCCTAGAGGGCCGGTCTCCTTCTTCGACCACACCGGCTCTGGGTATCAAACCAGTAATGTCTCGAGAATACTTTTTATAGTGTTCTCAACCTTCCTTTACCTTTCCAGACCATTCCGAGTCAGTTCCGGCAAACCCGGTGCAAAATGACCGTTTTGCCCCTGGTGGGCCGGTCTCCTTTTTCGACCACGCCGGCTCTGGGAATCAAACCGGCAACCTTTGGGAACATTCTGAATAGTGTTTCCAGATCCCAAGTCTTCTTTCGGGACAATCCGAGTTCGCCTCGGCAACTTCCCGATCCGATTGACCGTTTTGCCCCTAAGGGCCCGGTTAACCTTTTCGACACATTTTATCCTCACTTTTTAAGTTAAATACCTCTAGGACACTATTTTAAGTGTTCTTGCTCCTTTCCGGCCTTCCGGGTCATTCTCAGCTCCTCCAAATCATTCCCAGACTTGCCGGAGTCACTCCTAGTGAAGCCATACTAAAAGTTACAAGGTAGTCACTAGCAGAGGCGCCCAAATCTAGTCAAAGATATGTTGCTTGCTGACTTATAAAGTTTCCTAAGTGGTTGGCGCCACTACTAGTGGCGCCAAGAGCAATTTTGCCATGGCGCCATTACAATAGGCGCCAGGTTTGTCCAACTTCTATAAATATAGAGCCTCATTCAACGTGAAAGGGGTCTGCAAACTTAACCTACAAATCACACAATTCGATATACAGAGCTTGAGCACCTCCTAAACCCTAGTTTCCCTGGGTTTTCCAAACCCTAGCCACCCTACACAAACCCTAGCCCCTATACATTTATACACTCCCCCATACACTCATACACTAGCCTTCAACCATCCTTTGAAGACTTGAGGAGCTGCAATCCAAAGCTTGAAGACAACTTTTGAAGACTGAAGGTGAAGATCAAGATGAAGACTGAAGACCGAAGATAGCACGGTGCGCAAAATAAACAAGACATACGGTAGGCTCCCTATTTAAATTTCCGCACTTCCCCCCTCTCTCTTCTTTCTCCTAAGCCACTTGGGTTTTCTCTATTTTAATCCCCCATCTCTTTCCCCCCCCCCTTCTTTGCATGCTTGCAACAAGGGGATTTCCGGTCCATGTGTAGGATTGGGCTATTGGAGAGTCACCGTGTCGGGGCCTTTCTTCTAGTCTAACCAAAGACCACGTGGGTCCGGCCCCCTTGATTATGTGGTGAAGCCTTAGCCTTGTATGTTCACGACCCCAAATTGCATTGTGCATATCATAGTCTTACATCTTCCAAAATTTGTTTTCAAACTTGTTTTCAAAACCGTTTTCAAACTTGTTTTCAAAATTGCATCAAAATCTCTTTTTCAAAAAATTGTTTTCAAAATCACAATTCTAGGGTGATTCTAGCCTTTTCATGGCTAGGGTTGCTTTAGGAAAGTGTTACATTAAAAGTGACCAATTTGGTCTATATTTTCAAATCTTATTGTTTTCCAAAACCACTTTCTTAAAGTGGTTCTAGCCCTCTTATGGTTAGAATCGCTTTAGGAAAGTGAGACGTTTTTATACTTTCCAAAAAACTCTCTCTTCAAAAATCTCTTCCTAAAGATCTCTTTTTCAACATACTTTTCTAAAACTCTCCTCTTCAAAATTGTTTTCAAAAACTCCCTTCCAAAATCTATTTTTCAAAACTATCTTTTTCAACTCCTCTCCAAAATCTTTTCCTCAAAATTCACTTTCTAAAAACACTCCCTAGATTCACCTTCCTAAAAACTCTCTCCAAAAACCTTTCTAAAAAACTCTCTTTCCAAAATCTTCCTTCTAGAAATTTTCTCTCTAGGATTTTCCTTCTAAAATCTACGTTTCTAAAAACACACTTTCCAAAACTCCTTCTCTTTAAAATCTTTTTTTAAAAACTCTCTTTTCAAATTCACTTTCCAAAAACTCCTCCCTAGGATTCCCTTCTAGAAAAACCTTCGTCTCCAAAAAAGCACTTTCCAAAAACTCCTTCCTTAGAGCCCAAGTCAAGTCCTAGAACCCACAATTAGGAAACCCTAATTTTCTTTCCAAAAACATGATTTTCAAACCTTGTCCCAAACCTAGGTTTCCAAAATCTCTCATTTTCTACATCAAAACTATACATGTTTTCAAAACCTCTTTTCTACGTCAAAACTACAATTTTTCAAAACTAGGGTTTTTAGAATCTCCTTTCTAAATCCTTACCAAATCCTATCTTCCCTTTAGGAAATCGAATCAAATCTCCCCGTTTAGGAAACTAGGTCGCGTCCTCCGTTTTTGGAAACAAAATCAAATCTTTTCTTTTAGAAACCAAGTCCAATCCCTTCCTAATTCAACTTCTTCCTAATTTCCTATCTTCTTAAACCATAAGTTTCATAAACCTAAACTTTAAATCTTTCCTTAAATTTCAAAATCCAAATCTTTCCTAATTCAAATCCTTCCTAAACTTCCACTTTCCTAAACCTTAAGTTTCCAAAACTTAAACATAAAAATCTTTCTTAAATTTTGAAATTCAAAATTCAAATCTTTCCTAATTCAGCCCCCTCCTAATTCTACCCTCTTTTCAAGTCTTAACTTTTCAAACCTAAGTTTTTAAACCCAAACCTTTCCTAATCTCAAGATTTTCTAAAAAATTTTAAAATTTTCAAAATCTTAAAATTTTATAAATGTCAAATCTTACTAAAATTCTAAGCTTTCTAAATTCAAAACTTTCTTAAGTTAAGACTTTCTAAATCTAAAACTTCCTAAAATGAAACTTTTCAATTTTCAAAACTTTCCTTTTTCAAATCTTTCCAATTTTCAAAACTTTTCGATTTTCAAAACTTTCCTAATTTGGGAACTTCCCTAATCTTAAAACCTTTCCTTTTTCGAAAACTTTCTAAACTCGAAACTTTCCAATTTCAAAACTTTCCTAAACCTAAAACATTCCTAATTCAAAACTTTCTTAATTTAAAACTTTCCAAAAATGAAACTTTCCAAGAATAACATTTTCCTAATTCGAAACTTTCCTAATCCAAATCTTTCCTAAATTCCAAGTTTCCAAATCTTTCCAAATCTTCCAAATCCAACATTCTAATCCAATCTTCCTTAATCTCAAGTCTTTCCTAGGTCTCCTATCTTTCCTAAGTCTAGGTTTCCTAAACCTTCGTCTTTTCAAAATAAGTCTAAATCTCTCTCTTTTAAGTTCGATCTTTTCAAATCAAAATTCAATCTTTTCAATTCCAAAATTCCAAATTCTAATTTTCAATCATTCATTCAAAGTTCAATCTCTCAATCTTCTACTTTCAATTTCCAATTCAATCTCCTTCTTCAAATCAACTCTTCTATTTTCAATCGGACTCCGGTCCGAACTACAACTGACCTGATTCCCCCAAAGGGATACGTAGGCAACCTTCATAGGTGCGGTCACAACACTTTTCAAACTTTCAATTCCACCCTCATGGGTGCGGTTTTCAAAATCTTTTCAAATCAAAAATTCCAATCTATTTTCAAAATTTCATTTTCAAAATTTCTATTTTCAAATTTCTACTTTCAATTTTCAAACCTTCCAATTTCAATTCCATCTCTTCAAATTTATTTTCAAATTAAATCAATTTCAAATTAATCTCTTTTCAAATCTATTTTTCAATTCTCTCTTATTTTGCACTTGCATATCATGCATCACGATAATTTATAAACATTGTTTTTCAAAGTTGATAGGATTGGCCAATAGTTAGTTGAAGACTCTCATAGGTGAATCTAGGGTAGATTGACATGTAGGTACCGAAAGGGCGGGGTACGGTGATAGCTTAGTGCGTCTTCCCTACATGTAACCAACCTCCGAACCTAGGATCACTAATTTCAAAGACCAAAAGGAGTTATTTTTCTAAAAAGGGCTAAATGTTTTCCAAAGGTTGCCAAACAACCTGTTTTCTTAAAAACCCTCTCTTGAGGATGTTTTCCAAAATCGTTTTCCAAAAACCCTAAGTGTAGTCTTCGGATTATTCTTAGTTTTTAGGTGACCTAACTCACCTTAATCAAGTTAGGTGGCGACTCTGAATCTTTTTCAAAGGCCCTTTATTCAAACTTATTTTCAATTCAAACCTAGTCGCACTCATTCTTTTAGGAGGGTGAGTTCTAACGAGAGAGTACAGTGTTTTTCCCGCTTGGGTGAGTATTTCTCGAGTGCGAAAAATCTGGGCGCAACAAAAGAGAAGAGAGTCATGTTTATCTCAAAAAGCATATAGAAAGGGTGAAAGAAAAGAGTCATTTTCACGCTACGAAGTATATAGTAAAAGCAAGAAAGAAATTTAAGGGTGATCCTAGGTTACAAAGAAACCCAATAGAAACAATAGGTTCAAGCCTTTACCTTTTCTTGCAAAACCCTAAAACCATGGCCTACATTACGACCCTACTAAAGTCCACTCTGATTGAAAACAGATTGCTTGATCTAAATGAGCTAGACACGCTACCGAAGCTAAAGAAGGATGCTAGCCCTATTGAGAAAGAGAGTCAAGGATGGTATAGATCTAAACCCTACTGGAAAAAATATCAAATTTGAGCCTATATATCTCATTTTTTCAAAAACCCCCATAACTTAGCCTACATTATGGTCCTAAAACAAAGTCTCCTTGGATTGAAAGGACTGGTCACTTATTGCTCTACTGAAGGTTGGGAAAACTGTTGCTAAAGCCCCGAGAGTCGAGAGTTTCAGCCCAACAATCATATACACTAACCCCGAGGCAGAGAGTCAGAGGCTATCAAAAGGTTGAGAAAGGTGCGAAGTGCTATCATCCAATCAAGGTAAGGTTGAGCCAGAGGAGAGATTAGACCCCCTAAAAGGAAGGAGCTACCATTCCAAAGATATCGAGTTTGACAGCATCCCTTGTCATTCTATTAGTTAATGTATTTCTAATATGTGAATAAAAAAATAAAAAAAATAAAAAAATAATAATAATAAAAATAAAAAATCGCACGAGCTTCGCATAGGACATCACTCCATGTAAAAACATAAGTCACCCACATCAATTCATATAATAGATACATAACATCATAATCTATCACATGCATCTGATTATATGCCCAGCTGTAAAGATCATAAATGTCTCTGTCTATCCGTGCATCTAAATATAAAAAAATATCCAGGAAAATAAAACTGTCTAACATAAATACATCTCAGGAATAGGGGTAAAGGAAGATCAGAGTCTCCATAAGGGGCATTATCAAATGTCAAAGTCACTGTCATCTGAATCAAAATCCCTAAAACCCGGCATCGGAGGAGGCAGATAACTACTGGAAGCACCAACATCCTGCAGAGAAGACAAAACAGAAATTAGCCACATGAAAGAAGAACTAGACAATAGCAGAGTAAACAGAAGAAGCAGAGCAAGAACAACATACCCAACCACCGCCCATTTGAGATAATCGAGCCGTCAAGGAAGCCACCTCTGCCTGATACTAATCTCGCTCCATCCGGTATCGATCCATCTGATCCCTTACAG
Organism: Euryodendron excelsum; assembly: GCA_033060915.1. Taxonomy (NCBI): domain Eukaryota; kingdom Viridiplantae; phylum Streptophyta; class Magnoliopsida; order Ericales; family Pentaphylacaceae; genus Euryodendron; species Euryodendron excelsum. Next base: position 11,385,030 of record CM065385.1, read on the forward strand.
CGACAAACTTAGCCTGGGGCACATATCCTCCGGCTCAGCCCCACAAGTCAACCACCTCCTTGCCCACAACGTATCTGTAAGCACCCCATTTTTGCCCGCTCGGCAATCTTCGAGCTGACCAAGCTCACTTTCACACGTCACATGCATATTTAGACTCTAAGCCAGCCTTTTTAACTTGAATTTAGTCCACCAGTCGCTTCTCGGGCCCGTAGGGCCCACTTGAAGCTAAATGACCGTATTGTCCCTGAGCATTCGAACGCCCCGAGAACCACACCAGCTCTGGGTATCAAACCAGTAACCCCCTGAGACTACTTTTTATAGTGTTCTCAACCTCCTTTTACCTTTTCGGATCATTCCAAGTTAGTTCCGGCTAACCCGGTACGAAATGACCATTTTGCCCCTAGTGGACCGGTCTCCTTTTCCGACCACGCCAGCTCTGGGAATCAAATTGGCAACCTTCGGGAACATTCTGAATAATGTTTCCAGATCCTGAGTCCTCTTCCGGGACAGTCCGGGTTTGTCCCGGCAGTTTCCCGGTCTAGTTGACCGTTTTGCCCCTAGAGGCCCGGTCAGCCTTTCCGACACATCTTATCCTCACTTTTCAAGTCAAATACCTCCAAGACACTATTTTAAGTGTTCCTACTCCTTTCCGGCCTTCCAGGTCATTCCCGACTCCTTTAAATCATTCCCGAACTTTCCGGAGTCACTCCTAGTGAAGCCAAGCTAAAGATTGCATGGTAGTCACTAGTACAGGTGCCCAAATCTAGTCAAAGATACGTTTCTTGCCGACCTTAAATATTTCCTAAATGGTTGACGCCATTAGTAGTGGTGCCAGGCCAAAAATTGACCTGGCGCCACTCCTAGTGGCGCTAATGTAAAGTTTGGCCTGACGCCACTACAACAAGCGCTAGTGTTGTCCAACCTTTATAAATATAGAGCCTCTTCCAGCATTTAAAAGGCCCACAAACTTAACCTAAAAATCATATAATTCGATATACAGAGCTTGAGCACCCCCTAAACCCTAGCTTCCCTAGGTTTTCCAAGCCCTGGCCAATATACACTATACCCTAGCCTCCTATACACTCATACACACCCCCATACACTCATACACTAGCCTTCAACCCTCCTTAGAAGACTTGAGGAGAGTTGCAATCTAAAGTTTGAAGACAACTCTTGAAGATTGAAGACGAAGATCAAGACGAAGACCGAAGACCGAATAAAGCAAGGCGAGCAAAATAAACAAGATACAAGGTAGGTTCTCCATTTAAATTTCCGCATTTCCCCCCTCTCTCTTCTCTTTCCAACCCACTTGGGTTTTCTCTATTTTAATCCCCCATCTCTTTCCCCCCCTTTCTTTGCATGCTTGAAACAAGGAGATTCCCAGTCCATGTGTAGGATTGGGCTATTGGAGAGTCACCGTGTCGGGGGCTTTCTTCTAATCTAACCAAAGACCATGTGGGTTCGGCCCCCTTGATTATGTGGTGAAGCCTTAGCCTTGTATGTTCACGACCACAAAATTGCATTGTGCATATCGTGATCTTGCATCTTTCCAAAAATCATTTTCAAAGTTGTTTTCAAAATCATTTTCAAACTTGATTTCAAAATTGCATCAAAATCTCTTTTTCAAAAACTTGTTTTCAAAACCATAATCCTAGGGTGATTCTAGCCTTTCCATGGCTAAGGTTGCTTTAGAAAAGTGTTACATTTAAAGTGACCAACATGGTCCATATTTTCAACCTTTGCTGTTTTCAAAACCACTTTCTTAAAGTGGTTCTAGCCTTCTTATGGTTAGAATCGCTTTAGGAAAGTGAGACGTTTTTATACTTTCCAAAAAGCTCTATTTTCAAAAATCTTTTCCTAAAAATCTCTTTTCCAACACGCTTTCCTAAAACCCTCCTTCCCAGAGTTGTTTTAAAAAACTCTTTTCAAAAATCTATTTTTCAAAACTCCCTTTTTCAACTCCTTTCCAGAACTCTCTCTCCTCAAAATTCACTTTCTAAAAATGCTCCCTAAAAATCTTTCTAAAAACTTTCTTCCCAAAATCTTTTTTTTCAAAAATCCCCTCTAGGGTTTCCTTCAAAAAGAAACTTGTTTCCAAAAACACACTTTTCAAAAACTCCTCCCTAGGATTCGCTTCTAAAAATCTTCGTTTCCAAAAACTCTCTTTCCGTAATCTTCCCTCTAGAAATTCCTCTTTAGGATTTCCTTCCAAAACCTTCGTTTCCAAAAATGCGCTTTCCAAAAACTCTTTTCTTAGAACCCAAGTCAAGCCCTAGAACTCACAATTAGGAAACCCTAATTTTCTTCCCAAAAACATGGTTTTCAAACTTTGCCCCAAACCTAGGTTTCCAATACCTCTTGTTTTCACATCCAAACTATACATGTTTCCAAAACCTATTTTCTACGTCCAAACTATAGTTTTCCAAATCTAGGGTTTCTAGAAACCTTCATTTCCAAATCCTTACCAAATCCAATCTCCCCGTTTAGGAAACTAAATCCAATCCTCCATTTTTTGAAACAAAATCAAAACATCTCTTTTTAGAAACAAAATCCAATCCCTTGTTTTGGAAACCAAATCCAATCTCTTCCTAATCCAACTCTTTCCTAATTCAAATCCTTCCTAAACTTCCACTTTCCTAAATCTTAAATTTCCTAAAACTTTCAAATCTTTCCTTAAACATTAAGTTTCCAAATCTTCCCTAATCCAACCCTTTCCTAATTCTACCCTCTTTTCAAATTTTAACTTTTCAAACCTAAGTTTTCAAACCTTTTCTAAATTCAAACCTTTCCTAATCTTAAGATTTTCTAAAACTCTAAAACTTTCTAAATCTTAAACTTTCTAAATTTCAAATCTTTCCAAATTCAAAACTTTCTAAATTGAAAACTTTCTTAAGTTAAATCTTTCTAAACCTAAATCCTTTCAAATTCTAAACTTTTCAAAACTTCAAAATCTTTTCAAATCTAAAAATTTTCTAAACTCAAAAGTTTCTTAATTCAAGACTTTCTTAAGTTGAAACTTTCTTAATTCAAACATTTCCTAAATTGAAAACCTTCCTAATTTCAAAACCTTTCCTAAAACAACATTTTCCTATTTTGAAACTTTCCTAATTCGAACCCTTCCTACTTTCAAAACTTTCTAAATTCAAAACTCTCCAATTTTCAAAACTTCCCTAAGTCCAAACTTTCCTAATTTCAAAACTTTCCAAAAATGAAACTTTCCTAATTCAGAAATTTCCTAAATCGGACCTTTCCTAATTCGAACCTTTCCTAAATCCAATCTTTCTTAAACTCTTGAGTCTTTCATAAGTCTCATCTTTCTTAAGTCTAGGTTTTTTAAACCTTTTCTTTCCAAAACAAGTCCAAATCAATCTTTCCAAAGCAAGTCCAATCTCCTCAATTTCAATTTTCAATCTCCTCTTTTAATTTCAAATCAAATTCAATTTCTAATTCAATCTCTTTCTTCCAATCCAACAATCTCTTTTCAATCGGATTCTTGTCCGAACTACGACTGTTCTGATTCCCGCAAAGGGATATGTAGGGTACCTTCATAGGTGCGGTCACAACACTTTTCGAACTTTCAATTCCACCCTCATGGGTGCGGTCTCCACATTTTTCAAATATCAAATTCCAATCTACTTTCAAAATTCCAATTTTTCTATTTTCAAATTTCTATTTCTAATTTTTCATACTTTCCAATTTTAATTCCATCTTATCAAATCAATTTCAAATTAATCTCTTTCCAAATCTATTTTTCAATCCTCTTTTCTTGCACTTGCATATCGTGCATCATGTTAGTTCCTTTTTAAACATTGTTTTTGAAAGTGGATAGGATTAAACATATGTTAATTAAAGACTCTCATAGGTGAATCTAGGGTAGATTGACATGTAGGTACTGAAAGGGCGGGGTAGGGTGATGGCTTAGTGCGTCTTCCCTACATGTAACCAACCTCCGAACCTAGATCACTGTTTTCATAGTCCAAAAGGAGTTATTTTTCAAAAAAAGGCTAATTGTTTTCTAAAGGTTGCCAAACAACCTGTTTTCCTAAAAACCCTCTCTTAAGGAGATATTTTCAAAATCATTTTTCAAAAACCCTAAGTGTAGTCGTCGGAATATTCTTAGTTTTTAGGTGACCTAACTCACCTTAATCAAGTTAGGTGGCGACTCCGAATCTTTTTTCAAAAGCCTTTTATTCAAATCAATTTTCAATTCAAACCCAGTCGCACTCATTTTTCTAAGAGGGTGAGTTCTAACGAGAGAGTACAGCATTTTTTCCACTTGTGTGAGTATTCCTCGAGTGTGAAAAATCTGGGTGCGACAGTTGGCGACTCCGCTGAGGATACTTAGAAGGTTAGGCCGTAGTCGTGTCTCTTTACCCTTTACCCATGTAGAGTTTTCAATTAACTTGGTTCAATCCTATTCACTTTAAATTTTGAAAACTAAATTTTCAAAAAAAAAAAACATGCATTTATTCATATTATCTTGTATTCTGTTTGTCATCCACATACTAACACTTGCATCTTTGTTTTGTTGGTGCACTTTTTGCTTAAGTTTTATTAACTGCTTTGCATGAATGTGATGTACAGGATGAATGGGAGTTGTTGGGCCCTTTCCTCCACTTTTAAAAATCACACACACACTGCATGTGCACTTGCATTTTGCATACTTGCATACCCTGATATGTCCTTTCTAGTTAGAAAGGGGGAACGGTATATTGGTTGTGGGCAAGATGCTGTGTCAGTTTCTTCGACTACGGCCTCTTGATGGTTCCCCCGCTCGGATCACCAACCGATCATGGCACCACCTCGGGGAGTGGGCCTAGGTTTTAAGATCCGGGGACTGAGCCTTTTTAAGACGCATTAGTCAACCCTCAACCTCATACTCATATAGACACCATGTATAGCCGAACCTCTGCCGGATTTAAGACACGAACACCATTTTCAAAATCACGAAGGAAAGGGCGACTGCTCTTACTTTCATTCATACTTGTCTATTCCTGCTGTTATACTGACTGTATTTGTACTGTTATAATGCATGTCTAACTGTTTATACATGCATGTTTACTTCAATTGTACCTTCTCTCCTTATACTTTTTGCATATTCATGTTCATGCATTCAATATCCCATGTCAAGACAAGAGTTCCAAGTAACTCAAGTCACTGCATTCTCATGCATATGATCAACCCGTTGAGAGTGACACCAAGGTTACTCTCCCTTGCATTAAACCTACCCAAACCCTAAGGGTTCCTACATAACCCTAAGGACTCATGGCATGCACACCAATCCATTCCATAAGAGGAGCCCCAATCCCTCTATGCTCACGGAGATAGGGTTGCCGAGAAGACAAGGGGCAATCAATCAACAAGGCCACTCAGCGACCTCCTCAACATCAAATCCAACGAAGGTGAATCTGAAGACTCAAGAGTAGTTTAGGTTTTCTCTTTGTAAAAGTAGATAGGTGGAAGTCCAAAGGAAAATGTTCCCCCTCCTCCTATTAAAATGTATTTCAATTCTTTTGTATCTCAAACCCAAAATTTAATGTACTTCTTTATTTTTATGAATGAATGCATGGATGATTGAAGGTTCCTACCTGACGGTAAGGTGTCTGCATACAGGGGCAAATCCCCTATCTCCAAAAGTGAGCCAATACATCATGACTAGTTTCCCTCTTAAAAAGGGGCACCCTAGAACATGCATTGCATAAAGCTTTCTAAAAGCCAAAAACTGACTTGAGACTTGTGTTTTTGTCTTTTTCTTTCTTCTTCTTCTATTTCTATTTACAGAAGTCATCTCGCACTAAGTCAACATTGCTCCCAAGAAAGGGCAACATCCACCTAGGGATCGCATTATTACCCGACTACAAGCATCGCTGATGGCTGCTAACCCTGAAGAATCCTCTCAAGTCTCACAGGAGGAGGTCAACGAAATGAGGACTAAGATGGATGAGATGCTCAAACTCATGCAGACTATGGTCATGAAGGATGCTACTACAGTCCCGTCATCATTTATGACTTCATCCAAGAACCCTGAACCCGCCAATCCAAGGGTCATGCTTTAGTCCAATAACGCAGGAAGGACTAAGGATGATGCCAAAGGGATCAACACTGAAGAACAGGACATTATGTTGCTTTCACATGCCGTACAGAAGTCTTCCCTAGATCCTCTCAATTTGAAAATCCAAGGTCTAGAGGATTCACTGCGAAGTCTCCATGGCCATGACAGTTATGGGTCTACTTCCTATGATGAGCTCTGCTTCTTTCTAAATCACCCGAGACTTGCTAAGTTCAAAATGCCCAACTTCCAGAGGTATGACGGCACTAGTGACCCCATCGCTCATCTTCGCCTATATGTCGGGGCACTGAGTGGTTATGGCAACGATCCGAAGCTCCTCATGCAACTGTTCCAACATAGTCTCACTGGGTCTGCTTTACAGTGGTTTGCCCGTCTAGACCTAAGGAGGATCACCACCTGGATTGAGCTGGTCAACGCATTTAAAGCCGAATATCGCCACAACATAGACCTCACTACTGACCGTTGGTCCTTGATGGCAATGAGTAAGGGAGAGAAAGAAAGTTTCAAAAGCTATGCCCTTAGATGGAGAGAAGCAGCAGCACAAGTCAATCCCCCTTTAGAAGATAAGGAATATGTTCAACTGTTCATACACACCTTCTTGGGCATATATTACGAAAAGCTCTGCATGAGTGTTGGGAGAAACTTTTTTGAGCTTATCATGCAAGGGGAGATGATAGAAAATGGCCTAAAAACTGGAAGGATTGTTGACCCCTATGCTAAACAAGTTTCTGCAAGCTTAGCAAGGAAGGCGCCCACAACATCGGAAATGGGTCGAAAGGAGGGAGAAGTGTCTGCCATCTTGCTCGCTCAACAACCACAATGTCACCCCCAACACCAATCCCAGACCCCCGTGGCTACTCAAGCACCTACTTCCCGGCCCATCACAGCCTAACAACATCTCAACCCTAATAAAAAGGCCTGCCGACGTCGCGCCTTTTCCCCTCTAACTTGCACCCACACAAAGGCTTATCATGACCTCTTACAGCCCAACCTTTTGAGCCCCATACCTGCTTCACCATTGCCAAATCCTTTACCCCCTACTTTCGACCCGACCCTTGTTTGTGAGTACCATTCTGGAAGACAAGGGCATGACACTGAGCATTGTCTCTTCCTGAAGCACAAGATACAAGATTTGATCGACGCTGGAATCACCATCACCTAGGGGAGGAACCACGCGATGAAGCATAGAAGAAATTGGTGTGATTTTAGGACCTCTCTGAAGGGCTTTTTCCAAAGTGCAATAAAATGGGAAGTTTTCGTAAAATTCGTCTGTTTTCTTTTCATCTCTCTTTATTTCTTGCATATCTTCTTTAAATAAACATTGCATGCCATGTAATCATATTTCTAAATAAAAAGGTGTAGTTTCTAGTTCATCCCATTTGTCTCATACTCTTGTGGACGATTATTACTTTTAGGGATTCTTCCCCATTTTGGTAAATGACTCAATTTAAAGGATGGGATAGCATGGGCAACCCATTTAAAAGGGGTGAAAACCTTTGAGAGACTGAGAGAGAGAGTGAGAGATAGCAGGAAGGCAATCTCAACAAAGAGGTGCGAATTCTATTGAAAAGGCGACACTTGCATGATATCCTGGCTAGGCGATGGATAGCCGAGTCCCCAAAATGATGAGAAGCCATTGTTCTATTTATCCTAAATAAACACTACCCCTTGCTCAACCCACTAGAGCCGTAACTGATTTTTATTCAGATGTCCCCAAACCAATAACCATCCCCCACACCGGGGTAAGCACAGAGTAGTTGATTCGATAGAATATGTAGGGATTCACTGGCCGAAACACATCATCCCTAGAAATATTGTCTAAATTTTGTACAAAGGTTTTATGAACTAAGCAATTCAATTTGAAATGATTAGAGGCCCTCAATTCTATTACCATACACAAAAATATTCCCTTTGTGTAAACCACTGGTGCCTCGCAGGAAGTAGAAGTTTTCTTTTTGTCAACCCTGATCCGAAACCATCCCCCCACACTGGGGCAGTCAAGTAGTAGAAGATCTGGCAGAGAACGTCATTGACCATCAAGCTGAAGTAACGTGAAGGCTCTATAGATCAAGCAATCTTATTCAAAATGAAGAGAGGCCATCATTTCATTTCCCATATAGTCAAAAGAAACCCCTTGCCAAACCTATTGAGCCATCTATCCTTTTCCCGAAAAAACCCAACCTAGGGATCACCGCCCACATTGGGTAGATTGAACCGCTAAAGAAAAGGTCTAAAGAAAAAGGATCGAAGAATTAGTCATTCTATAAAAGAAAAGAAAGGACAAGGTAAAGAAAGGGAGTTGCCAAGGGGCAAGAGGCCAAAACAAAAAAAAAAAGAAAAAAAAAGAAAAATCTATCTAAAGAAAGGCCTGAAGAAAACCATGATTGAGTCATCTTCAAAAGCATAATAAGAAGATCAAATAATAAGGGAGTCATGTTTCCCTCAAAAAGTACATAGAAAGGGTGAAAGAAAAGAGTCATTTTCACCGTGAGAAGTATATGGTCAAAAGCAAGAAGGAAATCTAAAGGTGATCCTAGGTTACTAAGAAACCCAGTAGAAGAAATAGGTTTAAGCCTTTACCCTTTCTTGTTAAACCATAACCTATGGCCTGCATTACAGCCCTACTAAAGTCCACTCCGATTGAGAAAGATTGCTTGATCTAAATGAGCCAGATATGTTTATGAAGCTAGAGGAGGATATTAGGGGATGAAACCCCACTGGAAGACCAACCAAGGATGGTGCGGATCTAAACCTTACTGGAAGTAACGTCAAATTTGAGCCTACATATCCCGTTCATTCATAAACCCCTTAACCTAGCCTATGTTACGGTCCAAATTAAAGTCCTCTCTGATCAGAGAAAATTGTTTAGTCCAAATAAGCCTGAACAATGCCAAGACAAGTAGGGTGAGAAAGGACAATTGGAAGGAAATGCAAGGGGCAATCTCATGCTCCAACATGTGCTCAGATGGTTTCGGTTTAAACAACCCACTAAAAGAAGATCTTTGAGCCTGAATATCCCTTTATTTCTTACAACCCCTAAACCCAGCCTACATTATGGTCCTAAAAGAAGTCTTCTCAAATTGAGGGCTTAACTGTTTATCGCTCTGCAAAGGGCATGCGAGTTGTCGCTCGAGCCATGGTGGCATTTTGGAGATCTGAGAGAGAAAACCAAGTGAGATCAGAAAAACCCCAAATAGCAACCCTGTAGAAAGTAAGGATAAGATAGCAAACCAAAAGGTCAAGATCCTTGGAGAATGGTGCAAATGCTATCACACCCCGATATGAATGGGACAAAACTGAATGGGGCAAAATCCTAGAAAGGAACAGAATCCTGAGAGTATGGGCCCAAGGGGCAATCCTAGGGCTTTCTTTGTAAATAGTTTATACACATGTAATACTGATACATCCATGACATGTAGAACTTGTACATCCATTTGGATTCTTGTGTAGTGTGTATCGATTCATGCATTCAACTGCACTCATGTATGAACCTGTTCATTTGTAAGGAAGTAGGTCATGCATTTAATTCAATTTTTGCATAAATTCGTGCATTTATTACAAAAAAAAAAAAGGAAAAAGAAAGAAGAGGGGACATTGCATTTAATTCCATTCCTATATGTGCATGCATTCAATTCTACTTCTGCGTGAACCTGTGCAGTTATAAAAAGTAGGACACGCATTCAATTATATTCTTATCTAAACTATGCGCATTCATAAAAATAGATCGTGCATCTAATCCCGTGTGCAGTCATGAAAAATATATATATATATGACATGCGTTCACCCTTTACCATGGCATTTTTAAATTATTTTTGTTCAAAACTCACCCTATGTCTTTCTCTCTCTCCCAAATAGGAAATAAGGAACAAGGTAAAGTACAAAATGGAGCTGCAAAGCCATCCTGCGATCAAGTAACCTCAGACATCTTTAACATTAGCATACACCTTAGCAAGTTTAGACTTCCCTAGCCGACAAAAAGCAAGGAATGGGGCAATGGCCCACCCTCGACCTCCCCAGTCAACCTTGGACTTCCCCAGTCGAGTAACGTTTCGCCAGACGGAGTGTCCGTTCAAGAGGTATCAACAGTCAACCTTGGACTTCCCCAGTGGAGTAGCATTTCGCTAGACGGAGTGCCGGTTCAAGAGGTATCAGCAGTCAACCTTGGACTTCCCCAGTGGAGCAGCGTTTCGCCAGACGGAGTGCCTGTTCAAGAGGTATGAGCAGTCAACCTTGGACTTCTCCAGCGGAGCAGCTTTCACCAGACGGAGTGCCGGTTCAAGAGGTATCAGCAGTCAACCTTGGACTTCCCAGTGGAGCAGCGTTTCACCAGACGGAGTGCCGGTTCAAGAGGTATCAGCAGTCAACCTTGGACTTCCCCAGTGGAGTAGCATTTTGCCAGACGGAGTGCTGGTTCAAGAGGTATCAACAGTCAACCTTGGACTTCCCCAGTGAAGCAGCGTTTTGCCAGACGAAGTACCGGTTCAAGAGGTATCAGAAGTCAACCTTGGACTTCCCTAGTGGAGCAGCGTTTCGGTTCAAGAGGTATCAACAGTCAACCTTGGACTTCCCCAGTGGAGCAGCGTTTCACCAGACGGAGTGCTAGTTCAAGAGGTATCAGAAGTGAACCTTGGACTTCCCTAGTGGAGCAGCGTTTCGCAAGACGGAGTGCCGGTTCAAGAGGTATCAGCAGTCAACCTTGGACTTCCCCAGTAGAGCAGCGTTTTGCCAAATGGAGTGTCAGTTCAAGAGGTATCAGCAGTCAACCTTGGACCTTTTCGAATCATTCCGAGTCAGTTCCGGCCAACCCGGTACGAAATGACCATTTTGCCCCTAGTGGGTCGGTCTCCTTTTCCGACCACGCCGGCTTTAGGAATCAAACCGGCAACCTTTGGAAACATTCTGAATAATGTTTCCAGATCCCGTGTCCTCTTTTGGGACAGTTCAGGTTTGTCCCGGCAGTTTCCCGGTCTAGTTGACCGTTTTGCCCGAAAGGCCCGATCAACCTTTTCGACACATCTTATCCTCACTTTTCAAGTCAAATACCTCCAGGACACTATTTTAAGTGTTCCTACTTATTTCCGGCCTTCCGGGTCATTCCCAGACTTTCCGGAATCACTCCTAGTGAAGCTAGGCTAAAGATTGCATGTTAGTCACTAGTACAGGCGCACAAATCTAGTCAAAGATACGTTGCTTGCCGACCTTAAATATTTCCTAAATGGCTGACGCCACTAGTAGTGGCGCCAAGCCAAAAATTGGCCTGGCGCCACTCCTAGTGGCGCTAGTGTAAAGTTTGGCCTGGCACCACTGCAACAGGCGCCAGTGTTGTCCAACCTCTATAAATACAGAGCCTCCTCCAGCGTTTAAAGGGTCCACAAACTTAACCTAAAAATCATATAATTCGATATACAGAGCTCGAGCACCCCCTAAACCCTAGCTTCCCTAGGTTTTCCAAGCCCTAGCCACCATACACTCATACACTAGCCTTCAACCCTCCTTGGAATACTTGAGGAGCTGCAATCTAAAGTTTGAAGACAACTCTTGAAGATTGAAGACAAAGATTAAGACGAAGACCGAAGACCGAAGAAAGCAAGGCGCGCAAAATAAACAAGATACAAGGTAGGTTCTCCATTTAAATTTTCGCACTTCCCCCCTCTCTCTTCTCTCTCCAACCCACTTGGGTTTCTCTATTTTAATCCCCCATCTCTTCCCCCCCCCCCCCTTTTCTTTGCATGCTTGAAACAAGGGGATTCCCGGTCCTTGTGTAGGATTGGGCTATTGGAGAGTCATCGTGTTGGGGGCTTTCTTCTAGTCTAACCAGAGACCATGTGGGCCCGGCCCCCTTGATTATGTGGTGAAGCCTTCGCCTTGTATGTTCACGACCCCAAAATTGCATTGTGCATATCATGATCTTGAATCTTACCAAAAATCGTTTTCAAACTTGTTTTCAAAATTGCATCAAAATCTCTTTTTCAAAAATTTGTTTTCAAAACCAGAATCCTAGGGTGATTCTAGCCTTTCCATGGCTATGGTTACTTTAGGAAAGTGTTACATTTAAAGTGACCAATATGGTCCGTATTTTCAACCTTTGTTGTTTTTAAAACCACTTTCTTAAAGTGGTTCTAGCCTTCTTATGGTTAGAATCGCTTTAGGAAAGTGAGACGTTTTTATACTTTCCAAAAAGCTCTATTTTCAAAAATCTTTTCCTAAAAATCTCTTTTCCAACACGCTTTCCTAAAACCCTCCTTTCTAAAGTTGTTTTTCAAAACTCTTTCCAAAAATCTATTTTTCAAAATCCCCTTTTTCAACTCCTTTCCAGAACTTTCTCTCCTCAAAATTCACTTTCTAAAAACGCTCCCTAAAAATCTTTCTAAAAACTCTCTTCCCAAAATCTTTCTTTTCAAAAATCCCCTCTAGGATTTCCTTCCAAAAAAAACTTGTTTCCAAAAACACACTTTTCAAAACTCCTCCCTAGGATTCGCTGCTAAAAATCTTCGTTTCCAAAAACTCTCTTTCCGAAATCTTCCCTCTAGAAGTTTCTCTTTAGGATTTCCTTCCAAAACCTTCGTTTCCAAAAACGCGCTTTCCAAAAACTCTTTTCTTAGAGCCTAAGTCAAGCTCTAGAACTCACAATTAGGAAACCCTAATTTTCTTCCCAAAAACATGGTTTTCAAAGTTTGCCCCAAACCTAGGTTTCGAAAACCTCTTGTTTTCACATCCAAACTATACATGTTTCCAAAACCTATTTTCTACGTCCAAACTATAGTTTTCCAAATCTAGGGTTTCTAGAAACCTTCATTTCCAAATCCTTACCAAATCCAATCTTCTCTTTAGGAAACCAAATCCAATCTCCCTGTTTAGGAAACTAGATCCAATCCTCCGTTTTTGGAAACAAAATCAAAACATCTCTTTTTAGAAACAAAATCCAATCCCTTGTTTTAGAAACCAAATCCAATCCCTTCCTAATCCAACTCTTTTCTAATTCAAATCCTTCCTAAACTTCTACTTTCCTAAATCTTAAATTTCCTAAAACTTTCAAATCTTTCCTTAAACATTAAGTTTCCAAATCTTCCCTAATCGAACCCTTTCCTAATTCTACCCTCTTTTCAAATTTTAACTTTTCAAACCTAAGTTTCAAACCTTTCCTAAATTTAAACCTTTCCTAATATTAAGATTTTCTAAAACTCTAAAACTTTCTAAATCTTAAACTTTCTAAATTTCAAATCTTTCCAAATTTAAAACTTTCTAAATTTGAAACTTTCTTAAATTAATCTTTTTAAACCTAAATCTTTTCAAATTCTAAACTTTCCCAAACTTCAAAATCTTTTCAAATCTAAAATTTTTCTAAACTCAAAACTTTCTTAATTCAAGACTTACTTAAGTTGAAACTTTCTTAATTCAAACTTTCTTAAATTGAAAACCTTCCTAATTTCAAAACCTTTCCTAAAACAACATTTTCCTATTTTGAAACTTTCCTAATTCGAACCCTTCCTACTTTCAAAACTTTCCTATTTCAAAACTTGCTAAATTCAAAACTCTCCAATTTTCAAAACTTCCCTAAGTCCAAACTTTCCTAATTTCAAAACTTTCCAAAAATGAAACTTTCCTAATTCGGAACTTTCCTAAATCGGACCTTTCCTAATTCGAACCTTTCCTAAATCTAATATTTCTTAAACTCTTTAGTCTTTCCTAAGTCTCATCTTTCTTAAGTCTAGGTTTCTTAAACCTTCTCTTTCCAAAACAAGTCCAAATCAATCTTTCCAAAGCAAGTCCAATCTCCTTAATTTCAATTTCCAATCTCCTCTTTTGATTTCAAATCAAATTCAATTTCCAATTCAATCTCTTTCTTCCAATCCAACAAACTCTTTTCAATCGGACTCTTGTCCGAACTACAACTGACCTGATTCCCCCAAAGGAATACGTAAGGTACCTTCATACGTGCGGTCACAACACTTTTCAAACTTTCAATTCCACCCTCATGGGTGCGGTCTCCACATTTTTCAAATCTCAAATTCCAATCTACTTTCAAAATTCCAATTTTTCTATTTTCAAATTTCTATTTCTAATTTTTCATACTTTCCAATTTTAATTCCATCTCTTCAAATCAATTTTCAAATCAAATCAATTTCAAATGAATCTCTTTCCAAATCTATTTTTCAATCCTCTTTTCTTGCACTTGCATATCGTGCATCATGTTGGTTTCTTTTTAAACATTGTTTTTGAAAGTGGATAGGATTGAACCTATGTTCATTAAAGACTCTCATAGGTGAATCTAGGATAGATTGACATATAGGTATCGAAAGGGCGGGGTAGGGTGATGGCTTAGTGCGTCTTAGCTATACGTAACCAACCTCCAAACCTAGATCACTGTTTTCATAGACCAAAAGGAGTTATTTTTCAAAAAAGGGCTAAATGTTTTCTAAAGGTTGCCAAACAACCTGTTTTCCTAAATACTCTCTCTTGAGGAGATATTTTCAAAATCGTTTTTTAAAAACCCTAAGTGTAGTCTTCGGATTATTCTTAGTTTTTAGGTGACCTAACTCACCTTAATTAAGTTAGGTGGCGACTCTGAATCTTTTTCCAAAAGCCCTTTATTCAAATCAATTTTCAATTTAAACCTAGTCGCACTCATTCTTCTTGGAGGGTGAGTTCTAACAAGAGAGTACAACATTTTTCCCGCTTGTGTGAGTATTCCTCGAGTGCGAAAAATCTGGGCGCGACAGTATCCGCCAACTACTACCTCAAATTAGGTGAAGGCATCGATAAAATGAGCCCCAAAGTGAGTAGCATAATCCATATCTGGAGGAAGTAAGAACTCAACACCCGGCTGCCTCTCCTGATAGGGGATCGTCTCATAATGAACTGATCCAATGAAGGGCCACCAAGTCACATCTCTCACCTCAATCAACTCCAGGTTCGCCTGTAACGTCACAAAGTCAGTAATCTCCGATCGCTGGGCCACCCAGTCACGAGCCCACCTCAAGGCATGAGGATAAAGGTTATCCTCAACAATTACGGTGTGATGAATAGGTAGATACTCATAGCTCCACTAGACAAGAAAGGGCCAAAAACTAGTCATGCTGCCCCAACGAGAAGAAGTCCAGACCTACATCGATCGAAGGAAGCAGCTAAAGGAGAAGGACGCCTAATCCAGCTCAAACAAAGCCCTAAGATCAGCTACTATGCTTACCAAACGAAAAGGCACAAGCGACTTTTTGTTGTTGCAGAAGCAGCTACAGATGATGTACAAAACAAGTCGACATCTCATAATGTCCCGCCTGGCAGGCGATGGCTCAGCAGCAAAGGTACGGTCATCCTAATTCAGCCAAGAGATTAGGAAGGCAGAACGCTCAGGAGGGGGCAAGTCCAGCAGAATGCAAGCCTCGTCTCTATTGACTAACTGTAAAGTGATCCGCCGACCGACGAACAAATGCCCTGCTATGATTGCCCAATCCAAGGGGGTGGGACCTAACTCGAAGCCGACAAAATGGAAGGTCCCAGTCTCCCCGAACCATCGCTTAACCAGCGCCAATACCATACACTGGGGTGATAAGCAAGATCCCCGAGCGGTGGGATCTCTGGTACCTCTAGTTCACCCAAATCAGCATCCGTCTACCTATGTCTAGAGAAGGCTCTCCCATAACTGGTCAGCTAATCCCCAAGACCCGGTACTTCCTCCTCAGCACCAATCTCCTCCGCAAAGGCCTGCTTAACCGAACGAAAGGGGTCGATAGGTGGTCTACTCCCCTGTCCGCTCTGACTGGAAGAGGCCCGTCTAGTAGATCGTCGGCTACCTTTGGATTGACTGGAACCGCCGGTGGAATCTGTCCGAGCCGCCTTCCCCGAGCGACGTCTCCTCTTAGAACCATCATCACCCGTATCTGCCATCCTGAAAAGGTAAGCTAAGGTAAGAGGTGTTAATACAAGATACATGCAGATAAATAATAACAAAATAAAGTAAATAAATAATAAAAACAAACAAAAAATAATAATAAAAAGATTTCAAATGATAAGTCAAAACAAATTTCATACACCTTTTGATTTTCCAACTTCAAGTCAAATCTCAATGGTGTTCTGTCTTTTTCTTTCAAAAAGATTTTACTCTAAACCTTTTCCAACTCTTTCCCTGAATTTTTAAACATTTAGATAGAGTTTTGTTTAAAAATGATCCATACAACACCCATGACATCAACACAAAATACAAATCGTGCATTTCACAACGTTACAATCACATAACATTAGCACCCGCGCACACTTTTTAAATTTTTAAAATTTTCAAAACACGTTTTATTTTTTCAATAAATCAAAGATTTTAAAAAAGTCCTAAAAATTTCTCAAAATCATTTCAAATGTTGTCTAAAAATTCTCTAATTTTTCCAAATTTTAAACACCATTAATTCCATCAATTTCTCAATTTCCTATTTTTTCTAAGTATATTTCTATTTTTCAAAAAATCAAAAATTCACTAAGTTATCAAAAAATCACGAAACTTTATATGGTTGTTAAACACATTTTTCTATGGCACATGGCATAAAAATCTAACCAAAAAATCTAATGCCCAAGCCTGTAGGAACAAATCCCCAATTTCTGCAGAAAACCCTCTTCAGATGATCATGTAAAATCACTGAAATTCAGTCCAACAAGCACCAAAATGCAAAAATAACATCACCATAATGTTCAAAACATGTCAAAACACCAATTTCCACTATTCACACGACTTAAACGGAATTCTACATATCAAAATCAATAGAAAATTGATAACTCACCTCTCAGAGTTCTCCAACGAAATCTTCTCTTCTGGCTACATGGTCTACTCTCGACAATTACCTGTGATCCCTAAAAAGTGCTCCGTCAATGTCCAAGTCGGTTTCCTTGCAATGTCTCTTGGATTTGCGAAAATCTTCCAAAATCTCACAAGTGCAAGAACTAGAAAATTTTCTGGTTTTGTTCCGAAGCCTAGCACCACTAGTAGTGGCGCCAAGCGAACTTTGCCAAAGGCACCATTCTTAATGGCGCCAGTTGCCAATTCTGGGCAATTTTGCCCTTTTCCCGCCAAAAATCATTTTCGAAGGCTTTTTAGGCCCAATATCCATTTTCAAACCCTTGTATTCCAAAATTTTCAAAGTCCGTCCCTACGACCGTCTCACGGTCAACATGAGACTCTTACTTTATTATTTTTTGTCTTCGACAAGCAAAGATAGAAAAAGAGGGGTAGTTGTAAGCACCCCATTTTTGACCGCTCGACAGTCTACAGTCTGTCCAGACTTGTATTCAAGTCAATGTGAATATATTTTGAGTCAAATCATCTTTCCAAGTCTAATCTTGTCTATCCATTGCTTTGTGGGCCCACCAGACCCAAATAGAGGCAAAATGATCAAAATGCCCTTAGGGGCATTGTTCGATCTAATTCCAAATTAGGCACATCTTTTTGAATACGGTAACTCTCCTTTCTAATTCTTTTTCCCATTCCAATTCCAATCCCTCTCTCGAGAAAGTTGATTCCTCGAGACGGTAAGTCTATCCAATCCGACACGTTTTTTGAAGAAAGTCTTTTCGAAATGGTAAGTCTCTTCAAGCCCGTCAACCAAGACGAGACCCCAAGTCCCCTAAATAGTAGAACGATCCACCTTTGGCGCCTGTTAGCTCGCCAAAGCAGGAATGTCTGTTTTGGCATGCCTTCCGAGAAAGCTGACTTCTCAGGTGCTAAGTCCCTTTAGCAGCTTCCTGAGATTAGGCAGTCTCGAGAATGAACGTAAACCGTCAGAGTAGCAAAAGTACTCGCAAACATCGCAATTGTCAGAGTAGCGAAAATACTCGCAAACAAGTCAATATAGGGAATTGTCAACAAACCCCTGTATTACAGGACTGCCGTCAGAGTAGTGGAAACACTCCAAACCCATGTCAACACCAGTGCCTGCTAGCCTACTTTGGTGAAAAATGACCAAACTGCCCCTAGGGCCATTCCGGCACATTTCTCGAGATAATACCTAAGTCCTCAGAACAGGAAGTCCACCCTTCCATGATTGTTTTAAAAGTCAATCTGGCATGATTAGGTGCCTTCTAGTCAATTTCAGGCCAATTCCGAGACTTTTCAGTCAAGATGACCATTTTGTACCTAGGCATCTAAATGCTCTGGGGACCACACCGGCTCTGGGTATCAAACTGGTAACCTCATGAGAATGCTTTTTCTAGTATTCCCGACCTTCTTTTATCTTTCTGGATCATCCCGAGTCAATTTCGACAAACCCAGTGCAAAATAACCGTTTTGCCCCTAGTGGGCCAGTCGCCTTTTTCGACCACACCGGCTTTGGGTATCAAACCGGTAGCCTTTAGGAACATTCTAAATAATGTTTTTAAATCTTGAGTCTTCTTCCGGGATATTCCGAGTCTGTCCCTATAGCTTTTTAGCCCAGTCAACCATTTCGACAAACCTTGACATCCTTTTTCAAGTCCATTACCTCCGAGACTCTATTCTAAGGGTTCTTGTCCCTTTCTAGCCTTTCGGGTCATTCTCGGTCCCTTAAATCTTTCCCGGACATTCCGGAGCCACTCCTAGTGAAGCCAACCTAAAAATTGCGTGGTTATCATTAGTACAGATGCCCAAATCTTCTCAAGATATGTTGCTTGCCAACGTTAAAACTTTCCTAACTGGCTGGTGCCACTACTAGTGGTGCTAAGCCAATATTTGGCATGGTGCCACTCCTAGTGGCACTAGAAGGCTTTTTGGCCTGGCGCCACTGCAACAGGCGCCAGGTTGCTCTTCCTTCTATAAATACAGAGCCTCCTCCAACGTGAAAGAGGTCCGCAAACTCAGTTTAAAAACCCTACTTCTTGATATACAGAGCTCGTAGCCTTTCTAAACCCTAGTCTCTTTAGGTTTTCCCAAACTCTAGCCTCTTATACACTCATACACACTCTTATATACTCATACACTAGCCTCAAACCCTCCATTGAAGACGTGGATTGTTGCAACTACGAAGCTTTGAAGATTGAAGACAAACTCTTGAAGACTGAAGTGAAGACCGAAGCAAGACAAGCATGGCAAAGTGCGTAAAGCTAAGCAAAATAAAGAAGACACATGGTAGGCTTCTTATTTACGTTTACGCATCTTTCCCCCTCTCTTCTCCCTCTGAACCCACTTGGGTTTTCTTTTATTTCAATCCCCCATCTTCTTCCCCCCCTTTCTTGCATGCTTGAAACAAGGGATTTCCCGGTCCATGTGTAGGATTAGACTATTGGAGGGTCACCATGTCGGGGGCTTACTTTTAACCTAACCGGAGACCACGTGGGTTCAGCCCACTTGATTATGTGGTAAAGCCTTAACCTTGTATGTTCACGACCCCAATTTGCATTGTGCATATCATGATCTTGCATTACTCTAAAATTCGTTTTCAAAACTTGCATTAACATCGTTTTCAAACTTGCATCAAAATCTTCTTTTTCAAAACTTGTTTTCAAAATCACAACACTAGGGTGATTCTATCCTTTCCATGATTAGGGTTGCTTTAGGAAAGTGTTACATTTAAAGTGACCAACATGGTCCATATTTTCAAAATCATTGTTTTCAAAACCACTATCCTAAAATGGTTCTAACTTTCTTATGGTTAGAATTGTTTTAGGAAAGTGAGATATTTTATATACTTTCTAAAAATCTCTTTTCCCAACATACTTTCTAAAAACTCTCTCCAATCTCCTTTCCAAAATTGTTTTCAAAAGCTCCCTCATAAAATCTAGTTTTCAAAACTTCTTTTCAAACTCTTTTCCAAAATGCTCTTTTCAAAATTCCTTTCCTAAAAACACTCCCTAGGTTTCCTTCTTAGAAATCTCTCCCTAAATCTCTTTCCTAAAAACTTTTTCCAACAGTCTCCTTCCAAAAACTCTCACTTTTCAAAATTCACTTTCTAAACACTCCCTATAAGATTTCTTTCCAAACAACTCCCTATCTAAAAATTCCTCTCTAGGATTTTCTTCCCAAAATCTCCCTTTCTAAAAACTCACTTTCCAAAAATCTCTTTTCTTGGTGTCCAAGTTAAATCTTAGAGTCACAATTAGGAAACCCCAAATTTCCATTCTCAAAAACTTGATTTTCAATCTTGCCTTAAAACATAGGTTTCCAAAATCTCATTTTTACATCAAAATCACAAGTTTCTAAAACCTATTTTCTACATCAAAACTATAGTCTTCCAAATCTAGGGTTTCTAAAACTTTCCTTTCCAAATCCAAACCAAATCCAATCTCCTGTTTAGGAAACTAGATCCAATCCTCTGTTTTTGGAAACAAAATCAAAACACAACTTTTAGAAACAAAATCCAATCCTTTGTTTTAGGAAATAGGAATCTCAATCCTTCCTAATCTAAACCTTTCCTAATTCACTCCTTCCTAATCTCAAACTTTCCTAAACCTTAAGTTTCCAAAACTGAAACTTTTAAATCTTTCCTTAAACTTTAAGCTTTCAAACCTTTCTTAATTCCATCCCTTTCCTAATCTTAACGTGCCAAATCTAAGTTTTCAAACTCTTCTTAAACTCAAACCTTTCCTAACTTCAAGAATTTTTAAAACTCAAACACTTTCTAAATTCTGAACTTTCCAACTTTCAAAACTTCCCTATTTCAAAACATTCCAATTTCAAAACTTTTCAATTTCAAAACTTTCTAAATCCAACACTTCCCTAATTCGAAAGCTTTCTAAAATGTAACTTTCCTAAATCTAAACTTTCCTAAACCTAATTTTCCTAAAACAGGACTTTCCTATTTTGAAACTTTCCTAATTCGAACCTTTCCTAAATTCCAATCTTTCCCTAATCTTCCAAGTCAAATATCCGAGTCAAGTCTTTCTTAATCTCAAGTCCTTTCTAAATCCTATCTTTCCTATGTCTAGATTTCCTAAACCTCAATCTTTCTAAAACAAGTCCAAATCTTTCCTCCAAGTTCTAACTTTCCAAATCAAAGTCCAATCTTTCTAATTCTAAACTCCAATTTTCAATCTTCTCTTCTAAGTTCAAATAAAAAATCTATTTTTTATCGGACTTTTGTTTGAACTACGACTGTCCTAATTTCTCAAAAAGGATACGTAGGCAACCCTTATGGGTGCGGTCACAATCTTTTTCAAATTTCTAATTCCAAAATTTTTTCCAACTTCCAGTTCCATGATCTATTTTAAACTTCGAAGCTTCTATTTCCTTTCCAATTTCTAAAACTTTCCAATTTTAATTCTATCTTTTTAAATCTCTTTTAAATCAAATCAATTTCTTTCCAAATCTATTTCCAATTTTATTTTCTTGCACTTGCATATCAAGCATCATGTCTTTTTAAACATTCTTTTTCTAAAGTGGATAGGATTGGATATTTGTTAGTTGAAAACTCTTTTATATGAATTTAGGGTAAATAGACATGTAGGTACTGCAAGGGCGGGGTAGGGTGATGGCTTAGTGCGTCTTCCCTATATGTAACCAACCTCTGAACCTAGAATCACTATTTTCAAAGACCAAAATGGAGTTATTTTTCTAAAAAGGGCTTAAATGTTTTCCAAAGGTTATCAAACAATCTATTTTTTTAAAAACCCTTTGTTGAGGAGATATTTTCAAAATCGTTTTCAAACCCTAGGTGTAGTCTTCGGATTGTGCCTAGTTTTTAGATGACCTAACTCACCTTAATCAAGTTAGGTGGCGACTCCGAATGTTTTCTAAAAGTCATTTATTCAAATCAATTTTCAATTCAAACCTAGTCGCACTCATTCTTCTTGGGGGATGAGTTCTAACAAGAGAGTATAGTATTTTTCCTGCTTGTGTATGTATTCCTCGAGTGCGAAAAATCTAGACGCGACAATGCTCTGCAAAGATGTCATTTTAAGCACATTTCCCGAGATGATATCTCACACTTCCAAACACTATTCGAACTTCTAAAAAACACGAAAGTTCACCAGAAGCCCCAGGAGAACATTTCGAGTGGAGCCGATTCCTCCAAAACCTTCCTGGTTGGCTCAATTATCGAGACCAAGTTTAAATGAACATTCTTGGTAGTGGAGCATATGCTACATGTGCCCAAATTTTGATCAGATCGACCAAATTTCGATCAACTGTCAATATTTAACTAGTACAATGAGTGTCACATGTCATTCTGGTAATAGAACAGTACTAGCACATGTGCGATATGCGTTGGGCCAAAATTTGGCCAAGCGCATATAGCACATGCACCAGGCCCGTTCTAGGTTGCCTATAATACTAGCACCCCCCGTTGCATATTCTAACACTGAAATTGATACGAAGCTCTGCTGAAATTGCTTCAAAACCTCGAATCTCCATACACATTCCACCCCTCGAACACTTAGGCTAGATTCCACCTCCCTCAAGCCTATACACTTCACCTACATAGCCTTGTACACCATTAAACACTCCCTTCTAGCCCCTCAAGCCTTCTTGAAGTCATTCAAGTTCAAGTAAAAGCATCTATTGAAGACTACAAGTGTGTTAAAGGTAAAAGGTGGTATCTCTTTTACATTTTTGTCTTCCCCCACTTTTCTCTTCTCCCTCCTAGCCTACTTGGGCTATTCTCTATTTTAAGCCCTATCTTCAGCCTGCCTTTCTTGCATGTTTTAGCCAAAAGGGCTCTTGGTTCATGCCTAGAGGAAAGCTAGTGGGAGCCACCGTGTAGGGGGATCTCTCACTAGCCTACTTTAAGATAGTATGGCCTAAGAGCCCTTTGATTATGTGGTGTAGCCTAAAGCCTTGTATGTATTCATGACCCCCTTACATTTTGCTATCTTGATCATGTTTGTGTGCTTGGCTTCATTTCTATGTTTATAACCATGTTCTACCAAGCTTGCATCATCTTATTTTGATACCACTTTCAAGCTCTATGTTATTTTCAAAATGGTTCCAAGAGTTGGCTCCTTGAAGTTTAGTATGAGACCGTAGAAGCCATGCCTTAGAAAATCCCCCACTAACCCTTAACTCACACTCTTTGCATCATTGCATTCCGACTTGCACAAAAATGGTTTCCAAACTCTCTAATTCCTAAGATTTCTATTCTCTCAAGTTTAGTAGTTGGAATGAACCCATGGAACCCTCTCTTAAGTGGTTTCCCTTTTATATTGGTCATAGGAGGCCTAAATTGTTAGAATGGTTCCCTTTTCTCTGATCCCTTGCACACAAATGGTTTTCAAACTCCTTGATTTCTAAGGTTTCCATTCTCTCAAGATTAGTGGTTGGAATGGCCCCATGAAACCCTCTCTTGAGTGGTCTCCCTTTTACATTGGCCATGGGAACCCTAACTTGTTGGAATGATTTCCCTTGCACACAAATGGTTTTCAAAATCTCTTTCTAAAAAATGGCTTTTGAAAATTCTTTCTCTCCATCTTTGCATTAAAAATGGTATTTCAAAGGTTGTCATCTTTATATTGATTCTTGAACTCCATGCTCTTGTCAAGATAATGGTCATAATGGTCATAAGGAAACCTTCCTTGGAATGGTCTCCAAATATTAACCATATAAACCATACTCTTGGCTAAAACCAAATTTTTATGGAAATGATCTTCAAAAGGATTGTCAACCAAAGTCCTTTGTATAACATAAGTTGTTTTCCAAAACCCTTTCCAAAAGTGCTTGAAACCACCTTTCAAAACCATCTTCCAATCCAACTCTAGGTTAACTTGACCCTATTTGTCCAACCCTAGGTTAACTTAATCATAGTTGTCTAACCCTAGGTTAACTTAAACCTAGTTGTCCAATCCCTAGGTTAACTTTACCCTAGTTGTCTAACCCTAGGTTAACCAAACCCAAGTTAATTAACCCTAGGTCATTCTAACCCTAGGTTAACCTAACCCGAGTTAGTTAACCTTAGATCACCCTAAACCTCAAGCAACCCAACTTAGGTTAGTGTACTTCAAGGTTCCAACTCATGGACCTCTTTTAAAGGTTCTCCCTATTTAAAACCATTCTCATACCCCATTTTTCAACAATCTCCTACTCTCTTGAGATTTCAAAAACCAACTCCATAACCTTTTTAAATATCCCTACACTCCATCTCAAAATATTTTCAAAGATGCTTTCAAGAATTCACAACCCTAAGGCGTCCCTATTTTTCTCATGGTTAGGGATTCTAAAGAAAGGTGATATATCAAGAATAACTTCCAAGGTTGTCCATATTAGAATCCAAAGTCCTAGGCGCATTCAAAAACCACGTTCGAAAACTTTTTAACATTCCAAAATCTTACCTCCTAAGTTTCTAAACAAGACTTCAAGACATTTTCAAAACTCTCTTGAGTGATCTCAAACCATTTCCAAAACTCCCTTGAGTTATTCTAAATTCATTCCAAAACCCCCGTTTAAAAGATCGAAAGTTCTATTCAAAATACTCAGCTACCAGATTTAAAATCAAAACTCCGAAGTTCTCTTTTTCCAAAGACCACAAAATGTTTTCAAACTTTTTCAAAGACCCCAAAGTGTCTTCAATCTTTCCAAAGACCTCAAAGTGTCTTCAAAACTTTCCAAAGGCCCTAATGCACCCATTTTTCATCGGGCTATTGCCCGAACTACAAATGACCAGATTCTCACCAAATGAGATACGTAAGCAACCTAAAATGGTGCGGTCATAACTCGTTTTTCGACCCCAATTCACTTTTCAAAAGTTTCAATCAATACAAAGTTTCTATCTTAAAACCCTTAAAAACTTCCATGTTTTCAAACTTCTTCCAAAACTTGCATCATGCATCATTCATTCAAAAAGTGATAACCAAACTCCGTTTCCGAAATTCTAAAGTGGATATTAAGTGGACAATGGTAACTGGCTATTCTAGTGAGTGAATAAAAGGGTGATTAGACCTGTAGGTATTGAAAGGGCGGTGTAGGGTGATGATCTTAAGATATCTTCCCTACACGTAACCAACCCCCAAACCAAATATTTCTATTTTTGAAAGACCAAAATGGAGTTACTTTCCAAAAGGGCTTAAAACTCTCTAAAGGTTGCCAAACAACATATATTCCCAAAAACCCTCCCTCGAGGGAGCTTTTCAAACCTTTTTAAAAAACCCTAAGTTTAATCTTCTAATTATGCTTAGTTTTAGGTGTCCTAACTCACCTTAATCAAGTTAGGTTGCGACTCCTATTTTTCTAAAAAGCCCTTAATCAAATCAATTCAAACCTAGTCACACTCGTCCTTCCAGGAGGATGAGTTCTAGTGACAGAGTTCTGTGCTTTTTGTCTCCACGCTGAAAGGACCTTGGACACCCAAAAAAACTGGGGCACGACAATTGCCTCATCTCAGAAAGCTACTAGGTGGACTTACCATATGAGGAATCAATTTTCTCGAAAGATGGCCAAATAACAGATATTCTTTATTGGCGGGCTAGTAGGCACCAAAGGTGGGCCGTTCGACCATCTTGGGGACTTGGGTTCTGTCCTGGCAGATGGGTTTGAAGGGACTTACCGTTCCAAAGATTTTTCTCAAAAAACATATCGAATTGGATGGCCTTATCGCCTGAGGGATCAACTTTCTAGAAGGGCATGCCAAATTGGATTTGAGATTGAAGAATGGACGTACCATCTCTTGGAAGACGTGCCAACTAGAATAGGACCGAGCAATGTCACAAAGGCAATTTGGTCATTTTGCCTCTATTGGGCCGTACGGGCCTGCAAAGCGATTAATTGATTGGATTGAGTTTGAAAAAGTAATTTGGACTTGAATATGTCTGTGTCAGTTTGAATTTGAGTCTGGACAGACTGGAGATTGCTGAGTGGGCAAAAATGACACACCACTTCTATTGGAACCACTACCTCAACTTTTGCCTATAAATACAAGCCGCCTCCTACATATTTCATGTCTGAAAAAATCATAGCAAAGCTCTATCTAACTCTCTGCAGCCCCCTGGAAATTCCCAAAGCCCTAATACACTCTAACCCTAGCATATACACCTCTAACCCTAGCCTCCAAGTTCCATTGAAGGCCAGTTCCAACCCATCAAAGCTCGCGTAGGCCACCCAAGTCTCCTATAAGTCCAAGTCAAAGCCTCCATTGAAGTTCCAAGAAGATTCAAAGACAAGGTAGGAGTCTTATTTACGTATTGTAATCTCTCACTTCTTCTTCTCTCCCTCCCAGTCCACTTGGGCTATTCTCTCTTTTAATCCCCATCTTCTTCCTCCTCTTCTTACATGCTTGAAACAAGAAGACCTTAAGTCCATATCTAGTGGAAGCTTTAGGAAGATCACCATGTTAGGGTCGCTTTAGGAAAGTACCTTATTCTAAGAGGCCTTCAAAGACCACATTGTGGTTTCAAAACCCTAAAACTTCTTTCTAAAGCTTTGACTTTCAAAACCCCCTTGAAACCTATGTTTCAATGCTTTTGCTCAAAAATCGGCCTAAGAGTTATTTTTTTGAAGTCTTAGGAATCTATACTTTAGGAAACCCTAGTTTGGTCCTCTAACCCTTATTATTGCATCTTTACATTCATTGCATCAAAATGGCTTTTAAAGTTTAGTTGCATCATATTTTACAAAATTGCATAACTCATATGATTCACTTTCAAAAAGTGCTACATGAAATCATAACTTTTTCAAACCAAAAACTCTGCATAAAATCATAAGCTTTCATACAAAAGACTGGCACATAAAATCCTAGGATTTCCATATTCAATCTTTTCTTTTCCAAAACTAACCTTTTCGTTTTCAATTCCAATAAAATCATTCCATTTTGGAAACCAAATCCAATCTTTCTATTTTGGAAATCAAATCAAATCTTCTATTTTAAGAAACTAAATCAAATCTCTCTATAATCTTCTATTTTTGGGAAAAAAATAAAATCAATCTATTTTTGAAAATAATTCAAATCTTTCCTAAAGTTAAACTTTTCCTTTCTCAAGAAGATTTCCTTTTTCAAAACTTTCCAAAATCGAAACTTTCCTAAATTAAAATTTTTCAAAATCAAAACATTCTTAAAATAAAAGTTTCCTTTTTACAAGCATCCCATTTTTGCTCGCTTGATAATCTCTGGCCAGACCGGACTCACATTCAAACCGACATAGACACATTTAAGTCCAAACTAGTTTTCCAAACTCAATCCAGTCAATTGATCGCTTCGCAGGACTGCAGGGCCCAATAGAGGCAAAATAACCAAATTGCTTTTAGTGCATTGCTCACTCCAATTCCAATTGGCTTGTCTTCCTACAGGTAAGTTCCTATTTCAATCTCAAATCCAATTCCAGTCCCAATTCTAGTCCAAACCAATCAAACTTAAAATGGCATGCCTTTTGAAAAAGCTGATCCCTCAACGCTAAGTCCATCCAGTCCGACACATCTATCGAGAAAACTCCTCAAAACAATATGTCCTTTCAAACCTATCAACCGAGACGGAACCAAAGTCCCCGAAATGGTAGAAGAGTTCATATCTAGCGCCTACTAGCCTGCTAAGGTAGAATGTCCGTTATTCGGCACGTCTTTTGAGAAAGCTAATCCCTCAAACGATAAGACCATCTAGCAGCTTTCAGAGATGAGGCAGCCTCCGAAATTAACGCACAACGTCAAAGTAGCAGAAACACTCACAAACATCGTAGCCGTCAGAGTGGTAGAAACACTCGCAAACAAGTTAACATTGGGAATTGCCAACAAACCCCCATATCACGGGACCGAATATGTCTCTTGGTTATGACACGTTTACCAAATGACGGAATATCTTTGGAAACTAACTCGTCACGCACTGTCAAAGTGATGGAAACACTCAAAACCTAGGTCAACACCAGTGCCTGCTAGCCCACTCCGGTGAAAAATGACCAAACTGCCCCTTAGGGCCTTTCGGCACGCTTCTGTAGAAAGTTCCTAAGTCCTCAAAGCGGTAAGTCTACCCTTCCATTACTATCCCAAAGGCAATATGGTATGTTCAAGTGCCTTACAATCGGTTCCAGACCAATTCCGAGATAGTTTTGTCAAAAAGATCATTTTGCCCTTAGGCATCTGATAGCCTACAGGAACCACACCGGCTCTGGGTATCAAACTGGTAACCTCCAGAGAATGCTTCTAATAGTATTCTTAACCTTCCAACACCTTTCCGGATCATTTCGAGTCCATTCTAATAAATCCACTGTGAAATGACCATTTTGCCCCTAGTGGACCTGTTGCCCTTTTCAAGCACACCAGCCCTGAGTATAAAACCGGTAATCTCTTAGAATGCTTTCGATAGTTTTTCCAACCTTCAAACCTTCTCACGGGTCACTCCGAATCCATTCCGGTGTTTTTGCGATCTAATTGACCGTTTTGCTCCTAATGGGCCGGTCAACCTTTTCAACTATCCCGACGTTGCTTCTCAAGTCCATTACTTCTAGGACACCCCTTCAAGAGTTCTTGTCCATCCCTGACCTTCTGAATCATTCCCAAGCCTTCTGAAGTCACTCCTAGTGCAGCCATGTCAAAAATTGCATAGTAGTCAGTATGACATGCGTCCAAATCTTTTGTCTGACGTCCCAAGGGTCAAAAGATACATTTTTTGCCACCCTAAAACTTTCCTAAGTGGCTGGCGCCACTAGTAGTGACATAAAACCAATAAATGGCCTAGAGTGGTGCCACTGGAATGTTTACCCAAGCGCCACTGCAACAGGCGCCAACATCATTTTAGTTGCCTATAAATACAGATCCTCCCCACACATAAAAAGGGTTTGCAATTCATTCCAGAAACTCTGTCTCTGTAAAAATAGAGCTCGAAGTCTCTCCAAAACCCTAATTCTCTCAACCCTCTTCAAACCCTAGCCTCTATACACTCTATACACTTACGCATAAGCTAAAAAGTATCTATTGAAGACTCAAGTGCTGCAACTTCAAGGCTCTCAAAGTTCATGTTAAGTAAAGCAAACTAAGCAAATCAAAGCAAAAAGAATACGAGGTTGGTGTCGCGGCCCGATTTTTTGCACTTGGAAAAGATAAGTGAGAAAAACATAGTGCTGTCTCGTTAGAACTCATCCTCCTAGAAGGACGAGTGCGACTAGGTTTGAATTGAAAATTTGATTTGATTAAGGGCTTTTGAAAAATATTTGGAGTCACCACCTAACTTGATTAAGGTGAGTTAGGTCACCTAAAACTAAGCATAATCTGAAGATTACACTTAGGGTTTTTAAAAGATTTCGAAAGCTTCCTCAAGAGAGGGTTTTTAAGAAAATATGTTGTTTGGCAACCTTTGAAAATATTTAAGCCCTTTTTGAAAATCACTCCATTTGGTCTTTGAAAACAATGATCTAGGTTCAGAGGTTGGTTGTGTGTAGGGAAGACGCACTAAGCAATCACCCTACCCAACCCTTGAGGTACCTACATGTCTATTCACCCTTGGTTCACTAACTCAGAATCTTTGATTAATAAATGTCCAAAAACTATCCACTTTAGAAAAGAATTTTGAAAAGATGTTGACATGATGCATGATATGCACATGCAAGAAAAGATTTTGGTTTTGAAAATAAATTTGAAAAAAAAAATAATTTGATTTTTTGAAAGAAGGTTTTAGAAATTGGAAATAAAGATTTGAAAATAGACTTTGGAATTAGAAACTTAAAGAAGGTTGTGGAATTAGAAGCTTGAAAAAGGTTATGATCGCACCCATGAGGGTTGCCTACGTATCCTTTTTTAGGAATCAGGTCAGTCGTAGTTCAAACAAGAGTTCGATTGAAAATAGATCATTTGATTTGAAAAGGAGTTTGATTTGGAACTTGGATTGGAAGATTGAAAATTGAACTTGAGGAGTAGAACTTGAACTTGAGTTGGAAGGATTGAGTTCTGAAAACATCTTAACCTAGATTGGAGTTTGAAAACCATCTTGGTTTAGAAAAGAGTTTTTAGAAAAGAGTTGGAAACTTCCTAACTTTAGGGTTAGGGTTGAACTAGGTTGAAACATCCTAAGACTTAGGGTAACCTAGGGTTGAGGCACAAAATCGAATTGACTTGATTTGAACTTAAGAAATTTGACTTTAGAATGTTTTGAATTAGGAAACCTAAAATTAGGGAAGGTAGGATTTTAGAAAGACTTGAGATTAAGAAATATATGATTTAGAAACACTTGACTTGGAATAGATTAGAAAAGAATTGACTTGAAAGTTTGATTTAAAAGAATTTGGAAATTTGGAGTTTAAGAAGATTTAACTTTGAAAAGTTTCGAATTAGGAAAGTTTCAAAATAGGAAAGTTCCATTTTAAGAAAGTGCCAAATTAGGAAAATTTTCATTTTAGGAAAGTTTTGAATTTGGAAAGATTTGAATGATGGAAAGTTTGAACTCAGGAAAGTTTCAAAATAGTAAACTTTCGTTTTAGGAAAGTTTCAAATTTAGGAAAGTTTTGATTTTTAAAAAGATTTGAACTTGGAATGTTTGATTTAAGAAAGATTTGGAATTTAAAAAGTTTAGAATTAAGAAAGATTTGGAAATGGAAAGTTTTGAATTTGGAAAGGCTTGAATTTAGGAAAGGCTTGGATTTAAGAAAGGTCGAAATTAGGAAAGATCTAATTTAGGAAAGGTTGGAATTAGAAAAGATTTGGATTATGAATGATTTGATTTTGTTTCAAAAAATGGAGGATTTGATTTGGTTTCCTAAATTAAAAATTAGATTTAGTTTCCTAAGTTGGAAGATAAGATTTGGCATGAAATTCGAAAGGTGGAGTTTTGGAAATCTTAAATTTGGAAGTCTATGATTTGATGTGAAAAAATAGGTTTTGAAAATCTATAATTTTATGTAGAAAATAGAATTTGGAAACCTAAGATTTGATGTGAAAAAGGAAGTTGAAAATTAAGGTTTCCTAACTATGGGATCTAGGGCTTGACTTGGACTCCAAGAAAGAGGAATTTTAGAAAGTAAGTCTTTTAAAGGGAGTTTCTAGGAGGGAAACTCGAAGAATGTTTTCAGAAAGTAGAATTTTGAAGAGAGCTTTTTGAAAAGGAATTTTTAGAAAGTGAATTTGAAAACTAGAATTTTCGGAATGAAAGTTTTTAGGAACGAGATTTTTGGAAAGAGTTTCGAGAAAGTAAACTTAAAAAACGTTTTGGAAAGGAGATTTGAAAAGTGATTTGGAAAGGGAATGGAATATGGACTTTTACAAGTCTCTAAAAATGTCTCAGTTTCTTAAAACGATTCTAACCATAGAAAGATTAGAATCATTCTAGGATTGTGGTTTTGAAAACAACAAAGATTTTGAAAATATGGACCATATTAGTCTCATTAAATATGACACTTTCCTAAAGTAACCCTAACCATGGGATAGCTAGAATCACCTTAGGATTGTGATTTTAACAAAAGCAATTTAGGATTACCACCCAAAACTTATGTAACATTTTTCAAAGACAATCCTAACCATGAAGTGGTTAAAATCATCTTAAGATTGTGATTTTTAAAACAAGTTTGAAAGAGGAGATTTTTAACGCAAGTTTTGAAAGAGATTTTGATGCAAGTTTTGAAACAAGTTTAGAAAACGATTTGGAAGATATGTATGAGTATGATATGTACAATGCAAGTAGGGTCGTGAACATATAAGGTTTATGCTTTACCATATAATCAGGAGGGCTGAATTCACATGGTCTAAGGTTGAACTAGAAGAAAGCCCCCAACACGGTGACTTTCAACCATTCTTCCTACACATGAATCGAGGATTCCCTTGTTTAAAGTATGCAAGAAGGGGGGGGGGGGCAGAAGAAGATAGGGGATTAAAATAGAAGAAAATCCAAGTGGGTTAGGAGGAAGAAGAGAGAAAGGGGAGTTGCATAAACATAAAAGAAAACCAACACTGTGTCTTCCTTGATTTGCTTGCTTTATTTGTTTTACTTCACTTTGATCTTCGAAAGCTTTGAGATTGCAGCACCTTAAGTCTTCAATGGTCAACTTGGAGGCTCGTGTAGGCTGACATTGGGTTGCTAGGGTTAAAGTGTATGGTGGCTAGGGTTTGAAAGAGCCTAAGAAAGCTATGGTTTGGAGAGAGTTCAAGGCATGTATATCAAGAGATAGAGTTTTGGAGTTAGATTGCCAACCCTTTTCATGCAGTGGGAGGCTCTATATTTATAGACAAAAGATTGACCTAACACCTGTTGTAGTGGCGTTAGGCTGAAAAATACACTAGCGCCACTCAGGCCATTTTTTGGTAGTGGCACCAGCCACTTAGGAAACTTTTTAAGGCTGTAAAAAACATATCTTCGACCCTTGATATGCGAGGTAGAAGATTCGGGTGCCTGTTCTATTGACTACCATGTAAATTTTGGCTTGGCTCCACTAAGAGTGACTCTGGAAGGTTCAGGAATGTTTTGGAAGGCCGGGAAGGGTCCAGAAGACCAAAAATGGGTAGAAACCCTTGAAATAGTGTCCTAGGGGTAATGGACTTGAAAAATAGGGTTGGAATTATCAACCAAGTTTTTAAGGGCAAAATGGTCAATTAGACCAGAAAACCACCGGAATGGACCCAGAATGGCTCATAAGAGGACTTAAAAGTTGGAAACACTATCCAAAATGTTCCATGAGAGTGCCGGTTTGATAACCAGAGCCGGTGTGGTTGAAAAAGACGATTGGCCCACCAAGGGCAAAACGATCATTTCACACCGAATTTGTTGGAATTGACTTGGAATGATCCAAAAAGGTATTGAAAGGTCAGGAATGCTATTAGAAGCATTCTCGACAAGTTACCGGTTTGATACCCAGAGCCAGTGTGGTTCCTAGAGGCACTTGGATGCTAGGGGCAAAATGGTCCTTTTAATCGAATGGTCCTGGAATTGTCCCAGAACTGACTGGAAGGCATTTAACATGCCAGATCGTCTGTTGGGACAATCTTTGAAGAGTAGACTTACCATTTTGAGGACTTAGGTACTTTCTCGAGAAAGGTGCCAAAAATGGCCTAAGGGGCAATTTTGTTGTTTTTCATCGGAATGGGCTAGCAGGCACTAGTGTTGACCTAGGTTTTGAGTGTTTCCGTCACTCTGATGGTCTATGATGACTTAGTTTCCAAAGGTATCCCGTCCTTTGGTAAACGTGTCACGGCCAAGAGGCAAGTTTGATCCTGTGACATAGGGGGCTTGTTGGCAATTCCCAATGTCGACCTGTTTGCGAGTGTTTCCGCCACTCTAACAGTTGCGATGTTTACGAGTGTTTTCGCCACTCTGACGGTTCGAGTTCATTCCAAAGACTATCTAATCTCGAGAAGTTGCTAGATGGACTTATCGTTTGAGAAATCAACTTTCTCGAAAGATGTGCTGAATAACAGACAATCTTTATTCGCGGGCTAATATATAACAAAGGTGGTTTGTTCTACCATATCAGAGACTTAGGTTCAGTCTTGGCCGACGGGTTTGAAGGGACTTACCGTTCTGAAGCATTTTCTTAAAAAAGTGCCGAACTGGATGGTCTTACTGCCTGAGGGATCAACTTTCTCGAAAGGCGTTTCGGATTTAACTTGAATTGGAATTAGACTTGAAGTTGAGTTTGACATTGAAACGGAGACTTACAGTCTTCAAGAAAACATGCCAATTAGAATTGGACCAAGCAATGCCAAAAGGGCATTTTGGTCATTTTGCCTCTATTGGGCTGAACGAGCCTGCGAAGCGATTGATTGATTGAATTGAGTTTGAAAAGTTAATTCGAAATTGAATATGTCTACTAAATTGAATACAAGTTTGGTCGGACCGGAGATTGCCGAGCAGGCAAAAATGGGGTGCTTACAGTTGGTTTTCTATTTATTTTTATATAATCCCCCCTCTTTCTTCTCCCTCTTAACCAACTTCGGTTTTGTTCTATTTTAATCCCCATCTTCTACCCCTTCTTATCACATGCTTGAAACAAGGGACTCCCCGATTCATGATTAGGAAGGACTGTTGAAAGTCACTGTGCTGGGAGCTTTATTCTAGTTCAACCATTGATGGTGTGGGATCGGTCCCCTTGATTATGTGGTGAAGCCTAGCCTTATATGTTCATGCATTACATTCAAAATTGCATTCAAAGTTGTTTTCAAACTTGCGTCAAAGTTCTTTTTCAAAACTTATATTCAAAATCTCTTTCTTGCAAATTTTTTTTTTTCCAAAATCACACTCCTAGGATGACCTGTAGCCATTCTTTGGTTAGGGTTGTTTTAGGAAAGTGTTATATTCAATGTGACCATTAAGGTCCAAATTTTGAGTGTAAATCCTAAATTGTTTTTATCTAAACCACAATCTTAAGATAATTCAAGCCATTCCTTGGTTAGGGTTATTTTAGGAAGGTGTGATATTCAATGAGATCATTATGGTCCATATTTCAAATCTTTGTTGTTTTTAAAATCATAACATTAGAATAGTTCTAATAATTACATGGTTAGAAGTGTTTTAGAAAATTGAGAGATTCAAGAGACTTGTAAAAGTCCATGTTCAAACCTCTTTCTAAATTACTTTTGCAAATCTACTTCTTAAAAACTCTTTTCAAATATCTACTTTTCAAAAACTTTGTCTTGATGTCCAAGTCAAGCCCTAGAATCCATTATTAGGAAACCCTAGTTCCTTTCTTAAAATTATGACTTCCTATTTTGATTTAAATCATAGGTTTCTAAAACTATTTTCTACATCAAATCTTAGATTTTCAAAACCTCTCTTTTCATCAAATCACAGATTTTAAAAACTCAACATTTCGAATTCAATGTCAAATCAAATCTTTCAATTTAGGAAACTGAATCAAATCCTCCAATTTTGGAAACAAAATCAAATGATTTATTTTTAAAAATAAAATCCAATCTTCTACTTTAGGAAATAGGAGTCAAATCTTTTCTAATTTCAAAACTGTCCAAATCCTGACTTTCTAAATTTCAAACTATCAAATTTTTCTTAATTATAATCTTTTCTAATTTCAATCTTTCTTAATTTCAAACTTTCAAACCTTTCCTAATCTCAAGCTTTCAAATCTTTCTTAAATTCAAACTTTCTAAATTCAACTTATCAAATCTTTTCAAATTCAAAAACTTTTCTAGGTTCAAACTTCTAAATCTTATTTGAAAACTTTCCTAAAATAAAACTTTCCCAATTTGGAAACTTTCCTAAAGTGGAACCTTCCTAATTTAAAGTTTTTCTAAGTTCAATTTTTCTAAACCCTCATTTTCTAAATTCTTGCAAATCAAATAATCAAGTCAAAGCTTTACAAGTCTTTTCAAGTCAAGTGTTTCTAAATCAAATCAAATCCTTTTCAAATCTTTTTCAATCTTTCCTAATTTGAATTTTACCAAAATCAAACTTTTCAAGTCTAAATCAAATATTTCTTATTCAATTCCATACTTCAACCCTAGATTACTTAAACCCTAGGAGGCCAAACCCTAGTTCAAACCTAACTTTAAAGTTAGGAAGTTTCAATTCCTTTCTAAAACTCTTTTCTAAACCAAGTTGGTTTTTAAACATCAATCTAAGTTAAGATATTTTCATAGCTCAACTTAATCTTTCCAAATCAAGTTCAAGTTCTCCTTTAAAGTTCAATCTTTTTAAATCAAAATCAATTTCAAATCAAAGTCAATTCCAAGTTCGAATTTAATTCGAAGTTCAATTTCAAATCTTCTATTTAAAGTTCAAATCAAACCCTTTTCAAATCAAATATTTTCAAATTAAAATTTTTAAAAAAACCTTAGAGTGTCTATTTTCAATCAGACCCTCAGTTCGAATTACGACTGGTCTGATTCCTAACAAATGGATACGTAGGCAACCCTCATGGGTGCTGTCATAACGTTTTTCAAGTTTTCAATTTCCACAACCTTTTTCAAGCTTCAAATTCTCTTTCTAAATTTATTTTCAAAAATTAAATTCTTTTCTTGTACTTGCTTGTCATGCATCATATCAAATTTCTTTCTAAATTCTTTTCAAAGTAGATATAATTGGACATTGGATAATCGAATATTCTAAATGAGTGAACCTAGGGTGAATAGACATGTAGGTACCCAAGGGCGGGATAGGGTGATGATCCTAGGATATCTTCCATATACGTCACTAACCTCTGAACCTATAATCACTATTGTCAAAGACCAAAAATGAAGTTATTTTAAAAAAAGGCTTAAATATTTTCAAAGATTACCAAACAACCTATTTTCTTTAAAAATCCACTTTTGAGGAAGTTTTCAAAACATTTTCAAAAACCCTAAGTTTAATCTTCAGATTCCACTTAGTTTTAGGTGACCTAACTCACCTTAATTAAGTTAGGTGGTGACTCCAAACTTTTTTCAAAAGCCTTTAATCAAATAAATTTTAAGTTTAAACCTAGTTGCACTCGTCTTCTAGAAGGATGAGTTCTCATGAGCGAGTCTGTGTTTTTCTCACTTGTGTGTCTTTCTCGAGTGTAAAAAATCGGGGCACGATAGCTGGCAACTCCACTGGTAAAGCTTAGAGAATTAGGCCATTATCATGTCTCTTTACCCTTCATTCATCTAGAATCTTCAATTAATTTGTCCAATTCTATCTACTTTAAATTTTCAAAATCAACCTTTTCAATGTTATTTTTGAAACCATGCATTCTATTCATATTCAATCATTCTATCTTGCATTAAGTTTATCATTCAAATACTAACTTTTTGCATATTTATTTTTGTAGGTGGACCTCTGTTCACATTTTTATTTTATGTCATATTAATTGCCATGCATGTCATGAATGAATAGGATGGAATGGAAAGGATGGATGGGAGTTGTTGGGCCCTTTCCTCAATTTTTCAAAATTTCACACACACGCTGCACGTGCACTTGCATTTGCATACTTGCATTCTTTACCTAGTTACGACCCTGCTAGTTAGAAGCGGGAATGGTATATTGGTTATGGGCAAATATTTGTAAGCAGCCCATTTTTGCCCGCTCGGCAATCTCCGGGCCCACTGGGCTCACTTTCACACATCACATGCATTTTCAAATCATTCAAAATATTTTTCTTAAAAGTTTTTATTCAAAATTTCATTTTCAAAAGTCTTCCTAAATATTTCTTCCAATAGCTTTAGGCTCCCTCGAGTTTTTTGGGGTCTTCTCTGCCAAAAAGGCCTCACACTCAAAGATTTTATTTCTTTTTCCTTTCGAAATATTTTATTTATCAAAAAAAATGAATGACATAAGTCTCAATAAAGTCTATTCAAATAAAGTCAAAGGGTTTTTTTTAATCTTTTTTCAAAAAGTTTATGTTCAAAAATCAACTCTAAAAAGGTTTTCTAACTTTTTCTTTCAAAAGTTTATCTTTAAAAATCAGTTCCTAAGGTTCTTAGTATTTCCTTCCAAAAGCTATTTCAAAATCAAGTCCTAAAGTTTCTTTCGAAATTAAATTTCCAATCTATTCTAAAGCTTTTTCTTGAAAAAGATTTCTATTCCAAACACACTTCAAGATTTTCCAAAACTCTTTTTCTCAAAAAGTCAAGTTGCAAATCAAAATGAGTTTCCTACACATTTTTATTTTAAAATTCAAGTTGCAAGTCAAAATAAATTTTCTATACATTTTGATTTTAAAATTCAAATCTCAGGTCAAATAAATTTCCTACACATTTTGATTTTAAAAGTCAAGTTACAAGTCAAAATGAATTTTCTATACATTTTTATTTCAAAATTCAAATCTCTGGTCAGAATGAATTTCCTATATATTTTGATTTCCAAAATTCAAGTTTCAAGTCAAAATGAATTTTTTACCCATTTTGCCTTACAAAAAAAAAATCAAATTCAAGTCAAAGTGAATTTTCCATACAAATTAAGATAGCTTCAAATTCAAAATCAAAAGTTCATTTCAATATGAATCTAAAAACATTTCAAATAAAATCTGTCACAAAGCTTCTTCCTAACTATGTTTTTCAAAAACATTTCCATTCTAGTCAAGATTTCAAATTTTCCGAGAAGCAAATCTTTCAAGGTTTCGTTCAAAAATTCTTTTTCTCAAAATTTCTATCAATTCCATAGTTTCCTAAACTCCTTTGAGTCAAAGTTTCTACTAATTTCAAAACATTTGTCCTAGTCCAAAATCTATTTTCAAAATATATTTCCTCCAAAGTTTCATCTAAAAATTTGTTTTCCAAAATCTTCCTAAGTGCTTTCATTCCAAAAAAGTTTTTGTAAAAGACCCCCGAGTTTCTCAGAGTCTTCTCTGCCAAAAAGGCCCCACCCTCAAGGGTTTTCTATGTTTTTCTTTCAAAAATATTTTATTCTAAAACTTTTCTAACTCTTTCCCTAATTTCAAAAAATTTCAGCAAAGGTCCGCTTAAAAGTAGTCCCTACAACGCCCACAACATCAATACAAAACACAAACCATGCACTTCGCTACATCACAATCACATAGCACTAACACTCGCGCACATTTTTTAAATTTCTAAATTTTTCAAAAATGACTCGTTTTATTTTCAACAAATCAATGGTTTTCAAAGTTATCCCAAAATTTCTTAAAAACATTTCAAATGTTTTCTAAAATATTCCTGCATTTTTCTAAACACTAAACTTTAATAATTTCTCAATTTTCTTAATTTTTTTTTCAAATTTTTAAAGTATTTTTTTATTTTTCAAAAAATAAAAAATTTACCAAGTATTAAAAAAATAACGAAACTTCACATGGCTGCTAAACACATTTTTCTAAGGCACACAATATAAAGATCTAGCCAAAAAAACTCAATACCCAAAGCTGTAGAAACAAATCCCATATTCTTACAGAAACCATATTTACGTAAACATGCCAAATTGCCCAAACTAATTCCAACAGGCATCAAAACATCAAAATAACTTCACCAAAGTGTTCGAAACATATCAAAACATTAATTTATATTGTTCACATGATTCAAACGGAATTCTACACAACAAAATTAACATAAAATCAAAAACACGCCTATTAGAGTTCTCCGGTAAAATCTTCTTTTCCAGGGACTTTTCTAGCGACGGTGTCTACTTTTGGCAATCCTTCGTGGTCCCTAGGGAGCACTCATTTAAATGTCTAAGTTAATTTCCTCACAAAGGCTCTCGATTTTTCAAATCCCGCAAAAATGTCGAACTAGCAGTTTGCTGGTTTTGATCCCCAGCCTGGCGCCACTGCTAGTGGCGCCAAGGCAAATTTGACAAGGGCGCCATTAGTAGTGATGCCAGTTTCCAGTTCCAAGTAGTTTTGCCTTTTTCCTGCCAAAACCTGACTTTGAATGCCGATTGGGCCAAATATCCATTTTCAAACTCCAATTTTCCAAAAATCCTTAAAGTCCGTCCCTCTGACCACCTCACGGTCTAAATAAGACTCTTACTCTATCATTTTCTGTCTTCGACAAGTAAAGATAGAAAAAGAGGGGCAGCTATAATTACCCAATTTTTGCTCGCTCAGCAATCTCCAGTCCGTCCAGACTTGTATTCAAGTTAATATGGACATATTCCAGTTCAAATTATTTTCCCAGACAAAATCCAGTCAATTGATCGATTCGCAGGCCCATTGGGCCCAAATAGAGGCAAAATGCCCTTGGGG
The DNA here is from genome assembly GCA_033060915.1 of Euryodendron excelsum. Lineage (NCBI taxonomy): Eukaryota > Viridiplantae > Streptophyta > Magnoliopsida > Ericales > Pentaphylacaceae > Euryodendron > Euryodendron excelsum. Next base: position 11,424,478 of record CM065385.1, read on the forward strand.
CATTATCCAATCCAATTCTAGTGGGCACTTCTTCTTGAAGATGGTAAGTCTCCCTTTCAATCTCAATTCCAATTCAAATCCAATTCCAGTCCAGTTCCAGTTTAAATCAAGTCTGGCACGCTTTTTGAGAAATTGATCCCTCAAGGCAGTAAGTCCATCCAGTCCGGCACGTTTTCTAAGAAAAATTTCCAGAATGGTAAGTCCCTTTAAGACCGTCGACCGGGATAAGACCTCAAGTCCCTGAGAAGGTAGAATGGTATACCTTTGCCGCCTACTAGCCGGCCAATGAATAAATGTCCGTTATTCGGCACACCTTCCGAAAAAGTTGATTCCTCAGGTGATAAGTCCGCTTAGCAGCTTTCCAAGATCAGGCAATTTCCGAAATGATCGTAAGCCGTTAGAGTAACGAAAATACTCATAAACATCGCAATCGTCAAAGTGGCGGAAACACTCGTAAATAGGTCGGCATTGGGAATTGCCAACAAAATCTTGTGTCATAGGACAACTGCTAGAGTGATGGAAACATTCAAAACCTAGGATGTCTAGACCCTAATTCGACCCTCACCCTAAAGTTAGGAAGCTTCCAACTCTTCTCCAAAAGTTATTTTCTAAACCATGATGGTTTTCAAACTTTAATTCACGTCAAAATGTTTTCAATTCTAAATCTTTCCAAATCAAGTCCAAGCTCTTCTTCCAAGTTCTATCTTTTCAAATCAAAATCAATTTCAAATTCTCAAGTTCAATTTCAAATCTTCTATTCAAAGTTCAAATCAAATCCTTTTTCAAATTAAATTTCTTTTTCAAATCAAACTCTTTTCAAATTAAATTTTCTATCGGACTCTAGTTCGAACTACGACTGTCCTTATTCCCAAAAAGAGATACGTAGGCAACCCTCATAGGTGCGGTCATAACCTTTTTTAAACTTCCAATTTCATAACTTTTTTTAAATCTCCAATTCCACAACCTTTTTCAAACTTCTATTTTCACAACCTTTTTCAAGTTTTCAATTCCATAACAATTTTCAAACTTCCAATTTCAAAAATCTTTTTTCAAATCTCTATTTCAAATTTCTAAGACATTCTTTTACAATTAAATCTATATTTTCAAATCCATTTAAAATCAAATCAAGTTCTTTTCAAATCTACTTTCAAAATAGAATCAAATTCTTGCACTTGCATATTATCCATCATGTCAAATTCCTTTCTAAAAGTTCTTTTCTGAAAGTGGATAGTTTTGGACATTTATTAATCAAAGACTCAAATGAGTGAACTAAGGGTGAATAGAAATGTAGGTACTGTAAGGGTGGGGTAGGGTGATGGCTTAGTGCGTCTTCCCTACACATAACCAACATCCGAACCTAGATCACTGTTTCAAAGACCAAATGGAGTTATTTTCAAAAAAGGCCTTGAATATTTTCAAAGGATGTCAAACAACCTCTTTTCTTAAAAACCATCTCTTGAGAAAGTTTTCAAAAACCCTAAGTGTAATCTTCAAATTGTGCTTAGTTTTAGGTGACCTAACTCATCTTAATTAAGTTAGGTGGCGACTCCAATTGTTTTCCAAAAACCCTTTATTCAAATCAAACTTCCAATTCAAACCTAGCCGCACTCATCCTTCTAGGAGGATGAGTTCTAACGAGAGAGCACTGTGTTTTTCTCACTTGTCTTTTTCGAGTACGAAAAATCGGGGCGCGACAATACACACAAGTGAGAAAAATATAGTACTCTCTTGTTAGAACTCATCCTCCTAGAAGGACCAGTGTGACTAGGTTTGAATTGGAAATTGATTTTGAGTAAGGGCTTTTAGAAAAAGGTTTGGAGTCACCACCTAACTTGATTGAGGTGAGTTAGGTCACCTAAAACTAAGTACAATCTGAAGATTTCACTTAAGGTTTTGGAAAAGATTTTGAAAACTTTCTCAAGAGAGGGTTTTTAAACAAAATAGATTGTTTGACAATCTTTGAAAATATTTAAGCCCTTTTTGAAAATAACTCCATTTGTTCTTTGAGAATAGTGATTCTAAGTTCGGAGGTTGGTTGTATATAGGGAAGATATCATAAGTTCATCATCCTACCCCACCCTTACGGTACCTACATGTCTATTAACTCTAAGTTCACTCATTTGGAATCTTTGATTAATAAATGTCTAATACTATCCACTTTAAAAAAAAAGAACTTTATGATGCATGATATGCAAATGAGAGAATAAAACTTGATTTTGAAAATAGACTTGACCAGAAGATTTAATTTTGAAAATAGATTTGAAAAGACTTGATTTGAAATTTGAAAGAAGGTTTTAGAAATTGAAATTGGAGATTTGAAGATAGATTTTAGTATTAGAAGCTTGAAATAGATCATGAATTGGAAGTTTGAAAAATTTATGAAAATGGAAACTTGAAAAAGGTTATGACCACATCCATGAGGGTTGTCTGCATATTCATTTTTAAGAATCAGGTTAGTCGTAGTTCAGACAAGAGTCCGATTGAAAATAGACACTTTGAGATTTTGAAAAGTTTGATTGGAAAAAATTTGATTACAAACGAGTTTGATTTGAAAAGGAGTTTTGACTTGAACTTGGAATAGAAGATTTGAGATTGAGATTTGATTTGAAATTGAACTTAAAAATTTTGAAAATTATTTTGATTTTAAAAGATTGAATTTTGAAGAAGACTTGAACTTGATTTGGAAAAGGTTGAGACTTGAAAACATTTTTGACTTAAATTAAAGTTAAAAACCATCTTGGTTTAGAAAGGAGTTGAAGAAAAAAATTAAAGCTTCCTAACTTTAAGGTTAGGGTTGAACTAGGGTTTAGGCCTTTTAAGTTTGGAACATGTAATTGAATTGGAAAGGATTTAATTTAGATTTGAAAAGTTTGATTTTAGAAAGTTGAATTTAGGAAAGGTTCAGCTTAGGATATGTTCGAATTAGGGAAGCTAGATTTAAGGAAGATTTGAAAGGAGATTCGATTTGATTTGAAAACGCTTGATTATTTGATTTGAAGGAGTTTAAAAAATTTAAGGTTTAAGAAAGATTGGATTTGGAAATCTTCGAATTAAGAAAGTTTTGAAATAGGAAAGTTCCACTTTGGGAAAGTATTGAATTAAGAAAGTTTCATCGTAGAAATGTTTTCAATTTAGAAAGCTTTAAATTTAAAAAGATTGAACTTAAGAAAGTTTTAAAGTTAGAAATATTTGATTCTTGTTTCCTAAAGTAGAAGATTAGATTTTATTTTCAAAAAAGTGATAATTTGATTTGGTTTCTAAAATTGGAGGATTTGATTTAGTTTCTTAATTTGAAGGATTGGATTTGACATGGAATTGGAAAGGTTGAATTTTGAAAGTCTAGGATTTAGAAAGTTATGATTTTGGTGTAGGAAAAGAGATTTTAGAAGCCTATGATTTGAAGTAAAAGAGAAAGTCATGTTTTTAGAAAAGAAAATTAAGGTTTCCTAATCATAGGATCTAAGGCTTGACTTGGACTCCGAAAAAAAGAGTTTTTCGAAATTAAATTTTTTGAAGGGAGTTTCTAAGAAGAAGAGTTGAAGATGGTTTTTAGAAAATGAATTTTTGACGAGAATTTTTGAAAAGTATTTTGAAGAGCAATTTTGAAAAGGGTTTTGAATATGGACTTTTTGAAAACCTTTTGAATGTCTCACTTTTCTAAAACGATTCTAACCATAAAGATATTAGAACCATTCTAAGTTAGTGGTTTTGAAAACAATATAGATTTGAAATATGGACCAATATGATCACATTGAATATCACACTTTCCTAAAACAATGCTGAACATGGAATGACTAGCATCATCTCAAGATTGTGGTTTTGATGAAAAGCAAGTTTAGGTTTACATTCAAAATATGGACTTAGATGGTCACAATGAATATAACACTTTTTCAAAAGCAACCATAACCATGAATTGGCTAGAATCAATCTAAACGGGTGATTTTGAAAACAAAGTTTTGAATGTAAGTTTGAAAGATGATTTTGATGCAAACTTTGAAAACAACTTTCGAAAACAATTTTGAAGAGATGTATGAACATGATATGCACAATGCAAGTAGGGTCGTGAACATACAAGGTTGGCTTCATCACATAATCAAGGGGGCCAAATTCACATGGTCTAAGGTTGAATTAGAAGAAAGCCCCTAACACGACGACTTTCAACCATCCTGCCTACATGAATTGGGGATTCTCTTGTTTCAAGCATGCAAGAAAGGGGGGAAGAAGATAGGAAATTAAAATAGAAGAAAACACAAGTGGGTTAGGAGGAAGAAGAAAGAGGGGGAAGTACGTAAACATAAAAAGAGAGCCTACCTTGTTTTCTTCTTATTTTGCTTGCTTGATTTGTTTTGCTTTGCTTGATCCTTGAGAGCTTCCAAGTTCCAGCATCTTGAGTCTTCAATGGAGGCTTTAGAGGCTTGTGTATGAGTGTATGAAGTGTGTATAGATATTAGGGTTAAGTGTATAGAGGCTAGGGTTTTAGGAAACTAAAGAGAGCTAGGGTTTTCAGAGACTTCGAGCTCTGTAATTTGAAAAGTAGAGTTTTTGGACTAAGTTTGCAGACCCTTTTTTACGTAGGGGGAAGGGTACGTATTTATAGACACAAGATTAGCCTAGCACCTGTTGCAGTGGCACGAGGGCAAAGTTTCCACTGGGGCTACTAGGAGTGGTGCTAGGCCCCTTTTTTACACAAGGGGAAGGGTTTGTATTTATAGACACAAGATTACCCTAGCGCCTGTTGAAGTGGTATCAAGGCAAAGTTTCCACTGGCACCACTAGTGGCGCCAAGCCACTTAGTAAATATTTTAGGGAGGCAAGAAAAAACATATCTTTGACCCTTAATACATAAGGCAAAACATTTGGGCGCCTGTACCAGTGACTGCCATGCAATTTTTGGCTTAGCTTCACTAGGAGTGACTCCGAAAGATCTGAGAATGTTTTGGGAGGCCGGAAATAGTCTGAAAGGCCAAAAATGGGTAGAAACTCTTAAAATAGTGTTTTGGGGTAACAGATTTGAAAAACAAGGTCTGGATTGTTAAAGTAACCGGTTGAGCCATTAGGGGCAAAACGGTCAACTCGATTGGAAAATTATCGAAATGGACTTGGAATGTCCCATGAAGGGACTTTCTGGTTTGATAGCCAAACCTGGTTGTGGTTGGAAAAGGCAATCGGCTCACTAGGGGCAAAACGGTCATTTTGTATTAGGTTCGGCGGAATAGACTCAGAATGATCCGAAAACGTGTTGGAAGGTCAGGAATACTATTAGAAGCATTCTCGGGAGCTTATTGGTTTTATAGCCAGAGTCGGTGTGGTTCCCTGAGGCGCTTGGATGCCTAGGGCCAAAATGGTCATTTTGACCAGATAGTCTCAAAATTGGTCCACAACTGAATGGAAGGCACTTGGACATGCTAGATCATCTTTGGGACGATCTTGGAAGAGTGGACTTACCACTCTGAGGACTTAGGTACTTTCTCAAGAAGCGTGCCAAAAAAGGCCCCAGGGGTAGTTTGATCATTTTTACCGGAGTGGGCTAACAGGCACTGGTGTTGACCTGGGTTTTGAGTGTTTCTATCACTTTGATGGTTTGTGACAAGTTTGTTTCCAAAGGTGTCTCGTCCTTTAGTAAACGTGTCACAGTTAAGAGACAAATTCGGTCCCGTGACATAAGGGGTTTGTTGGCAATTCCAAATGTCAACCTGTTTACGAGTGTTTCTGTAACTCTGACGATTGCAATGTTTGCAAGTGTTTCTACCACTCTGATGGGTTACGTTTATTTCGTAGATTACCTGATCTCAGGAAGCTGCTATGTGGACTTGTCGTTTGAGGAATCAACTTTCTCAAAAGACATGCTGATAATGGACATTCTTCATCGGCGGGCTAACAGGCGCCAAAGGTGGACTGTTCTACCATCTCAGGGACTTGGATTCCGTCTCGGTAGACATGTTTGAAGGGACTTACCGTTCCAAAGAGTTTTCTTAAAAAAAGTGCTGAACTAGATGGCCTTACCGCCTAAGGGATCAACTTTCTTAAAAGACGTGTTGGATTTGAGATTGAAATGGAGACTTATTGTCTCTAGGAAGACGTGGCAATTGGAATACGAACGAACAATGCCACAAGGGTATTTTGGTCATTTTACCTTTATTTGGCATGATGGGCCCACAAAGCGATTGATTGATTGGATTGAGTCTACAAAGCTGGATTTGACTTAAATGTGTCTGTGTCGGTTTAAATGTGAGTCCAGTTGGACCGAAGATTGCCGAGCAGTCAAAAATGGAGTGCTTACAACTGCCTCTCTTTTTTGTCTTTGCTTAACGAAGGCAGAAAATAATGAAGTAAGAGTCCCATGTTGATCGCGAGGGACGGACCTTTGAAAGTTTTTGAAGACTAGAACTTGAAATGGATATTCGGCCCAAGGGGGCATTTAAGATAAGGTTTTGGTGGGAAAAATGGCAAAACTGCCCAGAACTTGTCACAAGCATGTTACGCCTAGATTTTTTGCACTCGAGGAATATTGACACAAGCGGGAAAAAAACTGTACTCTCTCGTTATAACTCACCCTCCTAGAAGAATAGGTGTGACTATGCTTGAATTGAAAATAGATTTAAATAAAGGGCTTTTAGAAAAGATTTCGAGTCACCACTTAACTTGATTTAGGTGAGTTAGGTCACTTAAAAACTAAACACAATCCGAGGATCACACTTAGGGTTTTTGAAAATGATTTTGAAAATACTACCTCAAGAGAAGGTTTTTAAGAAAACAGGTTGTTTAGCAACCCCTGGGAAACATTTAAGCTCTTTTTTAAAAATAACTCCGTTTTGGTCTTTGAAAACAGTGATTCTAGGTTTGGAGGTTGGTTACGTGTAGGGAAGACGCACTAAGCCATCACCCTACCTCGCCTTTGCGGTACCTACATGTCTATTTACCCTAGATTCACCTATGAGAGTCTTCAACTAACTAATGACCAATTCTATCCACTTTAGAAAAAAGAATGTTTAAAAAACATGATGCATGATATGCAAATACAAGAGAGAGAGGGTTGAAAAATAGATTTGGAAAGAAATTGATTTGATTTGAAAAGAAATAGATAGAAGTTTGAATTTGGAAAGAAGGTTTTGGAAATTGAAAATAGAGATTTGGAAATAAAAATTTAGAATTGGACGTTTGAAAATAGATTGAAGATTTGGAAAGATTTTGTGGAAATAGAAACTTGAAAAATGTTGTGGAATTTGAGATTTAAAAAAAGATTGTGAAAATAAGAATTCAAAAAATGTGGTGACCGCACCCATGAGGGTTGCCTACATATCTTTTTGGAGGAATCATGTCAGTCGTAGTTCGTACAAGAGTCTGATAGAAAATAGAAGACATGATTGGAAGAAAGAGATTGAATTGGAAATTGGATTGAAAGATTAAGAGATTGAACTTTGATTGGAAGATTTGAAAAGATTGGTTTTGAAAGACTTGGTTTTAGGAAACCTAGACTTAGGAACTTAGAAAATAAATATTGGATTTGACTTGGAAAGATTTTAGAAAAGAATTGACTTGAATATTGGACTTGGAAGATTAGAAAACTTGGAATTAGGAAATATTCGAATTAGGAAAGTTTCAATTTAGGAAAGTTTCGATTTGGAAAGTTTCACTTTAAGAAAGTTTTCATTTTAGGAAAGTTTTCGAATTAGGAAAGTTTTTTGAAATAGGAAAGTTTTGAATTTGGAATGTTTTGAAAACAGGAAAAGTTTAGTTTAAGAAAGATTCAGAATTTGGAAAGTTTCATCTTAAGAAAGTTTTGAATTTAGAAAGCTTAGAATTTTAGAAAGCTTTTAAATTAGGAAAGATTTGAATTTAGAAAGTTTTAGAATTTTTGGAAGATTCAAAGTTTGAGTTTTAGAATGATTTGAAAATCTAGATTTGGGAGTTAAAGTTTGGAAAGAATGTGGAATTAAGAAAGGTTGGAATGAGGAAAGGTTTAGGCTTTGAAAGATTTGAAGTTTAGGAAAGTTTAGAACTTAGAAAATTTTAGAGTTTGAAAGTTTCGAATTTAGAAAGTTTAGGATTTAGAAAGGTTTAAAGTTTGAGTTTTAGAAAATTTTGATATTAGAAAAGGTTTGAGTTTAATAAAGGTTTGAAAACTTAGATTTGGAAAGTTAAGATTTGAAAAGGGGTAGAATTAGGAAAATGTTGAATTAGGAAAATTTTGATATTCAAGTTTTGGAAACTTAAGATTTAGGAAAGTAGAAGATTAGGAATGAGTTGAATTAGGAAAAATTTGGATTAGGAAGAGATTGAATTTTGTTTCTAGAAGAGAAAATTTGATTTTGTTTCCAAAAGCAGAGGATTAGATCTAGTTTCCTAAACGGGAAATTGGATTTGACTTTCTAGAGGGAAGATTTGATTTCATAAGGATTTGGAAAAGGAAGTTTTAGAAACCCCAGATTTGGAAGTGTATTATTTTGGCGTAGAAAATAGGTTTTGGAAACATGTATAGTTTTGATGTAGAAAACAAGAAGTTTTGAAAACCTAGGTTTTAAGGCAAGTTTGAAAACCATATTTTTGAAAAAAAAATTAGGGTCTCCTAATCGTGGCTCTAGGGCTTGACTTGGGTTCTAAGGAAAGGGATTTTTGGAAAGTGTGTATTAGAAAACAAGTTTTTGGAAGAAACTCCTAGAGAGAAGTTTCTAGACGATGAGTTTTAAAAAGAGAGCTTTTGGAAAGAGATTTTGGAAGAAGTTTTTTGGAAAGATTTTTTTGGAAAGTGAATTTTGAGGAAGGCATTTTCTAGGAAGGAAACCTAGGGAGTGTTTTTACGAAAAGAATTTTGAGGAGACTGTTTTGGAAACAAGTTTAAAGATAGATCTTTTAAGAGAGTTTTTGAAAATAATTTTCGGAGGAAGAGTTTTTGGAAAGCATATTGAAAGAGAGACTTTTGAAAATAGAGTTTTTTGAAAAGTATGAAAACGTCTCACTTTCCTAAAGTGATTCCAATCATAAGAAGGCTATAACCACTTTAAGAAAAGTGGTTTTGAAAACAACATCGAGTAGAAAATATGGACCATGTTGGTCACTTTAAATATAGCACTTTCCTAAAGCAACCCTAGCTATGAAAAGGATAGAATCACCCTAGGATTGTGATTTTGAAAACAAGTTTTGAAAAATAAGATTTTGATACAATTTTGAAATCAAGTTTGAAAACGATTTTGAAAATGACTTTGAAATCGACTTTTGGAAGAATGCAAGAATCATGATATGCACAATGCAAATTTGGGATCGTGAACATACAAGGTTAAGGCTTCACCACATAATCAAGGGGGCCAAACTCACGTGGTCTCCGGTTAGACTAAAAGAAAGCCCCCTACACGGTGACCCTCCAATAGTCTAATCCTACACATGGAATGGGAGTCCCCTTGTGTTCAAGCATGCAAAGAAAGGGGGGGAAAGAGATGGAGGATTAAAATAGAGAAAACCCAAGTGGGTTAGGAGAGAGAAGAGAGAGGGGGGAAGTGCAAAAATTTAAATAAGAAGCCTACCTTGTATCTTCTTTATTTTGCTTAGCTTTGCGCGTTTTGCTTTGCTTGTCTTGCTTCAATCTTCAAGAGTTCTTCTTTAATCTTCAAACCTTTAGATTGCAGCCCTTCAAGTCTTCAAAAGAGGGTTGGAGGCTAGTGTATAAGTGGATGAGAGTGTATAGGAGTGTATAGGAGGCTAGGGTTTAGCTAGGGTTTGGAAAACCTAAAGAAGCTAGGGTTTTGGGAGTGTACGATCTCTGTATATTGAGAATTAGGGTTTTTAGAATGAGTTTCAGACCTCTTTCATGCTAGAGAAGTCTCTGTATTTATAGAGATACGATAGACCTGGCGCCTGTTGCAGTGGCACCAGGCCAAACTTCCCCTTGGCGCCAAGCCATTTTTTGGCTTGGCACCACTGCTAGTGGGGCCAGCTAGTTAGGAAAGTTTTAAGGTCGGCAAGCAACGTTCTTTGGAAGATTTGGGCACCTGTACTAGTGACTACCATGCAATTTTTAGTCTGGCTTCACTAGGAGTGACTCCCGAAAGTCTGGGGATGAATTGAAGAGGCCAGGAATGACCCGGAGAGCTGAAAAAGAGCAGGAACACTTAGAATAGCGTCCTAGAGGTATTTGACTTGAAAAATGAGGATAGGATGTGTTGGAAGGATTGACCGGGCCGTTAAGGGCAAAACGGTCAATCAAGCTGAAAAACTGCCGAGACGAACCCGGAATGTCCCTAAAAAAGACTCTTAGTTTGGAAACATTATTTAGAATGTTTCCAAAGGTTGCTGGTTTGATACCCAGAGCCGGTGTGGTTGGAAATGGTAAACGGCCCACCATGGGCAAAACGGTCATTTTGCACCAGGTTTGCCGGCACTGATTTGGAATGATCTTAAAAGGTAAAGGAAGGTCAGGAATACTACAAGAAGTATTTTTGGGAGGTTACCAGTTTGATAACCAGGGCCGGTGTGGTTCCTAGGGCATTCGAATGCCTAGGGGCAAAATGATCATCTTGACCGAAAAGTCTCGGAATTGACTCGAAATGGACTGGGGGCACCTAATTATGTCAGATCATCTCTGGGATGATCTAGATGGGTGGACTTATCGTTCTGAGGGCTTAGGTGTGCTCTCGAGAAACGTGCCAAAAAAAGGCCCTAGGGGTAGTTTGGTCATTTTTCACCGAAGTGGGCTAGCAGGCACTGGTGTTGACTTAGGTTTTGAGTGTTTCTGCCACTCTGATGGCGGTCTTGTGATACAGGGGTTTGTTGACAATTCTTCATATCGACCTACTTGTGAGTATTTTCGTTACTTTGACGGTTGCGATATTTACGAGTATTTTTGCTACTCTGACGATTCACGATCATTCCTAAGACTGCCTGATCTCGGGAAGCTGCTAAAGGGACTTAGCATTTGAGAATCAACTTTCTCGAAAGGCGTGCCTAAACGAACATTTCTGCATTAGCGGGCTAGCAGGCGCCAAAGGTGGACCGTTCTACCATCTAGGGGACTTGGGGTCTCGTCCTGGTCGACAGGTTTGAAGGGACTTACCGTTTTGAAGAGATTTTCTTTAAAAAACGTGCTAGACCATCTCGAGGAATCAACTGTCTCGAGAGAGGGATTGGAATTGAAATTGGACTTGGAAGGGAGACTTACCGTCTTCGAAAAGACGTGCCTGATTTGGAGTTGGAAAGGGAACTTACTGTCTTCGGAAAGACGTGCCTGATTTGGAATTGGAAAGGGGACTTACCGTCTTCGGAAAGACGTGCCTCATTTGAAATTAGACCAAACAATGCCCCCATGGGCATTGTGGTCCTTTTGCCTCTATTCGTGCCCGGCGGGGCCTACAAATCGATAAATTGATGGGATTAGACTTAGAAAGTTAATTTCGATTGGAATACGTCCATATTCACTTGAATACAAGTCTGGATGGATCGTAGACTGCCGAGCGGTAAAAAATAGGGTGTTTACAGCTGCCCCTCTTTTTCTGTCTTTGCTTGTCGAAGACAGAAAACAATAAAGTAAGAGCCCCATATCGGCTGTGAGGCGGTCGGAGGGACGGATTTGGAAAACGGTGGTTTGAAAATGGATATTGGGCCCAAACGGCCTTCGAAAATGAGTTTTGGTGGGAAAGGGAAAAGCTACCCAGAATTGGAAACTGGGGCCCTTGGAGTGGCGCCTTTGGCAGAAGAAGCTTGGCGCCTCTGCTAGTGGCGCTAGGCTTGGATTTAAAACCAGAAAAATTCTGGTTTGAACATTTGCGATATTTGAAGAGTTTTTCGCAAATCCAAGAGACATTACGAGGAAACCGACTTAGACATTGAAGGAGCACTTTTTGGAGACCACGGGTGATTGCCGGAAGGAGACCACGTCACCGGAAAAGTCACCGGAAAAGAAGATTTCCTCGGAGAACTCCAAAAAAGTGAGTTTTTCAAATTTTTGTTGATTTTGATATGTAGAATTTCGTTTGAATTGTGTGAATAGTGAAAATTAATGTTTTGATATGTTTTGAACACTATAATGATATTATTTTCGCATTTTGGTGCTTGTTTGATTGTATTTGAGTAATTTTACATGATTATGTGAAGAGGGTTTTCTGCAGGAATTGGAGGTTTGTTCCTACAGACTTGGGCATTGGGTTTTCTGGCTAGATTTTTGTACAATGGGACTTAGAAAAATGTGTTTAACAACAGTGTAAACTTTTGTGATTTTTTGAAAACTCGGTGAATTTTTTATTTTTTTTTTGAAAATAGGAAAATACTTAGAAAATTAGGAAAATTGAAAAACTCAGGAAATTGATAGAATTTTTAGAGTTTGAAATTTTGAAAAATGTAGGAATATTTTTAGAAAACATTTGAAATGATTTTGAGGAATTTTAGGTCAACTTGGAAAACCATTGATTTATTGGAAAAGTAAAACATATGTTTTGAAAATTTCAAAAAAAAAAAAATTGAAAAGTGTGCGCGGGTGCTGATATTATGTGATTGTAACGTTTGAAAAGTGCATGCTTTATGTTTTGTGTTGATGTTATGGATGTTGTAGGGGCCATTTTTAAACGGGACTCTGTCGAAATTTTCAAAATTTAAGAGAAGAATTGGGAAAGGTGTAGAAATAAAATCTTTTTAAAGGAAAAAGACAGAAAACCTTTGAGATTGGACTTGAAGTTGGAAAATCGAAGGGTGTATGTAGGGAAATTGCTTTATCATTTGAAATCTTTTATTCATTCTATTTGTGTTGGTTGTTTATTTTATTTTACTTTATTATGTTATTATTTATCTGCATATATGGTACATTCACACCTCTTACCTTGCCTTACCTTTTCAGGATGGCAGATGCGGGTGATGATGGCTTTGAGAGGAGATACCACTCGGGGAAGGCAGCTCGGATAGATTCCACTAGCGGCTCCAGCCAGTCTAGGGGCAATCGACGGTCTATTGGGCAAGCAGCGTCTAGTCAGAGTGGTCGGGGGAGTAGGCCACCTGTCGACCCCTTTCCCCCTAGTTGAGCAAGCTTTCGTAGAGGAGATTGGTGCAGAGGAGGGGGTACCGGGTCTGGGCGACCAGGTCACTAGCTATGGGAGAGCCTCCTCCAGGCACAAGCAGACGAATGCTGACTTGAGAGACTTGCAGGTATCGGATATTCCCCTACTCAGGGATTTAGCTTATCACCCCAACGTATACTCCAGATAACATTTACCCCCTCCTCGAGTACACAGCTTTTAGAGGGGCTGTTCATTAGGTCTTTGTGACTATACAACGAGCTGCCCCATCATATCGCGCCTTCTTGGCAGAGATTGGATTCAACACCTTCATGGGATTACAAGCTAACCACTTGAACCGGCATTTGGTACTAGCATTGATTGAGCGGTGGTTAGGAGAGACCGGGACCTTCCATTTTGTCAGTTTTGAGTTAGGCCCCACTCCCTTAGACTGGGCGATCATCATAGGGCTTTCCTTTATCGGCCGGCGGATCACCCTGCAGTCAGTTAGTAGGGATGAGGCCTGTTTGTTGTTGGACTTGCCTCCTCCTGAGCATTCTGCCTTCTCAATCTCTTGGATAAGTCAGGATGACCGTACCTTTACTGCTGAGCCATCGTCTGCCAAGCAGGATATTATGAGACGGCCACTTGTTGTGTACATCATCTTTAGCTGCTTTTGTAACAACAAGAAGTCACTCGTGCCATGTCGGTTGGTGAGTATAGTAGCCGATCTTGGAGCTTTATCTAAGCTGGACTGGGAATCCTTTTCTTTTGGCTGCTTTCTTCGGTCGATGAGGGTTCAAACTTCTTCCCGTTGGGGTAGCAAGACTATTTTATGGCCTTTCCTCATCTGGTGGAGCGATGAGTACCTTCCTGTTCATCGCCCTGCAGTTGTTGAGGATGACCTCTATCCCCGTGCTTTGAGGTGGGCTCGCGATCGGGTAGCCTAGCGATCAGAGATTACTACTTTTGTGGCACTCCAGGCTAACTTGGAGCCAATTGAGGCGAGGGATGTGACTTGGTTGCCCTTCATTGGATTAGTTCATTACGAGACAGTCCGGTACTTAGTCCTGTTGTCCTTGTCGAGGGCTACTTTTCTTAGTGATGACACTTGGGAGTCCTATCTCGGAGAGCGACACTAGCGGCAGTTTCATGAGGAGTTCCAATCAGCAGGGGCTTCGCCAGAGTATATGTTTAGAGCCTTGGTGGCGGGAGTGCCTATCCCTGATCAAGAGCTTCAGCTGGGTGTCGAGTCCTTGCTTCCTCTGGATACATATTATGCTGCACACTTTGGGGCTCATTCGGTCGGTGCCTTCACTCGGTTTGAGGTAGTAGTCGGCGGGTACGCTGTGGGCCAAGAGGTGGTTGACTTGTGGCGCCGTGCCGGAGGATATGTGCCCTAGGCTAAGTTTACTGTTGTGAGAGACCAAAAAGATTAGTACCAGATGGAGCGGGATCAGTACCAGGCTGAGGTAGCTTCCCTGACGGCTCGGTTATCTCAGCTGGGCGGTGGCGGGGTACGTTGTTCTTTCCCTCCTTCTTCTTGCTCTGTGTTGTTTAGTTCTTCTTTCACGTAGCTGATTTTGGCTCTTCCTTCTTTGCAGGGTGCTAGTGCTTCGAGCAGCTATGCGCCTCTTCCGATGCCGAGTTTCGGGAATTTTGATCCAGATGACATTGACTTCGACCTGTGACAGATGCCCCTTGTGGAGATTCTGATATTCCTTTGCCCCTATTCTTGAGATGTATTTATGTTAGACAGTTTTATTTTGTAAACTCTGTACAAATATGGATATTTATGGTATTTAGAAGCATGGATAGACAGATACATTTATCATCTTTACAGTTAGGCATATGATCAGATGCATGTGATGGATGATGATGTTAGGTATCTATTACGTGAGTTGATATTAGCGACTTCTGTTTTTTACATGGAGTTATGTCTTATGCAAAGCTCATGCGAATTTTATTTTATTTTATTTTTTTATGCACATATTAGAAATACGTTAACTAATAAAATGACAAGGGGTGTTGTTGAACTCAAAATATTTGGAATGGTAACTTTTTCCTTTTCGGGGGACCTGGCCTCTCCGCTAGCTTAACCTTACCTTGATTGGATGATAGCACTTCGCACCTTTGTTAACCTTTTGAACACCTTCGGCTCTCTACCTCGGGGTTAGTGTATATGATTATTGGGCTGAAACTCTTGATTCTCGGGGTTTTAGCAACAGCTTTCCCGACCTTCAGCAAAATGATAAGTGGTCAGTACGTTCAATCTGAGGAGACTTTGTTTAGGACCGTAACGTAAGCTAGGTTATGGGGTTTTTGAAACAACAAGATATATAGGCCCAAATTCAATGTTGCTTTCAGCAAGGTTTAGATCCATACTGTCCTTGACTATTTTCTCAGTGGGGCTAACATCCTTCTTGGTTTTGGCAGCGTGTTCAACTCATTTAGATCAAGCAATCCATTTTCAATGACAGTGGACTTTAGTAGGGTTGTAATGTAGGCCATGGTTTTGGGGTTTTGCAAGAAAGGATAGAAGCTCAAACCTATTGTTTCTACTGGGTTTCTTTGCAGCCTAGGATCACCTTTAAATTTCTTTCTTGCTTTGGCTATATACTTTTCAGGGTGAAAATGACTCTTCTCTTTCACCCTTTCTATATGCTTTTTTGAGATAAACATGACTTTCTTTTCTTCTTATTATGGCACAATCATGGTTTTTTACAGCCCTTTCCTTAAAGGGATTTTTTTTGTTCGGCCTCTTACCACTTGGCAACTCTTTTTCTTCACTTTGTCCTTTCTTTTCCTTCATGAAATGAATAATTCTTCGACTCTTTTTCTTTAGACCTTTTCCTTGGCGGTTCAATCTACCTAATGGGGCGATAATCCTTAGGTTGGGGTTTTGTCAAAGAAGATAAATGGCTCAACGGGTTTGGCAAAGGGTTGCTTTTGACTGTATGGGAAATGAAAGAAGGCCTCTCTTCACTTTAAACTAGATTGCTTGATCTATAAAGCCTCTCGCGCTACCCTAACATGATAGAAGATGGATACCACTCTTAGAGTTCTCAACTATTGTCTGCCCCAGTGTGAGGAGGACAATCTTGGATTGGGGTTGACAAGGAAAAATTTTGCTTTCCGCAAGGCACTAGGGGTTAAGCAAAGGGAATATAAGCACATTTATTTATTTATTTAATTATTTGTTCTTTGATTTATATGTGGGGAAGTGAAAGATGGCTCCTCTTCATTTTGATAGACTGACCACACATCGCTTAGCTTCAGTGTCTTGTAAGTGTCGCATTTGGGTAGTATCCTCACTCATCCTTATCCTCTCTCTCTTTGGAAAGCTAATCATTTGGTGAGTAGTTGGCTCATGCTATCATCCCCTCAAGTCAAATCATTCCATGAGACAGACCACGCCCCTTTGCATAAGAAGTAGCTATCATACCCAAGAGACATAAAATAACAGCTGTGAATAAAAAGACTTAATCATTTTATAATATTAGTGAAAAGCATATAGTCTTCGATTGATAGGAAAAGAAATGCAAATTTTACTTTAAGAACAAAAGATAAAGGGATAGAAAGAAAGTGGGTGAAAACACCCCTCTCTTGTATGCTTTGAAGGGAATCCTGTTTTAGTAAGCCCTCGGGACAATGCCCACATCAACATTCCATTTGTGGTTGGGATCTTCGGCCAAGGTATGATAGGTAGATGTTTCTCCCAGAGTTTTGAGTGAATGTCTTGCCTTAATTTGCTTGCTACGTAGTTTCTCTCACAAACCAGTCGGGCAACTCGTCTTCTTCCAGCTTGATAAGTCGAGCCTGGGGTTTTCTGTTGTAGCGTCCAGCCATGGCTCGGTGTTCCTCAAGCGTGTACATTAGGGGATTCTTATTACTGAGTTTGGACAGCTCCTGGTCAATCTTCTTCATAGATTCATATGCGAGTTCGTCTTTGGGGGTCGGTATTTTATTGGGGTTGCACGGTAACCGGGCATGACTCTGCTCCATATCTTCGCATTCCATTTCCTCCCTATCCTTGTAATATATCTCCTGACATGTAGCGAACCAAACCTTGTCGTTACCAAATTTTGTAATGGGATTGACAGTGGGGTCTGGTGAAGGACTCATTGATCATAAGCCAATAGTCTTGCTATCTCTCAAGTCCTGAATCTTATGCTTGAGGGTCCAGCATTCTTCGGTATTATGTCCTTGACCGCCTAAATGGTACTCACAATGCGCCTTTGGATTAAAATAGGGTGGTAGAGGGCTAGGTTGAGGTCAAGGGGGTATAGGTTTCAAATATCCTGCGGTGAGAAAATTGAAGTAAGTTGCGGTTTGGGTGCAAGCGAGTCTGGTGAAAACTTGATTTTTTGGTCTTGCTCGCCTAGGTGCCTTAGATGACCTAGCAGGTCGGGGATCAAGTTTCGGTGTGATGGCTTTTGGGTCAGTGGTTTGGAAATTGAAGGGGTTTTGGACTTTATGCTTTAGAGTGGGACAATTTTCGGTATCAAGGCCAAGTGGGTGGGACTGGTAATCATAGGATAGATTATAGGATTCAGCGGTGTGGTTAAAGGTTGGTTTGAGAGATGCTGGAATGCGGCAAACGACTTGGGGATGTTGTTGATGAGCAATGGTATGGGTGTGGTCTTGCACTTCCCTCCTCATCCTTTTTCATTCCTCGTGGGTCTAAGCCTGCGAGGATTCTGCCTGCCGATGGGTTGTATGGGGTAAGAGTGAAAGGAGTATGCCTTTCATTTTAGTCATTCTGTGTCTGACTCCTTTCGCTTCTACTAGTAATAGAGTTAAGGTGTCGAGTGTGAGTGACTCCATGAGCGCTTCTAAGCTTTTGGCCGTAATGACACGGGGAATGAGGGGAGGTACCTAAAACCAACAAAGGCAAAGAGTCAGTGTTTCATCTTGATAAGTCTTTATGCAATGCACGCTCTAGGGTGCCCCTCTTTTAGGGGGGAAGCTAAGCATGATGTATTGGCTCACTTTTGGAGATAGGGGATTTGCCACTGTATGCAGATACCTTATTGTCAAGTAGGAACCTTCAACCATCCATGCATTCATTTATAAAAGTAAAGAAGTACATTGAATTTTGGGTTTAAGATACAAAGGAATTGAAATACATTTTAACAGGGGAAGGGGGAACATTTTCTTTTGGACTTCCACCTATCTAGTTTTACAAAGGAAAAACCTAAACTATTCTTGAGTCTCCGGGTTCGCTTTCGTTGGATTTAATGTCGAGGAAGTCGTTGTGAGTCCTTGTTGATAGATTGCCCCTTATCTTCCTGGCAACCCTATCTTCGTGAGTATAGAAGAATTGGGCCCCTCTTATGGAATGGATTGGTATGCATGCCATGAGTCTTTAGGGTTACATGGGAACCCTTAGGGTTTTGGTAGGTTTAATACAAGGGAGAGTGACCTTGGTGTCACTCTCAATGGGTTGACCATATGCATGAGAATGCAATGACTTGAGTTACTTGGAACTCTCGTCTTGACATGAGACATTGAATGTATGAATATGGATATGCAAAGAGTATAAGAAGAGAAAACACAAGAGCAAGGTAAACGGGTATGCATGAGCAGTTAAACAGGCATTATAACAGTATGAAAACAGGCATTATAACAACAGGAATAAGCAAGTATACATGAAAAATAAGAGCAGTCGCCCTTTCCTCCATGGTTTTGAAAATGGTGCTCATGTCTTAAATCCGGCAGAGGTTCGGCTATGCATGGTATCTATATGAGTATGAGGTTGAGGGTTGACTAATGCGTTCTAAAAAGGCTCGATCTCCGGATCTTCAAACCTAGGCCCACTCCCTGAGGTGATGCCATGATCGGTTGATGATCTGAGCAGGGGAACCATCAAGAGGCCGTAGGTGAAGAAATTGACACAGTATCTTGCCCACAACCAATATTCCATTCCCCCTTTCTAACTAGAAAGGACATATCAGAGTAATATGCAAGTATGCAGAATGTAAGTGCACATGCAGTGTGTGTGTGATTTTTGAAAGCGGAGAAAAGAGCCCAACAACTTCCATTCATCCTGTTCATCACATTCATGCATAGCAGTTAATAAAACTTAAGCAAAAAGCGCACCTACAAAACAAAAGATGCAAGGGTTAGTCTGTGGATGACAGACATAATACGAGATAATATGCATGCATTTTTTTTTAAAACAATCTTGAAAATTTGGTTTTGAGAATTTAAAGTGAATAGGATTGAACAAGTTAATTGAAGACTCTACATAGGTGAAGGATAAAGAGACATGATTATGGCCTAACCCTCTAAGTGTCCCCAGCGGAGTCGCCAGTTGTCGCGCCCAGATTTTTTGCACTCGAGGAATACTCATACAAGCGGGAAAAAACTATATAGTCACGTTAAAACTCACCCTCTTAGAAGAATGAGTGCGACTATGTTTGAATTGAAAATAGATTTAAATAAAAGACTTTTAGAAAAGATTTGGAGTCGCCACCTAACTTGATTAAGGTGAGTTAGGTCACCTAAAAACTAAGCACAACTCGAAGATCAGACTCAGGGTTTTTGAAAATGATTTTGAAAATACTACCTCAAGAGAGGATTTTTAAGAAAAAAGGTTGTTTAGCAACCCTTGGAAAATATTTAAGCCCTCTTTTGAAAATAATTTCGTTTTGGTCTTTGAAAACAGTGATTCTAGGTTCGGAGGTTGGTTACGTGTAGGGAAGACACACTAAGCCATCACTGTCGCGCCCAGATTTTTCCCACTTGAGGAATACTCACACAAGCGGGAAAAATACTGTACTCTCTCGTTAGAACTCACCCTCCTACAAGAATGAGTGTGACTAGGTTCGAATTGAAAAATTGATTTGAATAAGGGGCTTTTGGAAAAAGTTTGGAGTCGCCACCTAACTTGATTAAGGTGAGTTAGGTCACCTAAAAACTAAGCATAATCTGAAAACTACACTTAGGGTTTTTGGAAAACGGTTTTGAAAATATCTCCTTAAGAGAGGGTTTTTAAGAAAATAGGTTATTTAGCAACCTTTGGAAAACATTTAGCCCTTTTTTGAAAATAACTGCTTTTGGTCTTTGAAATCAGTGATTCTAGGTTCGGAGGTTGGTTACGTGTAGGGAAGACGCACTAAGCCATCACCTTACCCCGCCCTTTCGGTATCTACATGTCAATCTACCCTAGATTCACCTGTGAGAGTCTTTAACTAACTAGTGTTCAATCTTATCCACTTTGAAAAAGAATGTTTAGAAAAACATGAGGTATGATATGTAAGTGCAAGAAAAGAGAGTTGGAAAATAGATTTGGAAAGAGATTTGAAAAGAAGAATTTGATTTGATTTTAGAAGAGATTTGAAAAGATAGAATTGAAATTGGAAAGTTTGAGAAATTAGAAATAGAGATTTGGAAATAGAAATTTGAAATTGGATGTTTGAAAATAGATTGGAGATTTGAAAAGATTGGGAAATTTGAGATTTGAAAAATGTGGAGGAATTTGAAATTTGAAAGAAGTTGTGACCGCACCCATGAGGGTTACTTATGTATCCTTTTAGAGGAATTAGGTCAGTCGTAGTTCGGACAAGAGTCCGATTGAGAGTAGAAAATATGATTGAAATAAAGAGATTGAATTGGAAATTAGATTAGAAGATTGAGAGATTGAACTTTGATTGGAAGATTTGAAAATATTTGATTTTGAAAGACTTGGTTTTAAGAAACCTAGACTTAGGAACTTAGAAAAGAAGGACTGGACTTGACTTGGAAAGATTTTGGAAAAGAATTGACTTGAATATTGGACTTGGAAGATTAGAAAAGCTCGGATTTAGGAAGGGTTCGAATTTGGAAAGTTTCATTTTAGGAAAGTTTTCGAATTAGGAAAGTTTCAACTTAGGAAAGTTTTGAAATTGGAAAGTTTCGTTTTAAGAATGATTTTGAAATAGGAAAGTGTTGAACTTAGAAATGTTTTGAATTAGGAAATGTTTAGATTAAGAAAGGTTTAGAATTGGGAAAGTTTCAAGTTAAGAAAGTTTTGAATTTGGAAAACTTAGAATTTTAAAAAGATTTCAAATTAAGAAAGATTTAGAAAAGGTTTGAATTAAGAAAGTTTCAACTTAAGAAAGTTTTGATTTAAGAAAGATTTAAAATTTAGAGAGTTTAAGATTTGGAAAGATTTGAAGTTTAGGAAAGTTTAGAGCTTAGAAAGTTTTTAGAGTTTTAGTTTTAGAAAATCTTGAAATTAGGAAAAGTTTGAGTTTAGGAAAGATTTGAAAATTTAGATTTGAAAAGTTAAGATTTGGAAATGGGTAGAATTAGGAAAAGATAGAATTAGGAAAGATGTGGAAGTTAAGTGTTTAAGGAAAGATTTGGAAGTTTTAGGAAACTTAAGGTTTAGGAAAGTAGGAGATTAGGAAGGATTTGAACTAGGAAAGATTTAGATTAGGAAGGGATTGGATTTTGTTTCTAAAAAAGGAAATTTTGATTTTGTTTCAAAAAATGGAGGATAGGGTTCAATTTCCTAAACGGGGAGATTGGATTTGGTTTCCTAAAGGAAAGATGGGATTTGGTTTCCTAAAGGGAAGATTGGAATTAACAAGGATTTGGAAAAGGGAGGTTTTAGAAACCCTAGATTTGGAAGGCTATAGTTTTGACGTAGAAAAGAGGTTTTGGAAATGTGTATAGTTTGGATTTGAAAACAAGAGGTTTTGAAAACTTAGGTTTTAAGGCAAGTTTGAAAACCATGTTTTTGGAAAGAAAATTAGGGTTCCCTAATTGTGGGTTCTAGGGCTTGACTTGGTCACCAAGAAAAAGGATTTTTGGAAAGTGCATTTTTGGAAACGAAGATTTTTAAAAGGGAATACTAGAGAGGAGTTTCTAGAAGGAAGATTTTTGGAAGATTTTTTAGGAAAGTGAATTTTGGTAGAAGATTGTTGGAGGGAGTTTTTGAAAAGATTTTTCCTAGGGAGCGTTTTTAGAAAGGAAACCTAGGGAACGTTTTGGAAAGGGGTTTAAAAAGAGAGGTTTTGAAAAATAAATTTTTGGAGGAAGTTTTTAGAAATCAATTTTGGAAAGAAACGTTTTTGGAAAGCATGTTGGAGAAGAAATTTTTAGGAAGAGATTTTCTTTTTTTTTTTTGAAAAGATAGTTTTTAGAAGGTATAAAAACATCTCACTTTCCTAAAGCGATTCTAAACATAAGAAGGTTAGAACCACTTTAGGAAAGTAGTTTTGAAAATAATGAGATTTGAAAATATGGACCATGAAAGTCACTTTAGCATTTTCCTAAAGCAATCCTAGCCATGAAAAGGCTAGAATCACCCTAGGATTGTGATTTTGAAAACATGTTTTGAAAAAGGAGATTTTGATGTAATTTTGAAAAGAAGTTTAATGCAAGCTTTGAAAACGATTTTTGGAAGAATGCAAGATGATGATATGCACAATGCAAATTTGGGGTTGTGAACATACAAGGCTAAGGCTTCACCACATAATCAAGGGAGCCGAACCCGCGTGGTCTCCGGTTAGCCTAAAGGAAAGCCCCCGACACGGTGACCCTCCAATAGTCTAATCCTACATATGGACTGGGAGTCCCTTTGTTTCAAGCATGCAAAGAAAGGGGGGAAAGAGATGGGGGATTAAAATAGAGAAAACCCAAGTGAGTTAGGAGAGAGAAGAGAGAGGGGGGAAGTGCAAAAACGTAAAACGAAAGCCTACCTTGTGTCTTGTTTATTTTGCGCGCCTTGCTTGTCTTTGATCTTCGTCTTCAATCCTCAAGAGTCGTCTTCAATCTTCAAACTTCAGATTGCAGCTCTTCAAGTGTTCAAAGGAGGGTTGGAGGCTAGTGTATAAGTGTATGGGGGTGTGTATGAGTGTATAGAAGGCTAGGGTTTAGTGTATGGTGGCTAGGGTTTGGAAAACCTAAGGAAGCTAGGGTTTTTGAAGTGTTCGACCTCTGTATATCGAATTTTGGTGTTTTTAAACTAAGTTTGCGGACCTCTTTCACGCTGGAAGAGGCTCTGTATTTATAAAGGGAGGAATGCACTGGCGCTTGTTGCAGTGGTGCCAGGCCAAACATTACACTGGCGCCACTAGGAGTGGCGCCAGGCCATTTTTTGGCTTGTAGTGGCGCTAGCCATTTAGGAAATGTTTAAGGTTGGCAAGTAACGTATCTTTGATTAGATTGAAGCTCCTGTACTAGTGACTACAATGCAATTTTTAGCCTAGCTTCACTAGGAGTGACTCCGGAAAGTCCGGGAATGATTTAAAGAGGCCGAGAATGACCCGGAAGGCCGGAAAAGAGCAGGAACACTTAAAATAGTGTCCTAGAGATATTTGACTTGAAAAATGAGGATAGGATGTGCCGGAAGGGTTGACTAGGCCTTTAGGGGCAAAATGGTCAATCGGGCCGGAAAACTACTGGGATGAACTTGGATTGTCCTGGAAGAAGAATCGAGATTAGGAAACATTATTTAGAATGTTCCCAAAAGTTGCCGGTTTAATTCCTAGAGCCGGTGTGGTCAGAAAAGGTGACCGGCCCACCAAGGGCAAAATAGTCATTTCGCACCGGGTTTACCGAAACTAACTCGGAATGATCCGAAAGGATGAAGAAAGGTTGAGAATACTATAAAAAGCATTCTCGGGAAGTTACCGGTTGGATACCCAGAGCCGGCGTGGCTAGAAAAAGGCGACCGGCCTACCAGGGGCAAAACGGTCATTTTACACCAGGTTTGCCGGAATTGACTCATAACGATCCGGAAAGGTAAAGGAAGGTTGAGAATACTATACGAAGAAATCTCAAAAGGTTACCGGTTTGATACCTAGAGCCGGTGTGGTTCTCGAGACGTCCGGATGCCTAGGGGCAAAATGATCATCTTGACCGGAAAGTCTCGGAATTGGCCCGAAACTAACTAGAAGACACCTAATCATGCCGGATTGCTTTTAAAACAATCCTAGAAGGCTGGACTTACCGTTCTGAAGACTCAGGTGTATTCTCGAGAAACGTGTTGGAAAAGGCCCAAGGGGCAGTTTGGTCATTTTTCACCGAAGTGGGCTTACAGGCATTGGTGTTATTCTGAGTTTTGAGCATTTTCGCCACTCTGACAGGGGTCGCGTGATACAGGAGTTTGTTGGCAATTCCCTATATCGACCTATTTGCGAGTATTTCCGCTACTCTGACGGTTGTGATGTTTGCGAGTATTTTCGCTACTTTGACGGTTCGCGATCATTCCCGAGACTGCCTGATCTCGGAAAGCTGCTAAAGGGACTTAGCGCCTAAGAAGTCAACTTTCTCGGAAGGCATGCCTAAATGGACATTTTTGCATTGCCAGGCCAGCAGGAGCCAAAGGTGGACCGTTCTACCATCTAGGGGACTTGGGGTCTCGTCCCGGTTAACAGGTTTAAAGGGACTTACCATTTCGAAGCGATTTTCTTTGAAAAAACGTGATGGACCATCTAGAGGAATAAACTGTCTCGAGAGAGGGATTGGAATTGGAAAGGGGTCTTAACGTCTTTGGAAAGATGTGCCTGATTTGGAACCGTCTCGAGGAATAAACTGTCTCCAAAGAGAGATTGGAATTGAAAGGGGTCTTATCGTCTTCAAAAACGTGCCTGATTGGAGTAGATTTACCGTCTCACGGAATAAACTGTCACGAGAGAGGGATTGGAATTGGAAAGGGGTCTTTTCGTATTCGGAAAGACGCGCCTAATTTGGTACCGTCTCGAGGAATAAATTGTCTCGAGAGAGGGATTGGAATTGGAAAGGGGTCTTATTGTCTTCAGAAAGATGTGCCTGATTTGGAACCGTCTCGAGGAATAAACTGTCTCGAGAGAGGGATTGGAATTGGAAAGGGGTCTTATCGTCTTCGGAAAGACGTGCCTAATTTGGAACTGTCTCGAGGAATAAACTATCTCGAGAGAGGGATTAGAATTAGAAAGGGGTCTTATCGTCTTCGGAAAGATGTGCCTGATTTGGAACCGTCTCGAGGAATAAATTGTCTCGAACGAGGGATTGGAATTGGAAAGGATAATGCCCCTAAGGGCATTTTAGTCATTTTGCCTCTATTTGGGCCTGGTGGGCTTGCAAAGCGATGGACAGACGGGATATGGAATTAGAGAGTTGGTTTTGATTGGAATACGTCCATATTGACTTGAGTACAAGTCTAGACGGAGCGTACACTGCCGAGCGGTAAAAAATGGGGTGCTTACAACTGCCCCTTTTTTTCTTTCTTTGCTTGTCAAAGACAGAAAACGATAAAAGTAAGAGTCACATGTTGACCGTGAGGCCCACCAGGGGCAAAACGGTCATTTTGCATTGAGTTTGCCGGAATTGACTCGAAATGATTCGGAGAGGTAAAGGAAGGTTGAGAATACTATAAGAAACAATCTCAGAAGGTTACCGTTTTGATACCCAGAGCCGGTGTGGTTCCTGGGACGTTCGGATGCCTAGGGGCAAAATGGTCATCTTGACCGAAAAGTCTTGGAATTGGCCCGAAACTGCCTAAAAGACGCCTAATCATGCCGGATTGCTTTTAAAACAATCCTAGAAGGTTGGATTTACCGTTCTGAAGACTTAGGTGCGTTCTCGAGAAACTTGTTGGAATAGGCCCAAGGGGCAGTTTGGTCATTTTTCACTAAAGTGGGCTAGCAGGCACTGGTGTTATCCTGAGTGTTGAGTGTTTTCGTCACTCTGACGGCGGTCGCGTGATACAAGGGTTTATTGGCAATTCCCTATATCGACCTGTTTGCGAGTATTTTCGCTATTCTGACGGTTGTGATATTTGCAAGTATTTCTGCTACTTTGACGGTTCGCAATCATTCCTGAGACTGTCTGATCTCAGGAAGCTACTAAAGGGACTTAGCGCTTGAAAAGTCAACTTTCTCAAAAGGCGTGCCTAAACGGACATTTTTGCATTGGCGGGCTAGCAGGCGCCAAAGGTGGACCGTTCTACCAACTGGGGGACTTGGGGTCTCGTCCAGGTCGACAGGTTTAAAGGTGTCGCACCCAGATTTTTCGCACTTGAGGAATACTCACAGAAGTGGGAAAAATGCTGTACTCTCTCGTTAGAACTCACCCTCCTAGAAGAATGAGTGCGACTAGGTTTGAATTGAAAAATTGATTTGAATAAAGGGCTTTTAAGAAAAGATTTGGAGTCGCCACCTAACTTGATTAAGGTGAGTTAGGTCACCTAAAAACTAAGCATAGTCCGAGAACTGCACTTAGGTTTTTGGAAAACGATTTTTGAAAATATCTCCTCAAGAGAGGGTTTTTAGGAAAACGGATTGTTTGGCAACCTTTTGGAAAATATTTAGCCCTTTTTAGAAAAACAACTCCTTTTGGTCTTTGAAATTAGTGATCTAGGTTCGGAGGTTGGTTACGTGTAGGGAAGATGCACTAAGCTATCACCCTACCCCGCCCTTTCGGTACCTACATGTCAATCTACCATAGATTCACCTATAAGAGTCTTTAATTAACTATAGTTCAATCCCATTCACTTTAGAAAAACAATGTCCGAAAAATATGATGCATGATATGCAAGTGCAAAATAAGAGAGTTGAAAAAAATAGATTTTGAAATAAATTTGAAAAGAATATGATTTGAAAACAGATTTGAAGAGATGAAATTGAAATCGAAAAGTTCAAAAATTAAAAGTAGAAATTTGAAAATAGAAATTTTGAAATTGGAATTTTGAAAATAGATTAGAATTTGAGATTTGGAAAAATGTGGAAATTGCACCCATGAGGGTGGAATTGAAAATTTGAAAAGTATTGTGACCGCACCTATGAAGGTTGCCTACGTATCCCTTTGGGGCAATCAGGTCAGTCGTAGTTTGGACCGGAGTCCGATTGAAAATAGAAGAGTGGATTGAAGAAAGAACTTGAATTGGACATTGAATTTGATTTGAAATTAGAAAAGGAGATTTAAAATTGGAATTGAGAGGATTGGACTTGCTTTGGAAAGATTGATTGTGGAAAGACTTGGTTTTGGGAAGAAGGAGGTTTAGAAAACCTAGACTTAAGATTAAGAGAGATTAGATTGGAATGATGGATTTGGAAGATTTGGAAAGATTTGGAAACTTGAAATTTAGGAAAGATTTGGATTAGGAAAGTTTTGAATTAGGAAAATGTTATTTTTGGAAAGTTTCATTTTTGGAAAGTTTTAGGTTTAGGAAAGTTTCAACTTAGGAAAGTTTTGAATTAGGAAAGTTTTCAAATTAGGAGAGTTTCGAATTTAGAAATGTTTGAAAAAGGGAAGTCTTGATTTTGGAAAGTTTTGAAAACAAGGAAGTTTTGAAAATAAGAAAGTTTCGTTTTGGGAAAGGTTTAAAAAAGGAAAGTTTTCAATTTAGGAAATGTTTGAATTAAGAAAGAAGTTTTGAGTTTAGAAAAGTCTTAGATTTGAAAGGATTTTGAAGTTTTGGAAAGTTTAGAATTTGGAAAGATTTGAAATTTAGAAAGTTTAAGATTTAGAAAGTTTTAGAGGTTTAGAAAATCTTGAGATTAGGAAAAGTTTGAGTTTAGGAATGATTTGAAAGCTTGAATTTGAAAAAGATTTTGGAAAGGGGTAGAATTAGGAAAGGGCTGAACTAGGAAAGATTTGAAAGTTGAGTTTTAAAGTTTAGGAAAGATTTTTATGTTCAAGTTTTGGAAACTTAAGATTTAGGAAAGTAGAAGTTTAGGAAGGATTTGAATTAGGAAAGAGTTGGATTTTAAAATTTAAGGAAAGGTTTAAAGTTTAGGTTTAGGAAACTTATGGTTTAGGAAGGTAGGAAATTAGGAAGATTTGGATTAGGAAGAGATTGGATTTAGTTTCTAAAAGAAAAGATTTGATTTGGTTTCCAAAAACGGAGGACGGGATCTAGTTTCCTAAACGGGGAGATTTGATTTGGTTTCCCAAAGGGAACATTGGATTTGGTAAGGATTTGGAAAGGGAGATTCTGGAAACCCTAGATTTGGAAAATTATTGTTTTGACGTAGAAAAGTGGTTTTGGAAAGGTGTATAGTTTTGATGTAAAAAACAAGAGGTTTTGGAAACCTAGATTTGGGGCAAAGTTTGAAAATCATGTTTTTGGAAAGAAAATTAGGGTTTCCTAATTGTGGGCTCTAAGGCTTGGCTTGGGCTCTAAGGAAAAGGGATTTTTAGAAAGTGCGTTTTTGGAAACGAAGGTTTTGGAAGGAAAACCTAGAGGGGAATTTCTAGAAGGAAGATTTTAGAAAAGAAAGTTTTTGGAAAGATTTTTAGGAGAGATTTTTTTAGGAAAGTGAATCTAGGGAGTGATTTTAGAAAGTGAATTTTGAGGAAAAGATTTTGGAAAGGAGTTGAAAAAGAGAGTTTTGAAAAATAGATTTTGGAAGGGAGTTTTTGAAAACAATTTTGAAGAGGGGAGTTTTAGGAAAGTATATTGAAAAAGAGATTCTTAGGAAGAGATTTTTAAAGAGAGTTTTTAGAAGGTATAAAAACATCTTACTTTCCTAAAGCAATTCTAACCATAAGAAGGCTAGAACCACTTTAGGAAAGCGGTTTTGAAAACAACAAGATTTGAAAATATAGACCAAAAGGTCACTTTTAATGTAACACTTTCCTAAAGCAACCCTGGCCATGGAAATGCTAGAATCACCATAGGATTGTGATTTTGAAAACATGTTTTTGAAAAAGAGCTTTTGATGCAATTTTGAAAACGATTTTTGAAAATAACTTTTTGAAAATGAATTTTGGAAGATGCAAGACTATGATATGCACAATGCAATTTGGGGTCGTGAACATACAAGGTTAAGGCTTCACCACATAATCAAGGGGGCCGGACCCACGTGGTCTCTGGTTAGACTAGAAGAAAGCCACCGACACGGTGACTCTCCAACAGTCTAATCCTACACATGGACCGGGAGTCCCCTTGTTTTAAGCATGGAAAGAAAGGGGGAAAAGAGATGGGGGATTAAAATAGAGAAAACCCAAGTGGGTTAGGAGAGAGAAGAGAGAGGGGGGAAGTGCGGAAATTTAAATAGGGAGCCTACCTTGTTTCTTGTTTATTTTGCGCGCCGTGCAGTCTTCGGTCTTCGGTCTTCGTCTTGATCTTCCTCTTCAGCCTTCAAGGATTATCTTCAAGCTTTGGATGGCAGCTCTTCAAGTCTTCAAAGGATGGTTAAAGGCTAATGTATGAGTGTATGGGGGAGTGTATGAGTGATTAAGAAACTAGGGTTTGTGTATAGTGGCTAGGGTTTGGGAAAACCTAGGGAGGCTAGGGTTTTGGAGGTGCTCGAGCTCTATATATCGAAGTATAGGGTTTTTAGGTTAAGTTTGCAGACCCTTTTCACGTTGAACGAGGCTCTGTATTTATAGAGGGAGGACAAACCTGGCACTTGTTGCAGTGGCGCCAGGGCAAACTTTACACTGGCGCCACTAGGAGTGGCGCCAGGCCATTTTTTGGCTTGGCGCCACTACTAGTGGCGCTAGCCAATTAGGAAAGGTTTAAGGTCGGCAAGCAATGTATCTTTGACTAGATTTGGGCGCCTATACTAGTGACTACCATGTAAATTTTAGCCTGGCTTCACTAGGAGTGACTTCGGAAAGTCTGGGAATGATTTGAAGGAGCCGGGAATGACCCGGAAGGCCGGAAGGGAGCAGGAACACTTAAAATAGTGTCCTGGAGATATTTGACTTGGAAAGTGAGGATAAGGTGGGTCGGAAAGGTTGACCGGGCCTTTAGGGGCAAAACGGTCAATCGGGCCGGAAAACTGCCGGGGCGAACCCAGATTGTCCCGGAAAAAGACTTGGGATCTGGAAACATTATTTAGAATGTTCCCAGAGGTTGCCGGTTTGATTCCCAGAGCCGGCGTGGTCAGAAAAGGAGACCGGCCCACTAGGGGCAAAACGATCATTTTGTACCGGGTTTGCCGGAACTGACTCGGAATGGTTCGGAAAGGTAAAGGAAGGTTAAGAATACTATAAAAATTATTCTCGGGACATTACCGGTTTGATACTCAAAGGCGGTATGGTCGAAGAAGGAGACCGGCCCTCTAGAGGCAAAACGGTCATTTTGTACCGAGTTGGCCGGAACTGACTCGGAATGATCCGGAAAGGTAAGGGGAGGTTGAGAACACTATAAAAATTATTCTCAGGAGGTTACCAATTTGATACCTAGAGCCGGTGTGGTTCCCGGGGCATTCGGATGCTTAGGGGCAAAATGGTCATCTTGACCGAAAAGTCTCAGAAAGGTCCTAAGGGTAGTCTGGTCATTTTTCACCAAAGTGAGCTAACAGACACTGGTGTTGACCTGGGTTTTGAGTGTTTCCGCCACTCTCACGGTGTGAGTACTTCCGCTACTCGGACGGGGTTGATGGTTTGTGAGTATTTCCGCTACTCGGACGGGGTTGAGTATTTCCGCTACTCTAACGATTCTGTGAGTATTTCCGCTACTCTAACGGTTCTGTGAGTATTTCCTCTACTCTAACAGTTCTGTGAGTATTTCCTCTACTCTAACGGTTCTGTGAGTATTTTCGCTACTCTAACGGGTTTGTGAGTATTTCCGCTACTCTAACGAGTTTGTGAGTAGTTTTGCTACTCGGACCGTCTCGAGGAATAAATTGTCTCGAGAGTGGGACTGGAAGGGGTCTTACCATCTCCGAAGAGACGTGCCTGGATTGGAACCATCTCAAGGAATAAACTATCTTGAGAGAGGGATTCGAAAGGGGTCTTACCGTCTCCGAAGAGACATGCTTGGGTTTTGAGTGTTTCCGCCACTCTAACGGTTTTGTGAGTATTTCCGCTACTCTAATGGTTTTGTGAGTACTTCTGCTACTCTAACGGTTTTGTGAGTATTTCCGCTACTCTAACGGTTTTGTGAGTATTTCCGCTACTCTAACGGTTCTGTGAGTACTTCCGCTACTCTAACGATTTTGTGAGTATTTTCGATACTCTAACGGTTTTGTGAGTAGTTTCGCTACTCGGACCGTCTCGAGGAATAAACTGTCTCGAGAGTGGGACTAGAAGGGGTCTTATCGTCTCCGAAGAGACGTGCCTGGATTGGAACCGTCTCGAGGAATAAACTGTCTCGAGAGAGGGATTGGAAAGGGGTCTTACCGTCTCCAAAGAGACGTGCCTGGATTGTGAGTGTTTTTGCCACTCTAACGGTTTTGTGAGTATTTCTGCTACTCTAACGGTTTTGTGAGTGTTTCGGCCACTCTAACGGTTTTGTGAGTAGTTTTGCTACTTGGACCGTCTTGAGGAATAAACTGTCTCGAGAGAGGGATTGGAATTGGAATTAGAAAGGACAATGCCCCTAAGAGCATTTTGGTCATTTTGCCTCTATTTGGGCCTGACAGGCCCTTAAAGCGATGGAAAGACAGAATTTGGACCTAGAGGATTGGTTTCGATTGGAATATGCCCATTATGACTTGAAAACAAGTCTGGACGGAGTGTAGACTGCCGAGCTGTCAAAAATTGGGTGCTTACAAAAGGGACTTACCATTTTGAAGAGATTTTCTTCGAAAAATGTGCTGGACCGTCTCAAGGAATAAACTGTCTCGAGAGAGGGATTGGAATTGGAAAGGGGTCTTATCGTCTTCAAAAAGACGTGCCTGATTTCAAACCGTCTCGAGGAATAAACTGTCTCAAGAGAGGAATTGAAATTGGAAAGGGGTCTTATCATCTTTGGAAAGACATGCCTGATTGGAGGAAATTTACAGTTTGAAGGAATAAATTGTCTCGAGAGAGGGATTGGAATTGGACAGGGTTTTTATCGTCTTCGGAAAGACATGCCTAATTTGGAACCATCTCGAGGAATAAACTGTCTCGAGAGAGGGGTTGGAATTGGAAATGGGCCTTATCGTCTTCGGAAAGATGTGCCTAATTTGAAACTGTCTTGAGGAATAAACTGTCTCGAGAAAGGGATTGGAATTGGAAAGGAGTCTTATCGTCTTCGGAAAGACGTGCCTAATTTGGAACCGTCTCGAGGAATAAACTGTCTCGAGAGAAGGATTGGAATTGGAAAGGGGTCTTATCGTCTTCGGAAAGACGTGCCTGATTTGGAACCGTCTTGAAGAATAAAGTGTCTCGAGAGAGGGATTGGAATTGGAAAGGACAATGCCCCTAAGGGCATTTTAGTCATTTTGCCTCTATTTGGGCCTGGTGGGCCCGCGAAGCGATGGACAAACAGGATGTGGAATTAGAGAGTTGGTTTCGATTGGAATATGTCCATATTGACT
Source organism: Euryodendron excelsum (assembly GCA_033060915.1). Classification (NCBI taxonomy): domain Eukaryota; kingdom Viridiplantae; phylum Streptophyta; class Magnoliopsida; order Ericales; family Pentaphylacaceae; genus Euryodendron; species Euryodendron excelsum. Next base: position 11,456,624 of record CM065385.1, read on the forward strand.
TGAGTACAAGTCTGGACGGAGCGTAGACTGCTGAGCGTTCAAAAATGGGGTGCTTACAATCACCCTACCCCGCCCTTACGGTACCTACATGTCTATTTACCCTAGATTCACCTATGAGAGTCTTTAACTAACTAATGACCAATCCTATCCACTTCAGAAAAAAAAAAAGTTTAAACGACATGATGCATGATATGCAAATGCAAGAGAGAGAGGGTTGAAAAATAGATTTGGAAATAAATTAATTTGATTTGAAAAGAAAAAGATAGAAGTCTGAATTTGGAAAGAAGGTTTTGGAAATTGAAAATAGAGATTTGGAAATAGAAATTTGGAATTGGAAGTTTGAAAATAGATTGAAGATTTGGAAAGATTTTGTGGAAACAGAAACTTGAAAAATGTTGTGGAATTTGAGATTTGAAAAAAGATTGTCGAAATAAGAATTCAAAAAATGTGGTGACCGCACCCATGAGGGTTGCCTACGTATCCTATTCGAGGAATCAGGTCAGTCGTAGTTCGAACAAGAGTCCGATAGAAAATAGAAGACATTATTGGAAGAAAGAGATTGAATTTGAAATTGGATTGAAAGATTGAGAGATTGAACTTTGATCAGAAGATTTGAAAAGATTGGTTTTGAAAGACTTAGTTTTAGGAAACCTAGACTTAGGAACTTAGAAAACGATGATTGGATTTGACTTGGAAAGATTTTAGAAAATAATTGACTTGAATATTGGACTTGGAAGATTAAGAAACTTGAAATTAGTAAAGATTGAATTAGGAAAAGTTCGAATTAGGAAAGTTTCAATTTATGAAACTTTCGATTTGGAAAGTTCCACTTTAGGAAAGTTTTCATTTTAAGAAAGTTTTCGAATTAAAAATGTTTTGAAAACAGGAAAAGTTTAGTTTAAGAAAGATTTAGAATTTGGAAAGTTTCAACTTAGAAAGTTTTGAATTTAGAAAGCTTAGAATTTTAGAAAGCTTTTAAATTAGGAAAGATTTGAATTTAGAAAGCTTTAGAATTTTTGGAAGATTCAAAGTTTGAGTTTTAGAAAGATTTGAAAATCTAGATTTGGGAGTTAAAGTTTGGAAAGGATGTCGAATTAAGAAAGGTTGGAATGAGGAAAGGTTTAGACTTTGAAAGATTTGAAGTTGAGGAAAGTTTAGAACTTAGAAAATTTTAGAGTTTGAAAGTTTCAAATTTAGAAAGTTCAAGATTTAGAAAGTTTTAAAGTTTGAGTTTTAGAAAATCTTGAGATTAGGAAAGGTTTGAAAACTTAGATTTGGAAAGTTGAGATTTGAAAAGGGGTAGAATTAGGAAAATGGTGAATTAGGAAAAGTTTGAAAATTGAATTTTAGAATTTAGGAAAGATTTTTATGTTCAAGTTTTGGAAACTTAAGATTTAGGAAACTAGAAGATTAGGAAGGAGTTGAATTAGGAAAAATTTGGATTAAGAAGAGATTGGATTTTGTTTCTAAAAGAGAAAATTTGATTTTGTTTCAAAAAACGGAGGATTGGATGTAGTTTCCTAAACGGGAGATTGGATTTGATTTTCTAGAGGGAAGATTTGATTTGATAATGATTTGGAAAAGGAAGTTTTAGAAACCCTAGATTTGGAAGTGTATAATTTTGACGTAGAAAATAGGCTTTGGAAACCTGTATAGTTTTGATGTAGAAAACAAAAAGTTTTGGAAACCTAGGTTTTGAGACAAGTTTGAGAATCATGTTTTTGGAAAGATAATTAGGGTCCCCTAATCGTGACTCTAGGGCTTGACTTGGGCTCTAAGGAAAGGGATTTTTGGAAACAAGTTTTTGGAAGAAAATCCTAGAGAGGAGTTTCTAGATGATGAGTTTTAAAAAGAGAGCTTTTGAAAAGAGATTTTGGAAGAAGCTTTTTGGAAAGTGAATTTTTAGGAAGGTGTTTTCTAGGAAGGAAACCTAGGGAGTGTTTTTAGGAAAGGAATTTTAAGGAGAGTGTTTTGGAAACGAGTTTAAAGATAGATTTTTGAAGAGAGTTTTTGAAAACAATTTTGGGAGGAAGAGTTTTTGAGAAGCATATTGAAAGAGAGACTTTTGAAAATAGATTTTTTTGGAAAGTATGAAAATGTCTCACTTTCCTAAAGCGATTCTAACCATAAGAAGGCTATAACCACTTTAAGAAAAGTGGTTTTGAAAACAACAAGGTGTTAAAAATATGGACCATGTTGGTCATTTTAAATATAGCACTTTTCTAAAGCAACCCTAGCCATGGAAAGGCTAGAATCACCCTACGATTGTGATTTTGAAAACAAGTTTTGAAAATGTAGATTTTGATACAATTTTGAAAATAAGTTTGAAAATGACTTTGAAAATGACTTTTGGAAGAATGCAAGAATCATGATATGCACCATGCAAATTTGAGATCGTGAACATAGAAGGTTAAGGCTTCACCACATAATCAAGGGGGCCGAATCCACGTGGTCTCCGGTTAGACTAAAAGAAAGCCCCCGACACGGTGACCCTCCAATAGTCTAATCCTACACATGGACCAGGAGTCCCCTTATTTCAAGCATGCAAAGAAGGGGGGGGGGGGGAGATACAGGATTAAAATAGAGAAAACCCAAGTGGGTTAGGAGAGATAAGAGAGAGGGGGGAAGTGCGAAAATTTAAATAAGAAGCCTACCTTGTATCATCTTTATTTTGCTTAGCTTTGCGCGCTTTGCTTTGCTTGTCTTGGTTCAATCTTCACTTCAATCTTTAAGAGTTTATCTTCAATCTTCAAACCTTTAGATTGTAGCCCTTCAAGTCTTCAAAGGAGGGTTGCAGGCTAGTGTATAAGTGTATGAGAGTGTATAGGAGTGTATAGGAGGCTAGGGTTTAGCTAGGGTTTGGAAAACCTAAAGAGGTTAGGGTTTTGGAGTGTACGAGCTCTTTATATCGAGAATTAGGGTTTTTAGATTGAGTTTTTAGACCTCTTTTACACTGGAAGAGGCTCTGTATTTATAGAGATAGGATAGACCTGGCACCTGTTTTAGTGGCTCCAGGCCAAACTTTCACTTGGCGCCACTAGGAGTGGCGCCAGGCCATTTCTTGGCTTGGCGCCACTGCTAGTGGCGCCAACCAGTTAGGAAAGTTTTAAGGTTAGCAAGTAACGTATCTTTGGAAGATTTGGGTGCCTGTACTAGTGACTACCATGCAATTTTTAGCCTGGCTTCACTAGGACTGACTCCGAAAAGTCCAAGGATGAATTGAAGAGGCCAGGAATGACCCGGAGAGCCGAAAAAGAGCAGGAACACTTAGAATAGCGTCTTAGAGGTATTTAACTTGAAAAATGAGGATAGGATGTGTCGGAAGGATTGACCGGGTTATTAGGGGCAAAACAGTCAATCAAGCTGGAAAGCTGCCGGGACAGACCCGGAATGTCTTGGAAAAAGACTCGAGATTTGGAAACATTATTCAGAATGTTCCCAAAGGTTTCCGGTTTGATACCTAGAGCCGGTGTTGTTGGAAAAGGTGAGCGGCCCACCAGGGGCAAAATGGTCATTTCGCACCGGGTTTGTCGGCACTGACTCGGAATGATCTGAAAAGGTAAAGGAAGGTTAGGAATACTATAAGAAGTATTCTCAAGAGGTTACCGATTTGATAACCAGGGCCGATGTGGTTCCCGGGGCATTCGAATGCCTTGGGGCAAAATGGTCATCTTGACCGAAAAGTCTCGGAATTGACCCGAAATGGACTAGGGGCACCTACTCATGCCGGATCATCTTTTGGATGATCTAGAAGGGTGGAATTATTGTTCTGAGGGCTTAGGTGTGCTCTCAAGAAATGTGCCGGAAAAAGGCCCTAGCGGCAGTTGGGTCATTTTTCACTGAAGTGGGCTAGCAGGCACTGGTGTTGACTTGGGTTTTGAGTGTTTCTGCCACTCTGACGGCGGTCTCGTGATACATGGGTTTGTTGGCAATTCCCTATATTGACCTACTTATGAGTATTTCCGCTACTCTGACGGTTGCGATGTTTACGAGTATTTTTCGCTATTCTGACGGTTCGCGATCAATGCAGAGACTGCCTGATCTCGGGAAGCTACTAAAGGGACTTAGCGCCTGAGAATCAACTTTCTCGAAAGGCATGCCTAAACGGACATTTTTGTATTGGCGGGCTAGCAGGCGCCAAAGGTGAACCTTTCTACCATCTAGGGGACTTGGGGTCTCGTCCTGGTCGACAAGTTTAAAGGAACTTACCGTTTCGAAGAGATTTTCTTCGAAAAATGTGCCGGACCATCTTGAGGAATCAACTGTCTTGAGAGAGGCATTGGAATTGGAATTGGACTTGAAAAGAGGACTTAACATCTTCAGAAAGACGCGCCCGTTGGAATTGGAAAGGGGACTTACCATCTTCGGAAAGACGTGCCTAATTTGGAGTTGGAAAGGGGACTTACTGTTTTCGGAAAGATGTGTCTGATTTGGAATTAGAAAGGGGACTTACCGTCTTCGGAAAGACATGCCTAATTTGGAATTGAAATGGGGACTTACCATCTTCGGAAAGACGTGCCTAATTTGGAATTAGACTAAACAATGCCCCCAAGGGCATCATAGTCCTTTTGCCTCTATTCAGGCCCGGTAGGCCCCGCGAAGTGATGAATTGACGGGATTAGACTTAGAAAGTTAATTTCGATTGTAATACATCCATATTGACTTGAGTATAAGTCTAGACGAACTGTAGACTGCCGAGCAATCAAAACTAGCTTACAGAGCGCCACTAGCAGTGGCGCCAGGTTCTGGAATAAAACCAGCAAACTTCTTATTTGAAATTTGCGGTTTTTATAGAGTTTTGGGAGAGTTTTGCGGGAGATTTCGAGTGTGGAGTCATGTACATTGGAGGAGTGACTTTGGGGATCATCGGAGAAGTGCCGGGAGTGGTCACTGTCGCTAGAATAGTCCCTAGAGAAGGAGATTTCCTCAGAGAACTTCAAGAGGTAAATTTTTTATTTTATGTTGATTTTGATGTATAGAACTCCGTTTAATTCATGCAAATAGTCAAAATTGATGCTTTGATATGTTTTGAACGCTTTGGTGGAGTTATTTTTTCATTTTGGTGTTCATTTGATTTAATTTAGGTAGCTTTACATGTTTTATGTGAAGAAGGTATCCGCAAAAATTGGAGATTTACTCCTATAGCTTTGGGTATTGAGTTTTTTGGCTAGATTTTTATATTATGTGCCTTAGAAAAATGTGTTTAATGGCCGTTTACACTTTCATGACTTTTTGAAAACTTTGTGAATTTTTAATTTTTTGAAAAACTAGAAAAATAGGTTAAAAATAAGGAAAATTAGAACATAATAGAAATATCTAACTTTAATCCCTAGAAAAATGTGAGAATATTTTAGAAAACATTTGAAATGGTTTTGAAAAACTTTTGCAATGAACTTGAAAACCTTTGAATTTTTAAAAAATTAGAACATGTCTTTGAAATTTTAAAAATCTTGATAATGTGTATGGATTCCTTTTTGTGTGTTACTATTATGTTATTGTGATATTATGAAGTGCATTGTTTGTGTTTTGTTGTAGTGTCGTGGGCATTGGAGGAACCATTTTTAAATGAAACTTTGTCGAATTTTTTTGAAATTAAGGAAAGATTTAGAGAATTTTTGAAATGAAATCTTTTTGAAGTGAAAAAATATAAAACCTTTGAGAGAGGGGCCTTTTTGGCGAAGAAGGCCCTGAGAAACTCGAGGGCCCTAAAATTATTAGGAGGAAAACTTAAGAAGAAATTTAAAAGAATGGAATTTTGAATGAAAACTCTTGAGGGAAACACTTAGAAAATTTTTAAAATGGATTTTGAAATCGGAAATCTTAGAATTTGATAAAAATTTTGGAAAGGAAAATTTTTGAGGATTGAAACCATGAGAATTTTTTAGGATTGATTTTTGAACATGAGGTTTTGAAGGAAAAGGATTTTAGAAAGTCTTGAAACTTCATTGGAATAAAAATCTTTCTGAGGACGAAACTTGAGATAGAGTTTAATTGAAAGTTTTTGAAATTTGACTTTAAAATGAACCTTTGACTTTGGATCAGAAACCATTTTGATTTGAAATTTGGACAAAACGTATAGAAAATTCGCTTTGACTTGAAATGGAAATTTTAAAGGCAAAATGTATAGAAATTTTATTTTGACTCGAAACTTGAACTTTGAGACAAAATGTGTAAAAAATTCATTTTGACTTGAAAATTGAATTTTTAAAATCAAAATATGTAGGAAATTCATTTTGACTTGAAACTTTACTTTTAAAATCAAAATCTGTAGGAAATTCATTTTGACTTGTCATTTGAAATCTTTTTTCATTTTTTTCCTTTCTTCTTTTTCTTTCTTCTCATCTCTTTTGTCTTTTTAAGCTATACTTACCATATGTTGACATTCTTATCTTGACTCTCAAGATGACAGACACAGGCAATGACGGTTTTTAGATGAGGCGTCGATATGGGAAGGGTGTCCGTACGAATTCAGTAGGCAGCTGTACTTGTTCTAGAGGTAGCCAAAGGTCCACTAGCCGTGTGTCCTCTAGCCAGAGCGAAAGGGGGAGTAGACCTCCAGTTGACCCCTTCCCTCTAGTTGAGCCAGCCTTCGAGGAGGAGATGGATGTAGAGGAGGAAGTACCGAGCCTTGGCGATCAGGTAACAAGTTATGTGCGAGCCTCCTCTCGGCATAGACAGATAGACATAAATCTTGGCGATTTGGATATACCGGACATTCCTCTGCTAGGGGATTTAGCTTATCATCCCAGCGTATACTCTCGACAGCACTTGCCTCCTCCATGTGTACACGCATCGTTCAGAGGGGCTATTCATCTTGTCTTTAGCACTATGTAGCTGGCAGCACTATCTTACCTGGCCTTCTTGGCGGAGATCAGGTTTAGGGCCTTCATGGGATTACAGGCTAACTACCTGAACTAACTTCTAGTGCTAGCTCTGATTGAGAGGTGGTTTGGCAAGATTGGGACCTTCCATTTCGTAGGCTTCGAGTTGGGACCTACTCCCATGGATTGGGCCGTCATCATGGGGCTTTCCTTTGTCAGTCAACGGATTACCCTACAGTCAGTCAGTAGGGCCGATGCATGCATTTTGTTGGACTTACGTCCTCTTGAGTGTTTTGTTTTTCCAGTCTCTTGGCTTAGTCGGGATGATAGTACTTTTGCTATTGAGCCACCACCTGCTCGATGAGATATTATGAGGTGGCGACTTGTCTTGTACATCATTTTAAGCTCTTTTAAAACAACAAGAAGTTACTCATCCCTTTCTTACTGGTGAGCATAATAGCCGATTTGGGTGCTTTATTTGAGCTGGATTAGGGGTTTTTTTCCTTTAGCTGCTTCCTTTGGTCCTTGTCAATTCGAACTACCTCCCGTTGGGGTAGTGTGACTGGCTTTTGGCCTTTTCTTGTCTGGTGGAGCTACGAGTATTTGTCGGTTTGTTGTCCTGAGGTTATTGAGGTTGATCTTTATCCCCAATGTAAGCACCCCATTTTTGACCGCTCAGCAGTCTACACTCCGTCCAAACTTGTTTTCAAGTCATTGTGGGCATATTCCTATCGAAACCAATTCTCTAGGTCCAAATCCCGTATGTCCATCACTTCGGGGGCCTGTTAGGCCCAAATAAAGGCAAAATGACCAAAATGCCCTTAAGGGCGTTGTCCTTTCCTTTTCGATTCCAATCCCACTCTCGAGACAATTTATTCCTCGAGACAGTTCCAATCCAGGCACGTCTTTTTGAAGACGGTAAGACCCTTTTCCAATCCCTCTCTCGAGACAGTTTATTCCTCGAGACGGTTCCAACTCAAGCACGTCTCTTCGGAGACAATAAGTCCCCTTTCCAATCACTCTCTCGAGACAGTTTATTCCTCAAGATGGTTCCAACTCAGGCACGTCTTTTCAAAGACGGTAAGACCCCTTTCCAATCCCACTCTCGAGACAGTTTATTCCTCGAGACGGTTCCAACTCAGGCACGTCTCTTCGGAGACGATAAGTCTCCTTTCCAATCCCTCTCTCGAGACAGTTTATTCCTTGAGACGGTCTCAGTAGCGAAACTACTCACAAAACCGTTAGAGTAGCGGAAATACTCACAAATAGGTCGATAAAGGGAATTGGCAACAAACCCTTGTCTCACGACGACCGCCGTTAGAGTGGGGGAAACACTCAAAACCCAGGTCAACACCAGCGTCTGTTAGCCCACTTTGGTGAAAAATGACCAAACTGCCCTTTGGACCCTTTTTCGAGACTTTCTAGTCAAGATGACCATTTTGCCCCTAGGCATTCGAATGCCCCGGGAACCACACCGGCCCTGGGTATCAAACCGGTAACCCTTTGAGATTGCTTTTTATAGTACTCTCAACCTTTCTTTTTCTTTCCGGATCATTCCGAGTCAGTTCCGGCCAACCCGGTACAAAATGACCGTTTTGCCCCTAGTGGGCCGGTTTTCTTTTTCGACCATACCGGCTCTGGGTATCAAACCGGTAACCTCCTGAGATTGCTTTTTATAGCGTTCTCAACCTCCTTTTACCTTTCCGGATCATTCCGAGTCAGTTCCAGCCAACCCGGTGCAAAATGACCGTTTTGCCCCTAGTGGGCCGGTCTCCTTTTCCAACCACGCCGGCTCTGGAAATCAAACCGACAACCTCTAGAAACATTTTGAATAATTTTTTCAGATCCCAAATCTTCTTCTGGGACAATTCGAGTCTGTCCCGGCAGTTTCCTGGTCCGATTGACCATTTTGCCCCTAAAGGCCCGGTCAACCTTTCCGACACATCTTATCCTCACTTTTCAAGTCAAATACCTCCAGGACACTATTCTAAGTGTTCCTACTCATTTTCGGCCTTCCGGGTCATTCCCGGCTCCTTCAAATCATTCCCGGACTTTTCGGAGTCACTCCTAGTGAAGCTAGGCTAAAAATTACATGGTAGTCACTAGTACAGGCGCCCAAATCTAGTCAAAGATACGTTGCTTGCCGACCTTAAACATTTCCTAAATGGCTGGCACCACTAGTAGTGGTGCCAAGTCAAAAAATGGCCTGGCGCCACTCCTAGTGGCGCTAGTGTAAACTTTGGCCTGGCGCCACTGCAACAGGCGCCAGTGTTGTCCAACCTCTATAAATACAGAGCCTCATTCAACGTGAAAAGGATCCGCAAACTCAACTTAAAAATCATATAATTCGATATACAGAGCTCGAGCACCTCGTAAACCCTAGCTTCCCTAGGTTTTCCAAACTCTAGCCACCCTACACAAACCCTAGCTTCTTACACACTCCTAAACATCCCCATACACTCATACACTAACCTTCAACCCTCCTTTGAAGACTTGAAGAGTTGTAATATGAAGTTTGAAGCTTGAAGACAACTCTTGAAGATTGAAGGTGAAGATCAAGACGAAGACTGAAGACCGAAGAAAGCAAGGCGCGCAAAATAACAAGACATACGGTAGGCTCCCTATTTAAATTTTCGCACTTCCCCCCTCTCTGTTCTCTCTCCTAACCCACTTGGATTTTCTCTATTTTAATCTCCCATCTCTTTCCCCCCCTTTCATTGCATGCTTGAAACAAGGGGACTCCCGGTCCATGTGTAGGATTAGACTGTTGGAGAGTCACCGTGTCGGAGGCTTTCTTCTAGTCTAACCAGAGACCACGAGGGTCCGGCCCCCTTGATTATGTGGTGAAGCCTTAGCATTGTATGTTCACGACCCCAAAATTGCATTGTACATATCATGATCTTGCATCTTCCAAAAACTGTTTTCAAAGTTGTTTTCAAAATCGTTTTCAAACTCGTTTTCAAAATTGCATCAAAATCTCTTTTTCAAAACTTGTTTTCAAAATCATAATCCTAGGGTGATTCTAGCTTTTCCATGGCTAGGGTTGCTTTACGAAAGTGTTATATTTAAAGTGACCAATACGGTCCATATTTTCAAATCTTGTTGTTTTCAAAACCGCTTTCCTAAAGTGGTTCTAGCCATCTTATGGTTAGAGTCGTTTTAGGAAAGTGAGATGTTTTTACACCTTCTAAAAACTCTCTTTTCAAAAAGTCTTTCTTCTTAAAAATCTCTTTTTTTCAACATACTTTCCTAAAATTCTCCTCTCCAAAATTGTTTTCAAAAACTCCCTTTCAAAACCTATTTTTCAAAACTCCCTTTTTCAACTCCTTTCCAAAATCCTCTCCCCAAAATCCACTTTCTAAAAACGTTTCCCAAAAATCTTTCCAAAAACTCTCTTCAACAATCTTCTACCAAAAACCTTCCTAGAAAAACTCTTTCTAAAAATCTTTCCAAAAACTCTCTTTCTGAAATCTTCCCTCTAGAAATTCCTATTTAGGATTTCCTTCCAAAACCTTCGTTTCCAAAAATGCGTTTTCCAAAAACTCTTTTCTTGGGGCCCAAGTCAAGCCCTAGAACTCACAATTAGGAAACCCTAATTTTTTTCCCCAAAACATGATTTTCAAACTTTGCTCCAAACATAGGTTTCCAAAACCTCTTGTTTTCACATCCAAACTATATATGTTTCCAAAACCTCTTTTTTACGTTAAAATTCTACATTTTTCAAATCTAGGGTTTCTAGAATCTCCCTTTCCAAATCCTTGCCAAATCGTATATTCCCTTTAGGAAACCAAATCAAATCTCCCCGTTTAGGAAATTAGATCCCGTCCTCTGTTTTTGGAAACAAAATCCAACCCTTCTCTTTTAGAAACAAAATCCAATCCTTTCCTAATTCGAATCCTTCCTAAGCTCCTCCTTTCCTAAATCTTAAATTTCCTAAAACTTTCAAATCTTTCTTTAAACATTAAGTTTCCAAATCTTCCCTAATCCAACCCTTTCCTAATTCTACCCTCTTTTAAAATCTTAACTTTTCAAACCTAAGTTTTCAAACCTCTCCTAAATCCAAACCTTTCCTAATCTTAAGATTTTCTAAAACCCTAAAACTTTCTAAATCTTAAAGTTTCTAAATTTAAAATCTTTCCAAACTCAGAACTTTCTAAATTTGAAACTTTCTTAAGTTAAATCTTTCCAAACCTAAATCTTCCCAAATTCTAAGCTTTCCAAGACTTCAAAATCTTTTCAAATCTAAAACTTTTTTAAACTCAAAACTTTCTCTCAAAACTTCCTTGTTTTCTAAACTTTTCAATTTTCAAAACTTCCCTATTTCAAAACTTTTTAATTTTCAAAACTTTCCTAAGTCAAAACATTCCAAATTCAAAACTTTCCTAAGGTGGAACCTTCCAAAAATGAAATTTTCCTAATTCAAAACTTTCTTAATTTGAAACTTTCTAAAAATGAAACTTTCCTAATTTGACAGTTTCCTAATTCGAACCTTTCCAAATTCGAACATTTCCTAAAATCCGATCTTTCCAAATCTTCTAAGTCCAACGTTTGAGTCAAATCTTTCTTAATCTCAAGTCTTTCCTAGGTCTCCTACCTGTCCTAAGTCTAGGTTTCCTAAATCTCCATCTTTCCAAAACCAAGTCTTTCCAAAATCAATCTTTCCAAAGCAAGCCCAATCTTCTCAATTTCAATTTCCAATCTCCTCTTCTAATCTCAAATCAAATCCAATTTTCAATTCAATCTCTTTCTTCCAATCCAATCTCTCTTCAAATCAATCTATTTTCAATCGGACTCCGGTCCGAACTACGACTGACCTGATTCCCCCAAAGGGATACGTAGGCAACCTTCATAGGTGCGGTCACAACACTTTTCAAACTTTCAATTCTACCCTCATGGGTGCGGTTTCCACATCTCAAATTCTAATCTATTTTCAAAATTCCAGTTTCAAAATTTCTATTTTCAAATTTCTACTTTCAATTTTCAAGTTTTCCAATTTCAATTCCATCTCTTCACATCTATTTTCAAATCAAATCAATTTCAAATCAATTTCTTTTCAAATCTATTTTTCAATTCTCTTAACTTGCATTTGCATATCATGCATCATGTTTTTTCAAAGTGGATAGGATTGGCCAATAGTCAGTTAAAGACTCTCATAGTTGAATCTAGCGTATATTGATATGTAGGTATCGAAAGGGTGGGGTAGGTTGATGGCTTAGTGCGTCTTCCCTACACGTAACCAACCTCCGAACCTAGAATCACTGATTTCAAAGACCAAAAGGAGTTATTTTTTAAAAAGGGCTAAACGTTTTCCAATGGTTGCCAAACAACCTGTTTTCTTAAAAACCCTCTCTTGAGAAGATATTTTCAAATCGTTTTCCAAAAACCCTAAGTGTAGTCTTCGGATTATGCTTAGTTTTTAGGTGACCTAACTCACCTTAATCAAGTTAGGTGGCGACTCTGAATCTTTTTTAAAAGCCCTTTATTCAAATCAAATTTTCAATTCAAACCTAGTCGCACTCATTCTTCTAGGAGGGTGAGTTCTAACGAGAGAGTACAGCATTTTTTCCACTTGTGTGAGTATTCCTCGGGTGCAAAAAATCTAGGTGCGACAGCTGGCGACTCCACTAGGGAGATTTAGAGGGTTAGGCCGTAGTCGTGTCTCTTTACCCTTCACCCATGTAGAGTCTTCAATTAACTTGGTTCAATCCTATTCACTTTAAATTTTCAAAATTGTTTTAAAAAAAAACATGCATTTATTCACATTATCTTATATTCGGTTTGTCATCCACATACTAACACTTGCATCTTTGTTTTGTAGGTGTGCTTTTTGCTTAAGTTTTATTAACTGCTTTACATGAATGTGATGTACAGGATGAATGGGAGTTGTTGGGCCCTTTCCTCCACTTTTAAAAATCACACACACACTGTATGTGCACTTGCATTCTGCATACTTGCATACCCTGATATGTCCTTTCTAGTTAGAAAGGGGGAACGGTATATTGGTTGTGGGCAAGATGCTGTGTCAGTTTCTTCGCCTACGGCCTCTTGATGGTTCCCCTGCTCGAATCACTAACCGATCATGGCACCACCTCGAGGAGTGGGCCTAGGTTTGAAGATCTGGGGATCGAGCCTTTTTAGGACGCATTAGTCAACCCTCAACCTCATACTCATATAGACACCATGCATAGCCGAACCTTTGCCGAATTTAAGACATGAGCACCATTTTCAAAATCACGGAGGAAAGGGCGACTGCTCTTACTTTCATTCATACTTGTCTATTCCTGCTGTTATACTGACTGTATTTATACTGTTATAATGTCTGTCTAACTGTTCATGCATGCATGTCTACTTCAATTGTACCTTCTCTCCTTATACTTTTTACATATTCATGTTCATGCATTTAATATCCCATGTCAAGACAAGAGTTCCAAGTAACTCAAGTCACTGCATTCTCATGGATATGATCAACCCGTTGAGAGTGACACCAAGGTTACTCTCCTTTGCATTAAACCTACCCAAACCCTAAGGGTTCCCGCGTAACCCTAAGGACTCATTGCATGCATCTCAATCCATTCCATAAGAGGGGCCCCAATCCCTCTATGCTCATGGAGATAGGGTTGCCAAGAAGGCAAGGGCAATCAATCAACAAGGTCTCTCAGCGACCTCCTCGACATCAAATCTAAGGAAGGCGAATCCGAAGACTCAAGAGTAGTTTAGGATCTCCCTTTGTAAAAGTAGATAGGTGAAAGTCCAAAGGAAAGTGTTCCCCCTCCCCCTATTAAAATGTATTTCAATTCTTTTGTATCTCAAACCCAAAATTTAATGTACTTATTTATTTTTATGAATGAATGCATGGATGATTGAAGGTTCCTACCTGACGGTAAAGTATCCGCATATAGGGGCAAATCCCCTATCTCCAAAAGTGGGCCAATACACCATGATTAGTTTCCCTCTTAATAGGGACACCCTAAGACATGCATTGCATAAAGCTTTCTAAAAACCAGAAACTGACTTGCGATTTGTGTTTTTGTCTTCTTCTTTCTCTCTTTTTTATTTCTTATTTACAGAAGTCACCTTGCACTGAGTCAACATTGCTCCCAAGAAAGGGCAACTTCCACCTAGGGACCCCATTATCACCCGACAAAGAGCATCATTGATGGCTGCTGACCTTGAAGAATCCTCTCAAGTCTCTCGAGAGGAGGTTAACGAAATGAGGACTAAGATGGATGAGATGCTCAAACTCATTCAAACTTTGGCCATGCAAGACGCTACTGCGGTCCCATCATCATCCATGACTTCATCCAAGGACCTTGAACCCCCTAATCCAAGGATCATGCTTCAGTCTGACAATGCTGGGAGAACTAAGGAAGATGCCAAAGGGGTCAACGCTGAGGAAGAAGAGACCATATTACTTTCACCTGCTACAAAGAAGACCTCTCTAGATCGTCTTAGTCTGAAAATCCAAGGATTGGAAGATTCGTTACGAAGTCTCCATGGCCACGATGCTTACGGGTTCACTTCTTATGATGAGCTCTCTTTCTTCCCTGACCACCCGAGACCTGCTAAGTTTAAAATGCCTGACTTCCAAAAGTACGATGGTACCGGTAACCCCGTTGCTCATCTTCATCTATATGCTGGAGCGCTTAGTGGACATAGCAACGACCCGATGCTCCTTATGCAGTTATTCCAACACAGTCTCACAAGGTCGGCTCTGCAATGGTTCGCTCGTCTGGACTTAAGGAAGATCACAACCTAGATGGAGCTAGTCAACGCGTTCAAAGCCCAATACCGTCACAACATCGATCTCACTTCCGATTGCTGGTCCTTGATGACGATGAGCAAGGGTGAGAAGGAGAGCTTTAAAGCATACGCCCTAAGATGGAGGGAGGCCGCTGCACAAGTTAATCCCCCCGTTGGAGGAGAAGGAGTATGTACAACTATTTGTACATACTTTTCAAGGTATATTCTACGAGAAGCTCTGCACAAGCGTGGGAAAAAGCTTGTCCAAGCTCATCATGCAGGGAGAGATGATAGAAAATGGCCTCAAGATGAGAAGAATTACAGATCCCTATGCTAAGACTGGAGAAAATATCGCCAACTTAGCCAAGAAGGTGGCTACTACAAGGGGCACGATCAAGAAGGAAAATGAAGTGTCCGCTATTCTGCCTAGCCAACCACCCCAATACCGACCCCTGCTACAATCACCCCTAGTCCTGCGGAAGGAAAGTCATTTCTCTTCTCTTACACCCAAAAATGGAGGAATGGTAACCTTTGGTGACAACAGCAAGGGTAAAATTATTGGGATTGGCAGCATTGGTAAGAAATCCTCAACTATAATTGAAAATGTCCTTCTAGTTAAAGGTATTAAGCACAACTTACTGAGTATCAGTTAGCTGTGTGACAAAGGCTTCAAGGTAATTTTTGAATCCTCAAAATATTCTGTGGTAAAAGTTCTTGATGGCTATACTGCTTTGATAGGAATGAGACAGGGCAACATATATGTTTTCAATCTGAATGATTTGTCTGCATCCACTTTAAAATGTCTATCTGTTGTAAATAAACCTGATGCATGGTTATGTCATAGAAGGTTAGGACATACTAGTATGAGCACAATCTCTAAGGTTGCAAGACATGACATGGTGGTTGGTCTACTTAAAATTAAGTTTGAAAAGGATGAAGTGTGTGATGTATGTCAAAAGGGTAAGGAGATCAGAGAATCTTTCAAATAAAAAATAGAGATTTCATCTACAAGTCCTCTTCAATTGCTACATATGGACTTATTTGGACCTACCAGAACACTTAGTCTTGGAGGAAAACAATATGTTTTTGTTATTGTGGATGATTATTTTAGATTTACTTGGGCTTACTTTCTTGCTCACAAAGATGAAACTATATCTATGTTTGTCAAATTCTGCAAAAGGGTTCGAAATGAAAAGGGTTTTTCCATATCTGCTATTAGAACATACCATGGAAGAGAATTTGATTGCTCCCCATTTGAATTTTTCTGTGATGAAAATGGTTTTGAGCATAACTTTTTTGCTTCTAGAACTCCACAGTAAAATGGTATTGTTGAAAGGAAAAACAGGAATTTAGAAGAAATGACAAAAACCATGCTTTGTGAGAGTACTCTACCTAAATATTTTTGGGCTGAGGCAGTAAATACTGTCTGCTATGTTCTTAACAGGATTCTTGTTAGAAGACACCTGAAAAAGTCACCTTATGAGCTTTGGAAAGGGAGAAAGCCAAATATTTCATATTTCTATGTTTTTTATTGCAAATGTTTTGTTCTGAACAATAACAAAGATAATCTAGAAAAATTTGATGCAAAGTCTGATGAAGAAATTTTTCTTCATTATTCTATACATAGTAAAGCTTTTAGAGTTTTCAATAAAAAACGTTGGTAGTTGAAGAATCCATTCATGTTACATTTGATGAAACTAACTCTCCTGTAAGCAAAAATGATGAAGTAGATGAACCAGGTCCTAGTGCTAGCAATATAGATGAAGTGTCAACACCTGGAGAAACTCTACTAGGAAAAATCAGAGAAGTAGAATTTGAAGAAAAAGAACCAAGACCAACCATATCTCAGCAGCAAATAGAAGTGAATAAAGGGCTACCAAAGGAATGGAAATTCAAACAAAACCACCCTCAAGATCAAATTCTTGGTGATCCATCAAAAGGAGTAAGGACCAGATATTCCATCAGAAATCTGTGTGCACACTCTGCCTTCTTGTCACAAATAGAGCTAAAGACCTTTCAAGAAGCTGAAAGAGATGAATACTAGATTAATGCTATGCAAGAAGAACTAAATCAATTCAAAAGGAGCAAAGTATGGAACTTGGTGCCCAGACCTGGAGGATATCCAATTGTAGCCACCAAATGGGTTTTTAGAAACAAGGTAGATGAAGCTGGTATTATCATTAGAAAAAAGGCAAGGTTAGTTGCTCAAGGCTACAATCAAGAGGAAGGTATTGACTATAATGAAACTTTTGCACTTGTTGCTAGATTAAAAGCAATTAGAATGTTACTTGCATTTGCATGCTTTAAGCTTTATCAAATGGATGTCAAAAGTGCTTTCCTAAATGGGGTTATAAGTGAAGAAGTGTATGTTGAGCAACCACCAGGTTTTGAAAATGATAAGTTTCCTGATCATGTTTTCAGATTGTCCAAAGCATTGTATGGTTTAAAAGAAGCACCTAGAGCTTGGTATAAAAGACTAAACAACTTTCTATTGGAAAATGGCTTCACAAGAGGCAAAGGTGACACCACTTTGTTTATCAAAAACAAAAATTCTAACATGCTTGTCGTACAAATATATGTAGATGATATTATCTTTGGATCTACTAATGAAAATTTATGCAAAGAGTTTGTTAAGAGCATGCAAGGGGAATTTGGAATGAGCATGATGGGAGAGCTAACATTTTTTCTTAGTCTGCAAATCAAGCAATTAAGAGATGTAATCTTCATAAGTCAGTCGAAATACATCAAGGATCTGCTCAAAAGATTTAATTTTGAAGATCTAAAATAGATTGGTAGACCTATGAATGTATCAACCAAATTAGAGGCAGATGGTGCAGGTAAGGCTGTTGATACAAAACTGTTTAGGAGCATGATAGGATCTTTGATATACTTTACTGCAAGTAGACCTGACATCATCTTTAGTGTGTGTATATGTGCTAGATTTCAAGCTAATCCTAAGGAGTCACAACTCACTGTTGTAAAAAGAATTTTTAGATACTTAAAATAGACATGTAACCCATATGGTACATCATTTGAACTTGTTGGATACACTGATGCAGATTATGCTGGAAGTAGAACTGATCGAAAAAGCACTAGTGGTGCATGTCAATTTCTTGGAAATATGATCGTGTCATGGTCTAGCAAGAAATAGAATTTAGTGGCCCTCTCAACTGCAGAAGCTAAGTACATAGCTGCTAGTAGCTACTATGCTCAGGTTCTATAGATTAAACACTAACTCGAAGACTGTGGACTTACCTATGACCATATCCCTATCAGATGTGACAACACCAGTGCAATAAAACTTACCAAGAATCCTATTCAACATTGTAGAACCAAACACATTGAGATTATGCACCATTTTATTAGAGATCATACATAAAAAGGTGATGTCAATCTGGAGTTTGTCAACACTGACCATTAGTTGGCTGATATTTTCACCAAACCTCTAAATAAAGATAGATTTTGTGTGATTCGAAGAGAATTTAGTATGTGCAATCCTGTTTGATAAATGTTATGTGTTATTATTTATTTCTCTTATATCGATTTCTTTCACAATTTGAATCATCTTAATTTAAGTGTTGTTTGAGGATGCATAAGTGTCACCAATATTGGTTGGTGCCATCAATCACTGATCTCATATTGAAAATTTCATATAATCACTACACATTGGTAGCACCTATAAGAAGTGCCAGCACTTCTACATACTTAAAACTATCGGGTATTCGCTTATAAATACTTAAAGCCCTAGATTGCCAGCCCAATTCGACATTTAAGTTTTTCCTGTTTTGAAGATAACCGTTCCCTCCACTTTCAAATCCTCATAACCACCTTCCCATACTTCCATTCAAACCTTATTGCAACCAAAATTCCTCAAAGAAGCACTTGTAGCAGCAAAAATGGAAGGATGGCAGTGATTTCTCAAGATCCAAGCACTAAACAAACAGTAACTGCTCCTCTCGTCATTGATCAAGGAACGAAAAGAAAAATCAGAAAAGAAAAGGGAGAATCGAGCAAAATGGGAGAGGTATCAAAGAAACAAAGAAGGGATGACAAAGGAAAGGCTGTGGAAGAAGAAGTATCAGACCCCGTTGTTCTAAAAATGATCCCTATTTCAATTAGGTCTCACTAAAAGAAAGGTACGAAACTTCTTTTTGTACCAAAAAAGTTATAAAAGGTAGATTTGTTGATTTCAACTTCTTTGAGGACATGGGAATTAACTTTAGGGAGAAATTTTCCTACCTAGGTTGGTTAGAAATGGCTAGTTTGAAAGAAAAAATGTACCCATAACTGGTGAGGCATTTATATGCCAATCTTAAGCCATCCACAAGAAAGCCCAACAGATTGTCTAGTTTTATGAAAGGAGTAAAGATTAAACTCAGTGGAAAGGTTTTAGGAAATATTTTCGGTCTTCCTAGGGTTGGCATTGAGAATCGACCTAAGAATTTAAAAGAGGTATTCTCTGTGATTTTGGGAAAAGAGGTACGAAGCAAGAAAAGAAGAACCATAACCTCTGATGAGCTCTCTCTGGAACTCAAAATAGTTCATCACTTCCTTAATCACTGCCTGGTTCCAAGGAGTGGCAGATTTGATTATATTTCTGAAACTGAGTTGCTTCTATTATGGTGATATGGTAGTAAAGACAAGAAACCTCATATGACTATAATCCTTTTGGACAAAATGCGAGCAGCCTCCACTCACAAGACCAGTGGCCTACCATATGGTATGGCTCTTACTAGAATTTTCAAACATTTTGGAGTTAAGCTTGCCAGAGAAAATGGAGAAGATGTAAAGGAAAGACAAGATAGGATAAATGAGTCAACTCTGAAGAGAATGAGGTATAAGAAAAATTCTAAGACAAATCAATGGGTTAGAAAGAAGGATAGTCACCCTACTACTGCCTTATCCACACAGGCAGAACCAAAGGAACCTGAAGATTTTGACTTTGAAACCAAAATGGTTGGGCTGATGCATCAATTTGATTCCAAACTTGCTAAGTGCCGAACCGTGGTTGAGAATCTGGAGACAAAGGTGGGACAACTATCCAAAGAAGTGAGAAATATCAAGTTAGAGATTAAAGAGGCTATTCTGAAAGCCTTAAAGGAAGAAAATTCCTCTGCCTTTGACAAGGCAGCCTCTAAGTCTGAGGAAGAGGAGTCTAAAAAATGGGTGTCTGATGAAAAAGAATAAGAAGAAGAAGCTGCTGTAGAAAAGGAACTCACTGAGGAAGAACTAGAAAAAGGAAAAGGCCAAAAAGCTACAAAACCAGACCAAGGACCAGAGGTGACAACTGTAGAGTTAGAGAAAGAACCAGATGTGGAGAGAGAGGTTGAAGACACAGTTGCTAAGCAGCTTGAAGAAAGTGAGACAGACAAGTAAGAGCCAGTACCTAAGCCTTCTGAAGTCCCAGATAAAGGGAAAGCACCTGCTATAAGTGCTAACCCATCTGCACCTCCTTGCTCTTTTTCTCCTCCTTCCAAACCCAGATACAAGCAACGAGCATGAAAGAAAGTACCCTTTCTTCCCATCACCAAAGCTTATGGCCTTAGAGACCCACCTGGCAAGGGTGTCTTTAACACCCCTTTTATTGTGTGACCCTGCATTGCAATTTAGTTTTTATATTGACTAGCTAAAACTTTATCGTTTTATTGTGTTTTGGATAGTGCTAGCCATCGACCAGTTTGTCAGACAGTTTATTTATGGTTTAATGCACTCTCTATATTTTTTTTTTCTATTGCTTGTGTGATTCTTGCGGGCTTATTTGATATTTGACTGTTCAATACTTGCTTTACTATTGTTTGACGGCTTGCTACAGACTTCTTCACCTTTTTCTTATTTAATGCTTGGATGGTTGCTTCCCTCTCAATAAATTCAATTCTATTTAAACATTTTTTTGCTATTGTACCTATCAAAATTTCTTCTTACATTCTTTTTTATTACTTGACAAAAAGAGGGAGAACTATACTGAGGACTGATTTGACTTCTTAAATCAGTGTGATTGTTGAATAGAGAAACATTCTCTATTAAGGGGGAGGATCTCATATTAAAGGGAAGGATAATATCTCTCTATTATCATATTTTTCTTATGCTTAAAGAAGGTTTTGTCATCATCAAAAAAGGGGAATATTGTTGACCCAAGGGGTGATCTCCATAGCTGGTAATTGATTTTGATGATCACAAAACCTAGTCACCATGATCTAATGTGTTTAACTTAAGTGTGCAACTTAGTCTAATTATGGGCAATCATAAACTATGAAGTATCACAGAAGATCTTGTCAGCACCTCATAAGAGTGCCAATACCATAAATGGCATATGAGCAGTTTGTGAGAAATTAAGTCAATTCTGTCAATACCAGAATCTCAGCCGGATTGATGACATCTGCATAGGAAGAAATGAGATTTGGATATGGATATGGGCAATGACATCTTTGGCCAACTCACTTACAATGAAAACCTTCGATCCCCATTCTTGTTCCACTAAAAGAAGTATGCAAGCTTGAATATGACATCCTTAAAAGCATTGTGAAGGGAGCTCAAACAAGAAGTATGTCAAGATTGATGCCAATGCAAAAGATTGATAATACCTGATAAAGTAGAAAGACTTCACCACACAAAGTAGATTGTTGAATTCAAATGGCTTGATGAATAAAGAACTACAAAATGATAAAAAGTGGTTAAGAAGTTTACAAAGCTATTAAGAGAATCAGTAGAGCCCAAACATGTTCACACCATTGAAGATTGATTGACAAAGGGGATAGGTTAGGGTCCATGGAAAGCAACAGCAGCTGTAGCAGAGAATAAGATTGTTGACAATCTTGACAAAAAACAAATTGACAGCACAAGTTAAAGATTGCTGACAACCATGTGGAAAAACTAACTATAAAAGAAGCAGAGATAAAAGATTGGAAGCACAAAGTGAAGTTCATTAACAACATCGTTGAAGAGCACCGTCAAATACAGTGGCAAGCCGAGAATGGTGACACTAGAAAAACCATTGCTGTCAATCTTGGTAAGCAATTATATCAAAAGAAATTGGGAGTCAGATTGGCAGCACCAATAGAAGATTGCTAACAATCTCTATAGGAATGAGAATTCAAAAATTCGCTCCAACGGTCAGATTTTTCAAAACTGTCTTAGCTATTTGCGTATTTAATGCACTTCCAAAGGCTCTAATGGATATTTCTTGTGAGAGACTATAAATATATAAATTCAAATTCATTTATGGGTAAGAGTCAAGGATCTTAAAGTGCAAAAACCCAAAAGCCCTAAACCTTCCTCATTCTCCATAACTATCATTACCCAAGAGGAATTATTGAGGTATAACTTGCATTATCTTCACTTCTAAGAGTGACACTGATTATAATTTAGCCTCTTTACTTTCAAAAAGGTTTTTGTAACCCCTAGGAGCTTGAGTGTAGCTTGATAACACTCTTGTAAAATCGAGAGCTTGGTTTGAAGCTTCTCGGCTATAAGGATTTGGTGTAAATCGTTGGATGTAATAGTGAGTTGGGCACTTAAAGAAACTATTAGCTGTGTAAAAAGAAGATTATATAGTGGAACACCTTCGAGGGGATCGAGGAAAAGAGGACGTAGGTAAGGATTAAGCTGAAGCTTTGTAAATCTTTTGTTTTATGTTTTCTACTGATTGTGTGTGTGTGTGTGTGTGAGTGTTGGCTGCTGAATGATTGTGCATGTTATCTTTATTTGTCAGCAATCTTAGTTCATATTTACATCACCTATTATTTGTCATTATTTAAACAAGGATTGATTTTGATTTACCAAAAAATTATGCTATCTTTTAAATATCCCAATTCACCCCCCTTCCTAGGACTATCTTTAACCCAATATCTTTTGCTTTCTACGAGGCACTAGTGTGTCAAGCAAAGGGTATATAAACATCATCATCATTTTTTTTTTATAGAAAAATTAAAGATGGCTATTCTTTCTTTTGATAATCTGGCCACACATCGCTTAACTTCGGTGTCTTACAAGTGTTGCTTTTGGGATAGTTTCCTCACTCATCTTCATCCTTTTCCTTTTCGAAAAGTTGATCAATCAGCGAGTGGCTAACTCATGCTATCATACCCTCAATTCAGGTTCTCCATAAGATAGACCATGCCCTTTGTGTAGGAAGCATTCACCTTGTAAGAGAAATATAAGATAACAACACTGAATGAAAAGATTATTATTTTATTCTTTTATTGAAAAGCAGAGAGTTCTTTAAGCAATATAAAAATGCAAACATGAATTTAAAGATGCAAATAAAAGGAATAGAAATAAAGTGGGTGAAAACACCCCTCTTTTGTATGCTTTTTGATAAGAACTGTTGTGCTACCGTGGGCACCCAAAAATAAAATCAATACCCGAAAAACAAATATGTAATAGTGCAAGTAAGGATCGTACCCACAAAGAATGTTTAGCCTAGTTCGATGCTATGTGAACAAGGATTGGGGGGTTTTGGATTTAATAAAAACAATTTTAAGAATAACAATTTCGAGACAATTCAAATTAAAGTGTTGAAATCAATCAGAAGAACAAACCTTGGTCTAGGTCAACATCCATCATTGGAATTTACAACTGATTATCGATGCAAGCTTGTCAATTCACTCTTTGAATATTCACCGTTGGAACTATTTTCCTATCCCTCCTTAGTTATAGTTAATAAAAAACAAGCGATCTGATTAACTCTAACTATTAAACAACTCATAAAAAGCACACAAGGTTTAATCTGGCAGTAGCCTTAAGAATTAAAAAGATAGATGAAACTAAACAACACAAGCATAAGCAGTTGCATTAAATTTAGTCGAATGCCATTCCCAAGGCATAATAATTCCCAACGCAGTAAATCATTAAATCTCAGTTGCTTCACAAGTCAGAGGAATCAAACAATTACGGATTTGATATCTAACTCAGCAGTAGATTGTAATGATTAATGAACAAGTAGGCCTCCTAACGATTAAACAGAACAATCATGAATATAGGCATAGAACAACATTCAATACTCAAAGCATAAATCGAATAATGCAAAGAAATTAGATCTCACAGTTTATTATTAATTCTGAGATTTCTGTCTCCTTTGACCAAGATTTAGAGTTTAGCCACGCAAGGCCATAAAAATAACTCAAATAATAACCTCAAATAATACGAAAAACGATAACAACCCTAAAAACGAAACAGTCCAAGCTTTTATAGGCTTTTGAAAATCTGTAGCTGTGCACGACCATTTGAACACTGTTGCCACTTTTCGAACGCATTGGACTACCATTCGAACGGTACGTCGAACGCATTTCGAATGGTAAAACCTACTCTTTGAATCTTTCGAACGTTCTTTGAACCTGAACTTGAAGTGTATCCATTTGACGTAGCGTTCGAACGCATCTACTACCGTTCGAATGCCTCTTGGGACCATTCGAACGCCTCTTGGGACCATTCGAATGCCTCTTCGAATGTTGCTCCTAATTTCGCGCAAATTCGACACTTTTAAACTAGGATCTTCTTCCTAGGCATTTCATAGGACCCTAAGTCAAAATAAAAGAATAGTGAGTGTCTATAGGTATCAAATGAGTATAAAAGATTAAACATTGACGGAGAAAAAGATGACATTTGCATTCTCATCAAATCCCCCCACACTTAACCTTTGCTCGTCTTCGGACAAAACTCAAACTCACTTTCCTTAGATATCAAAGTCTCAACAAAGAACAACCAAACTCTTCAAAACTCATAACATATCATGAACAACATTCTTAAACAAATCACAATCACTTAGCAAGCACTTCCACTCGAAGATGGAGTAAACTGAATATATAGACCCTCACGGAAATAAACACTCTACTCTCATGTATTTAAAGGGTATGTGTATCACTCAAATTCATTCCAATGGAAATGATCTACTATAGGCTTGCATCTCTTCTCATTCTTCATCACTAAGATCACATACATAACACGAATCATAAGGACTTTTCAAGGGTTATAATGGGTTTAGGATCAAGGTGGGAAATATATAGGAATATAGCTTAAAAGCCATCAAAACTAGTGGAGCAAAAATAATTCAGCTCAATTTCGAATATAAAACATGTAAAACCAATCACTCCATTCAACAGCTTCTCCTTTGTATAAATCGCATATAAAGAGACCTATTTCTTAGAATTTTAGGAGAAATTATGAACATGGATAATTTGTAACATTAAAAGAAATTTCTTCCATCACTTCCCTTCTCTTTTTTTTTCAAAATTACATCAACAATGGACCTTATAGATTGAGAATAAAAACATGTTCCTTTTCACCAACCATAGCCCTATCATAATTCTGGACACCCCCACACTTATTTCTTGTGCACCCATACATATCATAAGGATAAACAATGCCCAACTAGCTCTACGGCTTGGGTAAAGGCATTATTATTTTTTGGGTTTAAAGCTTGTAATGTGGGTTCACAATAATGACATATCAAGCTCAAAGGAGTTCACAAAGGGAAAAATTAATTACAATATAGGCTATTTGGCTTATGTAGCTTAAAACAAAGATGGCCTTAATCATGTTCATGCATGCATGTGTCAATATGACCTCGAAGAGAATCAAGGCAAGTTCTAGAGAAACAAATCCATGGAAGAATATCTCACATGAAAGAAAATAGTGACTGATATGGATGTGTCAATCTAAAGGCTAAAAATCTCACCAGCTTTTGTCTACCAAATTCAGTCACTCCAATCTCAAGAAAAATAACTAGACTAATTAATTCTAAGTTGGAAAATTGCTTATTCAATCATGCTATGAATTCTTCAAGCTTAATTGAATCTTGTTATTGTTTGTTTTTTAAATTTCAAATTAGAACGCAAAAACGCTACCTAAATCTCCTCCCCCACACTTAAAACATACATTGTCCCCAATGTAAAGTAAAATGCATAGAAAGGGCATAAATAACCAATATATAAATGCGAAAATAAGAAAAGAAAAAAAAACTTCCCTTGGGTTGCCTCCTAAGCAGCGCCTTTGTTTATTGTCGTGGGCTCGACTCAATACTTCCTTCTTCAATCAGTATAAATCGGATCCTCAAGGTCCAGTTTCTCCACATTTTCTACTTGGAAACCTTCATGGAATTGCTTAAGTCGATGGCCATTCACCTTGAACACTTTGGAAGTGGTTAAGCTTTGAATTTCAACTGCACCATGAGGGAAAACATTAGTAACGACAAAAGGTCCAATCCAACGAGAATGTAACTTACCCGAAAACAAACAAAGCCGAGACTGGTAGAGGAGGACTTTTTGACCAACTTTAAACTCTTTCCTAGAAATCATCTTGTCATGAAAAGCCTTTGCCTTTTCCTTGTAAATCTTTGCACTCACATAGGGATCATTGCGAATTTCCTCTAACTCTTGTAATTGCAATTTTCTATGTTCTCTACTTTCATCCATCTTCATGTTAAAACTCTTGATAGCCCAATAAGCTCTGTGTTCTAACTCAACTGATAAGTGGCACGGTTTTTCAAACACTAATCGATAAGTTGACATACCAATAGGCATTTTATATGCAGTCCTATATGCTCACAAAGCATCATCAAATCGCAAACTCCAATTTAGGGGGGTATGGTTGCTTATATTGCTGGTAGCTTGGACGATTTTGAATCACGGGCTGATTTACTTGTGGATTCCCATAGCTAAGATTGGGGTGATTCCTCCATCTCACGTTATACGTGTTCGAATATGGATCATACTTTCTTTGCGATTGTCCAGGAAAACCACCTGCTGCATTGACTTGCTCAATGGGCTCCTCTGGAAGAGTTGGACACATATTGGTTGGATGCCCTGCTACTGAACAAATTCCACAAGCCTTCGTCATTAGCATATTACCTATAACCATTTGACGAACAAGAGAAGTTAGACTTGCAATTTGTTATTCAATGGAGGAAATATTTATCTCATTGACATGCTTGGATTAATGGTCAAGTCTAGTGCCAAATTGTTGAGAATTGGCTACCATATTTGCAATCAGATTTCTCGCGGCCTCGGGAGTTTTATCCACCAAAGCTCCTCCATTAATAGCATCAATCATGCTCCTATCAGCGGGCAAAAGGCCCTCATAGAAATATTGAATAAGAAATTGCTCGCTAATTTGATGACGGGGACAACTTGTACATAATTTCTTGAAACGTTCCCAGTATTCGTGTAGGGACTCTACATTGTGCTGTCTTACACCACAAATTTCTTTTCAAATGTTGGCCGTCCTTGAAACTGGGAAATATTTTTCCAAAATAATCTTTTCATCTTGTTCCATGTGGTAATACTTCCGGAGGGTAAATAACAGAGCCAATCCTTAGTCGAATCCTTCAAAGAAAACAGAAAAGCTCTTAATTTAATTTGCTCTTTAGTCACCCCCGTGGGTTTCATACTCATGCATATTATATGAAACTCCTTTAGATGTTTGTGGGGATCTTCACCTGCAAGACCATGAAAAGTGGGCAAGAGATGTATTAGTCCATATTTTAATTCAAAGTTAGTAGGAACATCTACAGTAGGGAATGTTATGCATAAGGGTTGTTGGTTCAGATCAGGTGCAACAAGCTCTTTCAAAGTTTGATTTCTAGCCATGACTTCCTCCTCTTCTGAATTAGAATCGCTAGCAAATAGGGAATCAAGAGCTGGATCGTTCTTTACAGAATTTCTCCGAGCTTCCCTTCTTGAACTGTGTAAAGTTCTCTCTATTTCTGGATCATACTGCAAATCACCTTGATTAGAAGATCGAGTTATGCTCATAAACACTCAAGCAAACTCTAACTAACCCTAAAAAACAACTCAGAAAAAAAATCTAGAGTAATGAAATTAATTGAGGTAAATATATAAATATTTTGATTTATTATTTATATATATTTTTTAATAAATATCACAAAAAGCACAAAAATTAACTAAAATCACTCCCCAGCAACGGCGCCAAAAATTTGGTGTGCTGTCGCAGGCACCCAAAAATAAAACCGATACCTGAAAAATAAATATGTAGTAGTGCAAGTAAGGATCGTTCCCACGAAGAGTGTTTAACCTAGTTTTATGTTATATGAACAAGGATTGGGGGGTTTTGGATTTAATAATAACAACTTCGAGGCAATTCAGATTAAAGTGTTGAAATCAATCAGAAGAACAAACCTTGGTCTAGGTCAGCATCCACCATTGGAATTTACAACTGATCATCGATGCAAGCTTATCAATTCACTCTTTGAATATTCATAGTTGGAATTATTTTCCTATCCCTCCTTAGTTGTAGTTAATAAAAAACAAGCGATCTGATTAACCCTAACTATTAAACAACCCAAGAAAAGCACACAAGGTTTAGTCTAGCAGTAGCTTTAAGCATTAGAGAGATCGATGAAACTAAACAACACAAGCACAAGGGGTTCCATTTAATTTACTCGAATACCCTTCCCAAGATATAATAATTCCCAAAGCAGTAAATCATTAAATTTCAGTTCCTTCACAAATAAGAGGAATCAAACAATTACGGATTTGATATCTAACTCAGCAATAGATTGCAATGATTAATAAACTAGTAGGCCTCCTAGCGATTAAACAGAATAATTATGAAAATAGGCATATAACAACATTCGATACTCAAAGCATAAATCGAATAAAGAATAGAAATTAGATCTCACAGTTTATTATTAATTCTGAGGTTTCTGTCTCCTTTAACCAAGATTCAGAGTTTAGCTACGAAGTGCCAGGAAAACAACTCAAATAATAACCTCAAATAATACGAAAAATATCAACAACCCAAAAACAAAACAGTCCTAGCTTTTATAGGTTTCTGAAGATCTACAGCTGCGCACGACCATTTGAACGCCCTTACCACCGTTCGAACGCATCAGACTACCGTTCGAACGGTACGTCGAACGCACTTCGAATGGCAAAAGTTGCTCTCTGAATCTTTCGAACGCTCTTCGAACCTGAACTTGACGTGTATCCATTTGATGTAGCATTCGAATGCATCTACTACCGTTCAAACGCCTCTTGGGACTGTTTGAACACCTCTTTGAACGCTGCTCTTAATCTCGCGTGAACTTGCCACTTTTAAGCTAGGATCTTCTTCTTGGGCATTCCATAGCACCCTAAGTCAAAATATAAGTATAGTGAGTGTCTTTAGGTATCAAATAAGTATAAAAGATTAAACATTAAGGGAGAAAAATATGACATTTGCATTCTAATCAAAAACCCCTATCAGTAGAGCTTTGGGACGATGCCCACATGTCTGACACTCCATCCATTGTTAAAATCTTTAGACAAGGCAAGGTTGGCAGAGGTTTCTCCTAGGGCTCCGAGTGAGGCAGTAGTGATGGTGCAATTGTCTGCTTTATTGACCCTTTTGCTTTCCTCAGTTGCCTCCTTAGTTTTTTCAATAAACAAGTTGGCTAGCTCACCTTCTTCTAGCTTAATAGACTTGACTCGGGCCCTAGGTTTTTGCTCTTGCACCAGGCCGTGCCTCAGCTCTCCTTAGGTATGTATAGCTGTGGGCCTATAGTACTTGGTATGAACGGCTCTAGTATTTTGGATGCGTCAAAGAGGCATAGTTGCAATTCTTCTTCCATGTACTTAAGTTCTTGTACCACATGGTCAACCTCCTTGGCAGATTCATCCACGAGCCTATCTTCGAGGTCTTGCACTTTATTGGGGTTGTACCAGGACAGGGCATGATGCTACTCTAGCCCCTCCTAGTCCCTTTCATCTTCATCTGTGTAATATGCCTCTCGGCGTATGATACTCAAAACCATATCGTCATTGTACTTTGTGATGACGTTAACAGTATGGTCTAGTAGAGGGTTTGTAGTGACATTTGGATTTGGAGCAAGAGGAGGATTCACTGGTTGCAAGGCAATGGTCTTATTGTCTATTAGGTCTTGGATTTTGTGCTTGAGGGTAAAGCAATCTTCGGTGTCATGCTCTTATCCTCCTGAATGGTATTCATAATTGCGGGATCAAAGTTGAGTGACAAGGGATTGGGCAAAGGTCGAGAATATATGGGTTTCAAGTATCTCGCTGCTAAAAGATCATAATAGGCAGTGGTTTGTGTACAAGCAAGTTTGGTAAAGAATTGGTCTTTTCTAGTTCCCCTTCTAGATTGGAAAGGTGTCTTAGATGTCTTGGAAGGCCAGGGGTCAATAATGGCAGGGTTGGTGGCTTGGAGATCAAGGAAGCTTTGGGTTTTGCGTTTCAAAGTAGGACTATTTTTTGTGCCACGACCAGGTGAGTTAGAATATGATTCACATGATAGATTAGGATTATATGATTAGGGCACCCGGTTGTAGACAGGCTTGGGAAGTATTAGAATAAGGTGGTTGGCTTGGCAAAGATGTCGGTAATCCAATGGGATATAATTCTAATCCTCTCCTTCATTTCTTTCTTACGGCATAATATGCCTCTCATAGCTTTGATCTTGCAGAGCCTCTGCTTGCACATAAGTTGTCATACTTGCATGGGATAGGAGTAAGGAGAGCATTGCTTCTATTTTGATCGACCTTTTCCAAAGCCCTATTACTTCTTCCAATATATGGGATTGGTTTTGTTCGAGGATCAAACTTGGTGACTCATTGAGCGGCTCCATTAGGATCTTAAACTTAGGTGTAATATTTGTGAAAGAAAAAGAAAGAAAAGAAAAACAAGGACACACGCCACAAATTAGCTTTTGATATTTGAAAAGCTTTATGCAATGCATGTCCTAAGGATATCCCATCTTGAGAGGAAAACTAAGCATAATGGATTTGGCCCACTTTTCGGAGATAAGGGTTTTGTCCTGTATGCAGAAACTTTACTGTTCAAATGGGAACATGCATTCATTCATTCCATTCATTAAAAAATAAGGAAGTCATTTGAACTTTAGAGTTTAAGTACATTGTAATAGGGGGAGTATGAATAGCTTCCTTGGGACTTTCACCTATCTACTTTTACATTTGAAATCCTAAACTACTCTTGAGTCTTCAAATTCGCCTTCTTTGAGTTGGGTGTTAAGGAGGTCATTGAGAGACCTTGTTTGATTGCCCCTTATTTTCTAGGCAACCCTATCTCCTTGAGTATAGAGGGATTGTGGCCCCTCTTATGGAATGACTTGAAATGCATGCTATGAGCCCTTAGGGTAACATGGGAACCCTTAGGATTTTAGGTAGGCTTAATGCAAAGGAGAGTGAACTTGGTGTCACTCTCTTTGGATTGATAATATACATGAGGATGCAATGACTTGAGTTACTTTGAAACTCTTATCTTGACATGGAGTATTGAATGCATGAAATGGTTGCATAGAGTAGAAATAAAGAGAATACAATTGTAAAGTAAACAGGACGCATGAGTAATTAGATGGCCAATATAACAGTAGAAATATAAGCATTATAACAGCAGGAATAAACAAGTTTAAAGGAAAGTAAAGCAGTCAACCTTTTCTCTATGGTTTTGAAAATGACGTGCATGTCTTAAATCAGGTAAAGGTTCGGCTATGCATGGTGTCTTTATGAGCATGAGGTTAAGGGTTTACTAATGCTTCCAAATCTTCAAATCTAGACTCACTCCCCGAGGTGGTGCCATTATTGGTTGGTGATCGGAGTAGGGGACCATCAAGAGGTCGTAGGCGAAGAAACTGACACACCATCTTGCCCACAACCAATATACCGTTCTCCTTTCTAACTAGAAAGGACATAATCAGGTAAGAATGTAAGTATCCAAATGCTTCTGCACACTGTAGTGTGTGTGTGAAATTTTGAAAAGCGAAGAAAATGGCCCAACAACTCCCATCCATCTTGTCCATTCCATATATTCATGACATACAGAGAAATTAATATAGCATAAAACAAAGTATGAACAAAGGTCCACCTACAAAATAAATATGCAAAAGTCAGTACTTGGATGACAAGCTTAATGCAGGATTGAATAATTGAATGTAATTGAATGCATACTATGAATTGTTTTTGAAAACAACTTCAAAAAGCTTGATTTTGAAAGTTTTGAAGTGGAAAGAATTGGACAAATTAATCAAAGACTCCAAATGGGTGAGGGTGTATAGATATGACAATGGCCTAACCCTCTAAGCATGCCCAGTGGAGTCGCCAGTTGTCGCACCCTGATTTTTTGCACTCGAGAAAAATACACACAAGTGAAAAACATACAGTACTCTCTTATTAAAACTCATCCTTCTAGAATGACGAGTGTGACTAGGTTTGAAATGAAAATTGATTTTGAATGAGGGATTTTAGAAAAAGATTAGGAGTCACCACCTAACTAGATTAAGGTGAGTTAGGTCACGTAAAACTATGTACAATCTGAAGATTGTACTTAGGGTTTTTGAAAAGATTTTGAAAACTTCCTTAAGAGAGCGTTTTTAAGAAAATAGGTTGTCAGGCAACCTTTGAAAATATTTAAGTCCTCTTTAAAAATAATTTCATTGTGTCTTTGAAAACAGTGATTCTAGGTTCGAAGGTTGATTACGTATAGGGAAGATATCATACGGTCATCACCCTACCCCGCCCTTGCGGTACCTACATGTCTATTCATCCTAAGTTCACCCATTTGAAATCTTTGATTAATAAATGTCCAATACTATCCACTTTAGAAAAGAACTTTATGATGCATGATATGCAAATGAGAGAATTAAACTTCATTTTGAAAATAGACTTGACAAGAAGATTTGATTTTAAAAATATATTTGAAAATACTTGATTTGAAATTTTAAATAAGGTTTTAGAAATTGAAATTGGAGATTTAAAAATAGATTTTAGAATTAAAAGCTTGAAATAGATAATGGAATTGAAAGTTTGAAAAAGGTTGTGAAAATGAAAACTTGAAAAAGGTTATGACCGCTCCCATGAGGGTTGCCTACATATCCCTTTTTAGAAATCAGGTCAGTCATAGTTCAGGCAAGAGTTCGATTAAAAATAGACACTTTGAAGTTTTGAAAAATTAGATTTGAAAAAATTTGATTAGAAAAGAGTTTGATTTGAAAAAGAGTTTGATTTGAAAAGGAGTTTTCACTTGAACTTGGAATAGAAGATTTGAGATCGAGATTTGATTTGAATTTGGACTTTGATTTGAAATTGAACTTAAGGATTTGAAAATGATTTTGATTTGAAAAGATTGAACTTTGAAGAAGACTTGGACTTGATTTGGAAAAGGTTAAGACTTTAAAATATCTTTGACTTAGATTGAAGTTAAAAACCATCTTGGTTTATAAAGGAATTGAAGAAAAGGGTTTAAGCTTCCTAACTTTGGGGTTAGGGTTGAACTAGGGTTTAGGCCTCCTAAGTTTGGAACATGCAATTGAATTGGAAATGATTTGATTGAGATTTGAAAAGTGTGATTTTAGAAAGTTAAATTTAGTAAAGGTTCGACTCAAGAAAGGTTTGAATTAGGAAAGTTGGATTTAAGGACGATTTGAAAAGAGATTCGATTTGATTTAAAAACACTTGATTATTTGATTTGAAGGAGTTTAGAAAACTTAAGGTTTAAGAAAGATTGGATTTGGAAATCTTCAAATTAAGAAAGTTTTGAAATAGCAAAGTTTCACTCTAGGAAAGCATCGAATTAAGAAAGTTTCATTTTAGGAAAGTTTCTATTTTAGGAAAGTTTTCAATTTAGAAAGTTTTAAATTTAGAAAGATTGAATTTAAGAAAGTTTTAAAGTTAGAAAGATTTTATTATTGTTTCCTAAAATAGAAGATTAGATTTTATTTCTAAAAAAACTAGATGATTTGATTTGGTTTCTAAAATTGGAAGATTTGATCTAGTTTCTTAATTTGAAGAATTGAATTTGACATAGAATTGGAAATGTTAAATTTTGAAAGTCCAGGATTTAGAAAGTTATGATTTTGGTGTAGGGAAAGAGAGTTTAGAAACCTATGATTTGAAGCAAAAGAGGAAGTCATGTTTTTTAGGAAAGAAAATTAGGGTTTCCTAACCATAGGATCTAAGGCTTAACTTGGACCCCAAGACAAAGAGTTTTTGGAAAGTAAATATTTTGAAGGGAGATTCTAAGAAGGAGACTTGAAGATAGTTTTTAGAAAGTGAATTTTTGAAGAGAATTTTTGAATGGTATTTTGAAGAGCAATTTTGAAAATGGGTTTGAATATGGACTTTTTGAAAACCTTTTGAATGCCTCATTTTCTTAAAATGATTCTAAACATGAAGATATTAGAACCATTCTAAGTTATTAGTTTTGAAAATAATATGGATTTGAAATATGGGCCAATATGATCACATTGAATATCACAATTTTCTAAAACAACCCTAACCATGGAATGACTAAAATTATCTCAAGATTATGGTTTTGATGAAAAGCAAGTTTTGGTTTACACCCAAAATATGGACTTAGATGGTCCCAATGAATATAACACTTTTCTAAAAGCAACCTTAACCATAAATTTGCTAGAATCACTCTAAGAGGGTGATTTTGAAAACAAACTTTTGTGTGGAAGTTTGAAAGACGATTTTGATGCAAACGTTCAAAACAACTTTAAAAAACAATTTTGAAGAGATGCATAAACATGATATGTACAATGCAAGTAGGGTCGTGAACATACAAGGTTGGCTTCACCACATAATCAAGGAGGCCAAATCCACATGGTCTAATGTTGAATTAGAAGAAAACCCTTCACACAGTGACTTTCAACCATCCTTTCTACACATGAATTGGGGATTCTCTTGTTTCAAACATGCAAGAAAGGGGGGAAGAAGATAGGGGATTAAAATAGAAGAAAACCCAAGTGGGTTAGGAGGAAGAAGAGAGAGGGGCAAGTACGTAAACATAAAAAGAAAGCCTATCTTGTTTTCTTCTTGCTTTACTTTCTTGATTTGGTTTGCTTTGCTTGATCCTTGAGAACATCGAGGTTACAGCACCTTGAGCCTTCAATGGAGGCTTTGGGGGCCTGTGTATGAGTGTATGAAGTGTGTATAGATATTAGGGTTAAGTGTATAGAGGCTAGGGTTTTAAGAAACTAAAGAGAGCTAGGGTTTTAAGAAACTAAAGAGAGCTAGGGTTTTAAGAGACTTTGAGCACTGTAATTCAAACAGCAGAGTGTTTGGACTGAGTTTGCAGACCTTTTTTTACGTAGAGGGAAGGGTCTGTATTTATAGGCACAAGATTAGCTTGGCACCTGTTGCAGTGGCACCAGGGCAAAGTTTCCACTAGCACCACTAGGAATGGTGCTAGCCCAATTTTTGGCTTGGTGCCACTTTTAGTGGTGCCAGCCACCTAGGAAATATTTTAGGGCGGCAAGAAACATATCTTTTGACTCTTGATACGCAAAACAAAATATTTGGGCGCTTGTACTAGTGACTACCATATAATTTTTAACTTAGCTTTACTAGGAGTGACTCCGAAAGATCTGGGAACGTTCTGGGAGGACGAGAATAGTCTGGAAGGCTAAAAATTGGTAGAAACCCTTACGATAGTGTTCCGGGGGGGTAACGGAATTAAAAAACAAGGTTGGGATTGTTAAAGTGACTGGTCGAACCATTTGGAGCAAAATGATCAACTCAACTGGAAACCCGCCGAAATGGACTTGGAATATCCCATGACGGGACTTGAAGGATGGAAACACTATTTAGAATGTTTTGGAGAGTTGCCAGTTTGATACCTAGAGCCAATGTGGTTAGAAAAGGTGACCGGCCCACTAGGGGCAAAATAGTCATTTTATATTTAGTTTGCCGAAATAGATTCGGAATGATCTGAAAATTGTTGGAAGGTCGGGAATACTATTAGAAGCATTCTCGGGAGGTTATTTGATACCCAGAGCCAGTATGGTTCCTGGATGCGCTTGGATACCTAGAGGCAAAGTGGTCATTTTGACTGGATGGTCTCAGAATTGGTCCGGAACCAATTGGAAGGCACTTGGACATGCCAGATCGTCTTTCGGATGATCTTGGAAGGGTGGACTTACCGCTATGACACGTTGATTTGATCCCGTGACATAGGGGGTTTGTTGGAAATTCCTAATGTCGACCTATTTATGAGTGTTTCTGCCACTTTGACGATTACGATGTTTACGAGTGTTTCTACCACTCTAATGGTTCGTGTTCATTCTAGAGATTGCCTGATCTCGTGAAGCTGCTATGTGGACTTATCGTCTGAGGAGTCAACTTCTTGAAAGACATGCTGATAACGGACATTCTTCATTGGCAGGCTATCATGCACCAAAGGTGGATCGTTCTACCATCTCGGAGACTTAGGTTCTGTCCTGGTCGACGGGTTTTAAAGGAGTCACTATTCTGAAGAGTTTTCTCAAAAAACATGTCAAACTGGATAGCCTTACCGCCTGAGGGATTAACTTTCTCGAAAGATATGTCATATTTGATTTGAATTGGAATTGGACTTGAAATTGGATTTAAGATTGAAATGGTGACTTACTGTATGTAGGAAGACGTGCCAACTGGAATAGGACCAAACAATGCCACAAGGGTATTTTGGTCATTTGGCTGTTGTTAGGCATGATGGGCCCATGAAGTGGTTGATTGATTGGATTGAGTTTAGAAAGCTGGATTTGACTTGAACATATCTGTGTCAGTTTAAATGTAAGTCCGATTGGACTAGAGATTGCCAAACGGGCAAAAATGGGGTGCTTACAAACCCTTGTTCACATTTTAATTTATACTCCTAAACTGCTATGTATGCCATGTATGACAGGATATATGGGAGTTGTTGGCCACTTTCCTCAAATTTCTAAAATCACACACACACTTGCATGTGCATCTTCATGGAATATTGACCTTGGTTACTATCTTCTAGTTAGAAGGGGGAACAGTACATTGACTATTGGTGGTAGGCAGATATGTCACCTAACCAACGATCTTTAAATAGTTCCCCCACTCAGATCACCAACCTATAATAGCACCACCCTGGGGAGTGGGCCTAGATTTGAAGATTAGGGAGCTGAGCTTTTTAGGAAGCATTAGTAGCCCTCAACCCCATGCTCATATAGCACCTATGCATAGCATAACCTCTGTTTGATTTAAGGCACGTGTCTTTTTAAAAAACTAAGAAGGAAAGAGCGACCGTTTTTCAATTTCCTTACTCTTGTTGTTGTGTTTACATACGTGAATGCTTTGCTATCAATATGTTGTCATTCATGCTATTAAACTACTCATACATATGTAATCATCCGAAGGCAAGAGTTTCAAAGTAACTCAAGCCTCTTGCACTCCATGCATATGATCAACCTCCAAGAGAGTGGGCTATGAGCTAATCTCAAATCATAAGCCTACCCAATTCCTAAGGGTTCCAAGCCCTAAGGATCATGGCATGCATCCAAGAGTCATTTCATAAGAGGGGCCCCAATCCCTCTTGCTCAAGGAGATAAGGTTGCCTCAAGACAGGGGGCAATCCAGAGATAAGGTCATTTAACGACCGCCTGATAACAACAAAGTAAAACTAAAGATTCGAAAAGAAGTTTAGGTAGATAGGTGAAAAGTCCCATAGAAAATGTTCCCTTTCCTCGATCTATGTAATTTTAACTTTTTATACTAAAGAAAATAAAATTGTTCTTTCTATCTCCTTTGAATGAATGGTTGTACATGATGTAGGAAATAGGCACATGTATGGTATCTGCATGCAATGGCAATCCCTATCTCCAAAATGAGCCTTAGCATTATACCTAAATCCTGACAAACAGGGACATCTCTAGGGCATGCATCGCATAAATGCTTTTCAAGGATAAGTACTAACTTTTTCCTTGTTCTCTGCCTTTTTCTTTTTCCTCTCCCTTTCCCTCGTTCCACAAGAATTAAAAACACATTCAACTCACCATTGCTCCAAAAGAAAGGAAAGGAAAAGACTCGACACCGTCTACTACCCCAAAATCGATCATGGCCAACGAATCAAACACCACCGCTGATAATCCTGTGACCCAAGAGGAGGTCAACGAGATAAGATCAAAGATCGACGAGATGTTCAAACTCGTACAAGCCTTGGTAGCAAGGGATTCAACCATGGCCCCCTCTTCATCTACCCCAAGAGAGGCAGATGTTGTCTTACTTAGAGTTGCGCTTCGGTCAGATACTACCGGGAAAAATAGAGAAAGCCCCAGGATAGTTGATGTTGAAGAGGAAGAAGGCAATCTGGAGACTATTTTACTCACTCCTTCAGTCACAAACGCCATCCCTTACCATCTCAACCTGAAGATTCAAGGCTAGAGGAATCCTCGCGAAACATACAAGGGTACAATGCCCTCAGTTCGAATTCCTTCAACGAACTCTACTTCTTCCTAAATCACCCACGCCCGTCAAAGTTCAAAATGCCTAACTTTCAGAAGTATAACGGCACCAGTGACCCCATAGCCCATTTGCACCTGTATGTGGGAGCCTTGAACGGCCACGGAAACAATCCCAAGCTACTGATGCAACTTTTCCAACGCAGCCTGACAGGCCCAACTTTATAGTGGTTCGTAAGGCTTGATTTGAGGAAAATCATCACCTAGGGGAGAACTGATGACCAACTTCAAGAATCAATACAAGCACAACATAGATTTAACTACAGATCGATGGACCTTGACTATGATATACAAATGAGAGAAGGAGAACTTCAGAACCTATGCTTTGAGATGGAGGGAGCTAGCTGCTCAAGTCAATCCCCCATTAGAGGAGAAGTAATATGGTTAACTCTTTGTGCAAACCTTTCGGGGGTTATACTATGAGAAACTATGCACCAGCGTGGGGAAGAGTTTCTCATATTTGATCTTGCAAGGAGAAATGATAGAGAACGGGTTGAAAATAGGAAAGATCATTGATCTCTACTCAAAAAGCATAGAAAGTACGACAAAGAAGGTGGCTACCATAAGGGGAACTGGCAAAAAGGAAGGAAAGGTATCTGCCATCTTACCTACTCAGCAATACCAACAGCTATACCAGCCTCAACCCATGATGCCCATAGTTGCTGCCACCCGACCTGTGGCTCCAAATATTTAAGCACGTACTCCAATCATGGTTCGCCCTAACTTCAGTCCAAACAGGCAAGCTTGGCGCAACCACACTTTCTCTACCTTAGGGTGTAGTCAGACAGAGGCATATCACAACTTGCTGAAGGCCAACTTGCTGGCCCCTATTCCTTCTCACCCACTACCTAATCCTCTCCTTCCTACCTTTAATGGCACCCTCGCCTGTGAAAATCATTCAGGAGGGTTAAGACATGACACGAACAGCTGCTTCTCCTTAAAACAGTATAGACACAAAATCCAAGACATGATCAACAATGTGACAGTACAGATGCAACTGGTAAATCTCGCTCCTGCCCCAAATATCACTACAAACCCTCTACCAAACCATACTGTCAACGTCATCATAGAGTACAATGACAATAGGGTTTTGACAGCCATATGCTAAGAGGTATACTACGAGGATGAAAATAAAATGGACTGGGAGGAGCTGAAGCCGCATCATGCCTTGTCTTGGTACAACCCTAATAAAGTGCAAGACCATGAAGATGGGCCCATGGATGAATATGCCAAGGAGAATGACCATATGGTACATGAAACTGAGTACATGAAAGAAGAACTGCAGCCATAGCTCTTTGACCCATCCAAAATACAAGAGTCGTTCATACCAATTACTAAATGCCTGTAGCTATACACACCTAAGGAATGCTGGGGCACGGCTGGTTGCAAGAGTAAAAACCCAGTGCCCGAGTTAGATCCGTTGAGCTGGAAGAAGGTGAGCTGGCATGTCTGTTTGCAGGGAACAAAGAAGGAGAAGAAGCTGATGAAGAGAGGAAGGCTAAGGAAGGAAAGAAAGACCATGGGGCAGCTTTAAGTCCTGGGGGAAGCCTGGGCATATTTGCGACGATAGGGGAAGAAGCCAAAGTTTGTGATGTCACCACTACCATAAAAGCACCAATAGCCACTGCTGACCGGTCAATCTGCTTGGCATCGCTAACCGAGGTCCTTGGAATGTGAAGGAAGTAGGTGTGCTTCCAAAACCCACTTGAAAAACTCATTCGGTTAAGAGACCTAAAAAAGGGATGTTTTCTACAGTCACCCTTTTATCTATCTTACTTTCTGCATTTATATTCCATTATGTCAGAAACAAATGTACTTTTAGCCTATTTAGCTAAATAAAACACATATGGACTTTTCAAATTGATACTTGTCTCATATTCTTGCATGTGGTGTCTACTTTTAGAAACTTTTCCTTGTTTTGCAAGTGGATAGAAAACATCAAGGGTGGAATAGCATGGACGCCCCATTAAAAAATGGACAAAAGCTCATTTGATCAAAAAGTGGGGATTTAAACAAAAAGTGCAGAGGGATTGATCACAAGGGGCAACACTTGA
Source organism: Euryodendron excelsum (assembly GCA_033060915.1). Lineage (NCBI taxonomy): Eukaryota > Viridiplantae > Streptophyta > Magnoliopsida > Ericales > Pentaphylacaceae > Euryodendron > Euryodendron excelsum. The sequence goes on from CM065385.1 coordinate 11,496,453, forward strand.
ATGGTGTCTAAGCTAAGCGATGGGTAGCCAGGCTATCAGAAGGAACATGAGCCATTATTCTATTTTCCCGCAAACAACAAATGATTCCTTTTGCATAACCCACTAGAGCCGAAGGCATTTCTTGCTTAAAAACCCAAACCAGAGTTACTTCTTGCATACTGGAGCAAATATTAGTGGAGAATCAGCCCATGCACCAACAGTTGCCATCTAGAAAACACCAATGAAATTTTGAAATAAGCTTTATAGACTAAGCAATCTGACATAAAATGAAGAAAGTCTCTCATTTCCTTTACCATACAGTTAAAATACAACCATTGTAAAGCTCATTTGACTTGTTTGCATTTCTTTTCAAAAAACCAACCTAATGATCACTCCCCACACCGGGTTAAGGCAAAGACATGAGTAAATCTCTCATTATTAAGAAGGTAGAATGAAGATAGAAGGCAAACATGAGATTAGTTGTAAAAAAAATCACAAATACAAGTGCTACATAAGTATTCTAATAAAGGACAAGAAGATTACTAGAAAGCAAGTCTTTCAATCAAAATGCCTTGAAAAGTAATAAGGGGTGATCGCCAAAAGTGATCATGGGTTCTCATAACCCAAGTAGAGATGACTAGGATTTTGAGTCCTTATCTCTCCTTTCAAACATCCCATAACTTGGCCCACATTACGGTCGAAAGAAAAGACCTTTCGGATCAAAGAAAATTGCGTAGTCTAAATAAGGTTGAGCAATGTGACAGCAACACATAGACACGATGGCATTCACATGGGTGGATTTCATTACCAGGAGCAACTCCAGTTTTATGCAACCTTAATTGAAGATAATAGTTTTGTGCCTATAAGCCTTTTCATTTCAGCTCGTGAGCCCAGTTTACATTATGGTCCAAAAATAAGTCTACTCAAATTGAGGGCTTAGCCGCCTATTGCTATGCTAAGGTCATGAAAGTTGTTGCTCGAGCTATGTCCAAAAAGGTCCAGAGTTTAGCCATTTGTAAACACTAACCCTATGAGAGATAGTTATAAGCATCCTACTTTTGCCCGCTCGGCAATCTCCAGCCTGACTGGGCTCACATTCACACATCACATGCATATTCAGACTTTAACCTGATTTCTTAACTCCAATTTAGTTCATCGGTCGCTTTTTCGGGCCCGTAAGGCCCACTTAAAGCTAAATGACCATTTTGCCCCTAGGCATCCGAGTGCCCTAGGAACCACACCGGCTCTAGGTATCAAACCGCTAGCCTCTCGGGAATGCTCCTTACAATATTCTTGGCCTTCCTTTATCTTTTCGGATCATTCCGAGTCAATTCTGGCAAACCTAGTGCAAAATGACTGTTTTGCCCCTAGTAGGCCGGTCGCTTTTTCCAACCACACCGACTCTGGGTATCAAACCAGTAACCTTTGGGAATATTCTAAATAATTTTTCCAAACATTGAGTCTCCTTTTGGGACATTCCAAGTCCGTCCCGGTAGCTATCCAGCCCGGTTGACCGTTTTGCCCCTAATGGTTCGGTCAACCCTTCTAACAAATCTCATCATCGTTTTTCAAGTCCTTTGTCCCTGAGACGTTATTCTAAGGGTTCCTATCCCTTTTCAGCTCTCTGGGTAATTCCCGGCCCCTTCAATTCATCCCTGGACCTTTCGAAGTCACTCCTAGTGAAGCCAAGCTAAAAATTACATGGTAGTCACTAGTACAAGCGCCCAACTCTTCTAAAGATATGTTGCTTGCCGACCATAAACATTTCCTAAATGGCTGGCGCCACTACTAGTGGCGCTAAGCCAAAAAATGGCCTGGCGCCACTCCTAGTGATGCTAGTTTACTTTTTGGCCTGGTGCCACTGCAACAGGCGCCAGTGCATTCCTCTCCCTATAAATACAGAGCCTCTTCCAGCGAGAAAAAGGTCCGCAAACTTAGTCTAAAAACTCGAATATTCGATATACAGAGCTCGTAGCCTCCCAAAACCCTAGCTTCTCTAGGTTTTCCAAACCCTACCCACCATACACAAACTCTAGCCTCCTATACACTTATACACTAGCCTCTAACCCTCCATTGAAGACTTAGATTGCTGTAACTTAAAGCTCTCAAAGACCAAGACAAAGCCATCGAAGACTGAAGTGAAGCGAAGACCGAAGAAAAGTAAGGCGTGAAAAGCCAAGCGAAATAAACAAGACATACGGTAGGTTTTCTCTTTAAGTTTCTGCACTTCCCCCCCTCTCTTCTCTTTCCTAACCCACTTGGGTTTTCTCTATTTTAATTCCCCATCTTCTTCCCCCCTTTTCTTTGCATGCTTGAAACAAGGGGATTCCCGGTCCATGTGTAGGATTAGACTATTGGAGAGTCACCATGTTGGGGCTTTCTTTTAGTCTAACCGGAGACCACGTGGGTTCGGCCACCTTGATTATGTGGTGAAGCCTTAATCTTGCATGTTCACGACCTCAAATTTGCATTGTGCATATCATGATTCTTGCATTCTTCCAAAAGTTGTTTTCCAAGTCGTTTTCAAAATTATTTTCAAACTTGTTTTCAAAATTGTATCAAAATCTTCTTTTTCAAAACTTGTTTTCAAAATCACAATCCTAGGATGATTCTAGCCTTTCCATGGCTAGGGTTGCTTTAGGAAAGTGCTATATTTAAAGTGACCAATATGGTCTATATTTTCAACTCCTTGTTGTTTTCAAAACCACTTTCTTAAAGTGGTTCTAGCCTTCTTATAGCTAGAATCGCTTTAGGAAAGTGAGACATTTTCATGCTTTCCAAAAAATTCTACTTTCAAAAGTCTCTCTTTTAATAGGCTTTCTAAAAACTCTTCCTCCGAAAATTGTTTTCAAAAACTCTCTTCAAAAATCTATTTTTAGACTCCTTTCCAAAACAATCTCCTCAAAATTTCTTTCCTAAAAGAACACTCCCTAGGTTTCCTTCCTAGAAAATGCCTTCCTCAAAATTTACTTTCCTAAAAACTCTTTCCAAAAAGCTTCTTCCAAAATCTCTTTCCAAAATCTCTCTTTTTAAAACTCATCTTCTAGAAACTCCTCTCTAGCATTTTCTTCCAAAAACTTGTTTCCAAAAAACACACTTTCCAAAAATCTCTTTCCTTAGAGCTCAAGTCAAGCCCTAGAGCCATGATTAGAAGACCTAAATTTTCTTTCCAAAAACATGGTTTTCAAACTTGCCTTAAAACCTAGGTTTCCAAACGTTCTTGTTTTCTACATCAAAACTATATATATTTCCAAAACCTATTTTCTACGTCAAAACTATACACTTCCAAATCTAGGGTTTCTAAAACTTTCTTTTCCAAATCCTTGTTAAATCAAATCTTCCCTCTAGAAAACCAAATCCAATCTCCCGTTTAGGAAAGTAGATCCAATCCTCCGTTTTTGGAAGCAAAATCAAATTTTCTCTTTTAGAAACAAAATCCAATACCTTCCTAGTCTAAATTTTTCCTAATTCAACTCCTTCCTAATCTTCTACTTTCTTAAATCTTAAGTTTCCAAAACTTGAACATAAAAATCTTTCCTAAATTCTAAAATTTAATTTTCAAATCTTTCATAATTCAACCTTTACCTAATTCTACCCCTTTTCAATTCTTTACTTTCCAAGTCTAAGTTTTCAACTCTTTCTTAAACTCAAACCTTTCCTAATCTCAAAATTTTCTAAAACTCAAACTTTAAAACTTTTTAAATTCGAAACTTTCAAACTCTAAAATTTTTTAAATTCTAAACTTTCCTAAACTTTAAATCTTTCAAAGTCTAAACCTTTCCTCATTCCAACCTTTCTTAATTCCACATCCTTTCCAAACTTTAACTCCCAAATTTAGATTTTCAAATCTTTCTAAAACTCAAACTTTGAATCTTCCAAAAATTTTAAAGCTTTCTAAATTCAAATCTTTCCTAATTAAAAATTTTTCTAAAATTCTTAGCTTTCCAAATTCAAAACTTGCTTAAGTTGAAGCTTTCCAAATTCTAAACCTTTCTTAAACTAAACTTTTCCTAATTCAAAACATTTCTAAATTCAACACTTTTCTATTTCAAAACCTTTCTTAAAAATAAAACTTTCTTAATCCAAAACTTTTCTATTTTGAAAATTGTCCTAATTTGAAACCTTTCTTAAATCAAAACTTTCCTAAGTTGAAACTTTTCTAAGTCAAAACTTTACTAAAACGAAACTTTCAAAAAATGACACTTTCCTATTTCAAAACTTTCCTAAATCGAACCTTTCCTAATTTGAACCCTTCCAAAATCCAATCTTTCCTAATCTTCTAAGTGCAATATTCAAGTCAATTCTTTTCTAAAATCCTTCGAAGTCAAGTCAAATCTTTTCTAAGCCTCAAGTCTTTCCTAAGTCTAGGTTTCCTAAAACTAAGTTTTTCAAAATCAATCTTTTCAAATCTTCCAATCAAAGTACAAATTTCCTACTCTTCCAATTCCAATTCGAATTCCAACTTCAACTCTTTTCCAAATCAACTCTTCTATTTTCAATCGGACTCTTGTCCGAACTACGACTAACCTGATTCCTCCAAAAGGATACGTAGGCAACCCTCATGGGTGCGGTCACCACATTTTTCAAGTTTCTAATTCCACAACATTTTTCAAAATTCTATTTCTACAACTTCTTTCCAATCTCCAACCCTACAATTTTCTTCAAGTTTTCAATTCCATGATCTATTTCTATTTTCAATCTTCAATTTCAATTTCCAAAACCTTCTTTCCAAATTCAAACTTTTATCTCTCTTTTCAAATCAAATTAATTTATTTCCAAATCTATTTTTCAACCCTCTCTCTCTTGCATTTGCATATCATACATCATGTCTTTTAAACATTCTTTTTTCTAAAGTGGATAGGATTGGTCATTAGTTAGTTGAAGACTCTCATAGGTGAATCTAGGGTAAATAGACATGTTGGTATCACAAGGGTGGGATAGGGTGATGGCTTAGTGCATCTTTCCTACACGTAACCAACCTCCGAACCTAGAATCACTGTTTTCATAGACCAAAATGGAGTTATTTTCAAAAAAGGGCTAAATGTTTTCCAAAGGTTACCAAACAACTTGTTTTCTTAAAAACGCTCTTTTGAGGAGATAATTTCAAAATCGTTTTCCAAAAACCCTAAGTGTAGTCTTCGGATTATTCTTATTTTTTAGGTGACCTAACTCACCTTAATCAAGTTAGGTGGTGACTCCAAATCTTTTCTAAAAATCCTTTATTTAAATCTATTTTCAATTCAAACCTAGTCGCACTCATTCTTCTACGAGGGTGAGTTCTAACGAGAGAGTACAGTATTTTTCCCGCTTATGTGTGTATTCTTCGAGTGCAAAAAATCTGGGCACGACAGCAGGCAACTCCACTAGGGACACTTAGAGGGTTAGGCCATAGTCATGTCTTTTACCCTTCACCCATGTAGAGTCTTCAATTAACTTATTCAATCTTATTCACTTTAAATTTGCAAAACTAAATTTTCAAAATTGTTTAAAAAAAAAATGCATTTATTCATATTATATTGTATTATAACTCTTGTATCTTTATTTTGTAGGTATACATTTTGTTTAAATTTTATTAACTGCCATATATTAAATGTGATGAACAGGATGAATGGGAGTTGTTGGGCTCTTTCCTCCGCTTTTAAAAATCACACACGCACTGCATGTGCACCTACATTCTGCATACTTGCATTATTACCCTGATGTGACCTTTCTAGTTAGAAAGGGGGAATGATATATTGGTTGTGGGCAAGATGCTGTGTCAGTTTCTTCGCCTACGGCCTCTTGATGGTTCCCCTGCTCGGATCACCAACCGATCATGGCACCATTCCGGGGAGTGGGCCTAGGTTTGAATATCTAGGGACAGAGCCTTTTTAGGACGCATTAGTCAACCCTCAACCTCATACTCATATAGACACCATGCATAGTCGAACCACTGCCAGATTTAAGACATGCACACCGTTTTCCAAACCCATGGAGGAAAGGGCGACTGCTCTTACTTTCATTTATACCTGCTCATTCCTGTTGTTATAATAACTGTATTCATACTGTTATAATGCCTGTCTAACTGCTCATACATGCATATGTACTTCAATTGTATTTTCTCTCCTTATACCCTATGCATCCATTTTCATGCATTTCATATTCCATGTCAAGACAAGATTTCCAAGTACCTCAAGTTACTACATCCTTATGCATGTGATCAACCCATAGAGAGTCACACCAAGGTTACTCTCCCTTGCATTAAACCTACCTAAACCCTAAGGGTTCCCACATAACCCTAAGGACTCATAGCATGCATACCAATCCATTCCTTAAGAGGGGCCCCAATCCCTCTATGCTCACAGAGATAAGATTGCCAAGAAGACAAGGGGCAATCAGTCAACAAGGTCTCTCAGCGACCTCCCTGACATCAAATCTGACGAAGGCGAATCCGAAGACTCAAGAGTAGTTTAAGTTTTTCCTTTGTAAAATTAGATAGGTGGAAATCCCAAGGAAAATGCTCCCTTCCTCTTGTTGAAATGTATTTCAATTATTTTGTAGCTTAAACCCGAAATTCAATGTACTTTTTTTACTTTTGCGAATGAATGCATGGATGGCTGAAGGTTTCCACTTGACGGTAAGGTATCTGCACACAGGGGCAATCTCCTATCTCTAAAAGTGAGTCAATTCACCATGTTTAGTCTCCCTCCTAAGTAGGGGCACCCCTAGGATATGCATTGCATAGAAATATTCAAATCAAGGCACTAACTTCTCTTTTGTTTCTTGTTTTCTGTCTTCCCCTCCTCATCTCCAAATACCAAAAGAATTGAAGGCAAAAGCAAGACAAGAAGGGGGTTTTCTAAATCACATACTTATTATCATCATATTGCTTGCACGTTTACTTCTTTTATGCTCATGCACCTATATCCATTGCAAGACAAGAGTTCTAAGAAACTCGAGTCATTTCATTCTTATGCATCTAATCAACCGTAGAGAGAAAGGAGCAATCCGATCTTATGTTAATCGAACCTACCAAAACTCCTACGGGTTCTTAAACTCTAAGGATTCATGGCATGCATAGAACCATATCTCGAGAGAGGCCCAAATCTCTCTCAGTCCATGGAGGCGAGATTGCCCAAACAAGGAAACATCATCCGGCCCACGTCGAATAGGTATTGTATTGCATAATAGGGGCAAAACCCCACCTCCAAAATGGACTTGTCATCATGCCTATATTCCCTCGAAGAAGGGACCTTTATAGGACATGCATCACATAGAACCTCTAACTCCACACGTTGACTACATTCTGTTTTCCTTTTTCTTTTTGTAGGTTAGAGAGCACAATTAAATACATGGAATCCCTCTCGTATCCCACCAAGTTCAAACTCATGGAAGGATGAGCCTAGTTGTTAGAAGAGGCCAAACCTACATCGGGGAGCACCAGGAACTTACCATCCATCAACAAGACGTTACCTCCACACCATGCCTTGACAACCACCGTTCATGCAAAAGGAGGCTTCACCATTTGCAAAGTCCTATCAGACCCATGCATTGCTGTAAAAGAATCTCTTAACTACCAAATGCATCTAAGCACCCTATTTTTTACCGCTCAACAGTCTATACTCCGTCCAGACTTGTGTTCAAGTCATTATGGGCATATTCCAATTGAAACCAACTCTATAGGTCTAAATCCCGTCTGTCCATCGCTTCGCGGGCCCACCAGGCCCAAATAGAGGCAAAATGACCAAAACGCCCTTAGGGGCATTGTCCTTTCCAATTCCAATTCCAACCCCTCTCTCGAGATAGTTTATTCATTGAGACGGTTCCAAATCAGGCACGTCTTTCCAAAGATGGTAAGTCCCCTTTCCAATCTCAATCCCTCTCTCGAGACAGTTTATTTCTCGAGACAGCTCCAAATCAGGCACGTCTTTCCAAATACGGTAAGTCTCCTTTCCAATCCCTCACTCGAGACAGTTTATTCCTCGATACGGTTCCAAATCAGACACGTCTTTCCGTAGACGGTAAGTCCCCTTTCCAAATCCAATCCCTCTCTCGAGACAGTTTATCCCTCGAGACGGCTCCAAATTAGGCACGTTTTCCGAAGACGGTAAGTCCCCTTTTCAACCCCTTTCTCGAGACAATTTATTCCTCGAGACAGTTCCAAATCAGGCACGTCTTTCCGAAGATGATAAGTCCTCTTTCCAAATCCAATCCCTCTCTTGAGACAGTTTATTCCTCGAGACAATTCCAAATCAGGCACGTCTTTCCGAAGACGGTAAGTCCACTTTCCAATCCCTCTCCCTAGACAGTTTATTCCTCTAGACGGTTCCAAATCAGGCTTGTCTTTTCGAAGACGATAAGTCCCCTTCCCAATTCCAATCCCTTCCTCGAGACAGTTTGTTCCTCGAGATGGTTTGGCTCATTTTTCGAAAAAAATCTCTTCGAAACGGTAAGTCCCTTTAAACCCGTCGACCGGGGCGAGACCCCAAGTCCCCTAGATGGTAGAGCGGTCCACCTTTGGCGCCTGCTAGCCCGCCAATGCAGAAATGTCCGTTTAGGCACGCCTTCCGGGAAAATTGACTTCTCAGGCGCTAAATGCCCTTTAGCAGCTTCCCAAGATCAAGCAGTCTTGAGAATGTTCCCGAACTGTTAGATTAGCTAAAATACTCGCAAACATCAAAACTGTTAGATTAGCGAAAATACTCGCAAACATCACAACTGTCAGAGTAGCGGAAATACTCGCAAACATCACAACCGTCAGAGTAGTGGAAATACTCGCAAACAGGACGACATAGGAAATTGCCAACAAACCTTTGTGTCACGATGACTGCCGTCAGAGTGGTGGAAACACTCAAAACCCAGGTCAACACTAGTGCTTGCTAGCCCACTTTGGTGAAAAATGACCAAACTACCCCTTGGGCCTTTTTCGAGACTTTCTGGTCAAGATGACCATTCTGCCCCTAGGCATCCAAACGCCCCGGGAACCACACCGGCTCAGGGTATAAAACCGGTAACCTTCTGAGATTACTTCTTATAGTATTCTCAACCTTCCTTTACCTTTTCAGATCATTCCGAGTCAGTTCCGACCAACCCGGTACAAAATGACCGTTTTTCCCTTGGAGGGCCGGTCTCCTTTGCCGACCACACCGGCTCTGGGTATCAAACCGGTAACCTTCTGAGACTACCTTTTTTAGTGTTCTCAACCTCCCTTTACCTTTTCAGATCATTCCGAGTCAGTTTCGGCAAACCCGATACCAAAATGACCGTTTTGCCCCTGGTGGGCCAGTTTCCTTTTCCGACCACACCGGCTATGGGAATCAAACCGGTAACCTTTGGGAACATTCTGAATAATGTTTCCAAATTTTGAGTCTTCTTTCGGGATAGTCCAAGTCCGTCCCGGCAGCTTCCCGATCTGATTGATCGTTTTGCCCCTAAAGGCCCAGTTAACCCTTCCGACACATGCTATCCTCATTTTTAAAGTCAAATACATTTGGGACACTATTTTAAGTGTTCCAGCTCTTTTCCGGCCTTCCGAGTCATTTCTGGTCTTCCAAACTCCTTCTCGGACTTTCCGGAGTCACTCCTAGTGAAGCCAGGCTAAAAATTGCATGGTAGTCACTAGTACAGGCGCCCAAATCTAGTCAAAGATACGTTGTTTGCCGGCCTTAAACATTTCCTAAATGGCTGGCACCACTAATAGTGGCGCCAAGCCAAAAAATGGCCTAGCGCCACTCCTAGTGGTGCCAGTGTAAGTTTTGGCCTGGAACTACTGTAACAGGCGCCAATGCATTCCCCTCTCTATAAATACAGGTCCTCCTCCAACGTGAAAGAGGTCCGCAAAATCAGTCTAAAAATCATATATTTTAATATACAGAGCTCGTGCACTCCCTAAACCCTAGCCTCTCTAGGTTTTCCAAACCCTAGGCACCATACACTAAACCCTTGCCTCCTATACACTCATACACACCCCTATACATTTATACACTAGCCTTCAACCCTCCTTCGAAGACTTGAAGAGCTACAATCTGAAGTTTGAAGATTGAAGACAACTCTTGAGGATTGAAGACGAAGATCAAGACGAAGATCGAAGACAAGTAAGGCGCACAAAATAAATAAGACATACGGTAGGCTTTCTATTTAAATTTTCGCACTTCCCCCTCTCTCTTCTCTCTCCTAACACACTTTGATTTTCTCTATTTTAATCCCCCATCTCTTTTCCCCCATTTCTTTGCATGTTTGAAACAAGGGGACTCCCCGTCCATGTGTAGGATTAGACTATCGGAGGGTCACCGTGTCGGGGGTTTTCCTTTAGGCTAACCGGAAACCACGTGGGTTCGGCCCCCTTGATTATGTGGTGAAGCCTTAACCTTGTATGTTCACGATCCCAAAATTGCTTTGTGCATATCATGATTGTGCATCTTCCAAAAATTGTTTTCAAACTCGTGTTCAAAATCGTTTTCAAACTTGTTTTCAAAATTGCATCAAAATTCCCTTTTAAATAACTTATTTTCAAAATCACAATCTTAGGGTGATTTTAGCCTTTCCATGGCTAGGATTGCTTTAGGAAAGTGTTACGTTTAAAGTGGCCAACATGGTCCATATTTTCAACCCTTGTTGTTTTTAAAAAACCACTTTCTTAAAGTGGTTCTAACCTTTTTATGGTTAGAATCACTTTAGGAAAGTGAGATGTTTTTATAAACTCTTTTTTCAAATCCCTCCTCCAAAAAATCTCTTTTCCAACATGCTTTCCAAAAGCTCCTCTTTCCAAAATTGTTTTCTAAAAACTCTTTTCAAAACTTCTTTTCAACTCCTTTCCAAAACGCTCTCTTCAAAGTTCACTTTCCAAAAACGTTCCTTAGGTCTCTTTCCTAGAAAAACTCCCTTGAAAAATCTCTCAAAAACCTCTCTTTCCAAAATCTTCCTTCTAGAAACTCCCCTCTAGGATTTCCTTCCAAAAAATCTTATTTCCAAAAACACACTTTCCAAAAACTCCTCTCTAGGATTCCATTCTAAAAATCTTCGTTTTCAAAAACTCTCTTTCCAAAATCTTCCCTCTAGAAACTCCTCTCTAGGATTTCCTTTTTAAAAATCTTCATTTTCAAAAACGCACTTTCCAAAATTCCTTTTTCTTGGTGCCCAAGTCAAGCCCTAGAACCCACAATTAGGAAACCCAAATTTTCTTTCAAAAAACGTGGTTTTCAAACTTGCCTTAAAACCTAAGTTTCCAAAACTTCTTGTTTTCTATACCAAAACTATACACATTTCCAAAACCTCTTTTCTACGTCAAAACTATAGCCTTCCAAATCTAGGGTTTCTAAAACTTTTCTTTCCAAATCCTTGTCAAATCAAATCTTCCCTTTAGGAAACCAAATCAAATCTTCCTCTTTAGGAAACTAGATCCTATCCTCCGTTTTTAGAAACAAAATCAAGCCTTCCCTTTTAAACTCAAAATCTAAATATTTCCTAATCCAAATCTCTCCTAATTTCCTACCTTCTTAAACCATAGGTTTCCTAAAACTTTCAAATCTTCCCTAATTCAACCCTTTCCTAACTCTACCCTCTTTTCAAATCTTAACTTTCCAAACCTAATCTCAAGATTTTCTAAATCCTAAACTTTCTAAACTCTAAAACTTTCTAAATCTAAAACTTTATTACTTTCAAAAACTTCCCTATTTCAAGACATTCCAAATTCGAAACTTTCCTATTTTGAAAACTTTCTGAATTTGAAACTTTCTTAAGTTAAAACTTTCCTAAATCCAAATTTTCCTAAAGTGAAACCTTTTCTTTTCCAAAATTTTTCTAATTCAAAACTTTCCTAAGTCGAAACTTTCCTAATTTCGAAACTTTCTTAATTTGAAAACTTTCCTAATTAAAAACTTTCATAATTCAAAAATTTCCTAAAATGACACTTTTCTAATTTGAACCTTTCCTAATTTAAACATTTCCGAAATCCAATCTTTCCAAATCTTCCAAGTCCAACATTTGAGTCAATTCTTTTTGAAAATCTTTCTAAGTCAAGTCCAATCCTCCTTTTCTAAGTTTCTAAGTCTAGGTTTCCTAAAACCAAGTTTTTCAAAGTCCAAACTTTTCAAATCTTCCAATCTAAGTTCAATCTCTTAATCTTCCAATCCAATTTCCAATTCAATCTCTTTCTTTCAAATCAACTTTTCTATTTTCGATCGGACTCTTGTTCGAACTACGACTGACCTGATTCCTTCAAAGGGATACGTGGGCAACCCTCATGGGTGTGGTCACAACATTTTTCAAATCTCAAATTCCACAACTTCTTTCAAATTTCAAATTCCTCTACAATCTTCTTCAAATCTCCAATTCTACAATCTTCTTCCATATCTATTTCAAGTTTCCAATTTAAAAAATCTATTTTCAAATCTCTATTTCCAATTCTAAAACTTTCCAATTCCAATTTAGTATTTTCAAATCTCTTCTAAAATCAAATCAAATTCTTCCTTTCAAATCTCTTTTCAAATCTATTTTCTAACTCTCTTCTATTGCACTTGCATATCATGCATCATGATAGTTTCTTTTCAAACATTGTTTTTTAAAGTGAATAGGATTAAACATTAGTTAGTTAAAGACTCTCATAGGTGAATCTAGGGTAGATTGACATGTAGGTATCGAAAGGGCGGGATAGGGTGATGGCTTAATGCATCTTCCCTGCACGTAACCAACCTCCAAACCTAGGATCACTGATTTTGAAAAACCAAAAAAGGAGTTATTTTTCAAAACGGGCTAAATGTTTTCCAAAGGTTGCCAAACAACCTGTTTTCTTAAAAACCATCTCTTGAGGAGATATTTTTAAAATCGTTTTCAAAAACCCTAAGTGTAGTCTTCGGATTATGTGTAGTTTTTAGGTGACCTAACTCACCTTAATCAAGTTAGGTGGCGACTTCAAATCTTTTCTAAGAGCCCTTTATTCAAATCTATTTTCAATTCAAACCTAATCGCACTCATTCTTCTAGGAGGGTGAGTTCTAACAAGAGAGTATAACATTTTTTCCGCTTGTGTGTGTATTCCTCGAGTGCGAAAAATCTGGGCGCAACACCCCGATCCAAGACTGTCCACCCCACACTAGGGCAGCTAATAGTTTGAGAACTCTAGGAATGGTATCCACCCTCGCCGCGCTAAGGCAGCAATGAAAGCTCTATAAATCAAGCAATCTAATTCAAAGTGAAGAGATGCGCTCATTTCATTTCCCATACAGTCAAAAGTAACCCCTTGCCAAACCCGTTGAGCCGCCTATCTTTTCCTAACAAAACCCCAACCTAGGGATCACCACCCACACTAGGTAGATTGAACTGCCAAGGAAAAGATCTATGGGAAAAGGGTCGAAGAATTATTCATTTCATAAAGGAATAGAAAGAAAAAGTAAAGGAAAGGAGTTGCCAAGGGGCAAGAAGCCAAAAAAAAAAAAAAAAAAAAGAAGAAAACTATGATTCTAAGGAAAGGCCTAAATGAGCCATGATTGAGTCATCTTCAAAAGCGTGATAAGAAGATCAAATGAGAAGAAAGTCATGTTTATCTCAAATAGTATATAGAAAGGGTGAAAGAACAAGGTCATTTTCACCCTGAGAAGTATATGGTCATTTAAAGGTGGTCCTAGATTATGAAGAAACCCAGTGGAAATAATATGTTCGAGCCTTTACCCTTTTCTTGCAAACCCCAAAACCATGGCCGACATTACAACCCTATTAAAGTCCCTTCTGATTGAAAGCAGATTGCTTGATCTAAATGAGCTAGATACGCTGCCAAAGCTAAAGAAGGATGCTAATCCTACTGAAAAGTAGTCAAGGATGGTATGGATCTAAACCCTATCGAAAACAACATCAAATTTGAGCCTGCATATCCCGTTGTTTCTAAAACCTTCATAACCTAGCCTACATTACAGTCCAAAACAAAGTCTCCTCGAATTGAAATGACTGGCCACTTATCACTCTGCCAAAGGCCAGGTAAGCTGTTGCTAAAACCCCGAGAGTCGAGAATCTCAGCCCAATAACCATATGCACTAACCCTAAGATAGAGAGTTGGAGGCGATCAAAAGATTGAGAAAGGTGCGAAATGTTATCATCCAATCAAGGTAGGGTCGAGCCAGATGAGAGGCTAAATCCCCGAAGAGGAGGGAGTTACAATTCCCAAGACTATAAGTCTAACAGCACCCTGTGTCATTCTGTTAACATATTTCTAACCTGTGCATATGTTTAAAAAAAAAATCAGCATGGGCTTTGCACACAAAGGATATAACTCCCTGTAGAAATAGAAGTCACCAACATCAACTTATGTAATAGATACATAATATCATAATCCATCATATGCAACTGATCATATTCTTAGCAGAAAGGATTGTAAATGTCTTTGTCTATCCATAAATCTGAATACCATAAATATTCATTTTTGTACAAAATAGCAAAATAAAACTGTCTAACATAAATACATCTCAGGGACAAGGGGAAAAAGAAGATCAGAGTCTCCACAAGGGGCATACACCACAGGTCAAAGTCGATATCATCTGGATCAAAATCCCCAAAACCCGGCATCCAAGGAGGTGGATAACTACTTGAAGCACCACCATCCTGTAAGGAAAATAGAACCGAAATCAGCTGCATACAAAAAGAATTAAGCAACAGCAGAACAAGAAGAAGCAAAGAAAGAATAACATACCCCCCTGCTGCCCATCTGAAATAACCGAGCCGTCAGGGAAGCTACCTCGGCCTGGTACTGATCCCGCTCCATCTGATACTGATCTCTCTGGTCTCTCATGGCAGTAAACATGGCCTGGGGCACATATCATCCAGCACGGCGCCACAAGTCAACCACCTCTTGGCCAACAGCGTACCTGCCGACTACTACCTCAAACCGGGTGAAGGCACCGACTAAATGAGCCCCAAAGTGCGCAGCATAATCTGTATCCGGAGGAAGCAAGAACTTGGCACCTGGCTGACGCTCCTAGTAAGGGATAGGCACTCCCGCCACCAAGGCTTTAAACATATACTCTGGCGGAGCTCCTGCCAATCGGAAGTCCTCATGAAACTGCCGCTAGTGTCGCTCTCCAAGATGGGACACCCAAGTGTCATCACTGAGAAAAGTAGCTCTCGATAGGGACAACGGGACCAAGTACCGGACTATCTCGTAATGGACTGATCCAATGAAGGGCTGCCAGGTCACATCCCTCACCTCAATCAGCTCCAGGTTAGCCCGGAGCGTCACAAAATTGGTAATCTCCGATCGTTGGGCTACCTAGTCACAAGCCCACCTCAAAGCACGAGGATAAAGATCATACTCAACAATTGTAGGGCGACGAACAGGAAGGTACTCGTAACTCCACCAGACGAGGAAAGGCCAGAAACTAGTCATGCTACCCCAGCGGGAAGAGGTTCGGACCCGCATCGACCGAATGAAGCAGCCAAAGGAGAAAGACCCCAGTCCAGCTCAGATAAAGCTCCAAGATCAACTACTATACTCACCAAATGACACGGCATGAGTGACTTTTTGTCATTGTAGAAACAGCTAAAGATGATATACAAAACAAGTTGTCGTCTCATGATGTCCTGCCTGGCAGGCGATGGCTCAGTAGCAAAAGTACGGTCATCCTGACTGAGCCAAGAGACTGGGAAGGCAGAACGCTCAGGAGGAGGCAAGTCCAACAGCAAACAGGCCTCGTCCCTACTGACTGGATGCAGAGTGATCCGCCGGCCGACGGTGGAGAGCCCTGTAATAATCGCCCAATCCAAAGGAGTGGGACCTAACTCGAAGCTGACAAAATGAAAGTCCCGGTCTCCCCGAACCACCTCTCAACAAGTGCTAGTACCAAATATCGGTTTAGGCAGTTGGCCTATAATCCCATGAAGGTGCCAAATTCGATCTCCGCCAAGAAGGCACGATATGATGGGGCAACCCGCTGCATGGTCACAAAAACCTGATGAACAGCCCCTCTGAATGTTGTATGTACCCGCTGAGGAGCTAAATGCTGTCTAGAGTACATGCTGGGGTGATAAGCAAGATCCCCGAGTGGTGGGACATTCGGTATCTGCAGATCTCCCAAGTCAGCATCCGTCTGCCTATGCCTAAAAGAAGCTCTCCCGTAACTAGTCACCTAATCCCTAGGGCCTGGTACCTCCTCCTCGGCACTAATCTCCTCTGCGAAAGCCTACTCAAGCAAAGGAAAAGGGTCGACAGGTAGCCCACTCCCCTGCCCACTCTGACTGGAGGAGGATCGTTCGGTAGATCGTCGACTACCTCTAGATCGACTAGAGCCCCCTGTGGAATCTGTCCGAGCTGCCTTCCCCGAGCGGCGCCTCCTCTCAGAACCGTCATCACCCGCGTCAGCCATCCTGAAAAGGTAAGCCAAGGAAAAAGATGTTAACATACCATGCTTGCAATTTAAATAATAGTAAAACAAAATAAACAACTAACACAAACAAAACAAATAAAGGATTTCGAATGATAAGTCAAAACAAATTGCCTACATGCACATTTTGGTTTTCCCAATTTCAAATCAAATCTCAAGGATTTTCTGTCTTTTCTTTCAAAAATATTTTATTTCTAAAAACTTTTTCTAACTCTTTCCCTAATTTCTAAAAATTTTGGCAGAATTTCATTTGAAAATGGCCCCTACAACACCCATGACATCAACACAAAACGTGCACTTCACATTGTCACAATCATGTGACATCAGCACCCGTGCACACTTTTCAATTGTTCAAAATTTTCAAAACACATGTTTTCTTTTTCCAATAAATCAATGGTTTTCAAAAAGGTCTTGAAATTCCTCAAAATTCTTTCAAATGTTTTCCAAAAATATTCCTACCTTTTCAAATTTTAAACTCTAAAAATCCCATCAATTTCTTGAGTTTTCTCATTTTTCTAAATTTTCTAAGTATTTTCCTATTTTTCAAAAAATAAAAAATTCATTGAGTTTTCCAAAAATCATAAAACTTCATATGGTTATTGAACACATTTTTCTAAGGCACATTGCACAAAAATATAGCAAGAAAACCCAATACCCAAGTCTGTACGAACAAATTCACTATTCCTGCGGAAAACCCTCTTCGCATAATCATGAAAAGTCACTCAAATTCAATCAAACAAGCACCAAAATGCAAAAATAATATCACCATCATGTTCAAAACACATCAAAATATCAAGTTCCACTATTCACATGATTCAAATGAAGTTCTACACATCAAAATCAACAAAATTTGAAAACTCACTTTTTGGAAGTTCTCTGGCAAAATTTTCTGTTCCGGCGACTTTTCTGGCAACGTGGTCTCCTTCCGGCAATCACCCATGGTCTCCAAGAAGTCCCCCTTCAAGGTTCAAGTTAATTCTCACGCAGAATCTCTCGGATTTACGAGAACTCTCCACAATGTCGCAGCCGTTCGAACCAGAAATTTTCTGGTTTTAACTCTAAACCTAGCGCCACTAGCAGAGGCGCCAGGCATTTTTTGCCAAAGACGCCACTGCTAGTGGTGCCAGTTGCAAATTTTGGGTAGCTTTGCCCCCTTTCCCGCCAAATCTCATTTTCGAAGGCCTTTTTGGCCCGCTATCCATTTTCGACACCCGTTGTCGAAAGATTCCCTATGTCTGTCCCTCCGACTGATTCGCGGTCAACATGGGACTCTTACTTTTATCGTTTTCTGTCTTTGACAAGCAAAGACAGAAAAAGAAGGGCAGTTGTAAGCGACCCATTTTTGATCGCTTGGCAGTCTACACTCCGTCCAGACTTGTGTTCAAGTCATTGTGGGCATATTCTAATCGAAACCAACTCTCTAGGTCTAAATCCCATCTGTCCATCGTTTCGCAGGCCCACCAGGCCCAAATAGGGGCAAAATGACCAAAATGCCCTTAGGGGCATTATCCTTTCCAATTCCAATTCCAGCCCTTCTCTTGAGACAGTTTATTCCTCGAGACGGTTCCAAATCAAGCACATCTTTCTGAAGATGGTAAGTCCCCTTTCTAATCCCTCTCTCAAGACAGTTTATTTTTCGAGACGGTTCCAAATCAGGCATGCCTTTCCGAAGACGGTAAGTCCCCTTTCCAATCCCTCTCTCAACACAGTTTATTCCTTGAGACGGTTCCAAATCAGGCACGTCTTTCTGAAGACGATAAGACCCCTTTTCAATTTCAATTCTTCTCTCGAGACAGTTTATTCCTCGACACGGTTCGACACGTTTTTCGTAGAAAATCTCTTCAGAACGGTAAGTCCCTTTAAACCTGTCGACCGGGGTGAGACCCCAAGTGCCCTAGATGATAGAACGGTCCACCTTTGGCACCTGCTAGCCCACCAATGCATAAATGTCTGTTTAGACACGCCTTCAAAGAAAACTGACTTCTCAAGCGCTGAGTCCGCTTTAACAGCTTTCCAAAACCAGGCAGTCTCAGGAATGATCGCGAACCGTTAGAGTAGCAGAAATACTCGCAAACATTAAAACCGTTAGAATAGCAGAAATACTCGCAAATATCACAACTGTCAGAGAAGTAGAAATACTTGCAAACATCGCAACCGTCAGAGTAGTGGAAATACTATCAAACAGGACGACATAGGGAATTGCCAACAAACCCCTGTGTCACAACGACCACCGTCAGAG
This sequence comes from Euryodendron excelsum, assembly GCA_033060915.1. NCBI lineage: Eukaryota > Viridiplantae > Streptophyta > Magnoliopsida > Ericales > Pentaphylacaceae > Euryodendron > Euryodendron excelsum. Next base: position 11,515,013 of record CM065385.1, read on the forward strand.
TGGTGGAAACACTCAAAACCCAGGTCAACACCAGTGCCTACTAGCCCACTTCAGTGAAACATGACCAAACTGCCCCTTGGGCCTTTTCTGAGACTTTTCAATCAAGATGACCATTTTGCCCCTAGGCATCCAAACGCCCCGGGAACCACACCGGCTCAGGGTATCAAACTGGTAACCTTCTGAGATTACTTCTTATAGTATTCTCAACCTTTCTTTAATTTTTCGGATTATTCCGAGTTAGTTCCAGCCAACCCGATACAAAATGACCGTTTTGCCCCTGGTGGGCTAGTCTCCTTTACCTACCACACTGGCTCTGAGTATAAAACTGGTAACCTTTTGAGACTGCCTTTTGTAGTGTTCTCAACCTCCCTTTACCTTTCCAGATCATTCCGAGTCAGTTTCAGCAAACCTAGTACAAAATGACCGTTTTGCCCCTAGTGGGCCGGTCTCCTTTTTCGACCACACCGCTCTGGGAATCAAATCGGAAACCTTTGAGAACATTCTGAATAATGTTTTCAAATTTTGAGTCTTCTTTCGGGACAGTCCAAGTCCGCCCCGGCAGCTTCCCGATCCGATTGATCGTTTTGCCCCTAAAGGCCCTGTCAACCCTTTTGACACATCCTATCCATATTTTTAAAGTCAAATACCTCTGGGACACTATTTTAAGTGTTCTTGCTCTTTTTCAGCCTTCCGGGTCATTCCCGGTCTTCCAAACTCCTTCTCGGACTTTCCGGAGTCATTCTTAGTGAAGCTAGGCTAAAAATTGCATGGTAGTCACTAGTACAGCTGCCCAAATCTAGTCAAAGATATGTTGCTTACTGACCTTAAACATTTCCTAAAAAGCTGGTGCCACTAGTAGTGGCGCCATGCCAAAAAATGGCCTTGCAGTGTAAGTTTTGGCCTGGCGCCACTACAACAGGCACTAGTGCATTCCTCTCTCCATAAACACAGAGCCTCCTCCAACATGAAAGAGGTCCGCAAACTCAGTCTAAAAATCATATATTTCAATATACAGAGCTCGTGCACTCCCTAAACCCTAGCCTCCCTAGGTTTTCCAAACCCTAGCCACCATACACTAAACCCTTGCCTCCTATACGCTCATACACACCCCTATACATTTATACACTAGCCTCCAACCCTCCTTCGAAGACTTGAAGAGCTACAATCTGAAGTTTGAAGATTGAAGACAACTCTTGAGGATTGAAGACGAAGATCAAGACGAAGATCGAACACAAGCAAGGCACGCAAAATAAATAAGATATACAGTAGGCTTTCTATTTAAATTTCGCACTTTCCCCTCTCTCTTCTCTCTCCTAACACACTTTGATTTTCTCTATTTTAATCCCCCATCTCTTTTCCCCCATTTCTTTGTATGCTTTAAACAAGGGGACTCCCCGTCCATGTGTAGGATTAGACTATCGGAGGGTCATCGTGTCGGGGGCTTTCCTTTAGGCTAATCGGAGACCACGTGGGTTTGGCCCACTTGATTATGTGGTGAAGCCTTAACCTTGTATGTTCACGACCCCAAAATTGCATTATGCATATCATGATCACGCAACTTCCAAAAATCGTTTTCAAACTCGTTTTCAAAATCATTTTCAAACTTGTTTTCAAAAATGCATAAAAATTCCCTTTTCAAAAACTTGTTTCCAAAATCACAATCCTAGGGTGATTTTAGCCTTTCCATGGCTAGGATTGTTTTAGGAAAGTGTTACATTTAAAGTGACCAACATGGTTCATATTTTCAACCCTTGTTGTTTTTCAAAAATCACTTTCTTAAAGTGGTTCTAACCTTCTTATGGTTAGAATCACTTTAAGAAAGTGAGATATTTGTATACCTTCTAAAAACTCTCTTTTCAAATCCCTCCTCCAAAAAATCTCTTTTCCAACATGCTTTCCAAAAGCTCCTCTTTCCAAAATTGTTTTCTAAAAACTCTTTTCAAAACTTCCTTTTTCAACACCTTTCCAAAACGCTCTCTTCAAAGTCCACTTTCCAAAAACTTTTCCTAGGTCTCTTTCTTAGAAAAACTCTCTCCAAAAACTCTCTTTCGAAAATCTTCCTTCTAGAAACTCCCCTCCAATTCAATCTCTCTTTCGAAAATCCCTCCTCCTAAAACCAAGTTTTTCAAAGTCCAAACTTTTCAAATCTTCCAATCCAAGTTCAATCTCTTAATCTTCCAATCCAATTTCCAATTCAATCTCTTTCTTTCAAATCAACTCTTCTATTTTCGATCGGACTCCTGTCCGAACTACGACTGACCTGATTTCTTCAAAGGGATAAGTAGACAACCCTCATGGGTGCGGTCACAACATTTTTCAAATCTCAAATTCCACAACTTCTTTCAAAATTCAAATTCCTCTACAATCTTCTTCAAATCTCCAATTCTACAATCTTCTTCAATCTCCAATTTCATATCTATTTCAAGTTTCCAATTTCAAAAATCTATTTTCAAATCTCTATTTCCAATTTCTTAAGCTTTCCAATTCCAGTTTTGTCTTTTCAAATCTCTTCTAAACTCAAATCAAATTCTTCTTTTCAAATCTATTTTCTAACTCTCTTCTATTGCACTTGGATATCATGCATCATGATAGTTTCATTTCAAACATTGTTTTTCAATGTGAATAGGATTAAACATTAGTTAGTTAAAGACTCTCATAGGTGAATCTAGGGTAGATTGACATGTAGGTACCGAAAGGGCGGGGTAGGGTGATGGCTAAGTGCGTCTTCCCTACACGTAACCAACCTCCGAACCTAGGATCATTGATTTCGAAAGACCAAAAAAGGAGTTATTTTTCAAAAATGGCTAAATGTTTTCCAAAGGTTGCCAAACAACCTGTTTTCTAAAAAATAATCTCTTTAGGAGATATTTTTAAAATCGTTTTCAAAAACCCTAAGTCTAATCTTCGGATTATGCTTAGTTTTTAGGTGACCTAACTCACCTTAATCAAGATAGGTGGTGACTCCAAATCTTTTCTAAAAGCCCTTTATTCAAATCTATTTTCAATTCAAACCTAGTCACACTCATTCTTCTAGGAGGGTGAGTTCTAACGAGAGAGTACAGTATTTTTTCCGCTTGTGTGAGTATTCCTCGAGTGCGAAAAATCTGGGTGCGACAATGCATGCCAAACAGTGCAAAAGATCCGTCAATTCGTCCTTCGTCGTTTGGTGATATTCCCGGGGAATGAAATACTAAAGCAGTCGGCACAGTTTCAAAACTTTGTTAGGGTTTCCCACAAAGAGGTCTACTAGGAAAGGGAGGTTTTCATAAAATTCATTTATTTTTTGTTTGCCATTCTGGTTTTCGCATATCTTCTTTAAATAAACACGGCATGCCATGTAATCATGTTTTTAAATGAAAATAGGTAGTTTCCAGTTTATCCCCTTTGTCTCATACTCTTGTGGACGATTGTCTCATTTAGGGATTCTTCCCCATTTGGTAAATGACTCAACTTGAAGGGTAGGATACCATGGGCAACCCATTTAAAGGGGGTTAAAACATTTGAGAGTCTAAGAGAGAGAGTGAGAGATAGGAGGAAGACAATCTCAACAAAGAGGTGCGAATTCTATTAAAGAGGCGACACTTGCATGATATCCTGGCTGGGCGATGGGCATCCAAGACTCCAAAATGATGAGAAACCATTATTCTATTTATCCCAAATAAACACTACCCCTTGCTCAACCCCCTAGAGCCGTACATAATTTCTTTTCATGTATCCCCAAACCAAGAACCATCCCCCACATTGGGGTAAGCACAAAATAGTTGATTTAATAGAACATGTAGTGGTTTACAAGAGGAAGCACATCTTCTCTAAGAACATTGTCTAAAGTTTGTATAAAAGACTTTATAGACTACGCAATTTAATTTGAAGTGATGAAAGACTTTCATTTCTTTTACCATACACAAAAATACCCCCTTTGCTTAACCCACTTGTGCCTCGCAGAAAGCGGAAGATTTTTTGTTAACCTCGATCCGAAATCATCCCCCTACACTGGGGCAGATAGGCAGCAGAAGATCTGGCCGAGAACGCCATCGACCATCAAGCTGAGGTAACGTGAAGGCTCTATGGATCAAGCAATCTTGTTCAAAATGAAGAGAGGCGCTCATTTCATTTCCCATATAGCTAAAAGCAACCCTTGTCAAACCTATTGAGCCAGTTACCTTTTTCTCTAGAATGAAATCCCAACCTAGGGATCACCGCCCACAATGGGTTAAATTGAGTTGTTAAGGAAAAAGTCAAAGAAAAAAAGGGCTGTAGAATTGTTCGTTTTATAGAAAGAAATAAAAGAGGTTAAATGGAAAAACAAAAGAAAAGAGTTCCCAAGGGGCAAGAGGCCAAAGAAAAAAAAATGTTTGTACTATTTTGAAAAGAATATAGGAAAGCTGGAAGTCAAAAAAAAAGGGGGGGGGCAGTGTCAGACTTAAAAGGTCAAAAGTTACAAGAAAGTTCAACTCTTTTTGGTAAAAGGGGAAATTCAAAGGTGATCCTAGGTAACAAAGCCACCAAGTATAAATAATATGTTTGAGCCTTTACCCTTTCTTGTAAAACCCCAAAACCATGGCCTACATTATAACCCTACTAAAGTCCTCTCCGATTGAAAAAAGGATTGCTTGATCTAGATGAGCCAGACGTGGTACCGAAGCTCAAGGGGGAAATTAGGAGATCAAACCCTACTAGAAGACTAACTAAGGATGGTGCAGATCTAAACCCTACTGGAAGCAACATGAAATTTGAGCCTACATATCCCGTTCATTCATAAACCCCTTAACCTAGCCTACATTACAGTCCAAATTAAAGTCATCTCTGATAAAAGAAAATTGCTTAGTCCAAATAAGCCTGAACAATACCAAGATAACTAGGCTCCAAGGTATCCTCAGATGGTTTTGGTTTAAACAACCCACTAAAAGAAGATATTTGAGCCTAAATATCCCTTCGTTTCTTACAACCTCTAAACCCAGCCTACATTACGGTCCTAAAAAAAGTCTTCTCAAATTAAGGGCTTAGCTGTTTATTGCTCTACAAAGGGCATGTGAGTTGTCGCTCTAGCCATGGTGGCATTTTGGAAATCAGAGAGAGAAAACCAAGTAAGATCAAAAAAACCCCAAACAGCAACCCTGTATAAAGTAAGGATAGGATAGCCAACCAAAAGGTCGAGATCCTTGGAGAATGGTGCAAATGCTATCACACCCCGATAAGAATGGAGCAAAACTGCATGGGGTAGAATCCTGAAAAGAAAACAGAATATTGAGAGTATAGGCCTTGGGGCAATCCTAGGACATTCTTTGTAAATAGCTTATATACATGTAATACTAATGCATCCATGACATGTATAACTTATACATCCATTTAGATTCCTGTGCAGTTTGTATCTATGCATGCATTCAACTGTATTCCTGTATGATCCTGTTCATTTGTAAGGAAGTACATCATGCATTTAATTCAATTCTTACATAAATCTGTGCATTTATCACAAAAAATAGGGGACATTGCATTCAATTCCATTCCTATATGTGCATTATCCAAAAGTATAGCATGCATTCAATTCCACTTCTACGTGAACCTGTGCATTCATAGAAAGTAGGGCACGCACTTAATTCATAAAATAAAAAAAAATTATGACACGCATTCACCCCTTAACGAGGCATTCTTAAACTATTTTTGCATAAAAACTCACTCTATGTCTTTCTCTTTCTCTTTCTCCTAAATAGGAAATAAGGAACAAAGTAAAGTACAAAATGGAGCTAAAAAGGCATCCTGTGATCAAATAACCTCAAACATCTCCAACATTGGCATACACCTCAGGAAGTTTAGACTTCCCTAGCCAACAAAAAGCAAGGAATGGGGCAATGGCCCACCCTCGACCTCCCCAATCAACCTTGGACTTGCCCATAGGAACAGCGTTTTGCCACACAGAGTGTTGGTTCAAGGAATATCAACAATCAACGTTAGACTTCCCCAGAGGAGCAGCGTTTTGCCAGACGGACTGCCAGTTCAAAAAGTATCAAAAGTCAACCTTGGACATCCCCAGAGGAGCAACATTTAGCCAGACGGGGCGTCGGTCCAAGAAATATCAAAAATCAACCTTGGACATTCCCCAAAGGAGAAGCGTTTCGCCAGACGGAGCGTCGGTCTAAGAAATATCATAAATCAACCTTGCACATTGCCCAGAGGAGTAGCGTTTCTCCAGATGGAGCGTCGGTTCAAGAGATATCAGAAATCAACCTTGGACCTTCCCCAGAAGAGTAGCGTTTTGCCAAATGGAGTGCTGGTTCAAGAAATATTAGAAATCAACCATCAATTCCCCTAGAGGAGCAGCGTTTCGCCAGATAGAGCATCGATTTAAGAAATATCAGACGTCAACCTTGGATTTCCCCAGAGGAGCAGTACTTCACCAGATGGAATGCTGGTTCAAGAAGCGTCAATTCCCCCAGAGGAGCATTGTTCTACTAGATGGAGCGCCAGTTTAAGGAGCATTAATTCCCCTAGAGGAGTATCATTTTACTAGATAAAATACCAAGCATCGACCAGCTACTCGAGGTAACTGTTCTTTGGATTCCTATTTTTTCCAAGTCCCTCTGATCGCCCCGCGGTTAACATGGGATTCTTACTTTATCGTTTTCTGTCTTCGACAAGTGAAGACAAAGAAAGAGGGGCAGCTGTAAGCACCCCATTTTTGTCTGCTCGACAATCTCTGGCCCGAGTGGGCTCACTTTCACATATCACATGCATATTCAGACTCTAACCCGATTTCTAAATTGCAATTTAGTTCACTAGTCGCTTCCTGGGCTTCGCAAGGCCCACTGAAAGCTAAATAACCATTTTGCCTCTAGGGATCCGAGTGCCCCAGGAATCACACCAGCTCTAGGTATCAAACCGGTAGCCTCTCAAGAATGCTCCTTATAGTATTCTTAACCTTTCTTTATCTTTTTGGATCATTCCGAATCAATTCCGGCAAACCTGGTACAAAATGACCGTTTTGCCCCCGGCTGGCCGGTCGCCTTTTCCAACCACACCGGCTTTGGGTATCAAACCGGTAACCTTTGGGAACATTCTAAATAATGTTTCCAAACCTTAAGTCTCCTTTTGGAACATTCCGAGTCCGTCCCGACAGCTTTCCAGCCCGGTTGACTATTTTGCCCCTAATGGCCCAGTCAACCCTTCTAACAAATTTCATCATCATTTTTCAAGTCCTTTGTCCCCGAGATATTATTCTAAGGGTTCCTGTCCCTTTCCAGCTCTCCGGGTCATTCCCAGCCCCTTCAATTCATCCCCGGACCTTCCGAAGTCACTCCGAGTGAAGCCAAGCTAAAAATTACATGGTAGTCACTAGTATAGGCACTCAAATCTTCTAAAAATACGTTGCTTGCTGACCTTAAACATTTTCAAAATGGTTGGCACCACTACTACTGGCGCCAAGCCAAAAAATGGCCTGGCGCCACTCCTAGTGACGCCAGTGTACTTTTTGGCCTAGCGCTACTACAACAGGCGCCCGTGCATTCCTCTCCCTATAAATACAGAGACTCTTCCAGCGTGAAAAAGGTCCATAAACTCAATCTACAAATCCTAATATTCGATATACAGAGATTTTCTAAACCCTAGCTTCTCTAGGTTTTCTAAACCCTAGCCACTATACACAAACCCTAGCCTCCTATACACTTATACACACCCCTATACACTTATACAGTAGCCACCAACCCTCCATTGAAGACTTGGATTGCTACAACTTGAAGCTCTCAAAGACCAAGACAAAGCCCTCAAAGGCTGAAGTGAAGCGAAGACCGAAGAAAAGCAAGGCGCGCAAAGCCAAGCGAAATAAACAAGACATACGGTGGTTTTCTCTTTAATTTTCTATACTTCTCCCTCTCTCTTCTCTCTCCTAACCCACTTGGATTTTCTCTATTTTAATCCCCAATCTTCTTCTCCCCCCCCCCCCCTTTCTTTATATGCTTGAAGCAAGGAGATTTCCGGTCCATGTGTAGGATTAGACTATTGGAGGGTCACCGTGTTGGGGGCTTTCTTTTAGTCTAACCGGAGACCACGTGGGTTCGGCCCCCTTGATTATGTGGTGAAGCCTTAACCTTGTATGTTCACGACCCCAAACTTGCATTGTGCATATCATGATTCTTGCATTCTTCCAAAAGTCGTTTTCCAAGTCATTTTCAAAATCGTTTTGAAACTTGTTTTCAAAATTGTATCAAAATCTTCTTTTTCAAAACTTGTTTTTAAAATCACAATCCTAGGTTGATTCTAGCCTTTCCATGGCTAGGGTTGCTTTAGGAAAGTGCTATATTTAAAGTAACCAACATGGTCCGTATTTTCAACTCTATGTTGCTTCTAAAACCACTTTCTTACAGTGGTTCTAGCCTTCTTATGGCTAGAATCGTTTTAGGAACGTGAGACATTTTCATACTTTCTAAAAAACTCTATTTTCAAACGTCTCTCTTTCAATATGCTTTCCAAAAACTCTCCCTTCCAAAAACTCTCTTCAAAAATCTATTTTTAGACTTCTTTCCAAAACACTCTCCTCAAAATTTCTTTCCTAAAAAAACACTCCCTAGGTTTCCTTCCTAGAAAACGCCTTCCTCAAATTTACTTTCCTAAAAACTCTTTTCAAAAGGCTTCTTCCAAAATCTCTTTCCAAAAGCTGTCTTTTTAAAACTTATCTTTTAGAAACTCCTCTCTAGGATTTCCTTCCAAAAACTTGTTTCTAAAAAACACACTTTTCAAAAATCTCTTTCCTTAGAGCCCAAGTCAAGCCCTAGAGCCACGATTAGGAGACCTTAATTTTTTTAAAAAAAACATGGGTTTCAAACTTGCCTTAAAACCTAGGTTTCCAAAACTTCTTGTTTTCTACATCAAAACTATATATATTTCCAAAACCTATTTTCTACGTCAAAACTATACACTTTCAAATCTAGGGTTGCTAAAACTTCCTTTTCCAAATCCTTGTCAAATCAAATCTTCCCTCTAAAAAAGCAAATCTAATCTCCCGTTTAGGAAACTAGATCCAATCCTCTGTTTTTTAAGCAAAATCAAAATTTCTCTTTTAGAAACAAAATTCAATCCCTTTCTAATCCAAAATTTTCCTAATTCAACTCCTTCCTAATCTTCTACTTTCCTAAATCTTAAGTTTCCAAAACTTGAACATAAAAATCTTTTCTAAATTCTAAAATTCAATTTTCAAATCTTTCCTAATTCAATCTTTTCCTAATTCTACCCCTGTTCAAATCTTCACTTTCCAAGTCTAAGCTTTCAAATCTTTCCTAAACTCAAACCTTTCCTAATCTCAAGATTTTCTAAAACTCCAACTTTAAAAATTTCTAAATCCTTAACTTTCTAAATTCGAAACTTTTAAACTCTAAAATTTTCTAAGTTCTGAACTTTCCTAAACGTCAAATCTTTCAAAGTCTAAACCTTTCATCATTCCAACCTTTCTTATTCCACATTCTTTCCAAACTTTAACTCCCAAATCTAGATTTTCAAATCTTTCTAAAACTCAAACTTTGAATCTTCCAAAAATTCTAAAGCTTTCTAAATTCAAATATTTCCTAAGTTAAAATCTTTCAAAGATTCCAAGCTTTCCAAATTCTAAACCTTTCTTAAACTAAACTTTTCCTAATTCAAAACATTTCTAAATTCAACACTTTCCTATTTCAAAACCTTTCTTAAAATAAAACTTTCTTAATCCAAAACTTTTCTATTTTGAAAACTTTCCTAATTCGAAACATTTGTTAATTAAAAACTTTCTTAAGTTGAAACTTTTCTAAGTCAAAACTTTCCTAAAATGAAACTTTCCAAAAATGACACTTTCCTATTTCGAAACTTTCCTAAATCGAACCTTTCCTAATTTGAACCCTTCCAAAATCCAATCTTTCCTAATCTTCCAAGTCCATTATTCAAGTCAATTCTTTTCTAAAATCCTTCCAAGTCAAGTCAAATCTTTTCTAAGTCTCAAGTCTTTCCCAAGTCTAGGTTTCCTAAAACCAAGTTTTTCAAAATCAATCTTTTCAAATCTTCTTATCAAAGTCCAAATTTCCTACTCTTCCAATTCTAATTCGAATTCCAACTTCAACTCTTTTCCAAATCAACTCTTCTATTTTCAATCGGACTCTTGTCCGAACTACGACTGACCTGATTCCTCCAAAAGGATACGTAGGCAACCCTCATGGGTGCGGTCACCACATTTTTCAAGTTTCTAATTCCACAACATTTTTCAAAATTCTATTGCTACAACTTCTTTCCAATCTCCAATCCTACAATTTTCTTCAAGTTTTCAATTCTATGATCTATTTCTATTTTCAATCTTCAATTTTAATTTCCAAAACCTTCTTTCCAGATTCAAACTTCTATCTCTTTATTTTTAAATCAAATCAATTTCTTTCCAAATCTATTTTTTAACCCTCTTTCTCATGCATTTGCATATCATGCATCATGTCGTTTAAACGTTCTTTTTTCTAAAGTGGATAGGATTGATCATTAGTTAGTTGAAGACTCTCATAGGTAAATCTAGGGTAAATAGACATGTGGGTACCGCAAGGGCAGGGTAGGGTGATGGCTTTGTGCGTCTTCCCTACACGTAACCAACTTCCGAACCTAGAATCACTGTTTTCATAGACCAAAACAGAGTTATTTTAAAAAAGGGCTAAATGTTTTCCAAAGGTTGCCAAACAATCTGTTTTCTTAAAAACCCTCTCTTAAGGAAATATTTTCAAAATCGTTTTCCGAAAACCCTAAGTGTAGTCTTTGGATTATTCTTATTTTTTAGGTGACCTAACTCACCTTAATCAAGTTGGGTGGCGACTCCAAATCTTTTCTAAAAGCTCTTTATGTAAATCTATTTTCAATTCAAACCTAGTTGCACTCATTCTTTTAGGAGGGTGAGTTCTAACGAGAGAGTACAATATTTTTTCCGCTTGTGTGTGTATTCCTGAAGTGCGAAAAATCTGAGCGCGACAATAGCGTGAAGGGTATCACTACCAAGATGGTGCGAAATGCTATCACGTTACAGCCAAAAAGGGGATAGAGGATGAAAGGGAAAAAGTCCCAACAAAAAACAAACCCCCATTTTCATGAATATAAGTCTAGGGCATTAAAAAAGGCTTTTAGTTTCACAAGTGCACATGTTTGCATCCCCATTCAGTAAAAATTTCGGTATGAGCTTCACATACATTCAACAAAGCCTCTTACATAAACAAACACACAAGCACATTTTGCATTCATCATCCAATCATCCTATGAACATTAGCATATCCATTCGGTTTTAGGGTTACAATACCAAGCACATTCTCCAGATACTCATGAAAAGGCAGATCATGACGGAGGTGAATCAAAATCAAAGTTGCCCCAGTCAGTTGGATCAGGAAAAGACAAATCAGGGGTAACCTGTGAGCCACCAGCTCCTTAAAGAGAACTAGAAAAGCCAAGTCAAGACAGGTGATAGATAAATACAGCTACTATAAATGTAGAAAATCAAAAAGAAGAGAAAACAAGATGAGCTTAGTGGATCACCACCCATACGCGCTAACCAGGTAGACAAGGCAACCACCTCTGCCTGATACCGATCCCGCTCATTCCGATACTACTCGCGCTCAGGTCACGCTCTGCCTGGAACTGATCCCTCTAGTCCCTCATGGCTACAAACTTTGTTGGAGGCACATAACCTTATAAACGATGCCATAAATCTACCACCTTGTGACCTACGACCACACCTCTTACCACTACATCAAAGGCAATCAAGCCTCCTATGGATCACTCAGCAAAATGGGCTGTCTAATCAACATTTGGCAGAAGTAATAAGGTCACACCTGGCTGGGGCTTAATCAATGGTATAGCAGTATCCTCATGGAAAAACCCATACATGTACTGGGTAAGAGCATCGGCAGCCTGAAACTCCTCATGAAATTGGCACCAATGCCTCTCTCCCAAATATGTCTCCCAAGACTCAGCCCTGACAAATGAGACTCTAGACAAAGATAGCAAGACAAGATACCTCATAGTCTCATAATACTCAGAACCAGTGAAAGGTCTCCACGTCACGTCATCTAGTATCAACAACTCCAAGTTTGCCCGAATAGTGATAAAATCTGTGATCTCGAAATGCTGGTTAGCCTGACGACGCGCCCACCTTAAGGCCCGTGCAGAAGAGTCAACCATACATACCTAAGGATGATGAACAAACAGATACTCATAAGTCCACCAAATCAAGAAAGGCTAAAAGTCAGTCATACGTCTCTAGTGGGTCGAAGTCCTCCGTCGCATACCCTTAAGGAAGCATGCGAAGGTGAAAGATCCATAGTGTACACACGTCAAAGCATCTAGATCAACCACTAAGCCAACCAATGAAAGAGGGATAGTGGACCTATTGTTGTTGTAAAAACAGCTAAATACTATAAATAAGACTAACTGGCGCCTCATAATGGCCCAAAGTGTTGGTGGGGGCTTAGTACTAAAATTCATAATATGCTAGCAAAGAAATGCAGTAGGGAATGACGACCTTGTAAAAGGTGGTATATCCGGCAAATGGCAAACCTCAGTCACATCAACTGGCCTCAGCTCAATCTGACGACTCGTAAAAGATAGCTTGGTAATGATCGTCAATCTAATGGGGTCGGCCCAAGCTCAAAGCCAACAAAATGGAATGTCCCAGTCTCACGAACCATATCTCAACGAAAGCACGAACCAGTCGACCATCCAATCGATCCGTTTGAAGCCTCATTAAAGAGCTAAAGCTTGTGTCAACTAAGAAGGTCTGGTAAGATGCAACAGTTGACCTCATTGCCCTAAGAGCCTTATGAAATGCCCCTCTGAAGGTAGAATGTCTACATGAAACCATCTGTCAGCGAGCATAAGCACTAGGATGGTAGGCCAAATCACCTAAAGGCAGAATATCGGCTATCACCAGATCGTCCAGAGCAGGCTTAGTGCATCTAATCTTGACACTTGTCTTCCCATAGTTGTAAGAGCATCCTCCAGCCCCGGTGCCTCATTGCTGTCATCACTACAACTCTCCTCAATGTCAGGCTCAAAAGGTGGCTCGCTAGCCGTCCAGCTACTACTAGTGGCTGCCCGGCTAGCTGTCTGCTGATTGCTCCCAGAACGAGAGCTACTCCTACTAACCTCTCCGGCATCTGAATCCTACCAAATGCCCTTGTCGAGTTGGCATCTCCTCTCGGACCTGCCCTCACCTGCATTGGCTCTCTTGGAAAATGAAAAGGAAGAGAAGAAACATCTATTAGTCAACAACATGAACAATGGCAAAGGAAAAGATAAGAAAAGAATGCAAAAATAGAGGGACAGGAGCAAGAAATGTCTCAAGTTTCCCAAATAGTTCCGCAACCTCCCCGATTTTATAGACTTTTCATCCTCAAAAAAGTTGTTTTCAAAATTACCAGGTTTTCTAAACTTTTATCCTCAAAAAAGTTATTTTCAAAATCCCCGGTTTCATAAACTTTTCATCCTCAAAAAAGTTGTTTTCAAAATCCCTGGTTTTATAAACTTTTCATCCTCAAAAAAATCTTTTTCAAAATCCTTAGTTTTATAAACCTTTCATCCTCAAAAAAAGTTATTTTCAAAATTATCTGGTTTTCTAAACTTTTTACTCTCAAAAAGTTGGTTTCAAAATCATTCTTAGTTTTCTAACTTTTTCCTCAAAAGGTTTAAATCAATTTCAAACTCGGTTTTCTAACTTTTTCCTTTAAAAGTTTAAATCAATTTTAACCTCAGCTTCTCGAAACTTTTCCCTCAAAAAGTCCACCAATCCAAGCCCAAAGCCTGTGTTTTCGAAAAGCTTTCCCCTCCAAAAAAGCATGGTTTCTTAAGCTTTTCCTTAAAAGTTCGGGTCCTATGGTTTTGTAGTGCTTTCCCTCAAAAGCCCCAGGTCCTATGGTTTCTTAGGGCTTTCCCTCAAAAGTCCCGGTTCAATTAGTTTTTAAGGCTTTCCTTTTGAAAGCCTATCCCTCTCCTTGTTTTAAAGAGCCCCTTTTAAAGTTTCCTTAAACCTTTTATTCACAAAAATTTCAAGTGCCAAATTTTTTGAAAAATCCAGTAAAGTCCCGTTTATAAAAAGAACTCTATAATGCCACACATCTGTAAACTCACAATGCCACCAAACAAGTAGTACTTGGATACCTACCCTACATGGGGCATAAATGGGCAAACACCCATTTTTCTTATTTCTGAGGCTATTTTCACACTTCTTTTCAAACACTTTCGAAAAAAAAAGTTTATAAATTTTCCAAAAACATACACAAAAGTTTTCAAAAATATTTCTAGAATTTTCTAGCAATAATCTAACACCCCGGGATTTATTCCTCAATTTTTCTTGACTTTCCACATTTTTCAACCTTTTCCTAATTTTTAAAAAAGCAAAAAATACAATTGTTTTCAAAAAATTATGAAACTTTATATGGTTATTCAAAACATTTTTCAAAGACATCTTAAGCAAAAACATGGCAATCTATACAAACTCACTCAATTGATCACCAAAACACAAAAATGACTCCATAGATGCGTTCAAAGCATTCAAGAACCTCAATTACAACTATACACATGCTTCAAATGGAAATCTATGCATTGAAATCAACCAAAAACAAGAAAAATCACTTTTTGGGATTCTCTGGCGATTTCTTCTTCTCCGGTGACTTTTCGGCGATGATGTCACTTCTTGGTGACTCCCCGGCATTCCATAAACACCTCCCAGTGATACCTAAACAAAATCCCCCGAAGAGTTTTGGAGAAAGATCTCAAAAGTGGCACAAAACCAAGCAAAAACCCTCAAACCCGTAGCTGCTGTTTTAAGAAATCCCGCAGGCCATGTGCCACTTGTAGTGGTGCACAAAGAAACCAAAGCCTGGTGCCACTATAGGTGGCACACAACCAAGCTGGGGCCCACCGCGGCCTTTTGTCCACCAAAATCAATTTTTAAATGGCCTTTTGACCCCATTTTTAAGCTTCAACCTCCAATTTTCAAAATTTCAAACCTCTGATCCCTCTGACAACCTCGCAACCTTTATTGTTTTCTGCTTTTAACAAGTAAAGACAGAAAAAGAGGTGCATCTGTTAGCACCCCATTTTGGCCACTCGGCGATCTCCGGCCCGACCAAAAGCACGTACAAACTAACACAAGCATACTGAAGCCTAAACCGGCTTTCCAAAACTAATCCAATCTATCAACTGCTTCACGGGCCCACTAGGACCAATAGAGGCAAAATGACTAGAATGCCCCTCATACATTAGTCAATCTAATCTAGACTGGCACGTCTTCCATAAGACGATAAGTTCATTCAAATTTAAAGTCAAATCCAATTGTCCCATTATTTGAGAAAGTTGGTGCTTTATTAATGATAAGACCATTCAACCAAGTACGACACGATCACCGAATAAGTTTATTCCCTAGATCGATAAAGCCCTTTTTACACTCATCTCCAAAAAGTACCTAAGTCCTCGAGATGAAAGAGCGGTTCACTTTTGGCCCCTACTAGCCCGCCAATGTAGAATGTCTACTAATCCAGCATGCTTTTTGAGAAAGCACAAACCTCTCAAGAATAGAAGACCATCCAAGTCTGGCATGTTCTTTGAGAAAGCACAAACCCCTTAAGAACGAAAGACCATCCCAGTTTGGCATGAGCTTCAAGAAAGTTTATCCCTCAAGGTGGTAAGACCCTTTCAAACATATCCATCGAGCAAGTACCAATTCCTTAGATAGAAGTCCAGACCAAATCCAAACCAGTCAACACCAACGCCTGCTAGTCTGTCCTGGTAAAAAATGACCATTTTGCTCCCAGTGTGCCTGACACGTTCTTTGAGAAAGTACCAAGTCCTCAGAATAGTAAGACCACCTTCCTAGGTCGTCCCTAGATGGTTCGGCATGTCTAGTTCCATCCAGTCAATTTCGATCCTTTCTTCGAGGTTCCCTAGTCAAAATAACCATTTCACCCCTAAACATCCAAACGCCTTAGGAAACCACACCAACTCTGGATATAAAATCGGCAACACCCCAAGCAACTCTAGTTAACCCAGTTAACCCTGGTCAACCCCAATCAACTCTGGTTAATCTAGTCAACTCTGGTCAACCTAGCTAACCTTGGTCAACTCTAGTCAACCCTGGTTAACCCTAATCAACCCTGGTCAACTCTGGCCAACCCTGTGAACCTCGGTCAATCTTGGTCAACCCTGGAGCTCTCGGGATGAGGTGACCGCCATCCGGTCACTCTCTTCTGTTGGGAATTTATACTAAAAGACATGCTTTGTGTAGTGACTTTAGTATTTATTAATAAATTAGTTATTCCATTTTAATGAGAATCTGTGTGAGAAATGTTTGCATTGCGTTATTTATTTAATGATTATGCATGCGTGTCTCTTATTCTATATAGTAGATGATTTGGTGTGTAGAGTATGACTTACACACGGAAGATCAGATCATCGGTTCTTATGGAATATAAGTTAATCATTCACGGTCTTAGATGGAAATGGACACACCATCAGTAGGACTGTAGTACAAGGTTTTAATAGGTCTATCTTAACTATGGGGAATGGTATAGTTCCAACTCCTTGCACTAGTACACTTTGTGTGTATTGAACAGGACCGTGTTGGGGTAATTGTTTTTATACTGACTATATAAAACAATTAATACCTCATAATTATTATGAGTGCTTATGCTCTTAATCCTAATATAATAAATAGACACGTACATGTAGTATTTATTGTTTTGATTCACAGAAGAGTGAGATTCTTTAAGGGTCAATAAACTCAGTGAGTTAGACAATAACATTACGTGTATGGTGAATATTTATTATTGATGGAATCCACGTCCCCATATAGAGATTGATGATACCCCCTTGAGGAAGCTTATAAGTTTTGCTTATGTCAAGCCCTGCAGGTGGATTATGAATCCGACATATCAAATAAGTTAAGTGGAAGGTCTCAAGGAATTAAATAAGTCTATTAAATTTAATTGTCAGTAATTTAATTTAATAGACGGGTATCTGTAATCTTAACGTGGGGAGATAAATAAACATTTAATAATATGGAGCTTGAAATATAATTTCTAGTATAACAGGGAGTGCAATTATAATTTGTTAGTGGTATAAATTATAATTTGCGTAAATAAGGATTAATCCTGGTTGGATTAAGAGTCCTTATTTGCGTAGGAAACCCTAGTTATACTAATCCTATGGTCCCTGTTGTAGCCTCTATATATATACGAAGCTCTAAGAGTTGCTAGGGTTACACACTCTACACATAATTGAGAGATACACGATTTTGTGAGGAAGAGAAACCCTAGCACCAGTGAGCCCACTCTCTATAGAGCAAGGCGTGTACGAGGAATACAGCAGAAGTCTAAAGGTTGAGTTCGAGCTTGTTGATTCGTGCTTGGTGCTGATTCTTGTTTTTGGGATTAAACCAGAGAGATCTCGAAGGTACGATTCTAATCACGTAGATTAGGCTATGCTAATCAGATCAAAATTTTTGGTAGTATGTGTCGCGCCCAGATTTTTCGCACTCGAGGAATACTCACACAAGCGGAAAAAATGTTGTACTCTCTCGTTAGAACTCACCCTCCTAAAAGAATGAGTGCAACTAGGTTTGAATTGAAAACAGGTTTGAACAAAGGGCTTTTGAAAAAGATTCGGAGTCACCACCTAACTTGATTAAGGTGAGTTAGGTCACCTAAAAACTAAGCATAGTCCAAAAACTACACTTAGGGTTTTTGGAAAACGATTTGAAAATATCTCCTCAAAAGAAGGTTTTTAAGGAAAACAGGTTGTTTGGCAACCGTTGGAAAACATTTAGCCCTTTTTTTGAAAAATAACTCCTTTTGGTCTTTGAAATCAGTGATCCTAGGTTCGGAGGTTGGTTACGTGTAGGGAAGATGCACTAAGCTATCACCCTACCCCGCCCTTTCGGTACCTACATGTCAATCTACCCTAGATTTACCTATGAGAGTCTTCGACTAACTATAGTTCAACCCTATTCACTTTAGAAAAACAATGTTTGAAAACTAATATGATGCATGATATGCAAGTGCAAAATAAGAGAGAATTAAAAAATAGATTTGGAGATAAATTTGAAAAGAATTTGATTTGAAGAGATGGAATTTGAAATTGGAAAGTTTGAAAACTTGGAAATAGGGATTTGAAAATAGAAAGATTTTGAAATTGGAACTTTAAAAATAGATTGGAATTTGAAACTTGAAAATAGGAGACCACACCCACGAGGGTGGAATTGAAAGTTTGAAAAAGTATTGTGACCGCACCTATGAAGGTTGCCTACGTATCCCTTTGGGGGAATCAGGTCAGTCGTAGTTCGGACCGGAGTCCGATTGAAAAGAGAAGGGTTGATTTGAAAGAAAGAGATTGAATTGGAAAAAAAGAAATTGAATTGAAAATTGGATTTGATTTGAGATTAGAAGAGGAGATTGGAAATTGAAATTGAAAAGATTGGACTTTGATTTGAAGAGATTGATTTTGGAAAGACTTGGTTTTGAAAAGATGGAGGTTTAGGAAACCTAGACTTAGGAAAGATAGGAGACCTAGGGAAGACTTGAGATTAAGAAAGATTGGATTTTAGAAAATATTCGAATTAGGAAAGGTCCGTTTTGGGAAGGTTTTGTTTTCGGAAAGTTTTGAAATTAGGAAAGTTTTAGGTTTAGGAAAGTTTTCAAAAAAGGAAAGGTTTTCAGATTAGGAAAGTTCCCAAATTAAGAAAGTTTTGAAAATCGGAAAGTTTTTTATTTTAGAAATGTTTTGAAAAAGTGAAGTTTTGAATTTGGAAAGCTTTGAAAACAAGGAAGTTTCGAAAATAAGAAAAGTTTCGTTTTGGGAAAGGTTTAAAAAAGGAAAGTTTTCAATTTAGGAAATATTTGAAAAAAAGGAAATTTCAACTTTAAGAAAGTCTTGAATTTAGAAAGTTTTGAATTTAGAAAAGTTCTAGATTTGAAAAGATTTTGAAGTTTTGGAAAGTTTAGAATTTAGAAAGTTTTTAGGTTTAGAAAGATTTAACTTAAGAAGGTTTCAAATATAGAAAGTTTTGAATTTAGGAAGCTTAGAATTTTAGAAAGATTTGAAATTTAGAAAGTTTAGGATTTAGAAAGTTTTAGAGTTTTAGAAAATCTTGAAATTAGGAAAAGCTTGAGTTTAGGAAAGGTTTGAAAACTTAGATTTGAAAAAGATTTTGGAAAAGGGTAGAATTAGGAAATGGTTGAACTAAGAAAGATTTGAAAGTTGAGTTTTAAAGTTTAGGAAAGATTTATATGTTCAAGTTTTAGAAACTTATGGTTTAAGAAAGTGGAAGTTTAGGAAGGATTCGAATTAGGAAAGAGTTGGATTTTGAAACTTAAGGAAAGATTTAAAGTTTGGGTTTAGGAAACTTATGGTTTAGGAAGGAATTGAATTAAGAAAGGTTTGGGATTAGGAGGGATTGGATTTGGTTTCTAAAAGAGAAAGGTTTGATTTTGTTTCCAAAAACGGAGGATAGGATCTAGTTTCCTAAACGGGGAGATTTGATTTGGTTTCCTAAAGGGAAGATAGGATTTGACAAGGATTTGAAAAGGGAGATTCTAGAAACCCTAGTTTTGGAAGTGTGGAATTTCTACGTAGAAAAGAGGTTTTGGAAACATGTATAGTTTGGATATGAAAACAAGAGATTTTGGAAACCTAGGTTCGGGGCAAAGTTTGAAAATCATGTTTTTGGAAAGAAAATTTAGGGTTTCCTAATTGTGGGTTCTAGGGCTTGACTTGGGCTCTAAGGAAAGAGTTTTTGGAAAGTGCGTTTTTGGACACGAAAGTTTTCTAGAAGGGAATCCTAGGGAGAAGTTTCTAGAGAGAAAAGTTTTTGGAAAGTAAATTTGAAGAGGGATTTTTTGGAAAAAAGATTTTAAAGAGGAGTTTTGGAAAATGTGTTTCTAGAAACGTGTTTTTTGGAAGGAAAATCCTAAAGAGGAAATTTCTAGAAGGAAGATTTTGGAAAATAGAGTTTTTGGAAAGATTTTTAGGGAGCGTTTTTAGAAAGTGAATTTAGGGAGTGTTTTTTAGACGGTGAATTTTGAGAAAAAGATTTTGGAGAGAGAATTTTGAAAAATAGATTTTGGAAGGGAGTTTTTGAAAATAATTTTGGAGAGGAGAGTTTTAGGAAAGTATGTTGAAAAAGAGATTTTTAGGAAGAGATTTTTGAAAAGAGAGTTTTTAGAAGGATTAAAAACGTCTCACTTTCCTAAAGCAATTCTAGCCATAAGAGGGCTAGAACCACTTTAAGAAAGTGGTTTTGAAAACAAAGGTTTGAAAATATAGACCAAAAGGCTAATTTTAATATAACACTTTTCTAAAGCAACCCTAGCCATGGAAAGGCTAGAATCGCCCTAGAATTGTGGTTTTGAAAACAAGTTTTTGAAAAAGAGATTTTGATGCAATTTTGAAAACAAGTTTGAAAACGATTTTTGAAAACAACTTTTTGAAAACGAATTTTGGAAGATGCAAGACTATGATATGCACAATGCAATTTGGGGGTCGTGAACATACAAGGTTAAGGCTTCACCACATAATCAAGGGGGCCGGACCCACGTGGTCTTTGGTTAGACTAGAAGAAAGCCCCCGACACGGTGACTCTCCCATAGCCCAATCCTACACATGGACCGGGAATCCTCTTGTTTCAAGCATGCAAAGAAAGGGGGGGGGAAGAGATGGGAGATTAAAATAGAGAAAACCCAAGTGGGTTGGAGAGAGAAGAGAGAGGGGGGAAGTGCGGAAATTTAAATAGAAAGCCTACCTTGTTTCTTGTTTATTTTGCGCGTCGTGCAGTCTTCGGTCTTCAGTCTTTGGCCTTGATCTTCACCCTTAGTCTTCAAGGATTGTCTTCAAGCTTTGAATGGCTGCTCTTCAAGTCTTGAGAAAGTGGTTGAAGGCTAGTGTATGAGTGTATAGGGGTGTGTATGAGTGTATAGGAGGCTAGGGTTTGTGTATAGTGGCTAGTGTTTGGAAAACCTAGGGAGGCTAGGGTTTTTAGAGGTGCTCGAGCTCTGTGTACCGAATTGTGTGATTTCTAGGTTAAGTTTGCAGACCTTTTTCACGTTGATCGAGGCTCTATATTTATAGAAGTTGGACAAGCCTGGCGCCTATTAGAGTGGCGCCAAGGCAAAATTTATACTGGCGCCACTAGGAGTGGCGCCACTGCTAGTGGCGCCAGCCATTTAGGAAACAATTAAGGTCGGCAAGCAACGTATCTTTGACTAGATTTGGGCGCCTGTACTAGTGACTACCATGTAAACTTTAGCCTAGCTTCACTAGGAGTGACTCCGGAAAGTCCGGGAATGATTTGAAGGAGCCGGGAGTGACCCAGAAGACCGGAAAGGAGCAGGAACACTTAAAATAGTGTCCTGGAGGTATTTGACTTGAAAAGTGAGGATTGGATGTGTCGGAAAGGTTGACCGAGCCTTTAGGGGCAAAACGGTCAATCGGACCGGAAAACTGCCGGGACAGACTCAAACTGTCCCGGAAGAAGACTTGGGATCTGGAAACATTATTTAGAATGTTCCCAGAGGTTGCCGGTTTGATTCCCAGGGCCGGCGTGGTCGGAAATGGAGACCGGCCCACCAGGGGTAAAACGGTCATTTTGTACCGGGTTTGCCGGAACTGACTCGGAATGGTCCAGAAAGGTAAAGGAAGGTCGAGAACACTATAAAAAGTATTCTTGGGACATTACCGGTTTGATACCCAGAGCCGGTGTGGTCGAAGAAGGAGACCGACCCTCTAGGGGCAAAATGGTCATTTTGTACCGGGTTGGCCGGAACTGACTCGGAACGGTCTGGAAAGGTAAAGGAAGGTCAAGAATACTATAAAAAGTATTCTCGGGACATTACCGGTTTGATATCCAGAGCCGGTGTGGTTGAAGAAGGAGACCGGCCCTCCAGGGGCAAAATGGTCATTTTGTACCGGGTTGACCGGAACTGACTCGGAATGGTCTGGAAAGGTAAAGGAAGGTCGAGAATACTATAAAAAGTATTCTCGGGACATTACCGATTTGATATCCAGAGCCGGTGTGGTTGAAGAAGGAGACCGGCCTTCTAGGGGCAAAACGGTCATTTTGCACCGGGTTGGCTGGAACTGACTCAGAATGGTCCGGAAAGGTAAAGGAAGCTCAAGAACACTATAAAAAGTATTCTTGGAACATTACCGGTTTGATACCCAGAGCCGGTGTGGTTTCTAGGGCGTTCGGATGCCTAGGGGCAAAATGGTCATCTTGACCGGAAAAGGTCCAAAGGGTAATTTGGTCATTTTTCACCGAAGTGAGCTAACAAACATGGGTATTGACCTAGGTTTTGAGTGTTTCCGCCACTCGGACGGGGTTGAGTATTTCCGCTACTCGGACGGGGTTAACGATTTGAGAGTATTTCCGCTACTCTAACGGTTCTGTGAGTATTTCCGCTACTCTAACGGTTCTGTTGAGTATTTCTGCTACTCTAACGGTTCTGTGAGTATTTCTGCTACTCTAACGGTTCTGTGAGTATTTCCGCTACTCTAACGGTTCTGCGAGTATTTCCGCTAGTCGGACGGCTCTGTGAGTATTTTCGCTACTCTAACGGGTCTATGAGTGTTTCCGCTACTCTAACGGTTTTGTGAGTATTTCCGCTACTCTAACGGTTTTGTAAGTAGTTTTGCTACTCGGACCGTCTCGAGGAATAAACTGTCTTGAGAGAGGGATTGGAAAGGGGTCTTACTGACTCCGAAGAGACGTGTTGTGTTTCTGCCACTCTGACGGTTTTGTGAGTAGTTTTGCTACTCAGACCGTCTCGAGGAATAAACTATCTCGAGAGAGGGATTGGAATTGGAATAAGAAAGGATAATGCCCCTAAGGGCATTTTGGTCATTTTGCTTCTATTTGGGCTTGACAGGCTCGCGAAGCGATGGAAAGACGAAATTTGGACCTAGAGAATTGGTTTCGATTGGAATATGCCCAAAATGACTTGAAAACAAGTCTGGACGGAGTGTAGACTGCCGAGCGGTCAAAAATGGGGTGCTTACAGTATGCGTATACACTATAGCCAGGTCGTGGGAAATTCCGCAGTCCCCAACATCTTCAACCACACTGGCTTTGGGAATCAAACCGGCAACCTCCATGGCACTTTCCAAAGTATTCCCTTCCATTTCTGGCTAGACCTTGCCGTCCAACACTTTTCTTTTCAAACCAAAACCTTCATGCTCCACTTTGAGTGAAGAATGACCAATTTTTAGTCTTAAGCTACTTCTAGATGCACACACCAACACCCAAGCTGTGTAAAAGCGGTTACAAATTGACTAGCATCAGACAAGCCCTGTATCCAAGTTTTTTTTCAATCCTCATTAATGCCTTTACGCCATTCTTAGCGGTGCATGGCCAAAGTTAAGGCATGCGCCACTAGGAGTGGCGCACAACTCCTTTGATTTTGCACTATAAATACAAACCTCCCCCTCACTATTTTGGGTTGAAAAATCTCTCTTGAAACTCTCTTTCTATGTGCTAAAATAGCTCTTGGAACCCTCTCTCTTTCTCTCTTGAAGTCTCGGCAGCCGAGCCTTAGTCCGAAGCTCCGAAGCCCTAGCTCCCGAACTCCATTGAAGGCCATCCTCCACTGCCCGGAAGCTCCTGAAGTCTTCCCAAGTCCAAGGCCCGAGCCTCCATCAAAGAAAAAAAGAAAAGAGACAAGGTAAATCCTCCGTTTACCGTGCTCCCCTGCTCTCTCTTCTCCCTCCAAAACCACTTGGGTTCTTGTCTTTTTTAACCCCCCATCTCTAAACCCCCCCTTCTTGCATGCTTGGAACAAGAGGTTGCTAAGTCCATGTCAAGAGTGGACGAGAGGGGACTACTAATTGGGACTCCCTTCTTGGTTTTCACTCGCCTGACAGCATGGTCTTAGGGCCTTCTTGCAATATGGTGATACCTAGCCTTGTATGATTCGTGTTGTTATTATCGTTGGCATACATTTGCATTTTTGCTATCTCTTTATCCCTAAAAACGAATTCAAAGTTGTTTTCTACAAACCACAATTCTAGCTTGACCCTAATCCTTTCATGGTTAGGGTTTTCCTAGAAAAGTATGATATTTGAAATGGCTTCTAATAGTCTATATAGTTTTCTTTTCAAAAAACACAATCTCGAAACGATCCTAGTTATTTCATGACTAAGGTTGTCTCAAGAAATGTGTGACATTCAAAACGACCCGAAAAGTTCTACATTTTTGGTCTTGTGCCTTTATTGTTTTTCAAAGTCATGAGCCTAAAGTGATTCTGGCCTTATAATGGCTAGAATGGCTTTAGGCAAGGTCCGATATTCATTTGGATGTCTAAAATCCAATTTAGGGTTTTGGGCCCTAAAACATATTTTCAAAAGACCCAGTTTTTGAACCAATTACAAAACTCGCATTTGTTAAACCCTAGAAGTTCAATCCTAGGAAAATCTTGTTTTTGCCAACTTAGAAACCTTCCATTTTTAAACCAAGATCATACCTTTTTCAAAACTCCCAAAATTCTCAATTTTCAAATCGATCAAACCTTTCCTTTTTAAAGTCGATCAAATCAAAACCTTCCATTTCAAATCCCTCAAGCCACTCCTTTTTCAAACCTCCCAAATTTAAACCCTAAATCAACTCCTTCCATTTTGGAAAGAATCCAGAATTATCTTTTTCAAGCAAATCAAATCTTTTTCAAAATGGAAACAAAACATTTTCAAATGTTTTCAAACTCTTTCAAATCTTCCAAATCTTTTCAAATCTTTTTGAAAGGAAACAAATCAAATCTTTTTCAAAAAAAGGAAACAAATCTTCTCCAAAAAGGAAATAAAATATTTTCAAATCAAATCTTTTTAAATCTAATCTTTTCAAATCAAATCTCAATCTTTCCAAATCAATCTTTCTGAAAAGGAAATATTTCAAAATCAAATCTAATCTTCCTACAAAGGAAACATTTCTAAATTTAATCTTTCCAAATCAAGAAAATATTTTCAAATCCATTCTTTCTGAAAAAGAAACATTTGAAAAATCAAATCTTCCTTAAAAGGAAACATTTCCAAATCCAATATCCCTAAAAAGAAAATATTTTCAAATTCAGTATTCCTGAAAAGGAAACATTTCAAAAATCAAATATTCCTGAAAAGGAAACATTTTTTAAAATCCAATATTCCTAAAAAAGAAATCTTTTAACGTCAAACTTTCCTAAAAAGGAAACAGTTTCACACTCAAACTTTCCAAAAAAGGAAGCTTTCTAAAAGTAGAAACATTCTAAAAATAGAAACCCATTTCAAAATTTCAATTCTTTCGGACTCTTGTCCGAACTACGACTGACCTGATCCTTTTTAAGGAGGTATGTAGGCAACCCTTCAGGGGTTGTGGTCACAACCCTTTTCAAATTTCCAATTCCACAACCCTTTTCAAATTCCCAAATCCATAATTGTTTTTCAAACTCAATTACATCTTTCAAACTCTTTTTTAAACTTTGTTTTCAAATATTTTCTAAGTTGATAACATTAAACACAAGTAATTGGTGAGTCATAATTAGGTGAGTAAAAGGTGAATAGACATATAGGTACTTCAAGGGCGGGGTAGGGTGATAGTCTTAGGACACCTTCCCTACACATAACCAACCCCCAGAACTAAGAATTTCTATTTCAAAGACCAAAACCAGTGTCAATTTTCAAAAGGGCTTTTCAGTATTTTTGGGGTTGTCAAACAACCCTACCTTCTTAAACTCTCTCATGAGAGCGTTTTTCAAAAAATATTTTCCAAAACTTAAGTTTAACCTTCGGGTTTTACTTAGTATACATGACCTAGTACATCTTTAAATATATTAGGTGGTGACTCCAAAAACCTTTTCAAAAAACCCTAATCAATTCTATTTCAAAATTTTGAAGCCGTCGTATTCGTCCTTCTAGGAGGATGAGTTCTAACGAGAGAGTACTGTGCTTTTTCCCGAGCCAAGAGGGCTTGGTTCGGTCCAAAAACTGAGGTGCGACACCTGGCCTATTGGTACTTACATGTCTTTCTACCCTAGGTTCACTCATTTAGAATCTTCAATTATCCAATGTCTAATTACATCCACTTTGATGCATAATATGCAAATGTATTAAAAAAAATTAATTTTGAAAATAATTTTAAAGAGAAGATTTGAAGTTTGAAAAAAGTTATAAGAAATGAAAATTTGAAAAAGGTTGTGGAATCGAAAATTTAAAAAAGGTTGTGGAACTAGAAAATTGAAAAAGGTTATTACCACACCTATGAGGGTTGCCTACATATCCCTTTGTTGGAATCAGGTCATGTAACGACCCGAATTTTCTTATACCGGACCGTTAAATAAGATGAATGGCAAAAATAAACTCCAATTAAAAATCGTGTATCTAAGAACTCAAAACTTAATTTATCTTCCAAAAGATATCTCCAAAGTAATACAACTTCAACAACTCCAAACTATCATCCTCAAATGAAAACTAACTCATTACAATGTGTCTCTAAAGATCCTACTACAATTACCTGAATAATTCGATCAATTTATGATCTCTGAGAAGATAAATCCTAAAATCTTGCTATGCACTCATTTCACTGCAACCTGAAATTAAAATTAAATCAGGAAGTATACAATAAGACAAACGTACAAAATGCTTAGCTTAGAACAATTAAAAGTGAATTCAATAGTCAGTCACATCAGTTCAAAAGATTAAATGATCGGATTAACAAGATGCTAATAAATCAGGACATAATATGTATATCAATTATTCTAATATTTCAATAATTAATCCAAGGTTCCAACACAGCCCAATACCTAGCCCTTCTCAGTAACATGCCAAACGCCACTCGTGCCACAATATTATAACCAATTCTAATAACTAGTACCCCATGGGATCAATATCCTATAATCAATACCTTGTAAGGTCACCATTCTATAACAATTTCTAATAACTAGCCAAGTGTGTTTGAACATATACTGATTAATTCCACAGCACATCAACCATAATAAAATTCAACAGTTCCAAAAATAGCATTATCAATGAGCTCAACAACGAACACAATAAACAAGGATGTGCCGGAATAAACTTAATAGAGTCAAAAAATCATATAACAATGGAATTTAGTGAGCATAAATATGCAAGAGGAATACAATTCAAGAAATAATAGCAATCTACTCTTTGCAAAGAGATTTGAAGAGTGGCGTATTGTATACAACTAGTTACCTCAAAAGTGTTCCACTTTTTTTTGCAAAGATCTCCACAGAATCCCATTTACTCTATTCATTCCACAACTTAAGAGTTAATAAAATTGAACGATTTATGAAAAGACTTCCTAGTGTGGCTCGAGTCTATAATTGAAAATAAATTTCATATTCCTAACCATGTCTAAAACTTATAAAACGCTTCAGAATGACTATTTAGTATGTTAACAATATAGTCTTAAAATAGTTTCTTGAAACACCAATGTCCACTAACTCCTTAAAACCACCCATTCTAACCCAAGCTTTATAAAATTGGTCATAACTTTATGATCTTCCAACAATAGATCCATAAACTTGTGGGATATAAAACTAGACACTTTAGAGAGTATTCTTATCAAATTTCGTATCAAATGAACTAATTTAACTATTTCTTTTGCATTGTACAAAATAGGCCAGTGCTGCTAGTATGATAATTCGATAGCAGTTGGTTCAATGTTGAGATATTCTTTACCCAAAATAATGACGATCAATGGGTCTCAAATTTGGTACACATTCTCATATATATTGTGAGCATATGTAGTAAAAATTTCATAAGGTTTTGAATACTCTAACTTGGTCAAATGTGGTGTGAAAAAAGAGGTCACAGTACAGGGCATCAGGATCCAGCAATAGCAGTCCAACTGCAAAACTTCACCTAAATTTGAATATCCAAGATTTTTGAGTGAGACCAAAAAAAAAAAAAATCACCATTATAAATCTAATTTCAAGTGTTCAAAAACTCATCTCCAAAGAACATTTTTAAATAGATTAATTTTTAACAAAATCATAGCCCTATAGCTGCCTCTGCTTTAGATTTTCTTTGCAAATTTTAAACAAACATATCTCCTTCATTTCTAAATCAAACCACATGAATTTTATGTTTAAAGTAAAGCTCTTTTTGAGCTGGATCTAGCCATGTGCTCAGAACTCAATTTTGTGGAGACTAAGTCTCCCGAAAAGGCTCTGAAAGTTTCTGGTACCTAGTAATTTCACACCAGATTTTACCCAACATTTAACTTAGTTTTCTTTCTCATTTTTCAGTATTTTCTTGCAAAATTTGTGCCTAAAATTAAGCATTTTTTAAGAGCTTTCCAACCATGGTCTTAGATGCATGATATAGATATGAAAAATAGAGAAATGATTAGATATACCTAAGTGTTGGACCTTGACTTGGCTTCTTTCTCTCTTACTCTAGAGTCTCCTTCCTTTCTCCCCATCTCTCTCTCTCTTAGCAACACCCTTTCATTGACTACCCCCTGTAGAACCTTCCCCCTTTACTCTTATTCACCCACCCTCTCTTTATATATATATATAAGCTTTCAACTCATATAAAGCGCCAAATGGCCTTGGCTTTTATAGGCCAAAGTTGCTTGGAGGAATGTTAAAGGTATTTGATTACCTATACTCACACCCACATGTACCCAATAGTGTATCCAATAGGATGGGGACTACCTATCTTGGTGTCTAAGCTTGGTGTGGATTTAATCCCCTACACACACATCCACAAGTGTTTAATGACTCATCCAATGGAAAAGACTAAAAAGTCTTGGTGCCCAAGTTTAGTGTAGATTTTAATCCTATACACCCATACCCACTTGTAGTAGAGTGATTCCCCTATTGAAAAGAAGTTGAAGACACATGTCACCCTACAATTTGTGCCCAAACAATTAAGGCTATGATTAATTTTCAACCAAACAAATAAATATATATATCTTTGAAAAATATAATCTGTATACAAATTTATTTAAATAATACTACCAGTAGAATTACCATGGGACTTAAATTTAAAAAGATATATTAATAATATGATATTTTTTGGTGAAAATTATAAATTATGTTTTGGGTATTAAAGGTCAATTGTAGTTCAGACTCGGAATCCGATTGAAAATAGACACTTTGAGGTCTTTGAAAAGTTTGTCTTGAAAATGTTTGATTTTAAACTTTGATTGGAGGATTTGAAATTGAACTCAGAGTTGAAATTAACTTTGATTTGAAAAGCTTGAATTCAACTTTGAAGTCATCTTGACTTGAATTGGAATTTGAAAATCATCTTAATTTAGACTTGAGACTTAAAAAAGAGTTGAGGCTTCCTAATTTAGTGTTAGGGTTGTACTAAAACTTAAGTATCCTAGGGCTTTGGTAACCTAAGGTTTGAAGCATGCAATTGAATTGGAAAGACTTGATTTGAACTTGAGAGATTTGATTTTAGAAAGTCTCAAATTACAAAAGTTTTAAATCAGGAAAGTTCTATTTTAGGAAAGTTTCATTTTAGGACAGGTTTGAATTAGAAAAATTCCAAATTAGGAAAGTTCTATTTTATGAAAGTTTCATTTTAGGAAAGTTAGGAAAGTTTTATTTTAGGAAGTTTTGATTTTGAAAAGAATTGAATTAAGAAAGATGTGATTTTGGAAAGTTGAGTTTGAAAAAGGATAGATTTTAAAATTAAAAAAGATTTAAAGTAGGAAAGATTTGAATATTTCAAATTAGGGAAGATTTAAAAGTTTGAAATTAAGAAAGATTTGATCTCTATTCCCTAAAGTTGAAGATTGAATTTTATTTTAAAAAATAGAATATTTGATTTGGCTTGAAATTAGAAGGCTTTAGTTTTGGAAAAATCTTGAATTTTAAAATCTATAATTTTGTGTAGGAAAAGGTTTTGGAAAGTCGTGATTTGATGCAAATAGAAAGTCATGATTTTAAGAGAGGAACTAGGTTTTCCTAATCATAGATTATAGGATTTGACTTAGACTTCAAGGAAGAGAGCTTTTGGAAAGTAGACACTTAAAAAAGCTTTTTAGGAAGTGGATTTGCAAACCAATTTTGGAGAGGTTTGAATATGGATTTTTGCAAGTCTCGTGAATATCTCACTTTTCTAAGACAATTCCAACCATGAAAAGATTAGAACATTCTAGGGTTATGATTTTCAAAACAATTAGGGTTTGAAAACAAGATTTGGACCTTGATAATCCCATTGAATGTAACACTTTCCTAAAACGATCCTAACAATGGAGTAGCTAGAATCACTGTGGAACTGTGATTTATTGAAAAACAATTTACGGTTTGAACCCAAACTTTGGACTTTGATGGTCACATTGAATATATCACTTTCCTAAAAAGACCCTAACCATGAAATGGCTAGAATCATATTAGGATTATGGTTTTGAAAACAAGTTTAAAAATGAGATTTTTTAATGCAAGTTTTGAAAGAGGACTTTGATGTAAGATTAAAAAAAAACTTTGAATGCAATATTGAATGCAATGCATGAACATGGCAACAATAGAATGCAAGAGGATCATGAATATACAAGGTTAGGTTTCACTACATAATCAAGGGGGTTGGGCCCACATCGTCCTAGGTTGAACTTGAAAAAAAGCCCCCAGTACTGTGACCCTCAACAAGTCTTCCTAGGCATGAACTGGGAAGTTCCTTATTTTAAGCATGCAATAAAGGGGGGATAGAATATGGAGATTAAAATAAAAGAAAACCCAAGTGGGTTAGAAGAGAAGAGAGAGAGAGGGGAATTGCATAAAGAAATCGAAAACCTACCTTATCTCATTTTACTTTGATTGCTTTGTTTGCTTCACCTTGAAAGCTTTGAATACACTGCCCTTGATCTTTAATGGATACTTGGAGGCTTGAATTTGAGTGTAGAGAGTGTATAAATGCTAGGGTTTGTGTTTATGGAATGTAGGGAGACTAGGGTTTGAAGGAGGCTTGAGAGAACTAGGGTTTCAAAGACTGTTTTTAGTGAGGTAGTGTTTTTGGATTGAGTTTTCAAATCCTTTTTATGTAAGAAGAGGTCTGTATTTACAGGTAATTGGAGTAGAATCTGGCACCTGTTGTAGTGGCGCTAGTTGATTTTTAAGCACAGCGCCACTCCTAGTGGCGCCATGCCATTTTTGGCTTAGCGTCACTACTAGTGGTGCCAGTCCCTTAGGGAAACTTTGGAGGCGGCAAGGAATAGATATTTTGTCCCTTGGGATATCAGGTAGAAGATTTGGGTGCCTGTCCAAGTGACTATCATGCAATTTTTAGCCTAGCTTCACTACGAGTGACTCCAAAAAGTCTGATAATGATTTGGAAGGTCAGGGATGGACCAGAACCTCCAAAAGTGTGTCCCGGAGGTAGCTGGTTCGATAACTAGAGCCGGTGTGCTTGAAAAGGGTAACCGGTCCTCTAGGGGCAAAATAGTCATTTGAAAAATAAAACACCAAAACTGGTTCAGAATCGATCAAGATAGGATTCAAAGGTTAGAAATACTATCAAGAGTGCTTTGAAGGATTTTCAGGTTGACACCCAGAGCAGTATGGTTGGAAGAGCAACCGGCCCGCCAAGGGCAAAATGGTCATTTCACACTAAGTTTGCGAGAATGGACTCAGAACTGTCTGAAAAGGTGTTAGAGGTTTGGCAATACTGTTAGAAGCATCCCTAGAAGGTAATTGGTTTTATACCCACAGTGGGTGTGGTTCTCGAAGGCAATCAGATGCTCAGCGACAAAATGATTATTTTGATCGGATGGTTTCTGAATTGATTCGAAACCAATTGGAAGGTACTTTAACATGCCGGATTATCTTTGAGACAATCTTATAAAGGTGGACTTACCATTTTGAGGAGTTAGGTACTTTCTTAAGAGGCATGCCGATAGAGCCCAATGGGCAGTTTAGTCATTTTTCACCGAAGTAGCCTAGCAGGTACTGGTATTAACCTAGGCTTTGAGTGTTTCCATTACTGTTACGGTGTGTGACGAGTTCGTTTCCAAAAGTATCCCATCCTTCAGTAAATGTGTCACGACCAAGTGGCGTGTTTAGTCCCGTGACATAGGGGGTTTGTTGGCAATTTCCAATGTCGACCTATTTGTGAGTGTTTCCACCACTTTGACAGTTGTGATGTTTATGAGTGTTTTCATCACTGTAACGGTGCGCATTTAGTCTAGAGACTGCCTGATCTTAGGAAGCTGCTAAATAGTTAGTCTTGAGACCTTAGGTACTTTCTTGATCAACGTGCCAGATAATGGGCATTCTACGTTAGTGGACTAGCAGGAGCTAAAAGTGAATCGCTCTACCGTCTGAGGGACTTCGGTTCCATCCTGGTCAACAGGTTTGAAATGACTTACCGTTAAGAGGATTTTTCTTGGTAAATGTGCCATGTAGGATGGATTTACCATTAGAGGGATCAACTTTCTTGAAAGATAGGCCGGATTGAGTTTGATTGACTTGGACTAGAATTGGAATTGGAATTGAGGTTGAAATAGGGACTTACCGTATTTAAGAAGACGTGCCAACTGGAATTGGACTGAATATTGCTTTAAGTGCATTTTGGTCATTTTGCTTCTATTGGGCCTAGCAAGCTCGTGAAGCGATTGATTGACTAGATTGAGTCTGGAAAGCTGGTCTGGGCTTGAATGTGTCTGTGTCGGTTTGAATGTGTGTCTAGTTGGGCCGGAGTTTGTCGAGTGGGCAAAAATGGGGTGCTTACAAAACTTTGATTGGAAGATTCAAAATTAAACATTGAGTTAAAATTGACTTTGATTTGAAATCAAACTTGGAGTTGACTTTGTAATAAACTTGGATTTGAAATTGAACCTTGAAATGGTACTCAAATTTGTCTTGGAATGTTTAAATTGAACTTCAAAATCATTTTGACTTGAATTGGGATTTGGAAACTATCTTGATGTAGACTTGAGACTAACAAAAGAGTTGAAATTCCCTAACTTAGGGTTAGGGTTAGGGTTAAACTAGGGCTTAGGTATCGTAGGACTTAGGTAACCTAAACTTGAAACATGCATTTGAAAAGTTTAAGTTTAGAAAGCTTCACTTTAGAAAGGTTCAAATTAGGAACGTTCTATTTTAGGAAAGTTTTATTTTAGAAAGATTGGAAAAGATTTGATTTAAAAATTTTGTAATGTTAGAATTTGGGGAGTTTGAACTTAGGAAAGCTTTGAATTAGAAAAGTTCTAGTTTAGGAAAGTTCCCATTTTAAGAAAGATTTGGTGGAAGAAAAATTAAATTTGGAAAGTTAAGTTTGAAAAGGTTTGACCTAGGTTTAAGGTAACTTGGGGATTTAAGCAATCCTAAGACCTATAATTTATGCAATGCACTTGAATTTGACAGATTGGATTTCAATTAAAAAAGAAAAGTTTTATTTTTGGAAATCTATCATTTTGTATGAGTTTTGAATTAAGAAATCTATATTTTTATGTGAAACTCTACTTTGGAAAGTTATGGTTTCCTAGACATGGACTTTAGGATTTTGACTTGGTTTCCAAGATAAAGAGTTTTTCGAAAGTAAATATTTGAAAAGAACTTTTAGAAAGTGGATTTGCAAAACTATATTAGGAAGGTTTGAGTATAGAATTTTTTAAGTCTCTTAAATATCTCACTTTCCCAAAATGATTCTATTCATAAGAAGACTATAACCATTCTAGGGTTGTGATTTTGAAAATAACTAGGGTTTTAAGCCTCAATATAAACCTGAATGGTTTCATTGAATGTAATACTTTCCTAAAACAACCATCACCATAACATGGTTAGAATCATCTAATGGTTGTGATTTTAAAAAACAAAATGAAAATGATTTTTTCAAATGCATGCTTTAAAGAAAGCTTTTGAACGCAATATTGAATGCAATGTATGAACATAATAACCACAATGCAATAGAGACGTGAACATACAATGTCACGACCCGACTTCGCCCTCACAAGGCCATGACAGTGAAGGGTTTAAGGTTGGGTTTATGGGTTGACGATGGGGCTTATAATTCTTAACACAACAACATGAATATGAACATGGCATAGATAGTCCAGAAATATTACATCAAGGTCGTAAAACCAGCACAAGTCTCATAACATTACAGTCCAGGAAAAACTAATTCAAGAGTTTAAAAGAAATAAGGTAACAAGGGACTTAATCTCGCATGCTCATTCCCTTGGAAATCAGTTCGGTGCCTCTATTCTTGAAATGTCCCATAAGATAGAAACGAGCGGCAAAGCTCAGTAGGAGATCTAAGATTTCTATAAGGTGCAGGACAAAAGATAATGCAGTAAAAGAATGTCATGGCATGCATATGACCCTTGTAATTTCTTTTTCTTTCCATTAATATCTGGATCCTTGTAGGTATGTCCTGTCAGGGCCAATTCAAGCCAATGGGATCCACCCAGGATTCATCCTCCATCATCAAGTCCAGTAGGGCCCATCCATGATCATCGAGTCCAATATCAAGCCAGTAATACTGACCCATGATAGCCCCAAGTATCAAGCCAGTCTGGTACACCCATGATATACATCTTAGGGCCTTTTCTTTCTGGTTATACCACTCTTATGCCTCCTCAATGATGTAGTCATACAACAAGAATGCTATGTTTTAAAGTAAAGGAGTAAAAGACATTTAGGACAGAAATATAATTGGACAGTAAACCTAAAGCATGTTAATATACACATTATTAAATAGAGAAAAGACGTAAGCATGAATCTTAAGCAAATGCATAGATTCCTACCCTTAGGGTTTGTTTGGATCAAGATTATTCTTAACTCGGTATTTTTGTAAAAGAAAAGAATATACTGCCTTAGTCGTTTAGTCATCTCATTACAACATGGTTAGGTGGGGAGAGGTAAGTTAAATCAGTGAGTACTTAAGTGCAATGAGGTGGAAGGTTCGGGCTCCCCTTTTGGGGTGATAAACGTTGCCGAGCTAGGAACAAAATTGCTTGTGACTCAAGGTAGAGAGATTCTGAAAACTTTTATTTCGAGGGGCTATTAAGGCCACTCTCCCATTTTTGGGTTCCCTGAATATTTAAGGGTGTCCCAGTAACTTTCCAAAATTTTTCTACTCATAATTTATTTTCTATGAATTTTTATCCTTTTAATCGTAAATAAACCATGAAAATTCACAGAAATCTCAGATTGCCCTCGAGTTTTTAGGGTAGCCTCTTGGAGTAATTTAATGGCTTCCATAAAAATTTCAGGGTCAACGGACGTCACATGCACCTTCATGCGCAACCAGTCATGCGTGGGGGTGGAAGGCTTGCCCTTCTTCTTCCTCCCGCGAGACTGGCCGTGTTTCCAGTCCATTTTCTGGCAATTCCCAGCCTCTCCTGGCCATGCATGCATGACCCAAAGATTGGCAAGGACCTGGGTCACCCATCCATGGTCGGGGCTTGGCCAGAGATGGTTGGAGATGGCCGTGCATGGACAAAAACGCCGGCTGCATGGCAGAACCCTAGGGGTACCGACTTGCAACCGCATTTTTGGCTGGCTTCTGGCGATAATTAGGCCACAGTCCCTTCACGACATTTGTTCCTTGCCCAAAGACGGTTCATCCCCAAGTGGTCCAGTCGGCAAAGCTTGCCGGTGGCTAGAGATTCGGTTCTCCGAACATTTTCTGGCAGGTTTGGCTTTGTAGAGGATCTCGGTGCATGCACAGAGGTCGTGAACCTCTCTAGGAAACCTAGAAGGGGTCCCCATGAAGTCCCAAGCCCCTGTGATAGCCCTTATCTCTTGGTTTTTCCAGAGTGAGGTGGTTTGTGTTTTTCACATTTATTTTTTCCCTCTCAGCTCACGGTTCACACGGTGAGGTTGTAGGATGATTTGTGCTGGGTTTGGGAGGTGTATAGGGTGGTGAAGATGGGTTCCTCACCTGGCTTTCGAATGCCACAACCTCAGCTCGTTTCTTCCCCGCCTTTTCTTTCTTCCTACTCTCTCGGTTTCTCTCTCTCTCTCTCTCTCTCTCTCTCTTCAACTCTTCTTCTCAGCTTTCTCTCACACAACCCGAATGAGGGGAGGGATGTGTGTAATTTATAGGGGTTATGGATGGGAGTACAAGGGTGAACGAACCCTCTCTCTCTCTACAATTCTATTCTCTCCTCGTCTTTGTCTTTCTTATTCCCTCAGCGTCTCTCTTTCTCTCACTCACTCTCTCTCTAAAACTATGCACTCCCAACGTCCCTCTCTCTCTCTCTCACTTGTTCTGAGTCTTCATAGGTTGCTAAGGGCGGTTCAACATGGGTTAAATGGTTTTGTGATACGTGTGTGCGGGAGTGTTATTTAGGGTCTCAATCTTTAGCCGTAAGAGGGACAACTGTAATGGGCGTGTATCAATAGGGTCCTGTTACTGTGATAGGGTGTGAGTGTGTTTATAACCTATGCCATAGTTGTATCATAACACATACTAGAATGGAAACTGTATTACATAAGCATATATGGGTGGGATTTCAGCTAGGCAATGCATGCATGCATGCTTATATATACTCGTATATATGTGTTATACATGGCATTAAATAAGGTGCTAGCCATGCAAGTTGGTGCAGTGGGGGCAATCTCGTAAAATGTAAAGGAGTTCTTAGTTTAAAACGGCTAAGTTCAAGGCCCCAATTTTCCGTTGAATGCATGATCCAATATCATAAGTAGAAAGCTCTCAAAAAATTAATCAGTTTAGGCTCCAATTTCGTACAATTTCAACACTAGGTGAGCGAGAAAGCTCGAATCGAAGTTACGAGAGATTCGGGCTCGAATTTCCAGATGCAGCTGCTTGCGGGGGCTTTTCGGGGAATTGACACTCTCCAGAATGGAGTTCTGAGATTACCAAGGTGTCAAGCTCAAAAAGGCGATAATTTTAGACATCTAATTCATCCAAATCTGACGAAAAATGAGAGAGAAAGCTCCTCTTAAAGTTAGAGTGCCATTTTGGTGCGAATTGCCCGGTGACGAGCTTTGAACCTTTTTCGGGGAATCGAGTTTCGACATATGTATAGGGTTGGGCTCGAAAAGGCCTCGTTTTTTACTTGTGGCCCTATGGTCATGTCTCATTCTGTCCCGTTAGGGGTAATGCAGTCAAAGAAAATTCCGGGTATTACAGCCTTACCTCCTTTAGGAATTTTCGTCCTCGAAATTAGCCTGGAATAGGTGTGGGTACTTTAATCTCATATTTGCTTCTACTTCCCACGTTGCTTCCTCCTCCCCGTGATGCTACCATATTACCATGACCAAGGGAATCTCCTTGTTTCTTAATACTTACCTGGCAATCCACTATCTTACTGGGTCCCTTGTCATAGGAATGGTCAGGTTGTACTGTCACGGTTTCCCATTCAATTATGTGATTAGGGTTGGGGTGATATTGTCTTAACATCGACACATGGAATACATTATGTATTCGTTCTAATTCGGGAGGTAATTCCTGTCGGTACACCACTTGTCCAATTCTTTCTAAGATGCGGAAAGGTCCGATGTATCGGGGTGCCAGCTTCCCTTTCTTTCCAAAACACATCACCCTTTTGTGGGGCTTAACCTTTAAAAATACTTGGTCATCCACTTGGAATGCCAAGGGCCGTCTACACTGGTCTACATAGCTCTTTTGCCGGCTTTGGGCCATCTTAAGCCGTTCTTGTATGAGCTTAATCTTTTTCGTGGTTTCCTGAATGATCTCAGGTCCGAATAAAAATCCGTTGCCAGTCTCTAACCAACAATTAGGTGCTCGGCAGGGTCACCCATACAATACTTCGTAAGGGGCCATTTCTATACTTGCTTGCTAGTTATTGTTATAGGCGAACTCGGCTAAGGGCATATGGTCATTCCAAGTTCATTGAAAATCTAATACACAAGGGCGAAGCATATCCCTAGAATTTGGATAACTCGTTTGGATTGGCCATTCGTCTATGGGTGGTAATCGGTACTCATGCATACCTAGGTTCCTAACGCATTTTGTAGACTTTACCAGAATCGCGATGCAAACCTTGGATCGCGATCCGACACGATGGTCTTAGGCATTCCATGCAATCGTAATACTTCCTTCAGATACAGCCGACTCAGGGTACTAAGATTATCAGTAGACTTGATGGGTCAGAAGTGTGCGGTTTTTATCAGACGATCTATGATTATCTAAATAGTGTCACACCCTTGTCTGTTTCTCGGTAGTCCGGTAACAAAATCCATGGTGATATGTTCCCACTTCCATTCGGCTATAGGCAAGGGTTGTAGTAATCCACCTGGTCGTTGGTGTTCTGCCTTTACTTGTTGACAGGTGAGACAATGCGCTACAAACTTTGCAATGTCCTTCTTCATTCCTTTCCAATAATACTGTCTTTTAAGATCTTGGTACATCTTGGTGTTTCCGGGATGTATTGTAAACTTAGAAGGATGTGCTTCAGATAGAACGTTTCGTTTCAACTCCTCCTTATCTACCACCAAGTACCTACCCTTGTATTGGAGCTCACCTTTGGTGTTAATGACCCATCCCCGTTCCATTATTCCCTGCTCCATTTTCTCTTTTATCTCTTGCACTTCTGCATTTCCCTGTTGGGCCTGCCGAACTTCTTCTAGGGTTTGAGATTGTATTTGAAGACCAGATAGTACTCCTCCCCTCTCTTCCAGTCCTTTATAGGATTCTAACAATTGCACTGCTTTCCATTTCTTTAATAAAATGCTACTCATAAGCCCTTGATTCTTCCTACTTAAGGCATGTGCCACGACATTTGCTTTATCGTGGTGGCATTGTAAGTTGATGTCGTAGTCTTCCATGTATTCTACCCACCTTCTTTGTCTTAGGTTCAAGTCCTTCTGGGTAGTGATGTATTTAAGACTCTTGTGGTCCGTGAATAGCTCAAACTTTTCTCTATACAAATAACATCTCCAAATCTTAAGGGCAAATATCACCGCGGCCATCTCTAGGTTGTGAGTTGGGTAATTTTACTCATGTTTATTAAGTTGTTGCGACCCATAAGCAACCACTTTTCCTTCTTACATCAAAACACACCTTAACCGTCGATGAGAGGCGTCAGTGTAGACTATATAGGGCTTTCCACTTACAGGACAGGTGAGAATGGGTGCGGTAGTGAGTTTTTCCTTCAACAATTGGAATGCTTTCTCACACTTGTTTGTCCAGACATACTTCACTTCCTTCCTGGTTAACTGGGTTAGGGGGCCTGCTATTTTAGATAACCCTTCTACAAATCTTCAGTAATACCCAGCTAAGCCTAGGAAACTTCGAACTTCAGTTACAGTAGAGGGCCTTCTCCAATCCATTACTGCTTCTATCTTGGCAGGATCTACTAGTATCCCTACTTTTGACACCACGTGCCCTAAGAACTTTATTTCCTTCATCCAAAAGTCGCATTTACTCTTCTTAGCGTGAAGTTGGTGTTTTCTCAAGATCTGGAGGGTGATTCTTAGGTGTTCCCTATGCGTTTCCTTATCAGATGAGTAGATAAGGATATCATCTATGAAGACAATCAAAAAATGGTCTAGTTGAGCTCGAAACACTCTATTCATCATATCCATGAAGGCAGCAGGTGCATTAGTCAGTCTAAAGGGCATCACTACAAATTCAAAATGACCGTAGCGGGTCGTAAAGGCTGTTTTGGGTATATTAGCTTCTCTCACTTTCAATTGATGATACCCCGATCTCAAGTCTATTTTAGGAAAATATATTGCCCCTTTGAGCTGGTCAAATAGATCATCAATCCTCGGGAGTGGATACTTATTCTTAATGGTAACCTTGTTTAATTGTCGATAATCTACACATAACTTGAGGGTTCCATCTTTCTTTTTCACAAACAACACTGGCGCTCCCCAGGTCGACATACTAGGGCGAATTTAGCCTTTCTCCAATAACTCATCTAGCTGAGACTTTAGCTCCTTAAATTCTGCAGGGGCCATTCTATAGGGTGCAATGGATATAGGTGCTACCCCTGGATGTAACTCTATTGTGAATTCGATTTCCCGATCAGGAGGTATTCCGGGTAGATCTTCAGGGAGCACATCGGGAAACTCGTCCACTACAGGTAGTGGCTTTGTATGGACCGGGTCC
This sequence comes from Euryodendron excelsum, assembly GCA_033060915.1. Taxonomy (NCBI): domain Eukaryota; kingdom Viridiplantae; phylum Streptophyta; class Magnoliopsida; order Ericales; family Pentaphylacaceae; genus Euryodendron; species Euryodendron excelsum. Next base: position 11,555,012 of record CM065385.1, read on the forward strand.
TCATTTTCTTCCGACAGGGTGTTAAGGAAACAAAAACACCCTTCCGATCTCTTCTGTTGCTCCTTAAGATTCACAAGGGGTTTTGCCCAGTTGGTGTTTATCTCATCGGGGAAATGTTCTATACATCCACTATGATGTCATAGAGTCAGGGTTTTCTGATTACAGTCTATGACTAATTTTTCGCTAACCAATCCATCCCTAAGATCACATCAAATCCCTTCATACCTATCTAGACCAAATCAACTGTAAATTTAAAGGTACCTATCCAAATAATGCTGGATGGACATCATACTTGTATGATAATTGTCCCACTAGTTGGTGTCTGAATGTTAAGAGGTGTAGCCAACAACTCAATAGTTAACCCTAGGTCACCTATACATTTTTCAAAGATGAAAGAATGCACAGCTCCGGAATCAAACAATACTATGATCCACGAGTTGTAGAGTAGGATCGTACCTTCGATCACAACATTGGAGTTCTCATCACTTCCTTTGGTAGTAGGGAGGGCGTACATCCGAGGCGGACCGGGTTGATTGACTTGTTTTCCTTTGTCTGCTGTTCCCAGATTCACCCGGTTGGAATTATAGGTGGTAATTGCAGACTTTTCGGTCATGGTCCAACGGGGCATTGTTGTGGATGTTGTTTGGAAATTTTGTGCTGGTGGTAATTGCGGAGGAATCCGATTGTTATTACCATTGCCATTTTGCATGACCTGAGGGCAGTCCCGTTTCAGATGCCCTATCTGTTGGCAATTAAAACAAATGGGCCTATTATCCGATGTTCCCCTAGAATTCGGAGGGTAGGGTTGGTACCTCGAGTTTGGGCGTCTAGGGTTGTTAAAGTTAGAGGAATTTCTCACATTTTTGCCAGGCACTCTCGAGTTCAGCATTTGTTGTTGTCCTTCCAACTCTTGTTCTATCAGCATTGCCCAGTCAATTACTTCTATGAATTTTTGTCCCATAAAAGCGACTACTCGAGATCAGATTGCGGGTCTCAACCCTTTAAGAAACCTTCGAGTCTTTCATTCTTCCGTGGCCACAAAATCTGGGGTAAATCTTGACAACTCCAAGAAGGTGGCCACATATTGACTCACTGTCAAATTATTTTGTTGGAGCTGTACAAATTCCTCCATCTTAGCGTCCTTAACTATTTCCCAAAAGTAATGATTATGAAAGAGGACTACAAATTCTTCCCAAGTCAGGCTTTTCACATCCTCATGCGTTTCACTGAATCCCACCAAAAATTTGCTTCTCCCTCAAGTCGGTAAGTTACGAACTCCACCTGATGCTCGACAGGAATTCCGATGATATCGAGTACCTTCCGGATTTGTTTGAGCCATCGCTTCACAACTGTAGGGTTGTGTTCTCCTACAAATCTTGGGGGGTTTTGCTTTTGGAATTCTCGAAGTAGCTTTGTTTTTCTCTCTTCAGGATTCGAATGGGGCATCGGGTTGGGTGCTGCTCTGGGAGGCTCGAGGGCTAGTGGAGGCAGTTGGAGAACAAGTGGTGTTTGATGATTTTGTTGCTGTTGTTGCAGCAGATTTGTCATGGCCTATAGGCTTTGTAAAATCTGGTTCAATTGTGTGTTGGATGGGTTTTCGTTGCTCCCATTAGTTCCAGCTCCGGTCCTAGTCCTTGCCATCTAGAAGGGTTGTTAAATTAAGTTAGATTTCTATTTCGTTAAGTTGGGAATCAAGACATCAATATAAGGTCTACCCAGTCGATAATAGTCATTAAAGAAAAGATAAGTACATACGGTGTTACATAAGTACAACAAAATAATCTAACACTCCCAATTCGTTCCTCACACACATAACTATACCAAAACGTGGAGGACCATAGGTACTATCAGGGATACTAGAAATGACATATACAATCACATATATATGTCTTCCTCGGGGCTCCATCTCACTGTCTGAGACCTCTATCATCGGAGTGGCTGAGGTCGTATGTACGATGGGGCTAATTGCCGGGGTGGGGTCATCCATCGACATATTCAGAGTCAAAGGATGGTACTTGGGGGAGCGTGGCTGGTCAGCTGGGGGTGGTGCTGTGGGTGAGCAGGTTGATGCCCATTGGTAGCTGGGGGCGGTGGAGGCGGCCCAGTAGAGACATGGGCCCCAGGTAGTGGTAACTTTCCAGCTAACTGCATCTCTAGTATCAACTGCTGATACTCCGCGGGGTGTTTCACTATCTCAGACACTTCTTGGACTACCCCTATCAAGGAAGTCACCCTATTTTGGCCGATGGCATCCTGCTGGCTCCTAGAGAGACATCTCCAACGCTGTGCTACCCCAAAAATCTCAGCTCTCAGGAGGGCCTTAGCTTGGGCGCTAGTCATGGCTTTACGGTTGTTTCTCACATCTCTCTCTACCTCGAGCTAGTGTAACAGCAAGTCATCCCAGATTGCTAGATTCATATGCACATGAGATTTAGCATTAATATACAGTTAAGACCAATGATAGGAAGTAACATAAGGAGTGCATGCTCTATATAAGTGGTCCATTTCCCTAATGACCTAAAACCGTGCTTTGATACCAACTTCTGTCACGACCCGACTTCACCCTCACAAGACTGCGACAGTGAAGGGTTTAAGGTTGGGTTTATGGGTTGATGATGGGGTTTATAATTCTTAACACAACAACATAAATATGAACACGGCATAGATAGTCCAGGAATATTACATCAAGGTCGTAAAACCAGTGCAAGTCTCATAACATTACAGTCCAGCAAAAACTAATTCAAGAGTTTAAAAGAAATAAGGTAGCAGGGGACCTGATCTTGCATGCTCATTCCCTTGGAAATTAGTTTGGTGCCTCTATTTCTGAAATGTCCCATAAGACAGGAATGAGTAGCAAAGCTCAATAGGAGATCTAAGATTTTTATAAGGTGCATGATAAAAGATAATGCAATAAAAGAATCTCATAGCAAGCATATGACCCTTGTAATTTCTTTTTCTTTTCGTTAATATCCGGATCCTTGCAGGTGTGTCCTACCAGGGCTAATTCAAGCCAATGGGGTCCACCCAAGATTCATCCTCCATCATCAAGTCCAGCGGGGCCCATCCATGATCATCTAGCCCGATATCAAGCCAATGATACCGACCCATGATGGCCCCAAGTATCAAGCCAGTCCAGTACACCCATAATATATATCTTGGGTCTTTTCCTTTCTGGTTATACCACCCTTATGCCTTCTCAGTGGTGCAGTCATACAACAAGAATGCTATGTTTTGAAGTAAAGGAGTAAAAGACATTTAGGATAGAAATATAATTGGACAGTAAACCTAAAGCATGTCGATATACAAGTTATTAAATAGAGAAAAGACGTAAGCATGAATCTTAAGAAAATGCATAGATTCCTACCCTTAGGGTTTGTCTGGATCAAGATTGTTCTTAACTTAGTATTTCTGTAAAAGAAAAGAATATCCTGCCTCAATCGTTTAGTCATCTCATTATAACATGGTTAGGTGGGGAGGGGTAAGTTAAATCAGTGAGTACTTAAGTGCAATGAGGTGGAAGGTTCGGGCTCCCCCCTTGGGGTGATATACATTGCCGAGCTAGGAACAAAACTACATGTGACACCAGGTGGAGAGATTCTCTAAACTTTTATTCGGGGGGGCTATTAAGGCCACTTTCCCATTTTTGGGTTCCTTGAATATTTAGGGGTGTCCCGGTAACTTTCTAGAATTTTTCTACTCATAATTTATTTTTTCTGAATTTTTATCCTTTTAATAGTAAATAAACCATGAAAATTCATAGAAATCTCAAATTGCCCTAGAACTTTTAGGGTAGCCTGTTGAAGTAATTTAATGGTTGCCATAAAAATTTCAGGGTCAACGAACATCACACGCGCCTTCACGCGCCACCAGTCGCTCGTGGGGGTGGAACGCTTGCCCTTCTTCTTCCTCCCGCACGACTGCCGCACTTCTAGTCCATTTTCTGGCAATTCTCAGCATCTCCTAGCCATGCATGCATGACCTAAAGATTGGCAAGGACCTGGGTCACCCATCCATGATCGGGGCTTGGCCAGAGATGGTCGGAGATGGCCGTGCATGGCCAAAAACGCCTGTTGCATGGCGGAACCCTATGGGTACCGACTTGCAACTGCGTTTTTGGCTGGCTTTCGGCGATAATTAGGCCACAGTCCCTTCACAACATTTGTTCCTTGCCCGGAGACGATTCGTCCCCGAGTGGTCCGGTCAGCAAAGCTTGCCGATGGCCAAAGATTCGGTTAAAGTTATGGGGGGATTCGTGCACGAATTTCCAAGTGCAGTGGCTGGCGAGGGCTTTTTGGGGAATTGACACTCTCCGGAATGGAGTTCTGAGATTACCAAGGCATCGACCTCGAAAAGGCGATAATTTTAGACATCTAATTCGTCAAAATCTGACGAAAAACAAGGGAGAAAGCTCCACTTAAAGTTAGGGTGCCGTTTTGGTGTGAATTGCCTGGTGACGAGCTTCAAACCTTTTTCAGGGAATCGAGTTTCGACATATGGATAGGGTTGGGCTCGAAAAGGCCTCATTTTTTACTTATGGCCCTATGGTCATGTCTCATTCAGTCCCGTTAGGGGTAATGCAGCCAAAGAAAATTACGGGTATTACATACAAGGTTGGGTTTCACCACCTAATCATGCGGCTAGGCCCATGTCGTCTTAGGTTGAACCTGAAGAAAATCCTCGACACGGTAACCTCCTTCAAGGCCTTCCCAAGCATAAATTGAGAGATCCCTTGTTTTAAGCACACAAGAAGAGGGGGTAAACGATGATGATTAAAATAGAGAATAGTTTAAGTGGACTAGAAGAAAGAGAAAAGAGAAAAGGGAATTGCGTAAACTAAAAAGAAAAACTCACCTTATCCTCTGTCGCGCCCCAATTTTTTGCACTCGGAAAAACACACAAGTAAGAAAAACACAGTACTCTCTCGTGACAACTCATTCTCCTACAAAGACTATCACGACCCACTTCACTCTCTCTAGGTCAAGATAAGAGGGTTAAAGGGTTATGGGGTTTAAAGATTGCAATATTTCATAAGCATAGATCTTTATATAACCCGAAAAGTCATGCTTATTATTTCAACACAAAAGAAAGCTACTAGAACTTCTGTTTTTAAGTCTTATTACAATTATAGCCCAAGAGACAAATTAACACATGTTCTCCTAACAAGACAAGACAGCATTGGGACCCGTTTCCATACTCATTTCCTTGGAAAACTTGTTGATGTCTCAACTCCTAAAAATTTGTCCCATAAGATAGGTGTGAGCTATGAAGCCCAGTAGGAATTCCATGATTTTTATAATGCACAAGTTTAAATGCAATGCAGTAAAAAGAATTATATCACATACATATGTCCATTATAGTTTCCTTTTATCAATACTAGAATCCTATAGGTATGTCCTTGCCAATTCTTGCTAATGGGTTTGCCTATGATACTCCTCCTTCATCAATTGCGAATCCCATTCAAGATCATCTAGCCCGATTCCAGCTTGAGTCTTCTCAACTTTTCTTGAAAGGTTTCAACTGCGAGTCCAAGGGTAACTTGTGTTCAGCGATCGATTCATCTAGCCTAAGCATGTCCTGATAAGACCCAACAAAAACATCCAGGTATACATATAATAGTTCCAGTAGCTCTTTACACTGCCACTGGTCTAACCTTGTACCGATTTTAAGTGCTTTTAAGAAAACAGGTTGTTTGGCAGCCTTTCGGAAAACATTTAGCCCTTTTTGAAAAATAACTCCGTTTTGGTCTTTGAAATCAGTGATCCTAGGTTCTGAGGGTGGTTACGTGTAGGGAAGACGCACTAAGCTATCACCCTACCCCGCCCTTTCGGTACCTACATGTCAATCTACCCTAGATTCATCTATGAGAGTCTTCAATTAACTATTGGTCAATCCTATCCACTTTGAAAAACAATGCTTGAAAACTAACATGATGCATGGTATGCAAGTGTAAGGAATGAGAATTGAAAAATAGATTTGAAAAGAGATTGATTTAAAATTGATTTGATATGAAAATAGATTTGAAGAGATGGAATTGAAATTGAAAAGTTTGAAAATTGAAAGTAGAAATTTTGAAATTGGAATTTTGAAAATAGATTAGAATTTGAGATTTGGAAAGATTTTGGAAACCGCACCCATGAGGGTGGAATTGAAAGTTTGAAAAGTATTGTGACCGCACCTATGAAGGTTGCCTACGTATCCCTTTGGGGGAATCAGGTCAGTCGTAGTTCGGACCGGAGTCTGATTGAAAGAGATCGATCTGAAGAGAGAAATTGGATTAGAAGAAAGAGATTGAATTGAAAATTGGATTTGATTTGAGATTAGAAAATGATATTGGAAATTGAAATTTTAGAAAAGATTGGACTTTGATTTGAAAAGATAGATTTGGACTTATTTTGGAAAAGAGAAGGTTTAAGAAAGCCTAGACTTAGGAAAGAGAAGAGACTTAGGAAAGACTTGAGATTTAGAAAGATTTAGAAAGATTTGACTCGAATGTTGGACTTGGAAGATTTAGGAAAGGATTGGATTTAGGAAAGGTTCGAATTAGGAAAGGCCCGATTTAGAAAAGTTTTAGAATTAGGAAAGTTTTAACTTAGGAAAGCTTTGAATTAAGAAAGTTTCGAATTAGGAAAGTTTTCAAATTAGGAAATTTTTTGAAATTGGAAAGTTTTGAAAATTGGAAAGTTTCGAGTTTAGAAAGTTTTCGAAAAAGGAAAGGTTTTAATATTAGGAAAGGTCCCAAATTAGGAAAGTTTTGAAAATATGAAAGTTTTTAATTTACAAATGTTTTGAATTAGGAAAAGTTTAGTTTAAGAAAGGCTTAGAATTTGGAAAGTTTCAAGTTAATAAAGTTTTGAATTTTGTAATGTTTTGAAGAAGGGTAGTTTTGAATTTGGAAAGTTTTGAAAACAATGAAGTTTTCAAAATAAGAAAGTTCCATTTTGGGAAATGTTTTGAAAAAAGGAAAGTTTTCGATTTAGGAAATGTTTGAATTAAGAAAGTTTCAACTTAAGAAAGTCTTAAATTAAGAAAGTTTTGAGTTTAGAAAAGTTTTAGATTTCAAAAGATTTTGAAGTTTTGGAAAGTTTAGAATTTAGAAAGTGTGGAAGTTTTGAAAGATTTAACTTGAGAAAGCTTCAAATTTAGAAAGTTTTGATTTTGGAAAGATTTGAAATTTAGAAAGTTTTAGAGTTTGAATTTTAGAAAATCTTGAAATTAGGAAAGGTTTGAGTTTAGGAAGAGTTTGAAAAATTAGATTTGAAAAGTTAAGATTTGAAAAGAAGGTAGAATTAGGAAAGGGTTGAATTAGGAAAGATTTTTATGTTCAAGTTTTGGAAACTTAAGATTTAGGAAAGTGGAGGATTAGGAAGTATTTGAATTTGGTTTCTAAAAGAAAAGATTTGATTTTGTTTCCAAAAACAGAAGATTGGATCTAGTTTCCTTAACGTGGAGATTTGATTTGGTTTCCTAAAGGGAAGATTCGATTTGGCAAGGATTTGGAAAGGGAGATTCTAGAAACCCTAGATTTGGAAAGTGTAGAATTTTAACGTAGAAAAGAGGTTTTGGAAACATGTATAGTTTGGTTGTAGAAAACGAGAGATTTTGGAAACCTAGGTTTGGGGCAAAGTTTGAAAACCATGTTTTTGTGAAGAAAATTAAGGTTTCCTAATTGTGAGTTCTAGGGCTTGATTTGGGCTCTAAGGAAAGAGTTTTTTGAAAGTGCGTTTTTGAAAACGAAGATTTTCTAGAAGGGAAATCCTAGGGAGGAGTTTTTGGAAAGTGTGTTTTTGGAAACGAAGGTTTTGGAAGGAAATCCTAGAGAGGAATTTCTAGAAGGAAGATTTTTGGAAAGAGAGTTTTTAGGAAAGTTTTTGGTTGAAGATTGTGGAAGAGAGTTTTTGGAAAGATTTTTGGGGAACATTTTTAGAAAGTGAATTTTGAGGAGAGGATTTTAGAAAGGAGTTGCAAAAGAAAGGTTTTGAAAAATAGATTTTGGAAAGAGTTTTTAGAAAACACTTTTGGAGAGGAAAGTTTTAGGAAAGCATGTTGAAAAAGATATTTTCAGGCAGAGATTTTTAAAGAGAGTTTTTAGAAGATGTAAAAACATCTCACTTTCCTAAATCAATTCTAACCATAAGAGGGCTAGAACCACTTTAGGAAAGCGGTTTTGAGAACAACAAGATTTGAAAATATAGACCATAAAAGGTCACTTTTAATGTAACACTTTCCTAAAGCAATCCTAGTCATGGAAAAGCTAGAATCACCCTAGGATTGTGATTTTGAAAACATGTTTTTGAAAAAGAGCTTTTGATGCAATTTTGAAAACAAGTTTGAAAACGATTTTGAAAATAACTTTTGAAAACGGATTTTGGAAGATGTAAGACTATGATATGCACAATGCAATTTGGGGTCGTGAACATACAAAACTAAGGCTTCATCACATAATCAAGGGGGTCGGACCCACGTGATATTTGGTTAGGTTGGAGAAAGCCCCCGACACGGTGACTCTCCAATAGCCCAATCCTATACATGGACCGGGAATCTCCTTGTTTCAAGCATGCAAAGAAAGGGGGGGGGGGGGGGGAAAGAGATGGGGGATTAAAATAGAGAAAACCCAAGTGGGTTAGGAGAGAGAAGTGAGAGGGGGGAAGTACAAAAATCTAAATAGAAAACCTACCGTATATCTTCTTTATTTTGCGCGTCTTGCTTGTCTTCAATCTTCGGTCTTTGTCTTGATCTTCTTCTTCAACCTTCAAGGGTTGTCTTCAAGCTTTAGATGGCAGCTCTTCAAGTCTTCAAAGGATGGTTGAAGGCTAGTGTATGAGTGTATAAGTGTATAGGGGGCTAGGGTTTGTGTTGGGTGGTTAGGGTTTGGAAAACCTAGGGAAACTAGGGTTTAGGAGGTGCTTGAGCTCTGTATATCGAAATATAGGATTTTTAGGTTAAGTTTGCAGACCCCTTTCACGTTGAATGAGGCTCTGTATTTATAGAGGGAGGAATACACTGGCGCCTTTTGTAGTGGCGCCAGGCCAAAATTCCTTCTAGTGGCGACAGCCAATTAGGAAACTATTAAGGTCGGCAAGCAACGTATCTTTGACTAGATTTGGGCGCCTGTACTAGTGACTACCATGCAATTTTTACCCTAGCTTCACTAGGAGTGACTACGGAAAGTCCGGGAAGGATTTGAAGGGGCCGGGAATAATCCGGAAGGCCGGAAAAGAGCAGGAACGCCTAAAATAGTGTCTTGGAGGTATTTGACCTGGACTGGAAAACTGCCGGGACAGACTCGGACTGTCCCGAAAGAAGACTTGGGATCTGGAAACATTATTTAGAATGTTCCTAGAGGTTGCCAGTTTGATTCTCAGAGCCGGCGTGGTCGGAAAAGGAGACCGGCTTATCAGGGGCAAAATGGTCATTTTGTACCGGTTTGGCCAGAACTGACTCGGAATGATCCAGAAAGGTAAAGGAAGGTTGAGAATACTATAAGAAGGAATCTCAGAGGGTTACCGGTTTGATAACCAGAGCCGGTGTGGTTCCCGGGGCATTCGGATGCCTAGGGGCAAAACGGTCATTTAGCTTCAAGTGGGCCCTATGGGCCCGAGAAGCGACTGGTGGACTAAATTCAAATTAAAAAGGTGGGCTTAGAGTCTAAATATGCATGTGATGTGTGAAAATGACCTTGGTCAGCTCGGAGATTGCCGAGCAGGCAAAAATGGGGTGCTTACAACTGCCCCTCTTTTTCTATCTTTGCTTATCAAAGACAGAAAACGATAAAGTAAGAGCCCCATGTTGACCGTGAGGCGGTCGGAGGGACTTGAAAATAATAGGAATTCAAAGAACAGTTATCTTTAGTAGCTGGTCGATGCTTGGTATTTTATCTGGTAAAAATGACACTCTTCTGGGGAATTAATGCTCCTTGAACTGGCGCTCCATCTGGCAGAACAATGCTCCTCTGGGGGGAATTGACACATATTGAACCGGCACTCCGTTTGGTGAAACACTGCTCCTCTAGGGACATTCAAGGTTGGCTGCTGATACATCTGGAACCTGCACTCCGTCTGGCGAAACACTGCTCTGCTGGGGAAGTCCAAGGTTGACTACTGATACCTCTTGAACCGGCACTCCGCCACCGGGGAAGTCCAAGGTTGACTACTGATACCTCTTGAACCGGCACTCCGCCACCGGGGAAGTCCAAGGTTGAATGCTGATACCTCTTGAACCAGCACTCCGTCTGGCGAAACGCTGCTCCACCGGGGAAGTCCAAGGTTGAATACTGATACCTCTTGAACTGACACTCCGCCACCGGGGAAGTCCAAGGTTGAATGCTGATACCTCTTGAACCGGCACTCCGTCTGGCGAAACGCTACTCCACGGGGGAAGTCCAAGGTTGACTGCTGATACCTCTTGAACCGGCACTCCGCCATCGGGGAAGTCCAAGGTTGAATGCTGATACCTCTTGAACCGGCACTCTGTCTGGCGAAACGCTGCTCCACCGGGGAAGTCCAAGGTTGAATACTGATACCTCTTGAACCGGCACTCCGCCACCGGGGAAGTCCAAGGTTGAATGCTGATACCTCTTGAACCGGCACTCCGTCTGGCGAAACGCTGCTCCACAGGGGAAGTCCAAGGTTGAATGTTGATACCTTTTGAACCGGCACTCCGTCTGGCGAAACGCTGCTCCACTGGGGAAGTCCAAGGCTAAACGCTGCTCAAAAGTAGTTTAGGATTTCAAATGTATAAGTAAATAGGTGATGTCGCGCCCAGACTTTTCACACTCGAGGAATACTCACACAAGTGGGAAAAACACTGTACTCTCTCGTTAAAACTCACCCTCCTAGAAGAATGAGTGCGACTAGATTTGAATTGAAAATTTGATTTGAAATAAAGGGCTTTTCAAAAAGAATCGGAGTCGCCACCTAACTTGATTAAGGTGAGTTAGGTCACCTAAAAACTAAGAATAATCCAAAGACTACACTTAGGGTTTTTGAAAAACAATTTGAAAATATCTCCTCGAGAGATGGTTTTTAAGAAAACAGGTTGTTTCGCAACCTTTTGGAAAACATTTAGCCCTTTTTGAAAAATAACTCCATTTTGGTCTTTGAAATCAGTGATCCTAGGTTCGGAGATTGGTTACGTGTAGGGAAGACGCACTAAGCTATCACCCTACCCCGCCCTTTCGGTACCTACATGTCAATCTACCCTAGATTCATCTATGAGAGTCTTCAATTAACTATTGGTCAATCCTATCCACTTTGAAAAACAATGCTTGAAAACTAACATGATGCATGGTATGCAAGTGTAAGGAATGAGAATTGAAAAATAGATTTGAAAAGAGATTGATTTAAAATTGATTTGATTTGAAAATAGATTTGAAGAGATGGAATTGAAATTGAAAAGTTTAAAAATTGAAAGTAGAAATTTTGAAATTGGAATTTTGAAAATAGATTAGAATTTAAGATTTGGAAAGATTTTGGAAACCGCACCCATGAGGGTGGAATTGAAAGTTTGAAAAGTATTGTGACCGCACCTATGAAGGTTGCCAACGTATCCCTTTGGGGGAATCAGAACAGTGGTAGTTCGAACCGGAGTCCGATTGAAAAGAGATTGATTTGAAGAGAGAAATTGGATTAGAAGAAAGAGATTGAATTGAAAATTGGATTTGATTTGAGATTAGAAAATGATATTGGAAATTGAAATTTTAGAAAAGATTGGACTTTGATTTGAAAAGATAGATTTGGACTTATTTTGGAAAAGAGAAGGTTTATGAAAGCCTAGACTTAGGAAAGAGAAGAGACTTAGGAAAAACTTGAGATTTAGAAAGATTTAGAAAGATTTGACTCGAATGTTGGACTTGGAAGATTTAGGAAAGGATTGGATTTAGGAAATGTTCAAATTAGGAAAGGCCCGATTTAGGAAAGTTTTAGAATTAGGAAAGTTTTAACTTAGGAAAGCTTTGAATTAAGAAAGTTTCGAATTAGAAAAGTTTTCAAATTAGGAAATTTTTTGAAATAGGGAAGTTTTGAAAATTGGAAAGTTTCGAGTTTAGAAAGTTTTCAAAAAATGAAAGGTTTTAAGATTAGAAAAGTTCCCAAATTAGGAAAGTTTTGAAAATCGGAAAGTTTTGAATTTACAAATGTTTTGAATTAGGAAAAGTTTAGTTTAAGAAAGGCTTAGAATTTGGAAAGTTTCAAGTTAAGAAAGTTTTGAATTTTGTAATGTTTTGAAGAAGGGAAGTTTTGAATTTGGAAAGTTTTGAAAACAAGGAAGTTTTGAAAATAAGAAAGTTTCGTTTTGGGAAAGGTTTTGAAAAAAGGAAAGTTTTCGATTTAGGAAATGTTTGAATTAAGAAAGTTTTGAGTTTAGAAAAGTTATAGGTTTAGAAAGATTTTGAAGTTTTGGAAAGTTTAGAATTTAGAAAGTTTGGAAGTTTAGAAAGATTTAACTTGAGAAAGCTTCAAATTTAGAAAGTTTTGATTTTAGAAAGATTTGAAATTTAGAAAGTTTAAGATTTAGAAAGTTTTAGAGTTTGAATTTTAGAAAATCTTGAAATTAGGAAAGGTTTGAGTTTAGGAAGAGTTTGAAAAATTAGGTTTGAAAAGTTAAGATTTGAAAAGAAGGTAGAATTAGGAAAGGGTTGAATTAGGAAAGATTTTTATGTTCAAGTTTTGGAAACTTAAGATTTAGGATAGTGGAGGATTAGGAAGGATTTGAATTTGGTTTCTAAAAGAAAAGATTTGATTTTGTTTCCAAAAACGGAAGGTTGGATCTAGTTTCCTAAACGGGGAGATTTGATTTGGTTTCCTAAAGGTAAGATTTGATTTGGCAAGGATTTGGAAAGGGAGATTCTAAAAACCCTAGATTTGGAAAGTGTAGAATTTTAACGTAGAAAAGAGGTTTAGGAAACATGTATAGTTTGGATGTAGAAAACGAGAGATTTTGGAAACCTAGGTTTGGGGCAAAGTTTGAGAACCATGTTTTTGGGAAGAAAATTAGGGTTTCCTAATTGTGGGTTCTAGGGCTTGATTTGGGCTCTAAGGAAAGAGTTTTTTGAAAGTGCGTTTTTAGAAATGAAGGTTTTCTAGAAGGGAAATCCTAGGGGGGAGTTTTTGGAAAGTGTGTTTTTGGAAACGAAGGTTTTGGAAGGAAATCCTACAGAGGAATTTCTATAAGGAAGATTTTTTGAAAGAGAGTTTTTAGGAAAGTTTTTGGTTGAAGATTGTTGAAGAGAGTTTTTGAAAAGATTTTTGGGGAACGTTTTTAGAAAGTGAATTTTGGGGAGAGGATTTTGGAAAGGAGTTGAAAAACAAAGGTTTTGAAAAATAGATTTTGGAAAGAGTTTTTAGAAAACACTTTTGGTGAGGAAAGTTTTAGAGAAGCATGTTGAAAAAGAGATTTTCAGGAAGAGATTTTTAAAGAGAGTTTTTAGAAGGTGTAAAAACATCTCACTTTCCTAAAGCAATTCTAACCATAAGAGGGCTAGAACCACTTTAGAAAAGCGGTTTTAAAAACAACAAGATTTGAAAATATAGACCATAAAAAGTCACTTTTAATTTAACACTTTCCTAAAGCAATCCTAGCCATGGAAAAGCTAGAATCACCCTAAGATTGTAATTTTGAAAACATGTTTTTGAAAAAGAGCTTTTGATGCAATATTGAAAACAAGTTTGAAAACGATTTTGAAAACAACTTTTGAAAACGGATTTTGGAAGATGCAAGACTATGATATGCGCAATGCAATTTGGGATCGTGAACATACAATGCTAAGGCTTCACTACATAATCAAGGGGGCCGGATCCACGTGGTCTTTGGTTAGACTAGAAGAAAGCTCCCGAGACGGTGACTCTCCAATAGCCCAATCCTACACATGAATCTGGAATCCCCTTGTTTCAAGCATGCAAAGAAAGGGAGAGGGGGGAGGGGGGGAAGAGATGGGGGACTGAAATAGAGAAAACCCAAGTGGGTTAGGAGAGAGAAGTGAGAGGGGGGAAGTACAAAAATCTAAATAGAAAACCTACCATATATCTTCTTTATTTTGCGCGCCTTGCTTGTCTTCAATCTTCGGTCTTTGTCTTGATCTTCTTCTTCAACCTTCAAGGGTTGTCTTCAAGCTTTAGATGGCAGCTCTTCAAGTCTTCAAAGAATGGTTGAAGGCTAGTGTATGAGTGTATAGGGGAGTGTATAAGTGTATAGGGGGCTAGGGTTTGTATAGGGTGGCTAGGGTTTGGAAAACCTAGGGAAACTAGGGTTTAGGAGGTGATCGAGCTCTGTATATCGAAATATAAGATTTTTAGGTTAAGTTTGCAGACCCTTTTCACGTTGAATGAGGCTCTGTATTTATAGAGGGAGGAATACACTGGCGCCTATTGCAGTGGCGCTAGGCCAAAATTCCTTCTAGTGGTGCCAGGCCAAATATTGGCTTGGCGCCACTGCTAGTGGCGCCAGCCAATTACGAAACTATTAAGGTCGGCAAGTAACGTATCTTTGACTAGATTTGGGCGCCTGTACTAGTGACTACCAAGCAATTTTTAGCCTAGCTTCACTAGGAGTGACTCCGGAAAGTCCGGGAAGGATTTGAAGGGGCCGGGAATGATCCGGAAGGCCGGAAAAGAGCAAGAATGCCTAAAATAGTGTCATGGAGTTATTTGACTTGAGAAATGAGGATAAGATGGGTCGGAAAGGTTGACCGGGCCCTTAGGGGCAAAACAGTCAACCGGACTGGAAAACTATCGGGACAGACTCGGACTGTCCCGAAAGAAGACTTGGGATCTGGAAACATTATTTAGAATGTTCCTAGAGGTTGCCGGTTTGATTTCCAGAGCCGGCGTGGTCAGAAAAGGAGACCAGCCCACCAGGGGCAAAACGGTCATTTTGTACCGGGTTGGCCGAAACTGACTCGGAATGATCCGGAAAGGTAAAGGAAGGTTGAGAATACTATAAGAAGGAATCTCAGAGGGTTACCGGTTTGATACCCAAAGCCGGTGTGGTTCCCAGGGCATTCGGATGCCTAGGGGCAAAACGGTCATTTAGCTTCAAGTGGGTCCTATGGGCCCGAGAAGCGACTGGTGAACTAAATTCAAATTAAAAAGGTGGGCTTAGAGTCTAAATATGCATGTGATGTGTGAAAGTGACCTTGGTCAGCTCAGAGATTGCCGAGCGGGCAAAAATGGGGTGCTTACAGGTGAAAGTCACAAGTGTTGACTTAAGGTTGATCCCCATGTTGATTTTGATGATAACAAAACCATGTAGTTGGTATCTAATGATTTCAATTGAGTGTGCAGGTTAGAGTATAATCATTAGATAACAAGAAAATAATTGAGCTAATCAGTTGAGTATCCAACAAGAAGATTACTGAGGAAATCTTATTCTTAAAGAGATTGAAGATAATCAAAAAGTTCAACAAGTATTGAAAAGTAGGATGCAAGCTCTGGAATTCTATCATGGTGATCTGTTTTGGAAATATGAAGATTGATAGAAGGACTTGAAGACCGAAGAGCTGACATGGTTTACACATCACTATGAAGACCCTCGATCCTCATTGACTTATCAATCCACTAAAGCATCATGTATGCTATGAACCTCTATAATGGTTGATTGTTTTGCTCTGAATCTGAAAAATGTATTAAGGCATAAAGCACAAAAGATAGGGGGAGCAAGTTTTTGTTTCAAATAAGTTTATGCTTGTCACAATGAAAGATATTGAAGAACTTGTGCTAAGAAGTTTCTCAAGAAGGATTTAAAGGTTGGGGAGTATGATGGGATGACACATTCAATAAACTCAGGCAATACAAGTATTGAAAGTTTGAGTATAAACTTGGAAGTATGAAGAGATTGAAGATGTTTAAAGGAGTCAGGATTCAAGAAAAGTTAAAGATCACAAGTTCCATTGAAAATTTGATAAGGACGTGGAAGAATGAATGATTGAAAGTATTTTTGAAGATCCACATGTTTTGAAGAAGACCATTCAAGCTTTAGAAGTCTCAAATTGATGATTCTTGAAGAGCTTGAAGAGGTTTGTTATATTGATTGAAGAATTCTAGAAGAAATCAAGTTGATAAAGATCAAGTAAAGATACTAAAGATGTTCAAAGAAAAATAGAAGATCAATTGAAGAAAAAGTGATCTCAAGTCTTGGAAGTTCTCTTGAAGATTTTAAAGAAGACTTGGATAAATAGAAGAAGTAATGTTGATTGAAGAACTCTACAAGTAATCAAAATGGAGTGAATTCATCTCAAAGAAATTGAAGGTGTTCATCAAGTCAACATAACTTGAAGAAGTGTTTTCAAGCCTTAGAGAGCTTATTTGGATGACCCTTGAAGAACTTGAAAATAATGGAGAAGATTGGATAAAATCAGCAAAAATCAAGTTTTCTCGGCTGATGTGTTGACACATGAACTTAGGTGTTGACGCATGAAGATAATGACCAAAATTTGAAGAATGGATGGTCATGTGTTGACACATGAAGTCATGCGTCAACACATGGAGGCAGTGAACAAAATTTAGGGAATACAGACTTGATGTGTCCACACATGAAGTCAAGTGTCGACACCTGGGCTCCCACATCTATATTTTTTACCATTATAACAATGCAATCTCGCATCAAATGGTCTCCCATCTACCACCAATGGCCATAATCAACTCAAGGCTGAATATAGAAGATCACAACCCATATATAAGGGAAGAACACAAGATCAAGTGTAAGAAAGTGAGATTTAATCTCCTACATCTTATACTTTGTTTTTATTCATTTGGAGGGTTCTTGAGTGAGCTAAAAATTTATTTATCTACTCTTTAAGAGAGAGTTATTCATTGTAAAACCTTTATCTATTGTTGGGTGCGTTTGTAAACTTACAAGTTTGAGAGAAGCTTGGATAAAATCTCTTGGGTTTTGAGAGCTTGGGAAAGAGCTCTTGTCAGAAGTGAGCTGGGCACTTGGAGCAAAACTAGCAATTATGTAAGGAACTTTACATAGTGGAATACCTTCAAGAGGATTAGGAAGAGAAGACGTAGGCAAGGAGTGGCCGAACCTCTATAAAATTCTTGTGCCTTCATTCTTCACTTCTTGCTTTGTTTTTCTTGCTTTCTCATAACACTTGTTTGTATTGCATCCTATTATTTGCTTGCTTGGTTTTTAGTTTGATTACCCACTACTATATTACATGATAAGTTTTTAATTGGATTGTTTGCTATTAATTTTGTAAAACCGAATTTACCCCCCCTCTTGGGTTGCCTACTTGGGCGAACAATAAGGAAATTATCCCCCGTTCCCCTATTAAAATGTACTTTGATTCTCTTGTATTTTAAACTCAAAGTTGTAAACACCCCATTTTTTACCGCTCAACGGTCTCTGCTCCGTCCAAACTTGTGTTCAAGTCATTGTGGGCATATTTCAATCCAAATTAACTTTCTAAGTCTAATCCGATCAATTCATCGCCTCGCGGGTCCCACTAGGCCCAAATGGAGGCAAAATGACCAAAGTGCCCTTGGGGCATCACCCTTTCTAATTCCAAATTAGGCACGTCTTTCCGAAGGCGGTAAGTCCCCTTTCCAATCCAACAGGCACATCTTTCCGAAGGCAGTAAGTTCCCTTTTCAATTCAACAGGCACGTCTTTCCGAAGGTAGTAAGTACCCTTTTTAATCCAACAGGCACGTCTTTTCGAAGACGATAAGTTTCCTTTCCAAATTCCAAGTTAGGCACGTCTTTCTAAAGACAGTAAGTCCCCTTTCAAATTCCAAATTAAGCACGTCTTCCCGAAGACGGTAAGTTTCCTTTCGAATCCCAAATTAGGCACATATTCCTGAAGACGGTAAGTCCCCTTTCCAACTCCAATTCCAATTCCAATTGCTCTCTCAAGACAATTGATTCCTCGAGATGGCCCAGCAATTTTTTGAAGAAAATCTCTTCGAAACGGTAAGTCCCTTTAAACCTGTCAACCCGGACGAGGCCCTAAGTCCCCTAGATGGTAGAACGGTCCACCTTTGGTGCCTGCTAGCCCGCCAATACAAAAATGTCCATTTAGGCACGCCTTTCGAGAAAGTTGATTCTCAGGCACTAAGTCCCTTTAGCAGCTTCCTGAGATCAGGCAGTCTTGGGAATAACCGCAAACCGTCAGAGTAGCGAAAATACTCGCAAACATCGCAACCGTCAGAGTAGCAAAAATACTCGCCAACATCACAACTGTTAGAGTAGCGAAAATACTCGCAAACAGGTCGATATAGGGAGTTGCCAACAAACCCTTGTATCACGCGACTACCGTTAGAGTGGCGGAAACACTCAAAACCCAGGTCAACACCAGTGCCTGCTAGCCCACTTCGGTGAAAAATGACCAAACTGCCCCCTGGGGCCATTTTTTGGTATGTTTCTCAAGAACACATTTGAATCCTTAGAACGATAAGTCCAACCTTATAAGATTGTCTTAAAAGCAATTCGGCATGATTAGGTGCCTTCTAATAAGTTTCGGGCGAATTTTAAAACTTTCTAGTCAAGATAACCATTTTGCCCCTAGGCATTCGAATGCCCTGGGAACCACACCGGCCCTGGGTATCAAACCAGTAGCCTCCCAAGAATGCTTCTTATAGTATTCTCAACCTTTCTTTACCTTTCTAGATCATTCTAAGTTAGTTCTGGTAAACCCAAGGCAAAATGATCGTCTTGCCCCTAGGGGGCCGGTCGCCTTTTCTGACCACACCGATTCTGGGTATCAAACCGGCAACCTTTGGGAATATTCTAAATAATGTTTTCAAATCTTGAATCTTCTTCTGGGACGTTCCGAGTCCATCTCGGCAGCTTTTCGGCCTGATTGACCGTTTTTCCCTTAATGGCTCGATTAATCCTTCCAACACATCCTATCTTCATTTTTCAAGTCAAATACCTCCGAGACCCTGTTCTGAGGGTTCCTGCCCCTTCCCAGCCTTTCGGGCCATTCCCAGTCCCTTAAATCATTCTCAAACTTTCCAGAGTCACTCCTATTGAAGCCAGGCTAGAAATTGCATGGTAGTCACTAGTACAGGTGCCCAAATCTTCATAAGATACGTTGTTTGCCAACTTAACAAACTTTCCTAACTAGCTGGCGCCAAGAAATGAGAGGCGCCAAGAGGAATTTTGCCCTAACACCACTGCAACAAGCACCAGGTCTATCTCATGTCTATAAATACAGAGCCTCCTCCAGCGTGAAAGAGGTCCGCAAACTCAGTTTGAAAACCCTGATATTCGATATATAGAGCTCGAACACTCCCTAAACCATAGCTTCTCTAGGTTTTCCAAACCCTAGTCACCATACATGAAATTCTAGCCTCCTATACACTCATACACACTCCTATACACTTATACACTAGCCTCCAACCCTCCGTTGAAGACTTGGATTGCTGCAACTCGAAGCTCTCGAAGACCAAGACAAAGCTCTCGAAGATTGAAGCGAAGACCGAAGAAAAAGCAAGAAAGCAAGGTGCGCAAAGCAAAGTGAAATAAATAAGGTAAGGTATGCTTTCTCTTTAAGTTTCTGCACTTCCCCCTCTCTCTTTTCTCTCCTAACCCACTTGGGTTTTCTCTATTTTAATCCCCCATCTCTTTCCCCCCCTTTCTCTGTATGCTTGAAATAAGGGGATTCCCAGTCCATGTGTAGGATTGGACTATTGGAGAGTCACCGTTTTAGGGGCTTTCTTTTAGTCTAACCGGAGACCACGTGGGTTTGCCCCCCTTGATTATGTGTTGAAGCCTTAGCCTTGTATGTTCACGACCCCAAATTTGCACTGTGCATATCATGATTCTTACATTCTTCCAAAAGTTATTTTCAAAATCGTTTTCGAACGTATTTTCAAAATTGTATCAAAATCTTCTTTTTCAAAACTTGTTTTCAAAATCACAATCCTAGAGTGATTCCAGCCTTTCCATGGCTAGAGTTGTTTTAGGAAAGTGCTATATTTAAAGTGACCAACATGGTCCATATTTTCAACTCCTTGTTGTTTTCAAAACCACGTTCTTAAAGTGGTTCTAGCCTTCTTATGGATAGAATCGCTTTAGAAAAGTGAGATATTTTATATACATTCCAAAATCTCTTCTCAAATATCTCCTCCTGAAAATTTCTTTTCCAACATGCTTTCCATAAACTCTCATTAAATTCCTTTCCAAAATTGTTTTTCTAAAAACTCTCTCAAAAAATCTATTTTTCAAAACTCCTTTCCAAAACACTCTCCTCAAAATTCCTTTCCTAAAAAAACACTCCCTAGGTTTCCTTTATAGAAAACGCTTTTCTCAAAATTCACTTTCCTAAAAACTCTTTCTAAAAAGTTTCTTCCAAAATCTCTTTCCATAAGCTCTCTTTTTAAAACTCATCTTCTAGAAATTCCTCTCTAGGATTTCCTTCCAAAAACTTGTTTCCAAATAACACACTTTCCAAAAAATTCTTTCCTTAGAGCCCAAGTCAAGCCCTAGAGCCAACAATTAGGAAACTCTAATTTTCTTTCCAAAAACATGATTTTCAATCTTGCCTTAAACTTAGGTTTCCAAAGCCTCTTATTTCAAATCAAAACTATACATATTTCTAAAACCTATTTCTACGTCAAAACTATAGTTTTTTAAATCTAGGGTTTCTACAAAATTTCCTTCCTAAATCCATGCCAAATCCAATCTTCCCTTTAGGACACCAAATCCAATCTCCTATTTAGGAAACTAGATCAAATCCTCCGTTTTTGGAAACAAAATCAAATTTTCTCTTTTAGAAACAAAATTCAATCCCTTCCTAATCCATATCTTTCCTAATTCAACTCCTTCATAATCTTCTACTTTCCTAAATCTTAAGTTTCTAAAACTTGAACAGAAAAATCTTTCCTAAAATTCTAAAACAAAAATCTTTCCTAATTCTACCCCTTTTTAAATCTTAATTTTCCAAATCTAGGTTGTCAAATCTTTCCTAAACTCAAACTTTTCCTAATCTCAAAATTTTCTCAAACTCAAACTTTAAAAGTTTCTAAATCCTAAACTTTCTAAATTTGAAACTTTCAAACTCTAAAACTTTCTAAGTTCTAAACTTTCCTAAACTTCAAATCTTTCAAAGTCTAAACCTTTCCTCATTCCAACCTTTCTTAATTCCACATCCTTTCCAAATTTTAACTCCCAAATCTAGATTTTCAAATCTTTCTAAAACTCAAACTTTGAATCTTCCAAAAATTCTAAAACTTTCTAAATTAAAATCTTTCCTAATCTAAAATGTTTCTACAATTCTAAGCTTTCTAAATTCAAAACTTTCTTAAGTTGAAACTTTCCAAATTCTAAACCTTTCTTAAACTAAACTTTTCTTAATTCAAAACACTTCTAAAATCAACACTTTTCAAAACCTTTCTTAAAATAAAACTTTCTTAATTCAAAACTTTCCTAAGTTAAAACTTTCCTAAACCAAAACTTTCCTAAAATGAAACTTTCCTAAAATGACACTTTCTTAATTTGAACCTTTCCTAATTCGAACATTTCCTAAATCTAATCTTTTCAAATCTTCCAAGTCCAACGTTTGAGTTAAATCTTTTCTAAAATCTTTCCAAGTCAAGTCCAATCCTTCTTTTTTTAAAGTTTCTAAGTCTAGGTTTCCTAAAACCAAGTCTTTCAAAACCAATCTTTTCAAATCTTCCAATCAAAGTCTAAACTTCCTACTTTTCCAATTCCAATTTGAATTCCAACTCCAATTCTCTTCCAAATCAAACTTTCTATTTTCAATCAGACTGTTGTCAGAACTACAACTGACCTGACTCCTCCAAAAGGATACGCAGGCAACCCTCCTGGGTGCGGTCACCGCATTTTTCAAGTTTCTAATTCCACAACATTTTTTAAAATTTTATTTCTACAATTTCTTTCCAATCTCCAATCCTATAATTTTTTTTTCAAGTTTCCAATTCTATGATCTATTTCTATTTTTAATCTTCAATTTCAATTTGCAAAACCTTTTTTCAAATTCAAGCTTCTATCTCTTCCTTTTCAAATCAAATCAATTTCTTTCCAAATCTATTTTTCAATTCTCTTTTCTTGCACTTGCATATCATACATCATGTTAGTTTATTTTCAAAAATTCTTTTATAAGTGGATAGGATTGAACAATAGTTAGTTGAAGACTCTCATAGGTGAATCTAGGGTAGATTGACATGTAGGTACTGCAAGGGCGGGGTATGGTGATGGCTTAGTGCGTCTTCTCTACACGTAACTAACCTCCGAACCTAAATCACTGTTTTCGAAGGACCAAAACGGTGTTATTTTCAAAAAAGGGCTTACGTATTTTCTAAAGGTTGCCAAACAACCTGTTTTCTTAAAAAACCCTTCTCTTGAGGAAATATTTTCAAAATCGTTTTCCAAAATCCTAACTATAGTTTTTGGATTATGTTTAGTTTTTGGGTGACCTAACTCACCTTAATTAAGTTAGGTGGCGACTCCAAATCTTTTCTCAAAGCCCTTTATTTAAATCTATTTTCAATTCAAACGTAGTCGTACTCATTTTTCTAGGAGGGTGAGTTCTAACGAGAGAGTACAATGTTTTTCCTGCTTGTGTGTGTATTCTTTGAGTGCGAAAAATCTGGGCGCGACAACTGGTGACTCCACTAGGGACACTTAGAGAGTTAGGCCATAGTCATGTCTCTTCACCCTTTACCCATGTAAAGTGTTCAATTAACTTGTTCAATCCTATTCACTTTAATTTTTCAAAACTAAATTTTCAAAATTGTTTTAAAAAAAAAATACATGCATATTATCTTGTATTATGTTTGTCATCCACATACTAACCCTTGCATCTTTTGTTTTGTAGGTACACATTTTGTTTAAATTTTATTAACTGCCATGCATAAATGTGATGAATAGGATGAATGGGAGTTGATGGGCTCTTTCCTCCGCTTTTAAAAATCACACACACACTGCATGTGCACCTGCATTCTGTATACTTACATTATTACCTTGATGTGACCTTTCTAGTTAGAAATGGGGAATGGTATATTGGTTATGGGTAAGATGCTGTGCTAGTTTCTTCGCCTATGGCCTCTTGTTGGTTCCTCCACTCAGATCACTAACCGATCTTGGCACCACCTCGGGGAGTGGGCCTAGGGACCGAGCCTGTTTATGATGCATTAGTCAACCCTCAACCTTGTAAGCACCCCATTTTTGACCGCTCGGCAGTCTACACTCCGTCCAGACTTGTTTTCAAGTCATTTTGGGCATATTCCTATCGAAACCAATCCTCTAGGTCCAAATTCTGTCTTTCCATCGCTACGCGGGCCTGTCAGGCCCAAATAGAGGCAAAATGACCAAAATGCCCTTAGGGGCATTGTCCTTTCTTACTCCAATTCAAATCCCTCTCTCGAGACAGTTTATTCCTTGAGACGGTCTGAGTAGCAAAACTACTCACAAAACCGTTAGAGTAGCGAAAACACTCAAAACCCAGGCACGTCTCTTTGGAGACGGTAAGACCCCTTTCCAATCCCTCTCTCGAGACAGTTTATTCCTCGAGACGGTTCCAAAACCTAGGCACGTCTCTTCGGAGATGGTAAGACCCCTTCCAGTCCCACTCTCGAGACAGTTTATTCCTCGAGACGGTTCGAGTAGCAAAACTACTCACAGAACCATTAGAGTAGCGGAAATACTCACAGAATCGTTAAAGTAGCGGAAATACTCGCAGAACCGTTAGAGTAGCGGAAATACTCACAGAACTGTTAGAGTAGCGGAAATACTCACAGAACCGTTAGAGTAGCGGAAGTACTCACAGAACCGTTAGAGTAGCGGAAATACTCAACCCCGTCCGAGTAGCGGAAATACACAACCCCGACCGAGTAGCGGAAATACTCACAAATCATCAACCCCGTACGAGTAGCGGAAATACTCAACCCCGTCTGAGTAGCAGAAATACTCCCAAATCATCAATCCCGTCCGAGTAGCGGAAATACTCACAAATCATCAACCCCGTCTAAGTAGCGAAAATACTCACAGTGTTAGAGTGGCGGAAACACTCAAAACCTAGGTTAACACCAGTGGCTGTTAGCCCACTTCGGTGGAAAAGGACCAAACTACCCTTAGGACCTTTTCCGAAACTTTTCGGTCAGGATGACCATTTTGCCCCTAGGCATCCAAACGTCCTGAGAACCACACCGGCTCTGGGTATCAAACCGGTAACCTCCTGAGAATACTTTTTATAGTGTTCTCAACCTCCCATTACCTTTCCGGATCATTACGAGTCAGTTCCGGCCAACCTGGTACAAAATGACCGTTTTGCCCCTTGGAGGGCCGGTCTCCTTCTTCGACCACACCGGCTTTGGGGTATCAAACCAGTAACCTCCTGAGAATACTTTTTATAGTGTGCTCAACCTCCCCTTACCTTTCCGGATCATTCCGAGTCAGTTCCAGCCAACCTGGTACAAAATGACCATTTTGCCCCTAAAGGGCCGGTCTCCTTCTTCGACCATACCGGCTTTGAGTATCAAACCGGTAATGTCCCAAGAATACTTTTTATAGTATTCTCAACCTTCCTTTACCTTTCTGGACCATTCCGAGTCAGTTCCGACAAACCCGGTACAAAATGACCGTTTTGCCCCTAGTGGGCCGGTCTCCTTTTCTGACCATGCTGGCTCTTGGAATCAAACCGGCAACCTCTGGGAACATTCTAAATAATGTTTCCAGATCCCAAGTCTTCTTCCTGGACAGTTTGAGTCTGTCCTGGCAGTTTTCCGGTCCGGTTGACCGTTTTGCCCCTAAAGGCTCGGTCAACCTTTCCGACACATCTTATCCTCACTTTTCAAGTCAAATACCTCTAGGACATTATTTTAAGTGCTCCTGCTCCCTTCCAGCCTTCCGGGTCATCCCCGGCTCCTTCAAATCATTCCCGGACTTTCCAGAGTCACTCCTAGTGAAGCCAGCCTAAAAATTGCATGGTAGTCACTAGTACAGGCGCCCAAATCTAGTCAAAGATACGTTGCTTGCCGACCTTAATTGTTTCCTAAATGGCTGGCGCCACTAGTAGTGGCGCCAAGCCAAAAAATGGCCTGGCGCCACTACTAGTGGCGCCAGTGTATAATTTGGCCTGGCGCCACTGCAACAGGCGCCAGGTTTGTCTTCCCTCTATAAATACAGAGCCTCATTTAACGTGAAAAGGGTCTGCAAACTTAACCTAGAAATCACACAATTCGATATATAGAGCTCGAGCACCTCCAAAAACCCTAGCCTCCCTAGGTTTTCCAAACCCTAGCCACCCTACACAAACCCTAGCCTCCTATACACTCATACATTCCCCCATACACTCATACACTAGCCTTCAATCATCCTTTGAAGACTTGAAGAGCTGCAATCCAAAGCTTGAAGACAACTCTTGAAGACTGAAGGTGAAGATCAAGACAAAAACTGAAGATTGAAGACCGCACGACGCGCAAATAACAAGATACAAGGTAGGCTCCCTATTTAAATTTCCGCACTTCCCCCCTCTCTCTTCTCTCTCCAACCCACTTGGGTTTTCTCTATTTTAATCCCTCATCTCTTTCCCCCCCTTTCTTTACATGCTTGAAACAAGGGGACTCCCGGTCCATGCGTAGGATTAGACTATTGGAGAGTCACCGTGTCGGGGGCTTTCTTCTAGTCTAACCAAAGACCACGTGGGTCCGACCCCCTTGATTATGTGGTGAAGCCTTAACCTTGTATGTTCACGACCCCAAATTGCATTGTGCATATCATAGTCTTGCATCTTCCAAAATTCATTTTCAAACTCGTTTTCAAAATTATTTTTAAACTTGTTTTCAAAATTACATCAAAATCTCTTTTTCAAAAACTTGTTCTCAAAGCCACAATTCTAGGGTGATTCTAGCATTTCCATGGCTAGGGTTGCTTTAGGAAAGTGTTACATTAAAAGTGACCTTTTTGGTCTATATTTTCAAATCTTATCGTTTTCTAAAACCAGTTTCTTAAAGTGGTTCTAGCCCTCTTATGGCTAGAATCGCTTTAGGGAAGTGAGACGTTTTTATACTTTCCAAAACTCTCCCTCTTTAAAAATCTCTTCCTAAAAATCTCTTTTTCAACATACTTTCCTAAAACTCCCCTCTTCAAAATTATTTTCAAAAACTCCCTTCCAAAATCTACTTTTCAAAACTCTCTTTTTCAACTCCTCTCCAAAATCTTTTCCTTAAAATTCACTTTCTAAAATCACTCCCTAGATTCACTTTCCTAAAAAAACTCTCTCCAAAAACCTTTCTAAAAAACTCTCTTTCCAAAATCTCCCTTCTGGAAATTCTCCTCTAGGATTTTCCTTCTAAAATCTTCGTTTCTAAAAACACACTTTCTAAAAATTCTTTCTTTCCACAAATCTTTCCAAAAACTCTCTTTCCAAATTCACTTTCTAAAAACTCCTCCCTAGGATTTCCCTTCTAGAAAACCTTCGTTTCCAAAAATGCACTTTCCAAAAACTCTTTCCTTAGAATCCAAGTCAAGCCCTAGAGCTAACCATTAGGAAACCCTAATTTTCTTCCTAAAAATATGGTTTTCAAACTTTGCCCAAACCTAGGTTTCCAAAATCTCTTGTTTTCACATCAAAACTATACATATTTTCAAAACCTATTTTCTACGTCCAAAACTATAATTTTTCAAAACTAGGGTTTCTAGAATCTCCCTTTCCAAATCCTTGCCAAATCCTATCTTCCCTTTAGGAAACCAAATCCAATCCTCCGTTTTTGGAAACAAAATCCAACCTTTCACTTTTAGAAACCAAATCCAATCCCTTCCTAATCTAAACCTTTCCTAATTCAATTCCTTCCTAAACTATAAGTTTCCTAAACTTAAACTCTAAATCTTTCCTTAAATTTCAAAATCCAACTCTTTCTTAATTCAAATCCTTCCTAAACTTTCACTTTCCTAAATCTTAAGTTTCCAAAACTTGAACATAAAAATCCTTCCTAAACTTTAAAACTCAACTTTTAAATCTTTCCTAATTCAACCCTTTCCTAATTCTACCCTCCTTTCAAATTTTAACTTTTCAAACCTAAGTTTTCAAACTCTTCCTAAACTCAAACCTTTCCTAATCTCAAGATTTTCTAAAATTCTAAAACTTTCTAAATCTTAAGCTTTCTAAATTCTAAACTTTCTTAAACTTCAAATCTTTCCAAATCTAAGACTTTTTTTTCAACTCGAGACTTTCATAATTCAAACATTTCCTAAATTGAAAACTTTCCTTTTTCAAAACTTTCCCAAAATGAAACTTTCTTATTTTCAAAATTTCCTTGTTTTCAAAACTTTCCAAAATCAAAACTTCCCTTTTTCAAACATTTCTAAATTTGAAACTCTCCTAATTTGAAAACTTTCCTAAGTTGAAACTTTCCTAAACCTAAAACTTTCCAAAAATGAAACTTTTCTAATTTCAAAGCTTTCCTAAACCTACAACTTTCCTAATTTCGAAACTTTCCAAAAATGACACTTTCCTAATTCGAAACTTTCCTAATCTAAATTTTTCCTAAATTCCAAGTTTCCAAATCTTTCCAAATTTTCCAAATCCAACATTCCAATCCAATCTTCCTTAATCTCAAGTCTTTCCTAAGTCTCATCTTTCTTAAGTCTAGGTTTCCTAAACCTCCATCTTTCCACAACCAAGTCTTTCCAAAATCTATCTTTTCAAATCAAAGTCCAATCTTTTCCAAAATTTCAATTTCAAATCTCCTTTTTTAATTACAAATCAAATTCAATGTCCAATTCAAGTTCCTTCTTCAATCTACTCTTCTATTTTCAATCGGACTTCGGTCCGAACTACGACTGACCTGATTCCCCCAAAGGGATACGTAGGCAACCTTCATAGGTGCGGTCACAACACTTTTCAAACTTTCAATTCCACCGTCATGGGTGTGGTTTCCAAAATCTTTCCAAATTTCAATTTCCAATCAATTTTCAAATTTTAATTTCAAAATTTCAATTTTCAAATTCCTATTTCCAAGTTTTCAAAGTTTCCAATTTCAATTCCATCTTTTCAAATCTATTTTCAAATCAAATCAATTTCTATTTTCCAATTCTTTCATCTTGCACTTGCATATCATGCATCATGTTAGTTTTCAAACATTATTTTTCTAAAGTGAATAGGGTTGAACACGAGTTAGTTAAAGACTCTCATAGGTGAATCTAGGGTAGATTGACATGTAGGTACCGAAAGGGCAGGGTAGGGTGATAGCTTAGTGCGTCTTCCCTACAAGTAACCAACCTCCGAACTTAGAATCACTGTTTTCCAAGACCAAAAGGAGTTATTTTTCTAAAAAAGGGCTGAATATTTTCCAAAGGTTGCCAAACAACCTGTTTTCCTAAAAACCCTCTCTTGAGGAGATATTTTCAAAATCGTTTTTCAAAAACCCTAAGTGTAGTCTTCGGATTACTCTTAGTTTTTAGGTGACCTAACTCACCTTAATCAAGTTAGGTGGCGACTCCGAATCTTTTTCGAAAGCCCTTATTTCAAACCAATTTTTCAATTCAAACCTAGTCGCACTCATTCTTTTAGGAGGGTGAGTTCTAACGAGAGAGTACAGTGTTTTTCCCACTTGTGTGTGTATTCCTGAAGTGCGAAAAATTTGGGCGCGACAAACCTCATACTCATATAGACACCATGTATAGCCGAACCTCTGCCAGATTTAAGACATGCACATCGTTTTCAAAACTATGGAGAAAAGAGCAACTGCTATTACTTTCATTTATACTTACTTAATCCTGTTGTTATAATGCCTGTATTCTTACTGTTATAATGACTATTTAACTACTCATGCATGCATGTTTACCTTGCTATTGTATTCTCTCTCCTTATACTCTTTGCATATTCATGTTCATGCATTCAATATCCCATGTCAAGACAAGAGTTCCAAGTCACTCAAGTCACTACATCTTCACGCATATGATCAACCCATTGAGAGTGACACTAAGGTCACTCTCCCTTGCATTAAACCTACCCAAACCCTAAGGGACTCACAGCATGCATACCAGTCCATCCATAAGAGGGGCCCCAATCCCTCTATACTCATAGAGATGGGGTTGCTAAGAAGATAAGGGGCAATCGATCAACAAGATCTCATAGCGGCCTCCCCGACATCAAATCCAACGAAGGCGAATCTGAAGACTTAAGAGTAGTTTAGGTTTTTCCTCTGTAAAACTAGATATGTGGAAGTCCAAAGGAAAATGTTCCCCCTTCCCTCTGTTAAAATGTATTTTAATTCCTTTGTATCTTAAACCTAAAATTCCATGTACTACTTTACTTTTGTGAATGAATGCATGGATGACTGAAGATTCCCACTTGACGGTAAGATATCTGCATACAGGGGCAAATCCCCTATCTCCAAAAGTGAGCCAATACATCATGCTTAGCTTCCCTCCCAAAAGAGGGGCACCCTATAGCATGCGATGCATAAAGACTTGTCAAGATAAAACACTGACTCTTTTATTTTGTTGGTTTTAGGTATCTCCCCTCGTTTCCCCTGTCATTACAGGCCAAAAGCTCAGAAACACTCATAGAGTCACTCACACTCGACACCTTAACTCTACTACTAGCAGAAGCGAAAGGAGTCAGACACAGAATGACTAAAATGGAAGGCATACTCTCTTCACTCTTACCCTATGCAACCCATCGGCAGGCAGAATCCTTGCAGGCTTAGACCCACGAGGAACGAAAAAGGATGAGGAGGGAAGTATAAGACCACACCCATACCATTGCTCATCAACAACATCCCCAAGCCGTTTGCCGCATTCTGGCATCTCTTATACCAACCTTTAACCACACCCCTGAATCCTATAATCTATCCTATGACTACCAGTCCCATCCACTTGGCCTTGATACCAAAAATTGTCCCACTCTGAAGCATAAAGTCCGAAACCCCTTCAATTTCCAAACCACCAACCTAAAAGCCATCACACCAGAACTTGATCCCCGACCTGCCAGGTCATCTAAGGCACCTAGGCGAGCGAGACCAAAAGATTGACTTTCACCAGACTCGCTTGCACCCAAACCGCAGCTTACTTCGATCTTCTCGCCGCAAGATATTTGAAACCTATACCCCCTCGACCCCAATCTAGCCCTCTGCCACCCTCTTTGAATCTAAAGGCGTACTGTGAGTACCATTCAGGCGGACAAGGACATAATACCGAAGAATGTTGGACTCTCAAGCATAAGATTCAGGACTTGATAGATAACAAAACTATTGGCTTATGATCAGCGAGTCCTTCACCAAACCCCACTGTCAATCCTATTACAAAATTTGGTAACAACAAGATTTGGTTCACTACATGTCAGGAGATATATTACAAGGATTGGGAGGAAATGGAATGCGAAGATATGGAGCAGAGTCATACCCGGTTACTGTGCAACCCCAACAAAATGCCGACCCCCGAAGATGAACTCGCATATAAATTTGTGAAGAAGATTGATCAGGAGTTGTCCAAACTCAGTAATAAGAATCCCCCAATGTACACGCCTAACGAACAGCGAGCCATGGCTAGATGCCAGAGTAGAAAACCCTGGGCTCGACCTATCAAGCTGAAAGAAGACGAGTCGCCCGACTGGTTTGTGAGAGAAACTACGGAGCAAGCAAATGAAGGCAAGATAGTCAAGAAAGCTGACAACTACCCTGCCAACTCACTCAGAACTATGGGAGAAACATCTTCCTATCCTACCTTGGCCAAAAATCCCAACCACGAATGGAATGCTAATGTGGGCATTGTCTCGAGGCCTTACTAAAACAGGATTCTCTTCAAAAGCGTACAAGAGGGGTGTTTACACCCACTTTCTTTCTATCCCTTTTACTTCCTGTCTTTAAAGTGATGTTTACATTTCGTTTTTGCTTAAGAACTCTATGCTTTCCATAAAAAAATGATAATAATAGTCGAATGACAGTCTTTTTATTCATTGCCGCTATTTTATATGTCTCTTGGGAATGATAGCTACTTCTTATGCAAAGGGGCATGGTCTGTCTCATGGAATGATTTGACTTGAGGGGATGATAGCATGAGCTAACTACTCACGAAATGATCAGCTTTCCAAAGAGAGGGAGGATAAGGATGAGTGAGGATACTACCCGAAGGCGACACTTACAAGACACTGAAGCTAAGCGATGTGTGGTCAGTCTATCAAAATGAAGAGTAGCCATCTTTCGCTTCCCCACATATAAATAAATAAACAAATGTGCTTATATTCCCTTTACTTAACCCCTAGTGCCTTGCGAAAAGCAAAAATATTCTTTGTCAACCCCGATCCAAGACTGTCCTCCCCACACTAGGGCAGACAATATTTGAAAACTCTAGGAATGGTATCCACCTCCACTGTGCTAAGGCACGCAAGAAGCTCTATAGATCAAGCAATCTAGTTCAAAGTGAAGAGAGGCCCCCATTTCATTTCCCATACAGTTGAAAGCAACCCCTTGCCAAACCCGTTGAGTTGTATATCTTTTCTTAACAAAACCCCAACCTAGGGATCACCACCCACAGTAGGTAGATTGAATTGCTGAGGAAAAGGCCTAAGGAAAAAGAGGCGAATAATTATTCGTTTCATAAAAGAAAAGAAAGGACAAAGTGAAGGAAAAGAATTGCCAAGAGGTAAGAGGCCAAAAAAAAAAAATTCTAAGGGAAGGCCTGAAGAAGTCCAAAATTGTGCCACAATAAGAAGAAAAGAAAGTTATGTTTATCACAAAAAAATATATAGAAAGGGTGAAAGAGAAAAGTCATTTTCACCCTGAAAGGTATATAGCCAAAGCTAAAAGGAAATTTAAAGGTGATCCTAGGCTGCAAAGAAACCCAGTAGAAACAATAGGTTTGAGCTTTTACCCTTTCTTGCTAAACTCCAAAACCATGGCCTACATTAGAACCCTAGTAAAGTCCCCTCGAATTGAAAATGGATTGCTTGATCTAGATGAGCTGAACACAGTGCCAAAGCCAAGAAGGATGCTAGCCCTACGGAGAAAATAGTAAAGGACGGTATGGATCTAAACCCTGCTGAAAACAACATCGAATTTAGGACTATATATCCTGTTATTTCGAAAACCCCATAACCTAGCCCACATTACTGTCCTAAACAAAGTTTCCTCGGATTGAAAGGACTGGCCACTTATCGCTCTGCCAAAGGTCAGGTAAGTTGTTGCTAAAACCCCGAGAGTTGAGAGTTTCAGCCCAGTAACCCCATACACTAACCCTGAAACAGAGAATTGGAGAGGGTTAAAAGGTTGAGAAAGGTTCGAAGTGCTATCGTCCAATTAAGGTAGGGTTAAGCCAAAAGAGAGGCTAGATCCCCCAAAGGGAATAAGTTACCATTCCAGAGATACCAAGTTCGACAGCATCCCTTGTCATTCTGTTAGCTGATGTATTTGTAACATGTGTATACGTTTGAAAAAAAAAAATCAGCATGAGCTTTGCACACATAGGATATAACTCCATGTAAAAACAGAAGCCACCAACATCGACTTAGTAGTAGATATATAACATCATCATCCATCACATACATCTGATCATATGCCTAGCTGTGGAAACCATAAATGTATCCGCCCATCCATACATCTGAATACCATAAATATCCATCTTTGTACAAAGCTTACAAAATAAAACTATCTAACACAAATACACCTCAAGAATAGGGGCAAAAGAAGATCAGAATCTCCATAAGGGGCATCTATCACGCGTCAAAGTCGATGTCATTTCGATCGAAATCCCCGAAACCCGGCATCGGAGGAGGCAGATAACTACTCGAAGCACCGCCATCCTACAGGGAAGATAGAATCGAAATTAGCCGTATGAAAGAAGAACTAAACAACAGCAGAGTGAACAGAAGAAGCAGAGAAAGAATAACATACCCCCCCACCACCCAGCTAAGATAACCGAGCCGTCAGGGAAGCTACCTCAGCTTGGTACTGATCCCGCTCCTTCTGGTATTGATCCCTCTGGTCTCTCACAGTAGTAAACTCAGCCTGGGGCACTTATCCTTCGACTCAGCGACACAAGTCAACCATCTCCTATCCCACAGCATACCCGCCAACTACTACCTCAAACCAGGTGAAGGCACCGACCGAATGAGCCCAAGAGTGCGCAGCATAATCTATATCCGGAGGAAGCAAGAACTCAGCACCCGGCTGACGCTTCTGATAGGGGATAGGCACTCCCGCCACCAAGGCTCCAAACATATACTCCAGCGGAGCTCCTACTGATCGAAACTCCTCATGAAACTGTCGCCAGTGTCGCTTTCCGAGATAGGACTCCCAAGTGTCATCACTGAGAAAAGCAACTCTCGATATGGACAATGGGACCAAGTATTGGATTGTCTCATAATGAACTGATCCAATGAAAGGCCGCCAAGTCACATCCCTCGCCTTAATCAGCTTTAAGTTAGCCTGGAGCATCACAAAATTAGTAATCTTCAATCGCTAGGCTACCCGGTCACGAGCCCACCTCATAGCACGAGGATAGAGGTCATCCTCAGTAACTGTAGGGTGATGAACAGGAAGGTACTCGTAGCTCCACCAGATGAGAAAAGGCCAGAAACTAGTCATGTTACCCCAACAGGAAGAAGTCCAGACCCGCATCAACCGAAGGAAGCAGCCAAAGGAGAAGGATCCCCAATCCAGCTCAGATAAAGCGCCAAGATCAGCTACTATACTCACCAACCGACACGGCACGAGCAACTTTTTGTTGTTGCAAAAGTAGCTAAAGATGATGTATAAAACAAGTCGCCGTCTCATAATGTCCTGCCTAGCGGGCGATGGCTTAGCAGTAAAGGTACAATCATCTTAGCTGATCCAAGAGACTAGGAAGGCAGAACGCTCAGGAGGAGGCAAGTCTAGCAGAATGCATGCCTCGTCTCTACTGACCGACCGTAGAGTGATCCGTCGGCCAACGAAGGAAAGCCCTGTGATGATCGCCCAATCCAAGGGAGTGGGACCTAACTTAAAACTAACAAAATGGAAGGTCCCAGTCTCTCCAAACCACCGCTCAACTAATGCCAGTACCAAATGCTGGTTTAGGTGGTTAGCCTGTAATCCTATAAAGGCGCCGAATCTGATCTCTGCCAAGAAGACGCGATATGGCAGGGCAGCTCGCTGCATAGTCACGAAGACCTGATGAACAGCCCCTCTATAAGCTGTGTGTACTCGAGGAGGGGGCAAATGCTGTTTGGAGTATACGCTGGGGTGATAAGCCAAATCCCCGAGTGGGGGAATATCCTATTCCTACAAATCTCCCAAGTCAGCATCTGTTTGCCTATGCCTGGAGGAAGCTCTCCCATAAGCGGTCATCTGATCCCCAAGGCCTAGTACTTCCTCTTTTGCACCAATCTCCTCTATGAAAGCCTGCTCAACTGGGGGAAAAGGGTCCACAGGTGGCCTACTCCGCTAACCACTCTGACTAGATGCTGCCTGCCCAGTAGACCGTCGGCTGCCCTTAGACCGACTGGAGCCACTGGTGGAATCTGTCCGAGCCGCCTTCCCCGAGTGGTGTCTCCTCCTAGAGCCATCATCGCCCGCATCTGCCATCCTAAAAGTTAAGGCGATGTAAGAGGTGTGAATGTATCATATACGCAGATAAATAATAATATAATAAAGAAAAATAAAATAAACAACTAACATAAACAGAATGAAAGATTTCAAATGATAAAACAAATTTCCTACATGCACCCTTCGATTTTCCAACTTCAAATCATATCTCAAGGGTTTTCTGTCTTTTTCCTGCAAAAAGATTTTATTTCTAAAACCTTTTCTAACTTTTTCCCTAATTTCTAAAAATTTTGACAGAGTTCCTTTTAAAAATGACCCCTACAATACCCACGAGATCAACACAAAACACAAAACGTGCACTTTTTTAACGTTATAATCACATAACATTAGCACCCGTGCACACTCTTCAATTTTTCAAAATTTTCAAAACACTTGTTTTATTTTTCCAATAAATCAATGGTTTTCAAAGTTATTCTAAAATTTTTCAAAATCACCTCAAATGTTTTCTAAAATATTCCAATATTTTTCAAAATCTAAAAATTTCATCAATCTCTCAAGTTTTCTTAATTTTCCTAATTTTATAAATATTTTTCTATTTTTCAATAAATCAAAAATTCACCAAGTTTTCAAAAAATCACAAAACTTCACACGGTTGTTAAACACATTTTTCTACGGCACATTGCATAAAAATCTAGCCAGAAAACCCAATGCCCAAGCCTGTAGGAACAAATTCACCATTCCTGCAGAAAACCCTCTTCACATAATCATGTAAAATCATGCAAAGTCAATCAAACAAGCACCAAAATGCAAAAATAACTTCACCATCATGTTCAAAGCATGTCAAAACATCAAATTGCACAATTCACATGGTTCAAACAAAATTCTACACATCAAAATCAACAAAAATTTGAAAAACTCACTTTTATGGAGTTCTCCGGCAAAATCTTCCCTTCCTGCGACTTTTCCGGCGACTTGGTCTCCTTTCGGCAATCACCCGTGGTCTCCGAGAAGTGCTCCTTCAATGTCCAAGTTGATTTCCTCGTAATGTCTCTCAGATTTGCAAAAAACTCTTCAAATACCGTAAATGTTCGAACCAGAATTTTTCTGGTTTTAACTCCAAGCCTGGCACCACTAGCAAAGGCATCAAGCTTCTCTTGCCAAAGGCGCCACTCCTAGTGTCACCAGTTTCCAATTCTGGGCAGCTTTGCCTTTTTTCCCACCAAAACTCATTTTCAAAGGCCTTTTGGGCCCAATACCCACTTCCAAACCCCTGTTTTCCAAATCCATCCCTCCGACCGCCTCACGGTCAACATGGGACTCTCACTTTATTATTTTCTATCTTTGACAAACAAAGAAAGAAAAAGAGGGGCAGCTGTAAGCACCCCATTTTAACTGCTCGGCGGTCTCCGCTCCGTCTAGACTTGTGTTCAAGTCATTATGGCCATATTTCAATCCAAATTAACTTTCTAAGTCTAATCCGGTCAATTCATCGCTTCACGGGCTCCACCAGGCCCAAATGGAGGCAAAATGACTAAAGTGCCCCAGAGGGCATCACCCTTTCTAATTTCAAATTAGGCACATCTTTCCGAAGATGGTAAGTCCCCTTTCCAAATTCTAAATTAGGTACGTCTTTTCGAAGGCGGTAAGTCCCCTTTCCAATTCAACAGGCACGTCTTTCCAAAGGCTGTAATTCCCCTTTCCAATCCAACAAGCACGTTTTTCCGAAGACGGTAAGTCCCCTTTCTAAATTCCAAATTAGGCACGTCTTTCTAAAGACGGTAAGTCCCCTTTCAAATTCCAAATTAGGCACATCTTTCTGAAGACTGTAAGTTCCCTTTCCTATCCTAAATTAGCCACGCCTTCCTAAAGATGGTAAGTCCCCTTTCCAAGTCCAATTCAAATTCTAATCCCTCTCTTGAGACA
Organism: Euryodendron excelsum; assembly: GCA_033060915.1. Lineage (NCBI taxonomy): Eukaryota > Viridiplantae > Streptophyta > Magnoliopsida > Ericales > Pentaphylacaceae > Euryodendron > Euryodendron excelsum. The sequence goes on from CM065385.1 coordinate 11,591,357, forward strand.
GTTGATTCCTCGAGACGGGCCAACACATTTTTTGAAGAAAATCTCCTCGAAACAGAAAGTCCCCTGAAACTTGTCAACCGGGACGAGACCTCAAGTCTCCTAGATAGTAGAACGGTTCACCTTTGGCGCTTGCTAGCCCGCCAATGCAGAAATGTCTGTTTAGGCATGCCTTTTGAGAAAGTTGATTCTCAGGTGCTAAGTCCCTTTAGCAGCTTCTCGGGATCAGACAGTCTCGGGAATGATCGCAAACCGTCAGAGTAGTGGAAATACTCGCAAACAAGTTAACATAGGGAATTGCCAACAAACCCCTATATCATGCGACCGTCATCAGAGTGGCAGAAACACTCAAAACCCAAGTCAACACTAGTGCCTGGTAGTCCACTTTGGTGAAAAATGACCAAACTGCCCCCTAGGGCCATTTTCGACACGTTTCTCGAGAACACATTTGAATCGTCAGAACAATAAGTCCAACCTTATAAGATTGTCTTAAAAGTAATCCGGCATGATTAGGTGCCTTCTAATAAGTTTCGGGCCAATTTTGAGACTTTTCGGTTAAGATGACCATTTTGCCCCTAGGCATTCGAATGCCCCGGGAACCACACCGACCCTGGGTATCAAACCGGTAGCCTCCCGAGAATGCTTCTTATAGTATTCTCAACCTTTCTTTACCTTTCCGGATCATTCCAAGTTAGTTCCGACAAACCCGGGATAAAATGACCGTTTTGCCCCTAAGGGGTCGGTCACCTTTTCCAACCACATCAGCTCTGGGTATCAAACCGGCAACCTTTGGAAATATTCTGAATAATGTTTCCAAATCTCAAATCTTCTTCTGGGACTTTCCGAGACCATCTCGGCAGCTTTTCGGCCTGATTGACCGTTTTGCCCCTAATGGCCCGGTCAATCCTTCCAACACATCCTATCTTCATTTTTTAAGTCAAATACCTCCGAGACCCCTGTTTTGAGGGTTCCTACCCCTTCCCAGCCTTTCGGGCCATTCCCGGTCCCTGAAATCATTCCCAGACTTTCTGGAGTCACTCTAAGTGAAGCCAGGCTAGAAATTGCATGGTAGTCACTAGTACAGGCGCCCAAATCTTTTCAAGATACGTTGCTTGCCGTCTTAACAAACTTTCCTAACTGGCTGGCGCCACTAGGAGCCAAAAGGAATTTTGCCCTGGCGCCACTGCAATAGGCGCTAGGTTTATCTCATGTCTATAAATACAAAGCCTCCTCTAGTTGAAAAAGGTCCGCAAACTCAGTGTAAAAACCCTGATATTCGATATACAGAGCTTGAACACTCCCTAAACCCTAGCTTCTCTAGGTTTTCCAATCCCTAGTCACCATACAGCAAACTCTAACCTCTTACACACTCATACACACTCCTATACACTTATACACTGGCCTCCAACCCTCCATTGAAGACGTGGATTGCTGCAACTCGAAGCTCTCGAAGACCAAGACAAAACTCTCGAAGATTGAAGCGAAGACCGAAGCGAAGACCGAAGAAAAAGCAAGAAAGCAAGGCGCGCAAAGCAAAGTGAAATAAATAAGACAAGGTAGGCTTTCTCTTTAAGTTTCTGCACTTCCACCTCTCTCTTCTCTCTCCTAACCCACTTGGCTTTTCTCTATTTTAATCCCCCATCTCTTTCCCCCCCTTTCTTTATATGTTTGAAACAATGAGATTCCCAGTCCGTGCGTAGGATTGGGCTATTGGAGAGCCACCATGTCGGGGGCTTTCTTTTAGTCTAACCGGAGACCACTTGGGTTCAGCCCCCTTGATTATGTGGTGAAGCCTTAGCCTTGTATGTTCACGACCTCAAATTTGCATTTTGCATATTATGATTCTTGCATTCTTCCAAAAGTCGTTTTCAAAATCGTTTTCACATTTATTTTTAAAATTGTATCAAAATCTTCTTTTTCAAAACTTGTTTTCAAAATCACAATTATAGGGTGATTCTAGCCTTTCCATGGCTAATGTTGCTTTAGAAAAGTGCTATATTTAAAGTGACCAACATGGTCCATATTTTCAACTCCTTGTTGCTTTCAAAACCACTTTCTTAAAATGGTTCTAGCCTTTTTATGGATAGAATTGCTTTAGGAAGGTGAGATATTTTATATACATTCCAAAATCTCTTCTCAAAAATCTCCTCCTAAAAATCTCTTTTCCAACATGCTTTCCATAAACTCTCTTTAAATTCCTTTTCAAAATCATTTTCTAAAAACTCTCTCCAAAAATCTATTTTTCAAAACTCCTTTTTTAAACTCCTTTCCAAAACACTCTCCTCACAATTTCTTTCCGAAAAAAGCACTCCTAGGTTTCCTTTCTAGAAAACGCTTTTCTCAAAATTCACTTTCCTAAAAATTCTTTCCAAAAAGTTTCTTCCAAAATCTCTTTCCAAAAGCTCTCTTTTTAAAACTAATCTTCTAGAAATTTCTCTCTAGGATTTCCTTCCAAAAACTTGTTTTCGAATAACACACTTTCTAAAAAATTCTTTCCTTAGAGCCCAAGTCAAGCCCTAGAGCCAACAATTAGGAAATCCTAATTTTCTTTCCAAAACATGATTTTCAATCTTGCCTTAAAAGTTAGGTTTCCAAAGCTTCTTATTTCACATCAAAACTATATATATTTCCAAAACCCATTTTCCACGTCAAAACTATAGTTTTCCAAATTTAGGCTTTCTAAAAACTTCCCTTCCCAAATCCATGCCAAATCCAATCTTCCTTTTAGGACACCAAATCCAATCTCCCATTTAGGAAACTAGATTCAATCATCCGTTTTTGGAAACAAAATCAAATTTTCTCTTTTAGAAATAAAATCCAATCCCTTCCTAATCTAAATCATTCCTAATTCAACTTCTTCATAATCTTTTACTTTCCTAAATCTTAAGTTTCCAAAACTTGAACATAAAAATCTTTTCTAAAATTCTAAAATTAAAATCTTTCCTAATTCTTCCCCTTTTTAAATCTTAACTTTCCAAATCTACGTTTTCAAATCTTTCCTAAACTCAAATCTTTCCAAATCTCAAAATTTTCTAAAACTCAAACTTTAAAACTTTCTAAATCCTAAACTTTCTAAATTTGAAACTTTCAAACTCTAAAATTTTCTAAGTTCTCAACTTTCTTAAACTTCAAATCTTTCAAAGTCTAAAAATTTCCTCATTCTAACCTTTCTTAATTTCACATCCTTTCCAAACTTTAACTCCCAAATCTAGATTTTCAAATCTTTCTAAAACTCAAACTTTGAATCTTCCAAAAATTCTAAAGCTTTATTAATTCAAATCTTTCCTAATCTAAAATGTTTCTAAAATTCTAAACTTTCTAAATTCCAAACTTTCTTAAGTTGAAACTTTTCAAATTCTAAACCTTTCTTAAACTAAACTTTTCCTAATTCAAAACACTTATAAATTCAACACTTTTCAAAACCTTTCTAAAGTAAAACTTTCCTAAGTTGAAACTTTCCTAAACCAAAATTTTCCTAAAATGACACTTACCTAATTTGAACAATTCCTAATTCGAACATTTCCTAAATCCAATCTTTCCAAATCTTCCAAGTCCAACATTCGAGTCAAATCTTTTCTAAAATCTTTCCAAGTCAAGTCCAATCCTTCTTTTTTCGAAGTTTCTAAGTCGAGGTTTCCTAAATCCAAGTCTTTCAAAACCAATCATTTCAAATCTTCCAATCAAAGTCCAAACTTCCTACTTTTCCAATTCCAATTTGAATTCCAACTCCAATTCTCTTTCAAATCAAACTTTCTATTTTCAATCCGACTCTTGTCCAAACTACGACTAACCTGATTCTTCCAAAATGATACGTAGGCAACCCTCATGGGTGCGGTCACCATATTTTTCAAGTTTCTAATTCCACAACATTTTTCAAAATTCTATTTCTACAATTTCTTTCCAATCTCCAATCGTACAAATTTTTTTCAAGTTTCCAATTCCATGATCTATTTCTATTTTCAATCTTCAATTTCAATTTCCAAAACCTTTTTTTAAATTCAAGCTTCTATCTCTTCCTTTTCAAATCAAATCAATTTCTTTCCAAATATATTTTTCAACTCTCTTTTCTTGCACTTGGATATCATACATCATGTTAGTTTCTTTTCAAAAATCCCTTTCTAAGTGGATAAGATTGAACAATAGTTAGTTGAAGACTCTCATAGGTGAATCTAGGGTAGATTGACATGTAGGTACTGCAAGGGTGGGGTAGGGTGATGGCTTAGTACGTCTTCCCTACATGTAACCAACCTCCGAACCTAGATCACTGTTTTTGAAAAACCAAAATGGAGTTATTTTCAAAAAATGGTTTGCGTATTTTCTAAAGGTTGCCAAACAACCTGTTTTCTTAAAAACCCGTCTCTTGAGGAGATATTTTCAAAATCGTTTTTCAAAATCCTAAGTGTAGTTTTCAGGTTACGCTTTGTTTTTAGGTGACCTAATTTACCTTAATCAAGTTAGGTGGCGACTCCAAATCTTTTCTAAAAGCCCTTTATTTAAATCTATTTTCAATTCAAACCTAGTCGCACTCATTCTTCTAGGACGGTGAGTTCTAACGAGAGAGTATAGTGTTTTTTCCGCTTGTGTGTGTATTCCTCGAGTGCGAAAAATTTGGGCACGACAAAAGTTCAATGTACTCTTTTACTTTTTGTAAGTGACATGAATGAATGAATGTATGTTCTCAACCAACTGTATGATATCTGCATGCAGGAGCAAAACCCCTATCTCCAAAAAGTGAGCCAAATGCATCATGTTTAGTTTCCCTTTCAAGTAGGGGCACCCCTAAGACATACATTGCATAAAAAATTTTAAATCAAGATGTTAACTTATCTTTTGTTTATTATCTTCTATCGTCCCCCCCTTATCTCCAAGTTCCAAGACAGCCGAAGGCAAAAGTAAGACAAGAAGACGGTCTTCTAAACAATTCATTTACTATTATCATGATGCTCACATATTCATTTCAATTATGCTCATGCATCCATATTTATTCCAAGGCAAGAGTTTCAAAAAACTTAAGTCATTGCATTCTCATGCATTTAATCAACCGTAGAAAGAAAGGAACAATCTGATCTCATGTTAACCGAACCTACCAAAACTCCTAAGGGTTCCTCAACCCTAAGAATTCATGGCATGCACAGAACCATGTCTTAAGAGGGGCCCAAGTCCCTCTTTATCCATGGAGGCAGGATTACCCAAATAGAGAATCATCAATTGGCACTTGCCAAAGAGGTATTGTATTGCATAATAGGGGCAAAACCCCACCTCCAAATGAACTCATCGTCATGCCTAGATTCCCTCAAAGAAGGGACCTCCATAGGTCATACATTGCATAAAACTTTCAAGTCCACATGCTAACTGCGTTTTGTTTTTGTTTTTCTTTTCCTTTTTTTAGGTCAAAGTGCATAATTGAACTCATGGAACCCCTCTAGCATCCTACCCACTTCAAACTCATGTAAGGATAAGCTCGATTAATGGAGGAGGTCTAACCTAAATTCAAGAATAAGAAGAACTGGCTATCTATCTACAAGACGTTACCTCCACACAATGTCGTGACAATCACCATCCATACGGAAAAGACTGCATGATTTGCAAAGTTTTTTCAGTCCCATGCATTGCCACAATAGAACCCTCCAAGTTCCAAGGTTTCAAATGCATGACAACTGCCTAATAAGATTCGGCTCATTCCAGCCATTCGACAGTTAAGAACATGATCGCTAACTACCTTAGCAGTAGAGGCTTCCAACATGGGGAAATGGCGAGGGGCACAACAATAAGGTGATCTTTATCTGTAATAATTCAATGGTCAGCATTAGAATAGGATATTGTTCCCCTCCAAAGGAGACTAAGCAAAAGGGTCGACCCAAAATCCAACCATTCAACAGCAAACGACAATCAACAATCTAGCATCCCTGCAAATCAGTTCAAATCCTATAAGAGTCACCATCAAGCTTGTTCCACAAAAAAAGATGACTCAGCTCAAGGCACTAATCCTTCAACATCAGCTTATCTTCCTCAAGAAGCATTAGACAAAAAGTTGGTAAGTTGGATAACCTTTCATATTCCCAGACCCTGATGGCCTTGGTAAAGCCTACAGGAGGAACCCCTTGATTTTAATGTATCAAAGTATCACGTAAATATCAAGTACATAACGGGCTAATCTGAAATAAATGACTCTTGATCATGAAATACTTTATTTGTCATGCTAAAATTTTTTTCAAAAAAATAAAACTTGCGGGGTGTCCAAAGCTTGGCATCTTTTTACCCTAAACACTCCCAGAGGTTCTCTATATATTTAGCATCCCCGAGCCCATCATCTCAAATAATGCAAGCAGCGACACAATGGCAAAGCTTTGCCATAGTCTAAAGATCAATCACCATAACTCAAGACCTTTCACAAACAAAAAGAAGCCATTGAAGCAATAAGGCAAAAACATCAAGAAGATCTTTCATAATATACTCAGCCACAAAGTGTTGCACAAACAGCTGCCCTACCATACACAAAATCATAGTCATAGTCTCGCCTAGGGCAAAACCACTAGTTTAGTGCAATGGGGCAATTATTTTATCCAAAGTAGGTCTCTCTCTCTATCTTTAGGGAAACTCAAATCACCAGAGTGGTATAATCAGCCTTGAGAGTGGCAGCCATCTACCATATCTAGATACTTAAGCAAAAAAGTCAAGCCTCATCATTTCTAACCTAGCAAAAAACCAGAAGCAAAGTTTAACACCAACTACAACGGCCCTGTCGCACCCAAATTTTTCGCACTCGAGGAATACTCACACAAGTGGGAAAAACACTGTACTCTCTTGTTAGAACTTACCCTCCTAGAAAAATGAGTGCGACTAGGTTTGAATTGAAAATAGATTTGAATAAAGGGCTTTTGAAAAAGATTCGGAGTCACCACCTAACTTGATTAAGGTGAGTTAGGTCACCTAAAAACTAAGAATAATCCGAATACTACACTTAGGGTTGTTGAAAAAACGATTTTAAAAATATCTCCTCAAGAGAGGGTTTTTAAGAAAAACAGGTTGTTTGGCAAACTTTGGAAAACATTTAGCCCTTTTTTGAAAAATAACTCCTTTTGGTCTTTGAAATCAGTGATTCTAGGTTCGGAGGTTGGTTACGTGTAGGGAAGACGCACTAAGCCATCACCCTACCCCGCCCTTTCGGTACCTACATGTCAATCTACCCTAGATTTACCTATGAGAGTCTTCGGTTAACTATAATTCAACGCTATTCACTTTGAAAAAGAATGTTTTAAAAAAAAAAATGAAACTAATATGATGCATGATATGCACGTACAGGATAAGAGAATTGGAAAATAGAAATTGATTTGAAAAGAAATTGATTTGATTTGAAAATAGATTTGAAGAGATTGAATTGAAATTGGAAAGTATGAAAATTTAAAAATAGAAATTTGAAAATAGAAATTTTGAAATTGGAATTTTGAAAAATAGATTGGAATTTGAGATTTGGAAAGATTTTGGAAACCGCACCCATGAGGGTGGAATTGAAAGTTTAAAAAGTGTTGTGACCGCACCTATGAAGGTTGCCTACGTATCCCTTTGGGGGAATCAGGTCAGTCGTAGTTCGGACCGGAGTTCAATTGAAAAGAGATTGATTTGAAGAGAGAGATTAGATTGGAAGAAAGAGATTGAATTAAAAATTGGATTTGATTTGAGATTAGAAGAGGAGATTGGAAATTGAAATTGAGAAGATTGGACTTGCTTTGGAAAGATTAATTTTGGAAAGACTTGGTTTTAGGAAAGATGGAGATTTAGGAAACCTAGACTTAGGAAAGATAGGAGACCTAGGAAAGACTTGAGATTAAGAAAGATTAGATTGGAATGTTGGATTTGGAAAGATCTTGAAAGATTTGGAAACTTGGAATTTATGAAAGATTTAGATTAGGAAAGTGTCATTTTTGAAAAGTTTTGAAATTAGGAAAGTTTTAGGTTTAGGAAAGTTTTGAAATTAGGAAAGTTCCGACTTAGGGAAGTTTTGAAAATTGGAAAGTTTTGAATCATGGAAAATTTCAAAATTAGGAAAGTTTTCATTTTAGGAAAGGTTTTGGAAAAAGGAAAGTTTTCAATTTAGGAAATGTTCGAATTAAGAAAAGTTTTACCTTAAGAAAGTTTTGAGTTTAGAAAAGTTTTAGATTTCAAAAGATTTTGATGTTTTGGAAAGTTTAGAATTTAGAAATATTTGAAATTTAGAAAGTTCAAGATTTAGAAAGTTTTAGGGTTTTAGGAAATCTTGAGATTAGGAAAGGTTTGAGTTTAGGAAAAGTTTGAAAAATTAGATTTGGAAAGGGGTAGGATTAGGGAAGGGTTGAATTAAGAAAGATTTGGATTCGGAAGGGATTGGATTTTGTTTCTAAAAGAGAATGTTGGATTTTGTTTCCAAAAACGGAGGATGGGATCTAGTTTCCTAAACAGGGGAATTGGATTTGGCTTCCTAAGCGGGGAGATTTGATTTGGTTTCCTAAAGGGAAGATTTGTTTTGACAAGGATTTGGAAAGGGAGATTCTAGAAACCCTAGTTTTGAAAAATTATAGTTTTGACGTAAAAAAGAGGTTTTGGAAATATGTATAGTTTGGATGTGAAAACTAGAGGTTTTGGAAACCTAGGTTTGGGCAAAGTTTGAAAACCATGTTTTTGGGAAGAAAATTTAGGGTTTCCTAATTGTGGGTTCTAGGGCTTGACTTGGGCTCTAAGGAAAGAGTTTTTGGAAAGTGCGTTTTTGGAAACGAAGGTTTTCTAGAAGGAAATCCTACGAAGGATTTTTTGGAAAATGTATTTTTAGAAACGAAGGTTTTCTAGAAGGGAATCTTAGGAAGGAGTTTCTAGAAGGAAGATTTTGAAAAGAGAGTTTTTGGAAACATTTTTGGAGAGAGTTTTTCTAGGAAGATTGTTGGTAGAAGATTATTGAAGAGAGTTTTTGGAAAAATTTTTGGAGAACGTTTTTAGAAAGTGGATTTTGGGGAGAGGATTTTGGAAAGGAATTGAAAAAGGGAGTTTTGAAAAATTGATTTTGGAAGGGAGTTTTTGAAAACAATTTTGGAGAGGAGAGTTTTTAGGAAAGTATGTTGAAAAAGAGATTTTTAGGAAGAGGAATTTTTTGAAAGGAGAGTTTTTAGAAGGTATGAAAACATTTCACTTTCCTAAAGCAATTCTAACCATAAGAGGGCTAGAACCACTTTAGCAAGGCAGTTTTGGAAAACAATAAGATTTGAAAATATGGATCATATTGGTCACTTTTAATGTAACACTTTCCTAAAGCAACCCTAGCCATGGAAAGGCTAGAATCACCCTAGAATTGTGATTTTGAAAACAAGTATTTGAATAAGATATTTTGATGTAATTTTGGAAACAAGTTTGAAAACGGTTTTGAAAACAAGTTTGAAAACGAATTTTGGAAGATGCAAGACTATGATATGCACAATGCAATTTGGGGTCGTAAACATACAAGGCTAAGGCTTCACCATATAATCAACGGGGCCGGACCCATGTGGTATTTGGTTAGACCAGAAGAAAGCCCCCGACACGGCGACTCTCCAATAGCCTAATCCTACACATGGACCGGGAATCCCCTTGTTTCAAGCATGCAAAGAAAGGGGGGGAAAGAGATGGGGGATTAGAATACAGAAAACCCAAGTGGGTTAGGAGAGAGAAGAGAGAGGGGGGAAGTGCGAAAATTTAAATAGGGAGCCTACCGTATGTCTTGTTTATTTTGCGCGCCGTGCTATCATCGGTCTTCGGTCTTCGTCTTGATCTTCACCTTCAGTCTTCAAGAGTTGTCTTCAAGCTTTGGATTGCAGCTCCTCAAGTCCTCAAAGGATGGTTGAAGGCTAGTGTATGGGGGTGTGTATAAGTATATAGGAGGCTAGGGTTTGTGTAGGGTGGCTAGGGTTTGGAGAAACCTAAGGAGGCTAGGGTTTAGGAGGTGCTCGAGCTCTGTATATCGAAATATATGATTTTTAGGTTGAGCTTGCAGATCCGCTTCACGTTGAATGAGGCTCTGTATTTATAGAGGGAGGAATACACTGGCGCCAGGCCAAAATTCCTTCTGGCGCCACTAGAAGGAATTTACTAGTGGTGCCAGCCAATTAGGAAACTATTAAGGTTGGCAAACAACGTATCTTTGACTAGATTTGGGCGCCTGTACTAGTGACTACCATGCAATTTTTAGCCTGGTTTCACTAGGAGTGGCTTCGGAAAGTCCGGGAATGATTTGAAGGACCCGGGAATAACCCAGAAGGCCGGAAAGGAGCAAGAACACTTAAAATAGTGTCCTAGAGGTATTTGACTTGAGAAATGAGGATAAGATGGGTCGGAAAGGTTGACCGGGCCTTTAGGGGCAAAACGGTCAATCGGACAGGGAAACTGCCGGGACAGACTCAGACTGTCTCGGAAGAAGACTTGGGATTTGGAAACATTATTTAGAATGTTCCCAGAGGTTCCGGTTTGATTCCTAGAGCCGGCGTGGTCGGAAAAGGAGACCAGCCCACCAGGGGTAAACGGTCATTTCGCACCGGGTTGGCCGGAACTGACTCGAAATGATCTGAAAAGGTAAAAGGAGGTTGAGAACACTATAAAAAGTAGTCTCAGGAGGATACCGGTTTGATACCCAGAGCCGGTGTGGTAAAAAAAGGAGACCGGCCCACCAAGGGCAAAACGGTCACTTTGTACCGGGTTAGCCGGAACTGACTCGGAATGATCCGAAAATGTAAAGGAAGGTTGAGAATACTATAAAAAGTATTCTCGGGAAATTATCGGTTTGATACCCAGAGCCGGTGTGGTTCCCGGGGCATTCCGATGCCTAGGGGCAAAATGGTCATCTTGACCGGAAAGTCTCGGAAAAGGTCCAAATGGCAGTTTGGTCATTTTTCACTGAAGTGGGCTAACAGACACTGGTGTTGACCTGGATTTTGAGTGTTTCCGCCACTCTGACAGCGGTCGTCGTGACATAGGGGTTTGTTGGCAATTCCCTATATCGACCTATTTGTGAGTATTTCCGCTACTCTAACGGTTTTGTGAGTAGTTTCGCTACTCGGACCATCTCGAGGAATAAACTGTCTTGGGAGAGGGATTGGAAAAGGGACTTATCGTCTCCGAAGAGACGTGCCTAGATTGGAAGCGTCTCCAGGAATAAACTGTCTCGAGGGAGGGACTGGAAAGGGGTCTTACCGTCTCTGAAGAGACGTACCTGGATTGGAAACGTCTCGAGGAATAAACTGTCTCGAGAGTGGGATTGGAAAGGGGTTTACCATCTCCGAAGAGACCTACCTGGGTTGGAACCGTCTCGAGGAATAAACTTTCTCAAGAGAGGGATTGGAACGGGGTCTTACCATCTCCGAAAAGATGTGCCTGGATTGTAACCGTCTTCAGGAATAAACTGTCTCGAGAGTGGGATTGGAAAGGGGACTTATTGTCTCCGAAGAGACGTGCCTGGATTGGAACCGTCTCGAGGAATAAACTGTCTCGAAAGGGCGATTGGAATCAGAAAGGAAAGGACAATGCCCCTAAGGGCATTTTGGTCATTTTCCTTCTATTTGGGCCTGATAGGCCCTCGAAGCGATGAAAAGACGGAATTTGGACCTAGAGAGTTGGTTTCGATTGGAATATGCCCACAATGACTTGAAAACAAGTCTGGACGGAGTGTAGACTGTCGAGCGGTCAAAAATCGGGTGCTTACAGCTGCCCCTCTTTTTCTGTTTTTGCTTGTCAAAGACAAAAAACGATAAGAGTAAGAGTCCCATGTTGACCGCGAGGGAGTCGGAGGGACGGACATTGAAAACCTTTCGACAACGGGGGTCGAAAACGGATAACGGGCCAAAAAGGCCTTCGAAAACGAGTTTTGGCGGGAAAAAGTGCAAAACTGCCCAGAATTTATAACTAGCACCACAACTAGTGGCACCTTTGGCAGAAATTGCTTGGCGCCTCTACTAGTGGCGCTAGGTTTGAAGTTAAAACCAGAAAATTCTAGTTCGAACGCTTACGGGATTTTGGAGAGTTTTCGCAAATTTGTGAGGCATTGCGAGGAATCCGTCTTGGACATTGAAGGAGCACTCCTTGGGGACCATGAGTGATTGCCGAAAGGAGACCACGTCGCCGGAAAAGTCACCGGAAGAGAAGATTTCACCAGAGAACTTCCAAAAGGTGAGTTTTCAATTTTGTTGATTTTGATGTGTAGAACTTTATTTGAATCATGTGAATAGTGGAAATTAATGTTTTGACATGTTTTGAACACTTTGGTGATGTTGTTTTTGCATTTTGATGGTTGTTTGATTGAATTTGAATGATTTTTCATGATTACGCGAAGAGGGCTTTCTGCAGGAATAGGGGATTTGTTCATACAAGCATGGGTATTGGGTTTTTCTGGCTATGTTTTTGTGCAATATGTCTTAGAAAAATGTATTTAACAACCATATGAAGTTTCGTGATTTTTTGAAAACTCGGTGAATTTTGGAGTTTTTGAAAAATAGAAAAATATTTAGAAAATTATAAAAAATTAGAAAATTCAAGAAATTGAAGAAATTTTTAAAGTTTGAAATTTGGAAAAAAATTGGAATATTTTTTAAAACATTTGAGGTGATTTTGAAAAATTTTGGCAGATGTTTGAAAACCGTTGATTTATTTGAAAAATGAAACATGCGTCTTGAAAATCTTGAAAAATTGAAAAATGTGCATGGGTGCTATTGTCATGTGATTGTTGGAAAGTGTACATTTTGCATTTTGTGTTGATGTCATGGGCGTTGTAGGGGCCATTCTTAAACGGGACTCTGCCGAAATTTTTAGAAATTATGGAAAGAGTTGGTTAAAGTTTTAGAAATAAATTCCTTTTGAAGGAAAAAGACGGGAAAACCCTTAAGATTTGATTTGCAGTCGAAAAATCAAGATGTGCATGTAGGAAATTTGTTTTGACTTATCGTTCGAAGTCTTTTATTTGTTTTGTTTGTGCTAGTTGCTTTTTTTATTATTTTTCTATCATTTAAACTGCATGGATGGTATATTAACATCACTTACCTTGTCTTACCTTTTAAGGATGGCAGATGCGGGTGATGACAGTTCTGAGAGGAGGCGCCGCTCGGGGAAGGCGGCCCGGACAGATTCTACTGGCAGCTCTAGTCGATCTAGAGGTAGTCGACGATCTACCGAACGATCTTCAATCAACCAGAGTGGGCAGGGGAGTAGATTACCTGTCGACCCTTTTCCTCCGGTTGAGCAGGCTTTTGCCGAGGAGATTGATGCCGAGGAGGAGGTACCGGGCCCTAGGGATCAAGTGACCGGGTATGGGAGAGCTTCTTACGGGCATAGGCAGACAGATGCTGACTTGGGAGATCTGCAGATACCGGATGTCCCACCACTCGGGGATCTGGCCTATCATCCTAGTGTATACTCCAGACAGCATTTGCCACCTCCGCGGGTACATACAGCTTTCCGAGGGCTTGTTCATCAGGTTTTTGTGACCATGCAGCGGGCTGCCCCATCATACCATGCCTTCTTGGCAGAGATCGGGTTTGGCGCCTTTATAGGATTACAGGCTAACCGCTTGAACAGGCATTTGGTACTGGCACTTGTTGAGAGGTGGTTTAAGGAGACTGGGACCTTTCATTTTGTCGGTTTTGAGTTAAGTCCCACTCCTTTGGATTGGGCGATTGTTACAGGGCTTTCCTTTGTCGGTCGACGGATCACCATGCACCCAGTCAGTAGAGACGAGGCCTATTTGCTATTGGACTTGCCCTATCCTGAGTGTTCTGCGTTCCCGGTCTCTTGGATTAGTCAAGATGAGCGTGCTTTTGCTATTGAGCCATCGTCTGCCAGGCAGGACATCATGAGTCGGCGACTTGTGTTGTATATCATCTTTAGCTGCTTCTGCAACAACAACAAGTCACTCGTGCCGTGTCGTGCCGTCTGGTGAGTATAGTAGCCGATCTGGGAGCTTTGTCTGAGTTGGACTGGGGGTCTTTTTCTTTTGGTTGCTTTCTTCGATTGATGCGGGTTCAGACTTCTTCTCGTTGGGGCAGCATGACTAGCTTTTGGCCCTTCCATGTCAGGTGGAGTTACGAGTACCTGCCAGTGCGTCGCCCTGCAGTTGTTGAGGATGATCTCTATCATCGCGCTTTGAGGTGGGCTCGTGACCGGGTAGCCCAGCAATCGGAGATTACTGACTTTGTGACGCTCCGGGCTAACCTGGAGCTGATTGAGGCGAGGGATGTGACCTGGCAGGCCTTCATTGGATCAGTCCATTATGAGACAGTCCGGTACCTTGTCCCGTTGTCCTTGTCGAGAGCTGCTTTTCTCAGTGATGACACCTGGGAGTCCTATATTGGAGAACGACACTGGTGGTAGTTTCATGAGGAGTTCCGATCGACAAGAGCTCCCCCAAAGTATATGTTTGAAGCCCTGGTGGCAGGAGTGCCTATCCCCTACCAGGAGCGCTAGCCAGGTGCTGAGTTCTTCCTTCCTCTGGATACGGATTATGCTGCGCACTTTGGGGCTCATTCGGTTGGTGCCTTCACCCGGTTTGAGGTAGTAGTCGGCGGGTACGCTATTGGCTAGGAGGTGGTTGACTTGTGGCGCCGTGCTAGAGGATATGTGCCCCAGGTCGAGTTTACTGCTGTGAGAGACCAGAGAGACCAGTACCAGATGGAGCGGGATCAGTACCAGGCCGAGGTAGCTTCCCTGACGGCTCAGTTATCTCAGATGGGTGGTGGGGGGGTATGTTATTCTTTCTTTGCTCCTTCTTGCTCTGCTGTTGCTTAGTTTCTTTTGTATGCAGCTAATTTCAGTTCTATCTTCCCTGCAGGATGGTGGTGCTTCGAGTAGTTAGCCACCTCCTTCGATGCCGGGCTTTGGGGATTTTGATCCAGATGACATCGACTTCGACCTATGATAGATGCCCCTTGTGGAGACTCTGATCCTCTTTTGCCCCTGGTCCCTGAGTTGTATTTATGTTAGACAGTTTTATTTTGATATTTTGTACAAAAATGAATATTTATGGTACTTAGATGCATGGATAGACAGATACATTTATGATCTTTACAGCTAGGCATATGATCAGATGCATGTGATGTATGATGATGTTAGATATTTATTACATAAGTTGATGTTGGTGACTTTTATTTCTACAAGGAGTTATATCCTAGGTGCAAAGGCCATGCTGATTTTTTTTTTCTTTTTCAACGTATGCACAGGTTAGAAATATGTTAATAGAATGACATAGGGTATTGTTAGCCTTGTAGTCTTGGGAAGTGTAACTCCCTCCTCCTCGGGTATTTAGCCTCTCCTATGGCTCAACCTTACCTCGATTGGATGATAGCATTTCGTACTTTACTCAACCTCTTGATTGCCCCCAACTCTTTGTTTTAGGGTTAGTGTATAGGGTTATTGGGCTGAGACTCTCGACTCTCGGGGTCTTAGCAACAACTTACCTGACCTTTGGCAGAGCGATAAGTGGCCAGTCATTTCAATTTGAGAAGACTTTGTTTAGGACCGTAATGTAGGCTAGGTTATGGGGTTTTAGAAACAACGGGATGTGTAGGCTCAAGTTCAATGTTGTTTTCAGCAAGGTTTAGATCCAAACTGTCCTTAACCGTTTTTCAGTAGGATTAGCATCATTTTTTTTTTTTTTTTTAGCTTTGGCAGCGTATCTAACTTATTTAGATCAAGCAATCTGCTTTCAATCAGAGGGGACTTTAATAGGGTTATAATGTAGGCCATAGTTTTGGGGTTTTGTAAGAAAAGGGTAGAGGCTCGATCCTATTCGTTTCTACTTGGTTTCTTTGTAACCTAGGATCACCTTTGAACTTCCTTCTTGCTTTTTAACATAACTTCTTAGGGTGAAAATGACCTTGTTCTTTCACCCCTTCTATATATTTCTTGAGTTAAACATGACTTTCTTCTCATTTGATCTTCTCATTATGCTTTTGAAGATGACCCAATCATGGCTCCTTTAGGGCTTTCATTAAAGGATTTTTTTTTTTTTTTTTTGGCCTCTTACCCCTTGGCAACTCCTTTCCTTTGCTTGTTCTTTCTATTTCTTTTCTGTTCTTTTATGAAACGAAACAATTCTTTAACCCTTTCCCCTTAAACCTTTTCCTTGGTAGTTCAATATACCCAATGTGGGCGGTGATCCCTAGGTTGGGGTTTTGTTAAGAAAGGATAGGTAGCTCAACGGGTTTGGCAAGGGGTTGCTTTTGACTGTATGGGAAATGAAATGAGGGCCTCTCTTCACTTTGAATTCGATTGCTTAATCCATGGAGTTTTCAACACTATCCTAGCATGATAGAGGTGGACACCACTCCTAGAGTTCTCAACTATTGTCTGCCCCAGTGTGGGAAGGACAGTCTTGGATCAGGGTTAACAAAGAAAATTTTCATTTGTTGCAAGGCTCTAGGGGTTAAGCAAAGAGAATATGAGCACATTTGTTCATTTATGTAGTTATTTACTCTTTATATGTGGGGGAATGAAAGATGGCTTCTTTTCATTTTGATAAACTGGCCACACATCGCTTAGCCTCAGAGTCTTGCAAGTGCTGCCTTTGGGTAGTATCCTCACTCATCCTTATCCTCTCCTTCTCTGGAAGGCTAATCATTCGATGAGTGGTTAACTCATGCTATCATCCCTTTAAGTTGGATCTTTCCTTAAGATAAACCATGCCCCTTGCATAAGAAGTAGTCATTATTTCCCAAGGAAGACAAGACAACAACAATGGAATAAAAGACTGTCATTTGATTATTATTATTATTTTTATGAAAAGCATAAGGTTCTTCAGCAATAAGAAAATGTAAGCATTAATTTAAAAACAAGAAGTAAAAGGGATAAAAAGAAAGTGGGTGAAACCACCCCTCTCTTGTATGCCTGTGCAAAGAACCCCTTTTTAGTATGGCTTTGGGACAACTCCCACATTTTTTATGCTCGATTTGCGATCCGGATCCTCGGCTAAGGCGAGACAAGCAAAGGCTTCTCCTAGAGCTCCACAGACGTTGACACTGTTGATGTGGTTGTCAGCCTCCTTCTTGTTCTGTGTAGCGGGTTCTTCTGTAAACAGGGTGACCAACTCACTCCCTTCCAATTCGAATGGCTCTGCTTGTGCTCTTGGCTTCTCTATCCTCCAGCTTAATTTCTTCATAGTTGTACTCATTTGTGGGCCTATGACTCCCTAACAAATGACGTTCGGTTGTGGCATATTTCGAATGCAGAAACTCAGCACCCCATCCATTAGTAACCATGTTTTCAGTAGTCTCATCTCCCAGGAACATTGGCTCCTCAATGGGCCAGTCAGAAGCATCAGGCACTTCATCAGGGTTATGGCGATAGATTGGGCATAATGGGAGATCCTCCTCCTAGTCATCTTCTTCCTCGGTCTCCCAATCGTCCTCATAGTCTTCGGCTTCAGGCTCGTCAAACACTCCCTCGCCCTCCATTTCTACTAGTATCATATTGACGGTGTGATCTGGCAGAGGGTTAGCAGTCACATTGGGAGTGGGAGAAGGTTTTACCGGTTGTAGATCGATGGTCTTATTGTCGATCAGGTCTTGGATCTTGTGCTTGAGAGCAAAGCAGCTTTCGGTGTCATGCCCTGGCCACCTGAATGATATTCACATGTAAGAGCGACATTAAAGGTCGAGGGCAGAGGGCTTGGCAACGGGCGAGCAGGGACGGGCTTCAAGATGTTGTTCTTTAGAAGGCTACGGTAGGCCTCGGTTTGGGTGCAGGCTAAGGCATCGAAGGTGCGGATACGTCGAGCAGGTCTATTGAAGTTGGGTCGTGCCCCAGCGGGACCATAGTTTGGGGTTGGAGCAGGCATGGTCAAGGTGGGCAAGGGCAGGACTGGGGGTGATTGTAGCAGGGGTCGGTATTGGGGTTGTTGGCTAGGTAGAATAGCAGACACTTCGCTTTCCTTCCTGATCGTGCCCCTTGTAGTAGCCACCTTCTTAGCTATGTTGGTGGTATTTTCTCCAGTCTTGGCATAGGGATCTGTGATTCTTCCAGTCTTGAGGCCGTTTTCTATCATTTCCCCCTGCATGATGAGTTTGGAGAAGCTTTTTTCCACGCTTGTGCAGAGCTTCTCATAGAATATACCTTGGAAAGTATGTACGAACAGTTGTACGTACTCCTTCTCCTCGAACGGGGGATTAACTTGTGCAGCGGCCTCCCTCCATCTTAGGGCGTATGCTTTAAAGCTCTCCTTCTCACCTTTGCTCATCGTCATCAAGGACCATTGATCAGAAGTGAGGTTGATGTTATGACGGTATTGGGTTTTAAATGCATTAACTAGCTCCATCCAGGTTGTGATCTTCCTTAAGTCCAAACGAGTGAACCATTGCAGAGCCGACCCGATGAGGCTGTGTTCGAATAACTGCATAAGGAGCTTCAGGTCGTTGCCATGTCCACTAAACGCTCCAGCATATAGACGTAGATGAGCAACGGGGTTACTGGTACCGTCGTACTTCTGGAAGTCAGGCATATTAAACTTAGCAGGCCTCAGGTGGTCAGGGAAGAAATAGAGCTCATCATAGAAAGTGAACCCATAAGTATCGTGGCCATGGAGACTTCGCAACGAATCTTCTAATCTTTGGATTTTTATACTGAGAGGATCTAGAGAGGCCTTCTTTATAGCAGGTGGAAGCAATATGGTCTCTTCTCCTTCAATGTTGACCCCTTTGGCATCTTCCTTAGTCCTCCCAGCACTGTCGGACTGAAGCGTGATCCTTGGATTAGCAGGTTCAAGGTCTTTAGATGAAGTCATTGATGATGACGGGACCGCAGTAGCATCCTTCATGGACAGAGTTTGAATGAGTTTGAGCATCTCATCCATCTTAGCCCTTATTTCATTAACTTCCTCTCGAGAGACTTGAGAGGATTCTTCAGGGTTAGCAGCCATCAGTGATGCTTTGTGCCGAGTGATAATAGGATCCCTAGGTGGATGTTGCCCCTTTTTGGGAGCAATGTTGACTCAGTGCGAAGTGACTTCTGTAAAAAGGAAAAAAGAAAAAGACAAAAACACAAGTCACAAGTTAGTTTTTGGTTTTTAGTGAACTTTATGCAATGCATGTCCTAGGGTGTCCCTCTTAAAGAGGGAAAACTAGCCATGATGTGTTGGCTCACTTTTGTAGATAGGGGATTTGCCCCTGTATGCAGATATCTTACCGTCAGGTAGGAACCTTCAATCATCCATGCATTCATTCATAAAAACAAAGAAGTACATTAAATTTTGTGTTTGAGATACAAAAAAAAAAAAAAAAAAATTGGAATACATTTTAATAGGGGGAGGGGGAACATTTTCCTTTGGACTTCCACCTATCTACTTTTACAAAGGGAAACCCTAAACTACTCTTGAGTCTTCGGATTCGCCTTCCTTGGATTTGATGTTGAGGAGGTCGCTGAGAGACCTTGTTGATTGATTGCTGCTTGTCTTCTTGGCAACCCTATCTTCGTGAGTATAGAGGGATTGGGGCCCCTCTTATGGAATGAATTGAGATGCATGCAATGAGTCCTTAGGGTTACGTGGGAACCCTTAGGGTTTGGGTAGGTTTAATGCAAGGGAGAGTGACGTTGGTGTCACTCTCAATGGGTTGATCATATGCATGAGAATGTAGTGACTTGAGTTACTTGGAACTCTTGTCTTGACATGGAATATTGAATGCATGAACATGAATATGCAAAAAGTATAAGGAGAGCAGGTACAATTGAAGTAAACATGCATGCATAAACAGTTAGACAGGCATTATAACAGTATAAATACAGTCAGTATAACAGTAGGAATAAACAGGTATAAATGAAAGTAAGAGCAGTCGCCCTTTCCTCCGTGATTTTGAAAATGGTGTTCGTGTCCTATATCCAGCAGAGGTTCGTCTATGCATGGTGTCTATATGAGTATAAGGTTGAGGGTTGACTAATGCGTCCTAAAAAGGCTCGGTCCTCGGATCTTCAAACCTAGGCCCACTCCCCGAGGTGGTGCCATGATTGGTTGGTGATCCAAGCGGGGGAACCATCAAGAGGCCGTAGGCGAAGAAACTGACACAGCATCTTGCCCACAACCAATATACTGTTCCCCCTTTCTAACTAGAAAGGACATATCAGGGTATGCAAGTATGCAGAATGCAAGTGCACATGCAGTGTGTGTGTGATTTTTAAAAGTGGAGGAAAGGGCTCAACAACTCCCATTCATCCTGTACATCACATTCATGCAAAGCAGTTAATAAAACTTAAGCAAAAAGCGCACCTACAAAACAAAGATGCAAGTGTTAGTATGTGGATGACAAACAGAATACAAGATAATATGAATAAATGCATATGTTTTTTTTTTTAAAACAATTTTGAAAATTTAGTTTTGAGAATTTAAAGTGAATAGGATTGAACTAAGTTAATTGAAGACTCTACATGGGTAAAGGGTAAAGAAACATGACTACGGCCTAACCCTCTAAGTGTCCCCAGCGGAGTCGCTAGCTGTCGCACCCCAAATTTTTTGCACTCAAGGAATACTCACACAAGTGGGAAAAACACTGTACTCTCTCGTTAGAACTCACCCTCCTAGAAAAATGAGTGCGACTAGGTTTGAATTGAAAATAGATTTGAATAAAGGGCTTTTGAAAAATATTCGGAGTCGCCACCTAACTTGATTAAGGTAGTTAGGTCACCTAAAAACTAAGAATAATCCGAAGACTACACTTAGGGTTTTACCTATGAGAGTCTTCGGCTAACTATAATTCAACCCTATTCACTTTGAAGAAGAATGTTTTAAAAAAAAAATGAAACTAATATGATGCATGATATGCACGTGCAGGATAAGAGAATTGGAAAATAGAAATTGATTTGATTTGAAAATAGATTTGAAGACATGGAATTAAAATTGGAAAGTATGAAAATTTAAAAATAGAAATTTTGAAATTGGAATTTTGAAAAATAGATTGGAATTTGAGATTTGGAAAGATTTTGGAAAGCGCACCCATGAGGGTGGAATTGAAAGTTTGAAAAGTGTTGTGACCGCACCTATGAAGGTTGCCTACGTATCCCTTTGGGGGAATCAGGTCAGTCGTAGTTCAGACCGCAGTCCGATTGAAAAGAGATTGATTTGAAGAGAGAGCTTGGATTGGAAGAAAGAGATTGAATTGAAAATTGGATTTGATTTGAGATTAGAAGAGGAGATTGGAAATTGAAATTGAGAAGATTGGACTTGCTTTGAAAAGATTAATTTTGGAAAGACTTGGTTTTAGGAAAGATGGAGATTTAGGAAATCTAGACTTAGTAAAGATAGGAGACCTAGGAAAAACTTGAGATTAAGAAAGATTAGATTGGCATGTTGGATTTGGAAAGATCTTGAAAGATTTGGAAACTTGAAATTTAGGAAAGATTTAGATTAGGAAAGTTTCGAATTAGGAAAGTGTCATTTTTAAAAAGTTTTGAAATTAGGAAAGTTTTAGGTTTAGGAAAGTTTTGAAATTAGGAAAGTTCCGACTTAGGGAAGTTTTGAAAATTGGAAAGTTTTGAATTATGGAAAATTTCAAAATTAGGAAAGTTTTCATTTTAGGAAAGTTTTGGAAAAAGGAAAGTTTTCAATTTAGGAAATGTTCGAATTAAGAAAAGTTTCACCTTAAGAAAGTCTTGAGTTAAGAAAGTTTTGAGTTTAGAAAAGTTTTAGGTTTGAAAAGATTTTGATGTTTTGGAAAGTTTAGAATTTAGAAAGATTTGAAATTTAGAAAGTTTAAGATTTAGAAAGTTTTAGGGTTTTAGGAAATCTTGAGATTAGGAAAGGTTTGAGTTTAGGAAAAGTTTGAAAAATTAGATTTGGAAAGTGGAGATTTGGAAAAGGGGTAGGATTGGGAAAGGGTTGAATTAAGAAAGATTTAGATTCGGAAGGGATTGGATTTTGTTTCTAAAAGAGAAGGTTTGATTTTGTTTTCAAAAACGGAGGACGGGATCTAGTTTCCTAAACGAGGGAATTGGATTTGGCTTCCTAAGCGGGGAGATTTGATTTGGTTTCCTAAAGGGAAGATTTGTTTTGACAAGGATTTGGAAAGGGAGATTCTAGAAACCCTAGTTTTGACGTAGAAAAGAGGTTTTGGAAACATGTATAGTTTGAATGCGAAAAGTAGAGGTTTTGGAAACCTAGGTTTGGGCAAAGTTTGAAAACCATGTTTTTAGGAAGAAAAATTTAGGGTTTCCTAATTGTGGGTTCTAGGGCTTGACTTGGGCTCTAAGGAAAGAGTTTTTGGAAAGTGCGTTTTTGTAAACGAAGGTTTTCTAGAAGGGAATCCTAGGAAGAAGTTTTTGGAAAATGTGTTTTTAGAAATGAAGATTTTCTAGAAGGGAATCTTAGGAAGGAGTTTCTAGAAGGAAGATTTTGAAAAGAGAGTTTTTGGAAACATTTTTTGAGAGATTTTTTCTAGGAAGATTTTTGGTAGAAGATTATTGAAGAGAGTTTTTGAAAAGATTTTTAGGGAACGTTTTTAGAAAGTGGATTTTGGGGAGAGGATTTTGGAAAGGAATTGAAAAAGGGAGTTTTGAAAAATAGATTTTCGAAGGGAGTTTTTGAAAACAATTTTGGAGAGGAGAGTTTTTAGGAAAGTATGCTAGAAAAGAGATTTTTAGGAAGAGGGATTTTTTGAAAAGAGAGTTTTTAGAAGGTATAAAAACATCTCACTTTCCTAAAGCAATTCTAACCATAAGAGGGCTAGAACCACTTTAGGAAAGCGATTTTGGAAAACAATAAGATTTGAAAATATGGACCATATTGGTCACTTTTAATGTAACACTTTCCTAAAGCAACCCTAGCTATGGAAAGGCTAGAATCACCCTAGAATTGTGATTTTGAAAATAATTTTTTGAATAAGATATTTTGATGCAATTTTGAAAACAAGTTTGAAAACTGTTTTAAAAACGAGTTTGAAAACAAATTTTGGAAGATGTAAGACTATGATATGCACAATGCAATTTGGCTTCGTGAACATACAAGGCTAAGGCTTCGCCACATAATCAAGGGGGCCAGACCCATGTGGTCTTTGTTTAGACTAGAAGAAAGCCCCCGACACGGTGACTCTCCAATAGCCCAATCCTACACATAGACCAGGAATCCCCTTGTTTCAAGCATGCAAAGAAAAGGGGGGAAAGAGATGAGGGATTAAAATACAGAAAACCCAAGTGGGTTAGGAGAGAGAAGAGAGGGGGGGGGAACTGCGGAAATTTAAATAGGAAGCCTACCGTATGTCTTGTTTATTTTGCGCGCCGTGCTGTCTTCGGTCTTCGGTCTTCGGTCTTCGTCTTGATCTTCACCTTCAGTCTTCAAGAGTTGTCTTCAAGCTTTGGATTGCAACTCCTCAAGTCCTCAAAGGATGGTTGAAGGCTAGTGTATGAGTGTATGGGGGTGTGTATGAGTGTATAGGAGGCTAGGGTTTGTGTAGGGTGGCTAGGGTTTGGAGAAACCTAAGGAGGCTAGGGTTTAGGAGGTGCTCGAGCTCTGTATATCGAAATATATGATTTTTAGGTTGAGTTTGCGGATCCTCTTCACGTTGAATGAGGCTCTGTATTTATAGAGGGAGGAATACATTGGCGCCTGTTGCAGTGGCGCCAGGCCAAAATTCCTTCTGGCGCCACTAGGAGTGGTGCCAGGCCAAATATTGGCTGGGCGCCACTAGTGGCGCCCAGCCAATTAGGAAACTATTAAGGTCGGCAAGCAACATATCTTTGACTAGATTTGGGTGCCTGTACTAGTGACTACCATATAATTTTTAGCCTGGCTTCACTAGGGGTGGCTCCAGAAAGTTCGGGAATGATTTGAAGGAGCCAGAAATGACCCGAAAGGTTGGAAAGGAGCAGGAACACTTAAAATAGTGTCCTGGAGGTATTTGACATGAGAAATGAGGATAAGATGGGTCGGAAATGTTGACCGGGCCTTTAGGGGCAAAACGGTCAATCGGACCAAAAACTGCCGGGACAAACTCGGACTATCCCAGAAGAAAACTTGAGATCTGGAAACATTATTTAGAATGTTCCCAGACATTTCCGGTTTGATTCCCAGAGCCGGCACGGTCTGAAAAGGAGACCGGCCCACTAGGGGCAAAACGGTCATTTCGCACCGGGTTGGCCGGAACTGACTCGAAATGATCCGGAAAGGTAAAAGGAGGTTGAGAACACTATAAAAAGTAATCTCAGGAGGTTACTGGTTTGATACCCAGAGCCGGATTGGTAGAAAAAGGAGACCGGCCCACCAGGGGCAAAACGGTCATTTTGTACCGGGTTGGCCGGAACTGACTCGGAATGATCCGGAAAGGTAAAGGAAGGTTGAGAATACTATAAAAAGTATTCTCGGAAAATTACCGGTTTGATACCCAGAACCGGTGTGGTTTCCAGGGCATTCGGATGCCTAGGGGCAAAATGGTCATCTTGACCGGAAAGTCTCGAAAAAGGTCCAAAGGCCAGTTTGGTCATTTTTCACTCAAGTGGGCTAACAGACACTGGTGTTGACCTAGGTTTTGAGTGTTTCCGCCACTCTAACGGCGGTCGTCGTGACACAGGGGTTTGTTGGCAATTCCCTATATCGACCTATTTGTGAGTATTTCCGCCACTCTAATGGTTTTGTGAGTAGTTTCGATACTCAGACTGTTTCGAGGAATAAACTATCTCGAGAGAGGAATTGAAAAGGGGACTTATCATCTCCGAAGAGACGTGCCTGGATTGGAACCATCTCGAGGAATAAACTGTCTCGAGAGAGGGATTGGAAAGGGGTCTTACCGTCTCCGAGGAGACGTGCCTGGATTGGAACCGTCTCGAGGAATAAACTGTCTCGAGAGTGGGATTGGAAAGGGGTCTTACCGTCTCCGAAGAGACGTGCCTGGGTTGGAACCGTCTCGAGGAATAAACTATCTCGCGAGAGGGATTGGAAAGGGGTCTTACCATCTCCGAAAAGACGTGCCTGGATTGGAACCATCTCAAGGAATAAACCATCTCATGAATGGGATTGGAAAGGGGTCTTACCGTCTTTGAAGAGACGTGCCTGGATTGGAACCGTCTCGAGGAATAAACTGTCTCGAGAATGGGATTGGAAAGGGGTCTTACAGTCTCCGAAGAGACGTGCCTGGATTGGAACCGTCTCGAGGAATAAACTGTCTCGAGAGTGGGATTGAAAAGGGGTCTTACCGTCTCCGAAGAGACGTGCCTGGATTGGAACCGTCTCGAGGAATAAACTATCTCGAGAGTGGGATTAGAAAGGGGTCTTACCATTTCTGAAGAGACGTGCATGGATTGAAACCGTCTCAAGGAATAAACTGTCTCGAAAGGGGGATTGGAAAGGGGTCTTACCGTCTCCGAAGAGACGTGCCTGGATTGGAACCGTCTCGAGGAATAAACTGTCTCGAGAGTGGGATTGGAAAGGGGTCTTACCATCTCCGAAGAGACGTGCCTGGGTTGGAACCGTTCTCGAGGAATAAACTGTCTCGAGAGAGGGATTGGAAAGGGGTCTTAGCGTCTCCGAAGAGACGTGCCTGGATTGGAACCGTCTCGAGGAATAAACTGTCTCGAGAGTGGGATTGGAAAGGGGACTTATCGTCTCCGAAGAGACGTGCCTGGATTGGAACCGTCTCGAGAAATAAACTGTCTCGAGAGGGGGATTGGAATCGGAAAGGAAAGGACAATGCCCCTAAGGGCATTTTGGTCATTTTACCTCTATTTGGGCCTGACAGGCCCGCGAAGCGATGGAAAGACGGAATTTGGACCTAGAGAATTGGTTTCGATTGGAATATGCCCACAATGACTTGAAAACAAGTCTGGACGGAGTGTAGACTGCCGAGCTGTCAAAAAAAGGGTGCTTACAGGCCCATCTTGAGTTCACAAAGTAGTGACAAAAGGAGCATTGACCCCAGCATAGATGGATGGAAAGGTCTTGCTGGCACCATCAACTCAGATTAGGTATAGCACTGCTATATGTAATCGAAAACTTTGATAGAGTAATGATAGAAATTATTGAAATGAAGAGAGACCCTCAGTTCCTCTACCATATAGTTAAAAACATCCTTTTGCAAAACCCAATTGAGCTTATTACTTTTCTTTAAAAAACCCAACCTAATGATCACCGTCTACAATGGGTCGAGACCAAGTGAATAGGATATGGGAAATAAAGAGTAGATATAGGTTTAAGGAGTGCCCAATAGGAAAAAAAAAAAAAAAAAAAAGCATGACCTCAATGACATAGTGAAAACCCGAAAAGACACTGTGAGTAAAAAGGAGGAGGCATGGCAAGATACAAAAACTGTCAACGTAGTAAAAATCTATAAGAACACCATGGTGCAAAAGTAATAGATCTGGGATCATTGAAAAAAAGACAAGATGTGAAGATCTAGCAAAGGAAAACCATAAATGCGGTATTTTTAAATCTAAAAACAAAAAAGGGGGAAATAGACAATGAGCAGCAATAAGAGAGAGAGTCTAGCTGTCCAAGGTGATCCTAGGTCTTAAAAGCCAAGTAAAAGAAAAATGTTTTGAGCATTTATCCCTTCCTTTCAAATACCCTAAGCCCACATTACAGTCCAAAATAAAGACCTTTGGAATCAGCTATTGCTATTATTACTCTTTAAAGGAAAATGATTACATTAGAAAATACTTCATTTAGTAGAAATTCCAACTCAACTTGGCTTTTAAGACCCATGATCAATCACTTTTCAAGTTACAATTGACTGGGGCATGGTTAGAAGCTTAAATTTATTTAGCAAGCCATATTGATCATACACCATCACAATAATTTCTAACCATGCAATGCATGCCCTCTATGTATTAAGCTTCGTGGCATTTCAGCTACCTAATCCTCACCATTAAAACTGCTACAAATCAATCTGGGGCTATAGACTGTAACTCAACCAACAAGCCATGCTTTTCCTAGATAAGAGATTAAACTATCCACGGTTTCTCCTCAATATGAGCAATGAATTGTCCATCAGCACTCCTCGACATGTGCCATAAATGAACTAGTATGCGTTCTCGATATCTTCAAGATAACCTTTGGATCACTCCTCCTGATCAACGGAGTTGGCTAAAGCTCAGGGCCTACTAGATGTAAGGTCCTATCTCTCCACACCACCACACGACCAATCCAACATCTAACTAATAAGTTGAAGCATATCTAGCACCGGCCTTGCCAAAAGTATCCTTAGGAGTCTCACCAAGGAGCTGCTCCACTAGCAGTTACACCATAAGCCTCCTCAAAAAGCTACCCAGACCTCAACCTTAGCCTCAGCTCTGGCAAGGGTAGTCTCAACATCTCAAATAGCCTCATCTAGGGCATCTTCTATAATAGCCCTAGTGAGGCCACCCTCTCCTCATTAGCAGCACTAGTCCACTGCTCGACCAAAGTAGATCTAGTCATTGCCTCCTGCGTAAATCATTGTCTCCCGCATCAACCATTCTGAAGACATGCTAGGAGGAAAAAGATACAGTAAATTTTCATAGACAGGTAAGAGGTACGCATAAAAAAAGAAGGAAATTTTTTTTTGAGTCAAAATGAATTTTCTATACATTTTGTCTTCAAAAATTGAAATTTCAAATCAAAATGAATTTTTTATAAATTTTGTCTTCAAAAGTTCAAATTTCGAGTCAAAATGAATTTTCTATACATTTTGTTTTCAAAAGTTTAAATTTCGAGTCAAAATAAAATTACGAGCCAAAATGAATTTTTCATACATTTTGTCTTAAAAAATTCAAGTTTCGAGTGAAAATGAATTTCTCAAACACTTTGTCTTCAAAAGTTAAAGTTTCAAGTCAAAACGAATTTTTTACATGTTTTGCCTAACAAAATGAATTTCCTACACGTTTTGTCCAAATTTCAAATCAAAATGGTTTCTAAACTTTTCCCTTCAAAAGTGTATTTTCAAAATCAATGCCTTAGGTTTCAAAAATTTTCTATTCAAAACTTTATTTGAAAAATCAATTCCTAAGGTTACTAAACCTTTCATTTCAAAATCAAGATCCAAAGTTAGTTCTAAAATCAAATTTTAAAAGTTTTATTCAAAAACCATTTCGAAGATCCTCTAGGACTTTCATTCTAAAAGTTTTTATTCAAATTCAATTTTCTATGTTTCATAAACTTTTTCCTTTAGAAAGAATTATTCAGAATTCAATTCAGAAATTTTCCAACCCTTCTAAAAGTTCTACTCAAAATCCAAATCAAAGATTTTCTAAACTTTTCCTTCAAAAGTTTTCATTCAATCCGAGGTTTTCTAAACTTTTCCTTCAAAAAGTTTTATTCAAGTTCCAAATTTTTCATTTAATTCGAGGTTTTCTAAATTTTTTCCTTCAAAAAGTCCATTTCAAAATCAATTTTCAAAGGTTTCCAAACTTTTCCTCTAAAAGTTTTTGTCAATTTCTAGGTTTCTTTAAACTTTCTCCTTAAAAGTTTTATTCAAATTCCATTTCAAGGCTTTCTAAACTTTTCTGTTAAAAAATTTTATTCAAAATTGAGTTTAATTCAAAGTCCCACCAAGTTTCTCGAGGTCTTCTATGCCAAAAAGACCCCACTCTCAAAGATTTTATTTCTTTTTCCTTCAAAGAGATTTTTATTTTAAAAATTTTGAACTCTTTCTTCATTTAAAAAAAAATAAAAAAATTTTGTCTAGTTTCTCAGGGTCGTCACTGTCAAAAAGGCCCCACCCTCAAAGGTTTAATATCTTTTCCCTTCAAAAATATTTTATTTCAAAAATTTTCTAACTCTTTTTATAATTTCAAAAACTTTCGGCAGAATCTCGTTTATAAATGGTCCCTACAATACCCAAGACATGACAACAGAACACAAGCCGTGCGCCCCACGGCATCACAATCATGTATCACTAACACACATAAAACAATCTGTGCACATTCTCAGAATTTTAAAATTTTTAAACACATATTCTATTTTTCAAAAATTCAATAATTTACAAAATTATCACAAATTCTCTCAAAACTACTTCAAATATTTTCTAAAATATTCTCATATTTTTCTAAATATTAAACTCAAACAATTCCATCAATTCTCCAATTTTTCTTATTTTTCAAGCATTTTTCTATTTTTTAGAAAATAAAAAATTAAAAAAAATTTCAAAAAAACACAAAACTTCACACAATTGTTCAACACATTTTTTTAAGACACATGGTGCAAAAATCTAGCCAGAAAACTCAATACCCAAAGTTGTAGGAGTAAATTTTCAATTCCTACAAAACCCCTTTTTGCATAAACATGAAAAATTAGCATATTCAATCAAACGAGCATCAAACCACATAAATAACTTCACTAGAGTGTTCAAAGCACATTAAAGCATCAATTTTGACTATTTACACAACTCAAATGAGGTTCTACACATGAAAATCAACATAAAATCAAAAACTCATCTCTTGAAGTTCTCCGGCGAGATCTTATTTTCTGGCAACAATTTCAGTGACGATGACTACTTCCAACAACTCTCCAAGGTCCCCCAATGCTCACTCCTTTAATGCTCAAAAGCCCTTGCAAAAGCTTAAAAGAAGTTCTCAGATTTTTTATTTTCCTCTCAAACCCACAAACTTCAAATAAGAGTTACGCTATTGTTTTAATCTCCAGCCTTGGCACCACTAGCAGTCATCAAAAGTTTTGGGCAACTTTGCCCTTTTGCCCACCAAAATCCAATTTCAAATGGCCCCTTGGGCCAAATTTCTATTTTCAAGCTCTAATCATCAAAAGTTTCCAAATTCCATCTCTTTGATCACTTCGCGGTCAACATTGGACCCTCACTTTATCGTTTTTAACCTTTGACAAGCAAAGACAGAAAAAGAGGGGTAGCTATAAGCACCCTATTTTTGCCCACTCGGCAATCTCTGACCTTATTGGACTCACATTCACACTGACACAGACACATTCAAGCTTAAACCAGTTTTTCAGATTGAATCTAGTCAATCAATCACTTTGCGGGCCCGCTAGGCCCAATAGAGGCAAAATAATCAAAATGCTCTTGTAGCATTACTTGGCCCAATTCTAGTTGGCATGTCTTCCGAAAGGTGGCAAGTCTGAATTTCAACTTCAATTCTAGTTCCAATTCCAATCCAAACTAGTCAAGTTTAATCTGACACGTCTTTCAAGAAAGTTAATCCCTCAAACTGTAAGTCCTTCCAGTCTAGCATGTTTATCGAGAAAACACCTTGGAACGATAAGTCCCTTCAAACCTGTCGAGCGAGACAGAATCCAAGTCCCTTAGATGGTAAAGCGGTTCGCTTTGGGCGCCTACTAGCCTGCCAATATAGAATGTCTGCTATTTGACACATCTTTCAAGAAAGTTGATCCTTCAGACAATAAGACCATCCAGTAGCTTTTCGAGATCAGGCTATCTCTGGAATGAACGTACACCATCAAAGTGATGGAAACACTCACAAACATCACAACCGTCAGAGTGACAGAAATACTCGTAAACAGGTCGACATTGAGAATTGCCAACAAACCCCCTATGTCAATGGATCGAACACACCTCTTGGCCATGGTTCATTTACCGAAGGATGGGATATCTTTGGACACCAAATCGTCACACACCCTTAGAGTAATTGAAACACTCAAAATCCAAGTTAACACTAGTGCCTGCTAGCCCGCTCCGGTAAAAAATTAACAAACTGCCCCTTGGGCCCTTTCGTCATACTTCTTGAGAAAGTATCTAAATCCTCAGAGCGGTAAGTCCACCCTTCTAAGATTGTCCCAAAAATAATCCAGCATATTCAAGTGCCTTCCAGTTGGTTCCGGATCAATTCCGAGACCATCTGGTCAAAATGATAATTTTGCCCCTAGGCATCCGATAGCCTCTTGGAACCACACTGGCTTTGGGTATCAAACCAGTTGTCTTTTAAGGATACTTCTAATAGTATTCTTAGCCTTCCAATACCTTTCTGGATCATTCTGAGTCTATTTTAGTAAAGTCTATGCAAAATGACCTTTTTGCCCCTAGTGGGCTGGTTGTCATTTCCAACCCCACGGGCTCTAGGTATCAAATCGGAAACCCCTTTGGAACACTCTCGATAATCTTTCCAACCTTCAAGCCTTCTCACGGGTCCTTCTGAGTCTATTCTGGTGCTTTCCCAGTCCAATTAAACGTTTTGCCCCTGGTAGGCTAGTAAACCTTTTCAAATATTCCAGTATTATTTCTTCAGTCTGTTACCTTCCAGACACTCTTTCAAGGGTTCTTGTCCATCCCCGGCCTTCCAGATTATTTCCGAACCTTCTAGAGTCACTCATAGTAGAGCCAGGCCAAAAATTACATAGTAGTCACTAGGACAAGTGTCCAAATCTTTTGCCTTGCATCCTAAGGGTCAAAAGATACGTTCTTTGTAGCCTTAAAACTTTTCTAAGTGGCTGGCGCCACTAGTAGTGGCGCCAAGACAATAAATGGCCTGGCGTCACTCCTAGTAAAACCAATGGAAATTTTTCCATAGCGCCATTGCAACAGGCGCCAAGGTCTTTTCAATTGCCTACAAATATAGACCTTCATCCTAAGCAAAAAAAGGTCTATAAACTCAGTCCAGAAACTCTGTCTCTCTGAAAATAGAGCTCCAAGTCTCTCCAAACCCTAATTCTCTCAAGCCTCTTCAAGCCCTAGCCTTTATACACCTTATATACTCAAACACAAGGCTCAAAACATCCATTGAAGATCAAGCACTGCATCTTCAAAGCTCTCAAAGTTCAAGTCAAGTAAAACAAATCAAGCAATCATGGCAAGAAGAATATGAGGTTAATCCCCCTCTCTCTTCTCTCTCCTAACCCACTTGGGTTTTTTTCTATTTTAATCCTCACCTTCTACCTACTCTTCTTACATGCTTGAAACAAGAGACTCATCGATTCATGCCTAGGAAAGATTGTTGAAGGTCACCGTACTGAGGCTTTCTTCTAATTTAACCTTTGATGGTGTGGGTTCGACTCCCTTGATTATATGGTGAAGCCTAGCCTTCTATGTTAACGACCCTATTGCATTGTAGTTATTATGTTCATGCCTTGCATTCAAAATTACATTCAAAGTTGTTTTTAAACTTGCATCAAAGTTCTCCTTCAAAACTTGCATTTAAAATCTCATTCTTTCAAACTTGTTTCCAAAATCACACTCCTAGGATGATTCTAGCCATTTCACAGTTAGGGTTGTTTTAGGAAAGTGTTATATTCAAAGTGATTATCAAGGTCCAATCTTGGGTTCAATTCCTAAATTGTTTTTATCAAAATCACAATCCTAGGTGATTGTAGCCATTCCATGGTCAGGGTTGTTTTAAGAAAGTGTTATATTCAATGTGACCATTGTGCTCCATATTTCAAAACCCTATTTGTTTTTAAAATCACAACCCTAGATTGGTTCTAGTCTTCCCATGGTTGGAATTGTTTTAGGAAAGTGAGATATTCAAGAGGCTTGCAAAAGTCCATATTCAAATCTCATTTCAAATAGTTTTGCAGATCTAATTCCTAAAAACTCTTTTCAAATATTTACTTTTCAAAAACTCTTTGTCTTGGAATCCAAGTCAAGCCCTAGAATTCATGATCAGGAAACCCTAATTCCTTTCTTAAAACCATGACTTTTTATGTTGTTTCAAATCATAGGTTTCCAAAACTATTTTCTACATCAAATCATAGATTTCAAAACCTCTTTTCCTACCAAATCATAGATCTCCAAATCCAAGATTTTCAAAATTTAACCTTTCTAATTTCATGTCAAATCAAATCTTCCAATTTAAGAAACCAAATTAAATTCTCCAATTTTAGAAATAAAATCAAATCATCTATTTTTGGAAATAAAATCAAATCTTCAACTTTAGGAAATAGGAGTCAAATCTTTCCTAAATTCAAACCTTTCAAATTTCGACTTTCTAAATTCAACTTATCAAATCTTTCCTATTCCAAACCTTTCCTAATTTTAAACTTTCGAGTCTTATTTTCAAATTTCAAATCTTTCTAAGTTCAAACATTTCTTAAATCAAGACCTTTCTTAAGTGGATCTTTCCAAAATTAACTATTTCCTAAAATAGAAACTTTCGTAAATTAAAATTTTGCTAGAATGGAACCTTTTTAATTTAAAAGCTTTCCTAAGTTTAAACTTTCCAAATTCTAGCTTTCAAAATTCTTTCAAGTCAATTCTTTTCCAAGCATTCCAAGTCAAGTGTTTCAATATCAAATCAAGCAGTTTCCAATTTTTCCTAAATCCTATTTTTCCTAAATTGGAACTTTCTAAAATCAAAACTTCCTATTTCAATTGCATACTTCAACTCTAGGTCACCGAAGTCCTAGGGTGTCAAAACCCTAGTTCAACCCCAACTCTAAAGTTAGGAAGCGTCCACTCTTTTCTAAAAACTCAAGTTCAAAACCAAGATGGTTTTCAAACTTCAATTCAAGTCAATTTCAAATCAAAGTTCAATTTCAAATATTCTATTCAAAGTTCCAAATCAAATCTTTTTAAGTCAAACTTTTCGAGGACCTCAAAGTGTCTATTTTCAATCGGACCTTAAGTCCGAACTACGACTAACCTGATTCCCAACAAAGGGATGTGTAGGCAACCCTCATGGCTGCAGTCACAACTTTTTTCAAGTTTTCAATTCCATAACCTTTTTCAAACTTCAAACCCTCCCTTCAAATCTATTTTCAAAATCAAATCTTTTTCTTGCATTTGCATGTTATGCATCATATCAAACCTCTTTTCAAAACTCTACTCAAAGTGGACATAATTGAACATTTGTTAATTAGATATTCTAAATGAGTGAACCTAAGATGAATAGACATATAGGTACCACAAGGGTGAGATAAGGTGATAGCCTAGTGCATCTTCCCATTACATAACCAACCTCTAGACCTAGAATCACTGTTTTAGAAAGACCAAAAATGGAGTTATTTTCACAAAGGGCTTAAATCTTTCTAAAGGTTGCTAAAACATGTTTTTTAGAAAACCCTCTCTTAAGGAAGTTTTCAAAATATTTTTAAAAACCCTAAGTTTAATCTTCAAATTGCACTTAGTTTTAGGTGACCTAACTCACCTTATCAAAGTTAGGTGGTGACTCTAAACTTTTTTCCAAAAGCCCTTATTCAAATCAATTTTTAATTCAAACCTAGTCGCACTCGTCTTTCTAGGAGGATGAGTTCTAATGAGAGAGTACCGTGTTTTATTGCTTGTGTATTTTCTTGTGTGCAAAAAATCGGGGTGCGACAATGAGTGAATGGTAAAAAGACATGATAACAGCCTAACCATCTAAGCATCTCTAGATGAGTCATTAGTTGTTGCACCTTGATTTTTCACAGTTGGAAAAACACACAAGTGAGAAAAACACAGTACTCTCTCGTTAGAACTCATCTTCATAAAAGGACGAGTGCGACTAGGTTTGAACTAAAAATTGATTTGAATAAGGGCTTTTGGAAAAATTTTGCAGTCGTCACCTAACTTTTTTAAGGTGAGTTAGGTCACTTAAAACTAAGTACAATCCAAATATTGAACTCAGGGTTTTTGAAAAGGTTTTGAAAACTTCTTGAAGAGTGGGTTTTTTAGAAAACAGGTTGTTTGGCAACCTTTGGAAAGATTTAAGCCATTTTTTAAAATAAATCTATTTTTTGGTCTTTCGAAAATAGTTATGCTAGGTTTAGAGGTTGGTTACGTATAGGAAAGATGCACTAGACCATCACCTTATCCCACCCTTGTGGTACCTACATGTCTATTCAGCATAGGTTTACTCATTTGGGATCTTCAATTATCCATTGTCCAACTATATCCACTTTGAAAAGAGTTTTGAAAAAAGATTTAATATGATACATGACATGTAAGTGCAAGAAAGAATTTGATTTTGAAAATAGATTTGAAAAGAGGATTTGAAGCTTAAAAAAGGTTATGACTACATCCATGAGGGTTGCTTACAAATTCCTTTGTTGGGAATCAGGTTAGTCGTAGTTCGGACTCGGGGTCCAATTGAAAATAGAAACTTTAAGGTCTTTGAAAACTTTGACATGAAAAGGTTTGATTTTGAATTTTGATTAGAAGATTGGAAACTGAACTTTGAACTTTGATTTAAAATTGACTTTGATTCGAAATTGAACTTAGAATTGACTTTGATTTGAAATTGAACTGAACAATTTAAAATTAATTTTGATTTGAAAAGATTGAACTTTGAAGGAGAACTTAAACTTGATTTGGAGAGATTGAGTTGAGTTTTGAAATCATCTTAACTTAAACTATAGTTTGAAAACTATCTTGGTTTAGAAAAGAGTTTTAGAAAAGAGTTGAAGCTTCCTAACTTTAGGGTTATGGTTGAACTAGGGTTTAGGTATTCTAGGACTTTGGTAACCTAGGGTTGAAACATGCACTTGAAATAGAAATGGTTTGATTTTGGAGAGATTTGATTTTAGAAAAGTTTCAAATTAGAAAAGTTTCAAACTAGGAAAATTTCATTTTCAGAAAACTTCATTTTAGGAAAGTGTCATTTTAGGAAAGTTCTAAATTAGAAAAGTTTTGAATTATGAAAGTTTCGTTTTGAGGAGAGAATTGATTTGGGAAATATTTGAATATAGAAAGTCTCGAGTTTAGAAAGATTTAAAATTTGGAAAGACTTAAAATTAGAAAAGATTTGATAGTTTCAAATTTAGAAAGTCGAGATTTGGCAAGGTTTGAAATTAGGAAAGATCGGAATTACAAAATATTTGATCTCCATTTCCTAAAGTTGAAGATTGGATCTTATTTCTAAAAATAGATTATTTGATTTTGTTTCCAAAATTAGAATATTTGATTTGGTTTCCTATTTGGATAAGATTTGATTTGACTTAAAATTGGAAAGCTTCAATTTTAGAAATCTTGAATTTAGAATTCTATGATTTGGTGAAAAAATGGGTTTTAGAAATCTAAGATTTGACATAGAAAATAGTTTTGGAAACCTATGATTTGAGGCAAAATAGAAATTCATGATTTTAAGAAAAGAATTACTATTTTCTAATCATGAATTCTAGAGCTTGACTTGGATTTCATGACAACGAACTTTTGAAAAGTAGATCTTTGAAATGAGTTTTTAGAAGGTAGATTTACAAAACTATTTGAAAAGATTTGAATATGAACTTTTACAAGTCTCTTGAATATCTCACTTTCTTAAAACGATTATAACCATGAAAAGATTAGAACAAGTCTAGGGTTATGATTTTAAGAACAATCTGGATTTGAAATATGGACATGATCACATTGAATGTAACACCTACTTAAAACAACCCTAACCATAGAATAGCTAGAATCATCTTAAGAATGTGGTTTTGAAAAAAAACAATTTAGGATTTACACCCAAAATTTGGACCTTGATGGTCACATTGAATGTAACATTTTCTTAAAACAATCATAACCATGTAATGGTTAGAATCATCCTAGGAGTGTGATTTTCAAAACAAGTTTGAAAATAGGGATTTTGAATGTAAGTTTTGAAAAAGAACCTTGATGCAAGTTTAAAAACAACTTTGAATGCTTGTATGAACATGATAACCATAATGCAATAGGATCATGAACATACAAGGTTAGGCTTCACTATATAATCAAGAAGGTTGAACCCACACCATCTTAGGTTGAACTAGAAGAAAGTTCCTAGCACGGTGACCTTCAGCAGCTCTTCCTAAGCATGAATTAGGGAGTCCCTTTTTTCAAGCATGCAAGAAATGGAGGTAGAAGATGGGGATTAAAATAGAAAAAATTTCAAGTGAGTTAGGAGAGAGAAGAGAGAGGGAGATTACATAAAAGTAAATAGAAAATCAACCTTATCTTCTTCTTGCCTTGATTGCTTTATTTACTTTACTTGACTTGGACTTTGAGAGCTTTGAAGATGCAGTACTTAATCTTCAATGCATGGTTGGAGGGTTGTGATTGAGCGTATAAGGTGTATGGAGGCAAGGGTTTGAGTGTATGGAGTCTACGGTTTTAAGAGACTTGAGAGATTTAAGGTTTTGGGGAACTTCGAGCTCTATTTTCAGAAAGACAAGAGTCTTTGAACTAAGTTTGCGCACCCTTTTTACGTAAAGGGTCTGTATTTATAGGCAATTGAAACATGAATTGGCGCCGGTTGCAGTGTTGCTAGTGGAAAATTAGCCTTGGTGCCACTAGCAGTGGCGCCAGGCCATTTATTGGCTTGTAGTGGCACCAACTACTTAGGAAAGTTTTTAAGGCAGCAAGATATGTATCTTTTGACCCTTTTGACTCAAGGTAAAAGATTTGGGCACCTATCCTAGTGTCTGCCATGTAATTTTTAGCTTGACTCCACTAAGAGTGACTCCGGAAGGTTCAAAAATGATCTAGAAGGCCAGCAATAGATAAGAACCCTTGAAAGAGTGTCCTGGAGGTAACAAACTTAAGAAATTATGTCGAAATACATGAAAAGATTTACTAGCCAACCAAGGGGAAAATGGCCAATTGAATCGTGAAAATACCATAGTGGACCCAGATTGACCCATGAGAAGGCTTAAAGGTTGGAAACACTATCAAGAGTGTTTCGAGGGTGTAAGCACCCCATTTTTGCCCACTCGACAATCTCCGGCCTGACCGGGTTCGGTTTCCAACATCACAACACATGCAGGTTCAAGATGAGCCTTACAATCTCCAATCCAACCAGCTGGTCACTTCTCGGGTCCACAAGGACCCGCTGGAGCCATAAGCACCATTATTCCAGGCAGTTTTTCGAACCAGGCAGTCCCGAAAACCAATGCCATCCAAGTAGCTTCCCAGGATTAAGCAATCTCGGGGACTAACACCTCATCAAAATTTCAGACGGTTCACTTCTGGCGCCTGCTAGCTCGCCAACATAGAATATCCGTCATTCAGTAGTTCTCCGAGACCGGGTGTTCTCGGGGACCGAGACCGCCCTTCCAGGTAGCTTTTTGGGACCAGGCATTCCTAGGAACCAACACCACCCTTACAGGTAGTTCTCTAAGACCGGGCGTTCTTGGAGACCAACACCGCATAGGTAGTTTTCTGAGACCAGGTGGTCTCGGGAACCAACACCTAGGTCAACACCGAAGCCTGCTCGCCCGACTCGGTGAAAAATGACGATATCTGCCCCTTGGGCCTCCAGGCACGTTTTGGGAAAGTTTAAAATCCCTTAAAACGATAAGCTCATCCTTCCAAAATGTTACTAAACCATTAGGCATCCCCCGCACGCCATTTGATCCAAATCCGGTCCTATTCTGGCCCATCCTTCCAAATGACCGTTTTACCCCCGTGCGCCTCGGCACGGCACAAACCCCGCTGAACGATAAAGGACTCTCTCAAACCATCCCTGAACAGTCTTGCACACTTAACACAACATACCAAACCATTCCTGAACATTTCCAACCAACTCCGGTCAAAATGACCGTTTTGGCCCCAGAAGCCCAAAAATGCCCCGAAACAACACCAACATTAGGGTTTGGAGCAAGGGGTTTTACCACACGTCTTTGTTTAACCCAAGGAGCACCCTACGACACCATGCTCACACGACGCAATAAAAGTTCCCTGGAGCATCTCGGAGACGCTCTGCCTGAATTGTCTTTTCCCCTGATTCCCTGGTTATAACGTACCGTTAAACGACTTAAGAAATGCGTAAATCAGGAAATTCTCAAAAGCTCGTCCATAGATCTTTCCATCAATATGGCTTGATCGAGTAGATCACCTCCCAAAGCCCTCCATCGTACGGTACGAAAACTATAACTTTCAGTAACCCCTGGAGCGTCTCGCAGACGGTCCGCCAAGGTTGACTTTTTCTCCAATTCCCTAACCAAAACACACTGTCAAACGACTTGAGAAATGCACAAATTTTGGAATTCCAGGAAGTATTTCCAGAATACTTTCCATCAGTATGGTCTGATCGAATAGATCGCTTCCTAAAGGCCTCGAACACATGAAACGAAAACAGCCACTTTCAAACACCCACGGAGCATATCACAAAAGCTTCGCGAAAATGTCCTTTTTGGCACACTTCCCAAGACGATATCACTCGCCTCCAAACATGATTCAAACTTTTCGAAAACATGAAAGTTCGTCAGAAGCACTAGGAGAACATCCCGAGTGCAACCGATTCCCCCGGAACCTTCCCGATTGACCCAATTATCGAGGCAAAGTTTGGACGAACTTTTTCGGTAATGAAGCGTATGCTACATGCGCTCAAATTTTGATCAGATCGACCGACTTTTGATTAACGGTCGAGATTTAACCAGTACACAGGATGTCACATGTTGTTCTGGCAATGGAACAGTACCTGCGCATGTCCTACATGCGCACGGCCTGCTCCAGATTGCTTATAAATAGAGGCCTCCCCCCCTTGCATATTCCAGGTCTAAAATTAATACGAAACTCTGCTGAAATCACTCCAGGAACTCGAATCTCTACATATATTCCTCCCCTCCAACACTTAGGCTAGATTCTACCCCCCTAAGCCTATGCATTCCATATACAAGGCCTCATACACACTTATACACTCCACTCTAGCCTCTCAAGCCTTCTTGAAGTCACTCAAGCTCCAATAAAGACATCCATTGAAGACTACAAATGTATTGAAGGCAAAAGGTGGTATCCCTTTTACATTTATGCTCTCCCCCACTCTTCTCTTCTCCCTCTTAGCCTACTTAGGCTATTCTCTATTTTAACCCCCATCTTCAACCCCCCTTTCTTGTATTCTTAAGCCAAGAGGGCTCTTAGATTAGGCCTAGAGGAAAGTAAGTGAGAGCCACCGTGTAGGGGGACCTCTCACTAGCCTACTTTAAGATGGTATGGCCTAGGAGCCCCTTGTTTATGTGGTGTAGCCTAAAAGCCTTGTATGTGAATCATGACTCCTTGCATATTGCTATTTTGACCATGTCTTGTGTGCTTGGCTTCATTTTATGCTTATTGTCATGCTCCACCATGCTTACATTGCTCTTAATTTTAGGCCATTTCCAAACTCTATATTTCTTTCAAAAACTGTTCCAAGAGTTGGCCCCTTGAAGTCTAGGATAAGACCTTAGGAGTCATGCCTCAAAAAATCCCTCTCTACCCCCTAATTCACACTTTTGCATCATTGCATTTCAACTTGCACAAAAGTTGCTTTCAAACTCCTTCATTTTCAAAGTTTCCATTCTTTCAAATTTAGTGGCTAAAATGGCCCCATGGAACCCTCTCTTAAGTGGTCTCCCTTTATATTGGTCGTAGGAGCCGTAAATTGTTAGAATGGCTCCCTTCTTTCTTTATGCTTGCCAAAGAATGATGTTCAAACTCTTTGAATTCTATGGTTTCTATTCTCTCAAGTTTAGTGGTTGGAATGGCCCCATGGAACCCTCTCTTGAGTGGTCTCCCTTTTATTGGCCCTATGAACCCTCTCTTGATGGAATGGTTCCCTTGAAAAATAGTTTTCAAAATCCTTCTCCAAAGATGATTGCAAAAATGCATTCTCTCCATCTTTGCATAAAAAATGATCTTCCAAAACTTACCATCATTATGTTGCTTTTTGACCCCTTATACTCTTATCAAGATAGTGGTTATAATGGCCACAAGGAAACCTTCGTTGGAATGGTCTCCCCAATCACCATCCATATAAACCATGCTCTTGGTTAGAGTCAAAATTTTCATGGAAATGATCTTCAAAAGGGTTGTCCACCAAAGTCTCTTGCATAACATGTTTTGTCCTTAAAAATTCTCTCAAAAAATGCATTAAACTAATTTTCAAAACCAACTTCAATTCCAACCCTAGGTTAACTTAACCCTAGTTACCTAATCTTAGGTTAACTTGACCATAGTTACCCAACTCTTGGTTAACTTGACCCTAGTTCACTCACCTTAGGTTAACTTAACCCTAATTAGTTAACCCTTAGTCTTCTTAACCCTAGGTTAACCTAACCTGAGTTAGTTAACCTTAGGTTCCCCCCTAACCCTAGGCTAACCCAACCTAGGTTAATACATTTCAAGGTTCCAACTCTTGAACCCTCTTTTCAAATGATCATTCAAACTTTCAAATTATCCTCATAACCTATTCCTCCAAAACCTCCTACCCCATGACTTCAATAACCTAACTCCATAAACTCTTTCAATGTTCTTACATTCCCTCTTTAAGACTTTTCCAAAAGTGTTTTCAAAGAGTCACAAGCCTAAGGTGTCCCTAGCCCTCTCATGGTTAGGGATTCCAAGGACAAGTGACAAATCAAGAACAACTTCTAAGGTTGTCCATATTAGGATTCCAAACACTTAGCCATTTTCAAAAACCACTTTCAAAAACTAATTCATCAAAAGATTCTAAAGTCATGCCTCCTAGGATTTCAAAAGAAGATTTCAAAAATACTTTCAAGTTCTCTTGAATCCTACCAAAGCATTTTTCCAAAACTCCCTTAGAGTCAATCCAAAAGCATTTTCAAAATACTTCACTTCCAATTTTAAGTCAAAACTTCCAAGACTCCAAAAAGTTTTAAACTTCTAAAGACCTCAAAGTGTCTTAAACTTTTCCAAAGACCTCAAAGTGTCTTCAAACCTTCCAAAGACCCTAATGCGCCTATTATCCATCGGGCTCTGGCCCAAACTACGAATGACCTGATTCTCGCCAAATGAGATACGTAGGCAACCTAAAATGGTGCGGTCATAACTTTTATCTCAATTCCAACCCTTTTTTCAAAAATTCCAATTAATTCAAAGTTTCTATTCCAAACTATTTCAGAACCTCCATTACTTTCAAACTTTTTCCAAAAACTTGCATTATGCATCATCCATCTATCCAAAAAGTGACAACTAAACCCCATTTTTCTAAAGTTGATATAAAGTGGACTATGGTAACCGGTTATTCTAGTGAGTGAACAAAAGGTGATTAGACATGTAGGTACCGAAAGGGCGAGGTAGGGTGATGATCTTAGGATATCTCCCCTACACGTAATCAACCCCCGAACTTTAGATTTCTGTTTTCGAAAGACCAAAATGGAGTTATTTTCCAAAAGGGCTTAAACATTGCAAAAGGTTGCCAAACAACCTAGTTTCCTAAAAACCCTCT
Organism: Euryodendron excelsum; assembly: GCA_033060915.1. Taxonomy (NCBI): domain Eukaryota; kingdom Viridiplantae; phylum Streptophyta; class Magnoliopsida; order Ericales; family Pentaphylacaceae; genus Euryodendron; species Euryodendron excelsum. The sequence continues at coordinate 11,633,288 of CM065385.1, forward strand.
CTTGAAGGAGTTTTCAAAAACTTTTTTCAAAAACTCTAAGTTTAATCTTCGGATTAACGCTTAGTTTTAGGTGCCCTAACTCATGTTTATCATGTTAGGTGACGACTCCTATTTTTCTAAAAAGCCCTTAGTCAAATCAATTCTCAAACCTAGTCGCACTTGTCCTTCTAGGGGGATGAGTTCTAATGACAGAGTTCCGTCCTTTAGGGTCTCCGAGCCGAAAGGACCTTGGACACCCAAAAACCGGGGCGCGACAGAGGGGTTACTGATTTGATACCCAGAGCCAATGTGGTTGGAAAAAGCGACTGACCCTTTAAGGGCAAAACGATCATGTTACACTGAGCTTGTCGGAATAGAGTCAGAATGATCTGAAAAGGTGCCAGAAGGTTAATAATACTATTGGAAGCATCCTTGGGAATTTATCGGTTTGATACCCGGAGACAGTGTGGTTCCCAGGGGTAATTAGATGCCTAGGGGAAAAATGGTTATTTTGACCGAATGGTCTCAGAATTGATCTATAACTGATTGGAAGGCACTTAAATATGACAAATTATCTTTGGGACAAACCTGGAAGGGTGGACTTACCACTCTAAGGACTTAGGTACTTTCTTGAGAAGCATAACGGAAGGGCCCAATGGGCAGTTTGGTCATTTTTCACCAGAGTGGGTTAGCAGGCACTAATGTTGACCTGGGTTTTGAGTGTTTTCATTACTCTGATGGTGTGTGACGAGTTAGTTTCCAAAGGTATCCTATCTTTCGATAAACGTGTCATGAGTAAGAGGCGTGTTTGGTCCGGTGACATAGGGGTTTTGTCGGCAATTCCCAATGTCCACCTATTTGCGAATGTTTTGGCCACTCTAATGGTTGCGATGTTTGTGAGTGTTTCTGTCACTCTGATAGTGTGCATTCATTCCAATGACTGCCTAATCTCGAAAAGCTGTTGGATGGTCTCATCATCTGAGGGATTAACTTTCTTAAAAGATGTGCTAGATAACAAATATTTTACATTAGCAAGCTAGCAGGTGCCAGAAGTGAATCGTTCTACCATCTCAGGGATTTGGGTTCTATCCCGGCTGACGGGTTTGAAGAGACTTATCGTTATGAGGAGTTTTCTCAAAAAATGCGCTAAACTAGATGGACTTACCGTCTGAGGGATTAACTTTCCCAAAAGACGTGTTAGATTGAGTTTAATTGGTTTGAACTGGAATTGTTGTTAAAATATGTGTCGCGCCCAAATTTTTCGTACTCGAGGAATACACAGACAAGCGGGAAAAATATTGTACTCTCTCATTATAACTCACCCTCCCAGAAGAATGAGTGCGACTAAGTTTGAATTGAAAATTGATTTGAATAAAGGGCTTTTGGAAAAGTTTTGAAGTCACTATCTAACTTGATTAAGGTGAGTTAGGTCACATAAAAACTAAGAATAATCCGAAAACTACACTTAGGGTTTTTAGAAAAGGATTTTGAAAATATCTCCTTAAGAGAGGGTTTTTGAGAAAAACAAGTTGTTTAGTAACCTTTGGAAAACATTTAGCCTTTTTTTTGAAAAATAACTCCGTTTTGGTCTCTTAAAAACAGTGATCTAGGTTCGGAGGTTCGTTACTTATAGGAAAGACGCACTAAGCCATCACCGTACACCGCCCTTTCACTACCTACATGTCAATCTACCCTAGATTCACCTTTGAAAGTCTTTAACTAACTAATGTTCAACTCTATCCACTTTAGAAAACAATGTTTAGAAAAACATGATGCATGATATGCAAGTGCAAGATGAGAGAGTTGGAAAATAGATTTGGAAAGAAATTGATTTGATGTGAAAAGAAAGAGATAAAAGTTTTAATTTGGAAAAAAGATTTTTGAAAATTGAAATTGACGATTGAAAATATAAATAGATCATGAAATTGGAAACTTGAAGAAATTTGTAAGATTGGAGATTGGAAAGAAGTTGTAGAAATAGAAATTTGAAAAATGTTGTGAAATTTGAGATTTAAAAAATGTTGTGGAATTTGAGATTTGAAAAATATGGTGACCGCACCCATGAGGGTTGCCTACATATCCTTTTGGAGAAATCAGGTCAGTCGTAGTTTGGACAAGAGTCCAATAGAAGATAGAAGGTTGGATTGGAAGAAAGAGATTTTGATTAGAAAAATGATTTGATTTGAACTTAGAATGGAAGATTGGAAATTGGAATTTAGAATTTTGGAATTGAAGAGATTGGATTTTGATTTGAAAATATAGAACTTGGAAGAAAGATTTAGACTTATTTTGGAAAGATGTAGGTTTAAGAAACCTAGACTTAGGAAAGATTTTGGAAAAATTTGACTTGAATGTTGGACTTGGAAGATTAGGAAGCCTTGGAACTCAAGCAAGATTCGGATTAGGAAAGTTTCGAAATAGGAAAGTATCATCTTAGGAAAGCTTTGGAATTAGGAAAGTCTTGAATTAGGAAAGGTTTATTTTAGGAAAGGTTTCAAATTAGGAAAGTTTTGAATTAAGAAAGTTTCAACTTAGGAAAGTTTTAACTTAGGAAAGTTTAGAACTAAGAAAGTTCACGAAATTGGATAGTTTTGAATTTGGAATATTTTGAAATAGGAAAGTTTTGAAAGTAAGAAAGTTGTGAGTTTAGAAAGTTTTAGATTTGGAAAGATTTGAAGTTTAGGAAAGTTTAGAATTTAGAAAGTTTTGGGTTTGGAAAGTTTTAACCTAAGAAAGTTTTGAATTTGGAAAAATTCGAATTTGGAAAGATTTGAAATTTAGAAAGTTTAGGATTTAGAAAGTTTTAGAGTTTGAGTTTTAGAAAATCTTGATATTAGGAAAGGTTTAGTTTAGGAAAGATTTGAAAACATGATTTTGGAAAGTTAAGATTTAGAAGGGGTAGAGTTAGGAAAGGGTTGAATTAGGAAAGATTTGAAAGCTTAATTTTTAAGGAAAGATTTGAAAGTTTTAGGAAACTTATGGTTTAGGAATGTAGGAAATTAGGAGAGAATTGAATTAGGAAAAATTTAGATTAGGAAGGATTAAGATTCCTATTTTCCTAAAACAAGGGATTGGATTTTGTTTTTAAAAGAGAAGGTTTGATTTTGTTTCAAAAAACGGAGGATAGGATCTAGTTTCCTAAACAGGAAGATTGGATTTAGTTTCCCAAAGGAAACATGAGATTTGGTTTCCTAAAGGGAAGATAGGATTTGACAAGGATTTGGAAAGGGAGGTTTTAGAAACCCTAGATTTGGAAGACTATAGTTTTGACGTAGAAAAGAGATTTTGGAAATGTGTATAGTTTGGATGTGAAAACAAGAGGTTTTGGAAACCTAGGTTTCAAAGCAAGTTTGAAAACCATGTTTTTAGGAAAAAAATTAGGGTTTCCTAATCATGAGTTCTAGGGCTTGATTTGAGCATCAAGAAACGGGATTTTTGGAAAGAGAGTTTTTTAGAAAGATTTTTGGAAGGAGCTATCTTTCGATCGCCTCGAGATCAAAATGGGACCCCTACTCAATCGTTTTCTTCCTTCAATAATCAAAGACAAAAAGAAAGGCAATTGTAAGCATCTTAGTTTTGCCCTCTCGACAATGTTCGGCCTAAATCAATCCACCAGTAAAATGTGACAACGCTATTAAGTCCAAATCGGCTTTTTAAAACTCAAGTGAAAAATCGGTCGCTTTTCGAGCCTGCAAGATCCAATTGAAGCCAAAATAACCAAAATGCCCCTACACACTCTAGGCAGCATTTCAAGACTAGGTAATCTCCGAAACACTCATAAACCTTAAGCGGTTCACTTCTGGCGCCTACTAGCCCGCCGATGTAAAATGTTCGTTATGCCCTTTGGCATTAGGTAGCTTCCCAAGATCAGGCAGTCTTTGGAACCAATGTTGAAATCAATAGAGTGGAGGAAACATTCGTAAACCATTAAGCCATCGGAGTGGCGAGAAAACACTCAAAAACAAGTCAACAAGCATATGCTGCAAACAACCCAATGTCATGGGATCAAAAGCACCACTGGGTTGTGGCACAATTTTCAAAGAAAAGGAAGACCTTTGGAAACCAATTCATCATAAATATTAGAGTGATGGAAACACTAGTAAACCAAGGTTAACACCAGCGCTTGCTAGCCTGGCATGGTGAAAACAGACCACTCTGCCCTTGTGTCTTACGAGAAAGTACAAAGTCTTCAAGATGGTAAGTCCACCCTTCAAGAACTATCCCTAGATAGTCTGACATGTTCAATATGTTATTCCAACCAATCTTGGTCTCATTCTCGTCAACATCAATTAAAATGATCATTTGGCCCCTAACAACCTCGACACGCTCATTAAGAAGTACAAATCCCCCAAAGCGGTAAGACCACACTAAATACCTCTAGGTAGTCAAAGACACTCTTTTTTGTGAACAAAGTCTATTCCGGTCTTATTCCAATAAGTTCCAGTCAAAATAATCATTTACCCCTGCTGAACCGAGTGCCTTTTCTGGCCGCACTGGTCTAGGGAATCAAATCGGCATCCATTGAGACACTCCAAAGAAGATCACTGTCCAATTCTAAGTGAGTCCCTTTGTCACGAACCACTTCACTCTCTATAGGTCGGGACAAAGGAGTTATAGTTAACAATCTTTCATAAGCATATATCTTAACACAATTTGAGAAGCCATGATATTATTACATCAAGAAAGAAGACTAGTGGAACTTCTGCATTTAAGTCTCATTTCAATTACAGCCCAAAGAAACTAATTAACTCATATTCTCTAAAGATACAAGATAGCAGTGGGACTCATTTCCATATTCATTTCCCTAGAAATCTAGTTGATGCCTTAACTCCTCAAAAATGTCCCATAAAATAGGAGTGAGCTATGAAACCCAGTAGGAATTCCATGATTTCCATAATGCACAAGTTTAAATGCAATGCAGTGAAAAGAATGGTATCACAGGCATATGTCCCTTATCGTTTCTTTTTATCAATACTATGATCCTGCAGGTATGTCCTGTCGAGGCAGCCAATTCAAGCCAATGGGTTCACCCATGATACTCCTCCTTTATCGAGACAATGAATCTCATTCATGATCATCTAGCCCGTATCAAGGCCAATGAAAGTTGACTCGTGGCAACCCCGTTTACCAGTTGGTTAGGTTCATCCCTGATACAAACCCAGGGTCTTTTAACATTCTGGTTATTCCTCCCTTATTCCTCTCTAGTGATGCAAGCAATCTCACAATGCAACTTCAAAATCATTGTAGTAAAAATATAATTGGTAAAGCAATCAACAGAACATTTAATAGTACAAAAATGAACATGTATCTTAGAGAATGCATAGTTTCCTACCTGATTATGCATTCACCCTTACTTTTATTCGGCTCGAAGTTCATGCCAAACCTTTAAAGGAATCTATTTTGAAATTAACTTATGTTCCCTATAAATAAGTGAAAATGCACGCATGTGATGCCATACCTCACTCTCCTTTCTAAGACTTGGCCTAAAATAAAATGGACACAACTTCATGATCTGGTATATAAAATTTTCAAAACTTCTGGGATCCAAAAGTAGACAAATTTCTCAATTTTAGGACAAGCCTAAGTATTTATTTAGAATTTTATAAAACATGGCAGGGCTGCTGAAATCCAGTTTCTGTAGCAAATAGTCTAGCTTTGAGAGGTCCTAAACATAGGAAAATAATATCAAACTGACCTAAAATTTGGTACACACCCTCACCCACAGCTATAATAGATACAGTAAAAATTTCATGAGTGTTTGAATACTCTAACTTTCTCAAATGTGCGATTAAAAAGGAGGTCACAGTACAGGACATCGAGAATCAGCTACGCAGTCCCACTTTAAAACTTCACTATAATTCGTATATTCAATATTTTTAAGTGAGACCAAAGTCCAAATCACTACTATAACTCTGTTTACAAGTGTTCAAGGATTCATCTCCAAATGATATTTTTAAATAAGTCAATTATCAATAAAATCGTAGCCCTATAGTTGCCTTAGTGACAGATTTTCTTAGCAAATTTTGAACCAACATATTCCCTTCATTTCTAAACCAAAACATATGAATTTTATGTCTAAAGTGAAGTTATTTTTGAACCCGATCTAGTCATATGTTCAGAACTCAGTTTCATGGAAATTCGGTCTCCCGAAAAGGCTCCAAAATGTATTGTACCTGACAAATTCGCACCAAAATTCATTATAACTTTAAACTTGATTTTCTTTCTCATTTCTCGATGGATTTTGACAAATTAAGTGTCTAAAATTATTTAATCTTCGAGCCCAATCTCCTCATGTTTTTAGAATAATTTTTCATGAAGTTTTGAGGCTTGAAAATGCTTCCAAAAGTCACCCTTTTTGTAGATTTTGCACTAGAATTTCTTCTAAATTTAAATAGAGTTTTCTATTTTGTTTCTCAATGGAATTATACGATATTTTAGTTTAAATCAAGTAATTTTTTGATAGCTCTCTATGTATGGTCTCGAAATAATTTTTTGTTAAGGTTTGAGGTCCCAAAGAACCTCTGATAAATGGTTGTTCTGTAGAAAATTGCAGCAGTGTTCTCATCCACTTCGGACTGAGGTTTCTCCTTCATTTCTCAATGGTTTTGTGTGAAATTGGTGTCTCATTTGAATGTTTTTGAAAGACCCATCTACTGGTGGTCTCAGAGTCTCCATGCAATTAAGTTTGCACCATCAAATGAGGGTCTGAACCTGAGTGTGCATCACCAATCGGTGCACAGTCAGCTGTAAATAGAATTCGTGCCCCCACCTGAGTTACCCATGGCCTTAGCAACCTGCAATACTCTACTAATACATGATAAAAACCTCCAAAATTAATCTCTAGACTCGAGTCTCACAAAAATCCTATTATTTCATTTGCATACAAGAAGTTTTCAAGAAAACAAGGTCAACCTCCCTATGGACAAAATCTGCCCTTGTCGGAAACCATGGCTGCCTAGCTAGTTTCTGGCCATTTTCTCTAGCTGAGACCACCATGTGGTGTGTGTGTTTGTGTGTAAGTTGTTTAGAAATAAGGAGAGAGTTCTTACCTTCAACTTGATGACTTGGGCCTCAAATCCATCCTTTCCCCTTTTTTTCTCTCCTTCTCTTCCTCTCCTTCTCTCGACAGCTCTCTCTCTCTTTCCCTCTCTCAGTCTGTGATGTTTGCTGAATGAGAGAGTTGGCCGAACTTAGCTCTCTCTCTCTCTCTCTCTCTCTCTCTCTCTCTCTCTCTCTCTCTCCTTTCACTCTTTTCTTGGCAGCCCCCCTCTTATTCTTATGCTCTTATATTGCTTTAGAGAAATTGTGAGACTAATGGCCGAATGACCCCACTAGAATTGCCTTAGCTTCAGACACATCACACACCACTTTTTGTATTGCATGTGAATGAATTGCCATGCACACACCGCTTGTTTCTTTGCATGTATCACATTCCAACTACATTTGACAACCCATCACAATGCAAGGGCTTACAACAATACACCCACTCACATGCATTCATCTTGTCAAGCCATCGTCAAGTCACATTTATCCTTCTTGAAGCCATCCATTAGCTTGCGTAAATCTACACCTTTGGGGCCTCCTCATCTCTCATTTCATGTAAAGCCCGCACATGAAATAGACAAATGCCTCAAAAAAATATAAGTCATTTAAAATTCTTAAACTCATAAATTAGGGAATAAATCATATATGGTCCTAAATATATTTATCACCTCAAATATTTATTCTAGCAAAACTACCATGGATCTAGTAATAAATAATTTTAAAATCATTCCAAAATTTTGGGATATTACACCCTTGACTTGAAACACGCTTTAAGCCTTTAAGTCAATAAAGGCTTTGCGGAGCATGTCACAGACGCTCCACCAAAGTTAACTTTTTCTTCACTTCCCTAACTAAAACACACAGTCAAATGACAATCGAAATGCGTAAATTAGGAAATTTCAAGAAGTCTAAATGATAGGCTTTCCATCGATACAGTCCGATGGTCAATAACATCTCTCGAAGGTCATGATCGAACAGCTCAAAGAAGGAAACTTTTCTGACACTTAGGAAAAATAAAAGTACACCTCTCATCTCGTGTTTTATATCCATATTCCCTAATTAAAATGCACCATCAAATAACTTGAGATTTGTGTAAATGTAGGAATTTCCTGAAGCCTTTCCAGAGGATTTTCATTGGTACGGTTTGATTGGGATGATCGCTGCCCGAGGCCCACAATTGTTTGGTGCAAAAAGGCCACTTTGGAAAACTGACGGAGCATCTCACAGACGCTACCGAAAGCTTATTTTGAAGCACACTTTCCAAAGTGATGTCTCTATCATCTAAAATCATCCAAGGCTCCCTGAGGGCACTAAGTTCAAGGGAAAGTGTAAGGGAACATTGTGAATGTGATCGCTTTTCCTGGATCTTTCCCAAATGACAGGAATATCAAGATAAAGTTAGCATAAAAATTTTTTACGACAGAGTGTGTGCTACATGCACCCAAATTTTGATCAGATCAAATAAAACTTGTCTTGCAGCCCAAGCTGGGGTTGTACAAAAATGCCATGTGGCATACTGTGAGAGGTTTGACCAGCACCTGTGCTACATGAGGTAGCCTTGAGGCAGATTGTCTATGTATACCAAGCCACCCCCTAGTGCATTTCAGAGAGAAAAGCAGTGAGAAAACTCTGCCAAAATAGCTCAAGAACCTCCAAAATTTCAAAAATCTCAAGCCTCTCAAGCTTTAAGCCTCTCCAAGCTTCTTTAAGCTCAAGCCCCATCAACCATTTGGATTAAAAAAGTCCAAATGCTAAAGATAAACTTCTATTTAAGCTTATCTCATCCCCACTCTTCTATTCTCCCTCTTAGCTCACTTGAGGTATACTTCCATTTTAAACCCCATCTTCTACCCCCTCTTTTTGTGTGCTTGAACAATTGTGCTCCATGGCCATGTTTAGATGAAAGCTTGGGAGAACCACTGGTTAGGGGATCTCTCTCAAAACCTAATTTAAGATAGTATGGCCATTGGAGCACCTTGCAATGTGGTGTGGCTTAAACCATGTACGCTTCATGACCCTTGCATCGTAGTTGTTATAATGCTCGTACCATGCTTGCATTGGCTTTATTTTTTTCGTGTTTCAAACCTTTTTCAAACTATCATTGGTTCTACCTTCAAGTGTTCTTCAATGTTCATTTGCAAATGGTTTTCAAAATGTGCCTCTAAAATTCTTTAAATAAGAGTTTCTTTAAATTTAATCTAAGAACCCTAGTTTTCCATGCCTTAGAAAACCTTCCTAAAACCCTTAATCTCTACCTTACATCATTGCATTTTCATTCTCTTGAGTTTGCATAAAGAAATGGTTTTCAAAACCACCTTCTATAAAAGAGGTTTTCAATATTTTCAAAACTTTCAAAACAATCTTCCCTTGAGGCGGTTTTCAATGATTTTGCTCTATTGAGTTTTGAAGTTGGAATGATCTCAATGAAGCCCTCTTGTGAGTGGTTTTCACCAAATTAGCCATATGAACCTTTGCTCATTAAAGTGGTTTTAATACTCCAAAAGGGGTTTTCAAAACAACTCTCTAAAAGAGGTTTTCAAAATCTACACTCTCTTGAGTTTTCATCAAATGATTTTCAAAAGTACCTATTCTATAATAATTTTGAAAGTTTTACTCTCTTGAGTTATTGGTTGGAATGGTTCCAAATATACCATCTCTTGAGTGGTTTCCACAAAAACAACCATATGAACCCTACACTTACTTGAGTGGTATTCTTAAAAGGGCTTTCAAACCTCACAATTCAAAACTTCTTTCGAATCCCTCTTTAAATTTCAAATGGTCTTTAAAAGTTTGCTTTTAAAGAGTATTCTACTCTCTTGAGTTTTCAAAAATCACGACTCTACAGTCTTTTCAAATGCTTCCATAATCTTCTTAAAAAAAATGTTTCCAAGAGCTCCCTTTAACTTGTCTAAAGCAAAAATGGCTAGGCACTTAACCATTTCAAAAGCTATTTCTAAAAATGTTTTATAGAAATTCACAACCCTAAGGTGATCCCAACCCTCATATGGTTAGGATATCCAAGAGAAAGTGCTTTATTGAATGAAACCTTCAAGATTCATATTAGGGTTCCAATACCCTAAGTGTTTTTCAAAAATATTTTCATGGTTAGAATTGTTTTAGGAAAGTGAGACATTCAAAAGATTTCAAAAGTTCATATTCATACCCCTTTCCAAATTTGCTTTTCAAACTTTTTTTTTTTCAAAAACTCTCTTTAAAAATCTACTTTCTAAAAACTCCCTTCGAAAATCTATTTCCCAAAAAACTATTTTGAAAGATCTATTTTCTAAAAACTCTTTTTCTTGGAGTCCAAGTCAAGCCCTAGATTTCATGGTTAGGAAACCCTAGTTCTTTTTCGTGGAACATGACTTCCTTTTTTGCCTCAAATCATAGGTTTCCAAAAACTATCTCCTACATCAAATTCTAGGTTTTTAAAATTTCTTTTTTACACCAAATCATAGTTTTCCAAAACTTAGATTTCCAAAATTCAACCTTTCTAATTCCATGTCAAATCTAACCCTCCAATTTAGAAAACTAGATCAAGTCTTCCCATTTAAGAACCCAAATCAAATCCTTCAATTTTGAAAACAAAATCAAATCACCTAATTTTAGAAATAAAATCTTATCTTCAACTTCAGGAAATAGGAATCAAATCTTTATTCATTCTAACATTCCCTAATTCTAACCTTTCCTCATTCCAATCTTCCCTAATCTCAACTTTCTAAATCTCAACTTATCAAATCTTTTCAAATTCAAAACTTTTCAAAACTCAAAACTTTATAAATTTAAAACTTTCCAAAACTCAAAACTTTCTCAAATCCAAATCTTTCCTAAAACAAAAACTTTCCAAATTCAAAACTTTCCTAAAATAAACTTTTCTAATTTGGCACTTTCCTAAAATGAAACTTTCCTATTTTGAAACTTTTCTAATTTAAAGATTTCTAAATCTAATCTTTCCTAAACCTTAACTTTCTAAACTCTTTCAAGTCAAATGTTCAAGTTAAATCTTTACAAGTCTTTTCTAGTCAAATGTTTTCTAAAATCAAATCAAATCCTTTCTAAATCCTTCTTAAGTTCAACTTTCCTAATTCGAAACTTTCTTAAATCGAAATTTTCCTTAACCAAACTTTTCAAATCTAAACCAAACCTTTCCAATTCAATTGCATGCTTAAACCCCAGGTTACCTCCTTCCTAGGAAGTCAAACCCTAGTTCAACCCTAACCCTAAAGTGAGGAGGCTTCAACTCTTTTCTAAATTTGTTTTACAAAACCAAGATGGTTTTCAAACTTTAATTCAAGTCAAAATGTTTTCATCTCTTAATCTTTTCAAATCAAGTCCACGTTCTCTTTCGAAGTTCAATCTTTTCAAATCAAAATCAATTTAAAAATCCTCAAGTTCTATTTCAAATCAAAGTCAATTCCAAGTTTAATTTCAAATCTTTATTCAAAGTTCAAATCAAACCTTTTCAAGTTCAACTTTTCAAAACTTTAAAGTGTTCACTTTTAATCGGATTCTTGTCTGAACTACAACTAACCTGATTCCCAACAAAGGGATACATAGGCAACCCTCGTGAGTGCGGTTATAACTTTTTTCAAGCTTCCAATTCCATGACCTTTTTTAAATTTTCAATTCCATAATCTATTTCTAATTTCTAATTTATGAAACATTCTTTCAAATTTCAAATATATTTTCAAAGTCAAATCTTCTTTTCAAGTCTATTTTCCAAAATCAAATATTTTTTTTGCACTTGCATATCATGCATCATATCAAGCTTCTTTCTCAAAGTTCTTTTCAAAGTGGATAGCATTAGACTTTTGCTACTCGAAGATTCTAAATGAGTGAACTTAGGGTGAATAGGCATGTAGGTACTGCAAGGGCGGGATATGATGATAGCTTAGTGCATCTTCCCTATACGTAACCAACCTCCGAACTTAGAATCACTGTTTTCAAAGATCAAAATGGAGTTATTTTCAAAAAGGGTTTAAAACTTTTCAAAGGTTGCCAAACAACCAATTTTCTTAAAAAGCCCTCTCTTGAGGAAGTTTTTCAAAATATTTTCAAAACCCTAAGTTCAATATTTGGATTGCACTTAGTTTTAGGTAACCTAACTCACCTTAATCAAGTTAGGTGGTGACTCCAAATCTTTTCCAAAAGCCCTTATTTAAATCAATTTTAAATTCAAACCTACTAGCACTCGTTCTTCTAGGATGATGAGTTCTAACGAAAGAGTACCGTGATTTTCCCACTTGTCCAAAATATTAGGGTACGACAGCTGGTGACTCCACTGGGGACGCTTAGAGGGTTAGGCCAATGTCATGTCTTTTTCACTCTTCACTGATCTAGAGTTTTTAATTAAGTTTGTCCAATTCCATCCATTTCAAATTTTCAAAATCAAAATTTTTAAAATGTTTTAAAAAAGCATGTCATTGCATGCATTCAATTACATTCAACCATTCAATCTTGCATTAAGTTTGTCATTTACATACTGACTTTTTGTATCTTTAGTTTTATAGGTGGACCTTTGTTCACACTTTTATTTTATGTCATATTAACTACCATGTATGCCATGAATGTATGAATGGAATGGATAGGATGGATGAGACTTGGTAGGCCCTTTCCTCCGCTTTTCAAAATTTCACACACACACTGCAGTGGGCACTTACATTTGCATATTTGCATTCTCTACCTGAATTTATCCCTTCTAGTTAGAAGGAAGAAAGGTATATTGGTTGTGGGCAAGATTTTGTGTTAGTTTCTTAGCCTATGGCCTCTTAATAGTTCCCTCACTCGAATCACCAACCGATAATGGCATCACCTCAGGGAGTGGGCCTAAGTTTGAAGATTTGGGAACCAAGCATTTTTAGGAAGTATTAGTAAACCCTCAACATCATGGTCATGTAGAAACCATGCATAGTTGAAGCTTTGTCAGATTTAAGACATGTACGTCAACTTCAAAACCATAGAGGAAAAGGAGATTGCTTTACTTCCCTTTATTCTTGTCTATTCTTGCTGTTATCATACTTTTATAACTGCTCATGCATCCATGCTTACTTTACAATTGCATTCTCTCCCTCTACTCTATACATACATATTCATGCCTTCAATATTCCATGTTAAGACAAGAGTTCCAAAGTAACTCCAGTCACTGCATCTTCATGCATATAATTAACCAGAATAGAGTGACACCAAGTTCACTCTCCCTTGTATTAAACCTACCAAAATTCTAAGGGTTCCCACATAACCCTAAGGACTCATGGCAAGTATTTCGAGTCATTTCATAAGAGGGGCCCCAATCCCTCTATGCTCACAGAGATAAAGTTGCTAAGAAAACAAAAGGCAATCAAACAAGGTCTCTCAACGACCTCCTCAACATCAAGTTCAAAGAAGGCGAATCCAAATACTCAAGAGTAGTTTAGGATCTCAAATGTAAAAGTAAATAGGTGGAAGTCCCAAGGAAATTGTTCCCTCTCCCCCTATCAAAATGTATTTCAATTACATTGTATTTAAACTCAAAATTCAATGTACTCCTCTATTTTTTGTAAATTAATGAATGTTCCCACTCAAATGGTAAGGTATCTACGTACAGGGGCAAATCCTTTATCTCCAAAAAGTGAGCCAAATCCAATATGTTTAGTCTTCCTCTCAAAAAGGGACACCCTAAGACATGCACTTCATAAAGCTTTCCAAATATCAAAAACTATCTTGTGGTTTGTGACCTTGTTTTACTTTTCTTTCTTTTTCTTTCGCAAAAACTACATTATAAAAAGCCATTATTGCTTTGAAGAAAGACTGACATCCACCGATAGACCCCATTATTGCCCGACAAAGAGCTGCACTAATGGCTGCCAATCTTGACGAGTCATTCTTAGTCTCTTAAGAAGAAGTCAATGAAATGACAACCAAGATTGACGAGATGTTCAAGCTCATCCAGTCCATGGCCATGAAAGATGCTAGTCTGGCCTATTAACACCCCCATTTTGGCCACTCGGTGATCTCCGGCCTGTCCGGAAGCAACTCCAAACCAACACAAGCATACTCAAGCCCAAACCAGCTTCCCAGATCCAATCCAGTTTGCCAATCGCTTCGTGGGCCCATTAGGCTCTCTAGAGGCAAAATGACCGAAATGCCCCTGTTGCATCAGTTAGTCCAATCCAAAATGGCACACCTTCCATAAGACGATAAGTCCATTCACATCCAAAGTCAAATTCATTTGTCCCGTCATTCGACAAAGTTGATCTGTCATTGACGGTAAGACCCTTCAATCTAGCATGACACAATCACTGAGAAGGTTTATTCCTCAAATCGGTAAAGCCCCTTTCACACTCATCTTCAAAAAGTATCTAAGTCCCCGAGATGGAAGAGCGGTTCACTTATGGAGCCTACTAGCCTGCCAATGTAGAATGTTCACTAATCTGGCATGTTCTTTGAGAAAGCACAAACCCCTCAAGAATAGAAGACCGTCCAAGCCCGACACGTTCTATAAGAAAGCACAAATCTATTAAGAATGAAATACCGTCCCAGTTTAGCACGACCTTCGAGAAAGTTTATCCCTCAAGGTGGTAAAACGCTTTCAAGCCTATCCATCGAGAAAGTACTAATTTCTTAGATAGAAGTCCAGACTAGATCTAGACCAGTCAACACCGACGCCTACTACCCCATCCTGGTGAAAAATGACCATTTTGTCCCCAGCAAACTCGACAGATTCCTTAAGAAAGTACAAAGTCTTCAAAGCGATAAGACCATCCTCTAGAGCCATCCCTGGACGGTTTGTCAAATCCAATGCCATCCAATCAACCCTAGTCCTTTCATGAAGGTTCCTCGGTCAAAATGACCATTTTGCCACTATGGATTCAAATGCCCTAGGAAACCACACCGGCTCTAGGTATCAAGCCGACAATAACCCAGTTAACTCTAGCCAACCCTAATCAACTCTGGTCAACCCCAATCAACTCTAGTAAACCCCAGTCAACTTTGGTCAGCCCTAGTCAACTCTGATCAACCCGGTCAACTTTAGAACTCTCAGGATGAGATGACTGCCATCCAGTCACTCTTTTTTACCATACCGGCTCTAGAAATCAAACTAGCAAGCTCCAGGACACTTACAAGAGTATTCCCTTCGATTTCTAGCTGGGCCCCACCATCCGATGTTGCGCCCAGATTTTTTGCACTCGAGAAATACACACACAAGCAGAAAAAATACTATACTCTCTCGTTAGAACTCATCCGCCTATTAGAATGAGTGCGACTAGGTTTGAATTGAAAATTTAATTTGAATAAAGGGCTTCTGAAAAACATTTGGAGTTGCCACCTAACTTGATTAAGGTGAGTTAAGTCACCTAAAAACTAAGCATAATCCAAAGACTACACTTAGGGTTTTTGAAAAACGATTTTAAAAATACTTCCTCAAGAGAGGATTTTTAAGAAAATAAGTTGTTTGGCAACCTTTAGAAAATATTTAAGCCCTTTTTTTGAAAATAACTCCATTTTGGTCTTTCGAAAATAGTGATCCCAAGTTTAGAGGTTGGTTACATGTAGGAAAGACACACTAAGCCATCACCCTACCTTGTCCTTGCGGTACCTACATGTCTATTCACCCTAGATTCAACCATTAGAGTCTTCAATTAATATATTTCCAAAACTATCCACTTTTAGAAAAAAATTTTGAATAGAAATTTAACATGATGCATGATATGCAAATGCAATAGAAATATTTGATTTGAAAAGAAGAATTTGATTTGATTTTAGAAGAGAGATTTGAATAGGTATAATTGATTTTTTTAAAATAGATTTGAAAAGATAGAATCGATTTGAAAGAAAGCTTTAGAAATTGAAAATATAGATTTGAAAATCGATTATTGGAATTAGAAACTTAGAAATAGATTATGGAATTGGAGATTTGAAAAAAGTTATGGAATTAGAGATTTGAAAAAGGTTGTGACCGCGCCCATGATGGTTGCCTATGTATCATTTTTGAGGAATCAAGTTAGTCGTAGTTCGGACAAGAGTCCGATTGAAAATAGAAAGTATGATTGGAAGAAAGAAATTTTGATTTGGAATTCGAATTGGAAGATTAGGAAATCAGGATTGAACTTAGACCTATAATTGAACTTGAAAGAAGATTTGACCCTTGGAAGAGAACTTATACTAGATTTGAAAAGATAAAATTTTGGGAAACCTAGACTTAGGAAAGATGAGATTTAGGAAAGACTTCAAGTTTAAGAAAGATTTGACTCGAATGTTTTCTTGGAAGATTTAGGAAAGATTGGATATAGGAAAGATTCAGATTAGGAAAGGTTCCATTTTAAGAAAGTTTCACTTTAGAAAGTGTCATTTTAGGAAATGTTTGATTTAGAAAAATTTTGAATTAGGAAAGGTTTTGAAATTAGAAAGTTTTGAATTTAGAATGTTTTGGAATTGGAATGTTTTTGAAATAACAATATTTAAAATTTGGGAAAGAGTTGATTTTGGATTTGGAAAAGTTTGATTTAAGAAAGATTTAGAATTTAGAAAGTTTAGGATTTAAAAAGTTTCAACTTAAGAAAGTTTCGAATTTGGAAAGTTCAGAATTTTGGAAGTTTCAACTTAAGAAAGTTTCGAATTTAGAAAGTTTTAGATTTGGAAATATTGGAAATTTAGAAAGATTTGAAATTAGAAAGATTTGAAAAGTTAGAGTTTTAGAAATTCTTGAAATTAGGAAAGGTTTGAGTTTAAGAAAGATTTGAAAATTTTAGATTTGGAAAATGAAAATTTGAAAAGGTACAGAATTAAGAAAATGGTGGAATTAGGAAAGATTTAGAAGCTTAAAGTTTAAGGAAAGATTTAAAAGTTCAAGTTTTGAAAACTTAAGATTTAAGAAAGTAGGAGATTAGGAAGGATTTGAATTAGAAAAGATTTAGACTTTGTTTCTAAGAAGAAGTGTTTTGATTTTGTTTCTATAAAACGGAGGATTGGATCTAGTTTTCCAAATGAGAAGATTGGATTTGGTTTCCTAAATGAAGATTGGATTTGACATGGAATTGGAAAGTGAAGTTTTGGAAATCCTAGATTTTGAAGACTATAGTTTTGATGTAGAAAATAGGATTTAGAAACTTATGGTTTTGTGGCCAAAATAGGGAATTAGAAATCATGTTTTTGGAAAGGAAAATTAGGGTTTCCTAATTGTTGGCTCTAGGGCTTGCCTTAGGTTCTAAGAAAAGGAATTTTTGGAAAGTGAATTTTTAGGAAGGAGGATTTTGGGAAGGAGATATAGAAAAAAAAAAAAAAAAAAAAGATTTTTTGGAAAGTAGTTTGAAAAAGAGTTTTGACAAATAGATTTTTGAATGGAGTTTTTAAAAAACAATTATGACAAGGAATTTTGAAAAGGAGATTGAAGAGAGTTTTTATAAAGTATGTTGGAAAAGAGATTTGTAGAAAGAGAGATTTGAAAAGAGAGTTTTTGGAAAGTCTATAAAAATATCTAACTTTCCTAAAGCGATTCTAACCATAAGAAGGCTAGAACCACTTTAAGATAGTGGTTTTGGAAACAATAATGATTTAGAAATATGGACCATATTGGTCACTTTAAGTGTAACACTTTCCTAAAGCAACTCTAGCCATGGAAAGGCTAGAATCACCTTAGGATTGTGATTTTGAAAATAAGTTTTGAAAAAGAAGATTTTGATGCAAGTTTTGAAAACAATTTTGATGCAAGCTTTTGAAAACAAGTTTAAAACAAACTATAGAGGAATGCAAGATCATGATATACACAATGCAAGTTGGGCTAGTGAACATACAAGGTTAAAGGCTTCACCACATAATTAATGGGGCCAAACCCATGTGGTCTCCAGTTAGATTAAAAGAAAGCCCCAGGCACGGTAATCTCCAATAACCTAATCCTACACATAGACCGGGAAGTCCCTTATTTCAAGCATGCAAGAAAGGGGGGAAAGAAGATGGGGGATTAAAATAGAAGAAAACCCAAGTGGGTTCGTAAGGAGAAGAGAGAACGGGAAGATGCGTAAACTTAAATAGAGAGCCTACCTTATATCTTCTATATTTTGCTTTGCTTCACTTGATTTGTTTTCCCTGCTTTGCTTCGGTCTTCGCTTCAGTCTTCGTCTTGATCTTCGAGAGCTTCGGGTTGCAGCACTTCAGGTCTTCAATGGAGGCTTTTGAGACTAGTGTTTGAGTGTATAAGAGTATATGTGAGCTAGGGTT
Organism: Euryodendron excelsum; assembly: GCA_033060915.1. Lineage (NCBI taxonomy): Eukaryota > Viridiplantae > Streptophyta > Magnoliopsida > Ericales > Pentaphylacaceae > Euryodendron > Euryodendron excelsum. The sequence continues at coordinate 11,651,504 of CM065385.1, forward strand.
CGTGTATAGAGGCTACAGTTTGAAAAACCTAAATAAGACTAGGGTTTAGGGAGGCTACGAGCTCTGTATATCGAAGAAGAGGGTTTTCAAACTGAGTTTGTGGACCTTTTTCACGCTAGAAGAGGCTCTGTATTTATAGAGAAAAGAGTGACTAGGCACCTGTTGTAGTGGCACCGGGCCAAAATCCTTCTGGTGCCACTAGGAGTGGCGCCAGCCACTTAGGAAAGTTTTAAGGTCGGCAAACAACGTATCTTCAGAAGATTTAGGCGCCTATACTAGTGACTACTATGCAATTTTTAGCTTAGATTTACTAGGACTGGCTCCAGAAGGTCCGGGAATGATTTGAAGGGGCAGGGAATGGCCTAGAAGGCCAAAAAGAGCCGAGAACTCTTAGAATAGTGTCTTGCGAGTAGTAGACTTGAAAAATTGTGACAGGTTGTATTGCATGGGTTGACCGGGTCATTAGGGGCAAAACGGCCAATCAGGACGAAAAGTTACTGGAATGGACTCAGAATGTGCTGAAAAAAGACTCAAAGTTTGGAAACATTACTTAGAATGTTCGAAGAGGTTACCGGTTTGTTAACCAGAGCTGGTGTGGTTAGAGGAGGCAACCAGCCCACTAGGGGCAAAATGATCATTTTGCACCGGGTTTGCCAAAACTGACTCGAAATGACGTGAAAGGTAATTGAAGGTCAGAGATACTATAAGAAGCATTCTCGAGAGGTCACTAGTTTGATACCCAGAGCCGGTGTAATTTCCGGGGCATTCGAATGCCTAGGGACAAAATGATCATTTTGACCGGAATGTCTCGGAATTGGCCCAAAACTGACTAGAAGGCACCTAATCATACCGGATTGTCTTTAAGACAATCTTGAAAGGGTGGACTTATCGTTCTGAGGATTTAGGTACTTTCTCAAGAAACGTGCCGAAAATAGCCCCAGGGGCAGTTTGGTCATTTTTCACTAGAGTGGGCTAGCAGGCACTAGTGTTGACCTGGGTTTTAAGTGTTACTGCCACTCTGACGGCGGTCCCGTGATACAGGGGTTTGTTGACAATTCCCTATATCGACCTATTTATGAGTGTTTTCGTCATTCTGACGGTTGCGATGTTTACAAGTACTTCTGCTACTATGACAGTTTGCGATCATTCTCGAGACTGCCTAATCTCGAGAAGTTGCTAGATGGACTTAGCGCCTGAGGAATCAGCTTTCTTCAAAGGCATGTTGAAATAGACATTTTTTGTATTGGTGGGCTAGAAGGCTCCAAAGGTGGACCGTTCTACCATCTTGGGGACTTGGGGTCGATAGGTTTGAAGGGGCTTACCGTTCCAAAGAGCTCACTCGAAAACGTGCTCGACATGATGGAGTTACTGCATTGAGGAATCAACTTTCTCTAGTGTGCCAGATTTAATTAGAATTGAAATTGGATTTGGAATTGGAAAGGAGACTTACCGTCTTTGAAAAGACGTGCCCATTGGAGTTGAACTAAAAAATGCCCACAAGGACATTTTGGTCATTTTGCTTGTATTTGGGCCCAAAGGGCCTGTGAAGCGATTGACTGACAGAATTAGACTTGGAAAATTGAGTTGGCTCAGAATATGTCCATATCAACTTGAATACAAGTCTAGACAGACTGGAGACTGCCGAACGGGTAAAAATGGGGTGCTTACATCCGGCACCTTCCCTTTTTGAACCAAAACCTTCTTACTCCACTTCGAGTGAAGCATGACCATTCTTTAGCTGTGCGCCACTAATAGTGACGCATAACCCCCGAGAATCAGTTACAAATCGACCAGCCCCGTATCTAGCCTTTTTTCAAGCTTGCATTAAACCTTCTTGCGCCACTCTTAGTGGCGCACGGCCAAGCCTTAGCTGTGCATAGTGGCGCACAACCCCCCTAAAATTGCACTATAAATAAAGATCTCCCCCTCTCTGTTTTGGATGAAAAAATTCTCTAGAAACTCTTCCCCTCTATTCCAAACAGCTCTCAAAGCCCTTTCTCTCTCTCTTAAGGTCCCGTCAACCAAGTTTGAGTCTGAACTTGTGAAGCCCTAGCTTCCGAGCTCTACCGAAGGTCCGCCTCGCTACCCGAAAGTTCCTAAAGCCTTCCCAAGTCAAAGGCCTGAGCCTCCACAAAAGAAAGAAGCAACGAGACAAGGTAATCCTCATTTTAATTTTCTGTAATCCCCTACTTTCTCTTCTCGCTCTGAACCCACATGGGTTCTTCTCTTTTTTAATTCTCTATCTCTAAACCCCCCTTTCTTGCATGCTTGAAAACAAGAGGACGTTAAGTCCATGTTAAGAGTGAACAAGAGGAAATTACCGATCGAGACTCTCTTCTTGACCCTCACTTGTTTCATAGCATGGCCTTAGGGCCCTCTTGCAATGTGGTGATACCTAAACCATTTATGTTTCATGCCGTTACTATTGTCAAATTGTATTTGCAATCATGTCATTCCTATACCCTTTAAAACCATTTTATAAAGTAGTTTTTTTAAAACCATGATTCTAGGTGGATTCTAACCCTTTATGGATAGGGTTTTCCTAAAAAAAACTGTGACATTTTAAATGGCTTTCATTAGCCTACATTTGCTTTTTTTAAAAAACCCACTCTTGAAATGATCCTAGTCTTTCATGACTAGGGTTGTTTCGAGAGGTGTGTGACATTCAAAATGACCCTAAAGGTCTACATTTTTGGCTTCGTGCCTTTATTGCTTTTCAAAGCCACAAGCCTAAAGTGATTCTAACCTTTCAATGGCTATAATGGTTTTAGGCAAAGTGCAATATTCATTTGGATGTCTAAAATCCAAGTTAGGATTTCGGGCCCTAAAACATGTTTTCAAAAGACTCGGTTTTCAAACCATTTCCAAAAACTCATATTCGTTAAGCCCTAGAAGTCCAATCCTAGGAAAATTCTATTTTTGCTGACTTGGAAACGTTCCATTTTTAAGCGAAAAGCCTACCATTTTCAAAACCTTCAAAATTCTTAATTTTCAAATCAATCAAAACTCCCCTTTTTCAAATTTTCCTTTTTAATCAAATCAAAACCTTCCATTTCAAATCCCTCAAATCACTCTTTTTCAAACCTTCCATATTTAAACCTAATTTAACTCCTTCTATTTTGGAAACAATCCAAAATTGCCTTTTTCAAAATCAAATCTTTTCAAAACAAATTAATCTTCTCAAATTCCAATCTTCCTGAAGAGGAAACATTTCAAAATTAAATAAAATCTTCCTGAAAATGAACCATTTCAAAAATCAAATCTTCTTGAAAAATAAACATTTTCAAAACTCAATCTTTTCAAATCGAATCAAATCTTTTCAAATCTCAATATTCTTGAAAAGAAAATAATTCAAAATCAAATCAAATTTTTATGAAAAGAAAACATTTTCAAGTCAAATCTTCTTGAAAAGGAAACTTTTGAAAACTCCATTCCTTTCCTAAAAAGGAAAAGTTTTCATACTGAAACTTTCTTGAAAATAAAACTTTCTAAAAATGGAAACTTTCTAGAAATAGGAACCCACTTCAAAATTTCAACTCCTTTGGACTATTGTCTGAACTACAATTGACCTGATCCTCTTTAAGGAGGTACATAGGCAAGCATTCATGGGATGCAGTCACAACCATTTTCAAATTTCCAATTCCATTTTTCAAACTCAACTCCCTCTTTCAAACTCTTCTTCAAATTTTGTTTTCAAAAGTTTCTAAGTGGATAGCACAAAACATAGGTAACCGGTGAGTCATAATTAGGTAAGTAAAAGGTGATTAGACATATAGATACCGCAAGGGTGGGGTAGGGTGATAGTTTGAGGACATCTTCCCTACACGTAACCAACTCCCAGACTTAAGAATTTCTGTTTTAAATACCAAAACCGTAGTCAATTTTCAAAAGGGCTTTCTAATATTTTTAGGGTTGTCAAGCAACCCTACCTTTTAAAACCCTCTCATGATGATGTTTTTGAAAAATAAAACCTTTTCCAAAACCTAAGTTTAACTCTTAGGTTTTACTTGGTATAGATGACATAGCACATCATTAAATATGTTAGGTGGTGACTCCTAAAACCTTTTCAAAAAGCCCTAATCAATTCTATTTAAAAAATTCAAACTCTGTTGTATTCGTCCGTCTAGGAGGACGAGTTCTAATGAGAGAGTACCGTACCAAATTCTCACCCCCAGGTTGAGAAAGAGGGAGGAGGGCCAGACATCTAGAAAACAGGGCGTGACAGTGTGGTGACTCCACTGGGGACAATTACAGGATTAGGCCTATGTCATATCTAGTCACCCTTTACTCACCTTAAGTTCGCTGGTTACCATGTTTAGTTATATCTACTTTCTAAACTTTTTAAAATTCCAAATTTTTTCAAAAATGTCTTTGTTTTGCAAAAAGTCAAACATTGCATTCATTACATGTTCTTGCATTGTTCATACATCAATACTTTATTTTGTATTTGAGTTCCTCAATAAATACTAACTCTGTGCATTTGTTTTGTAGGTGGACCATTGTTCACATTTTAATTTATGTTCATAAACTGCCATGTATGCTATGTATGACAAGATGTATGGGAGTTTTTGGGCTCTTTCCTCTAATTTCCAAAATCACGCACACACTTACATATGCATTTTCATGGAATATTGACCTTGATTACTACCTTTTAGTTAGAAAGGGGAACAACACATTGACTGTTGCTGCTAGGCAGAAGTGTCACCTAACCAACGGTCTTTAGATAGTTCCTCCACTCGGATCGCCAACCTATAATGGCACCACCCCGAGGATTGGGCCAAGGTTTGAAGATCTGGGAGCCGAACTTTTTAGGAAGCATTAGTAGCCCTCAACCTTATGTTCATATAGCACCCATGCACAGCCGAACCTCTGCCCGATTTAAGGCACTTGTTTTTCAAAAACCAAGGAGGAAAGAGCAACCGCTTTTCAATTTCCTTACTCCGGTTGTTATTATTCTTATGTACACAAATGCTTTGTTATCAATATATTGTCATTCATGCTATTAAACTGCCCATGCATATGTAATCATCCCAAGGCAAGAGTTCCAAAGTAACTCAAGCCAATTGCACTCCATGCATATGATCAACCTCCAAGAAAATGGCCCACGAGCAAATCTCAAATCACAAGCCTACCCAATTCCTAAGGGTTCCAAACCCTAAGGGTCATGGCATGCATCCAAGAATCATTTCATAAGAGGGGCCCCAATCCCTCTCGTTCATAGAGATAAGGTTGCCACAAGACAAAGGGGCAATCTGGAGACAAGGTCATTTAACAACCTCCTAACGTCAACAAGGCGAAACCAGACTTGAGAAGTAGTTTAGGTAGATAAGTGGAATGCCCCATAGAAAATGTTCCCTTCCCCTAATCTATGTAACTTTGGCTTTCTATCTTAAAAGAAAAAAAAAAATTTCTTTCTATTTCCCTTAAATGAATGGTTGTGTGGGATGAATGAAACAGGCACACGTATGGTATCTGCATACAGAGGCAATCCCTTATCTCCAAAATGAGATTTAGCATCATACCTAGATCCCAACAAACAAGAACACCTATAGGGCATGCATTGCATAGATGCTTTTCAAGGACAAGTACTAACTTTTCCCTTTTCCTTTGCCTTTTTTGTTTTCCTCTCTATTTCCCCCATTCTATAGGAATTAAAACACATTTAACTCACCATTGCTCCAAAAGCAAGGAAAGGAAAAGATCCGACACCGTATGCTTTCCGAGAACCAATCATCATCAAGCATCACTGATGGCCAATGGAGTAGACACCACCGCTGATTGGTCAATTGAAGAATTCATAGAGGAGGTCCTTATTGCTGATGGGTGGGGAGAAGAATTCTTGCATCCCAGATATGCTAAGGCTGAAGCCCTTCTAATCAAGAATCTCTGGCCCGCAACTGAGTATAACTATGAAGATATGGGTTGGGGATTGGTTGAGCCGAAGCTGCCAACGGCACCATTCAATTTTGCGGAAGGTGACCTCGTTTGTTTGTTTACAGAAAATGAATAAGAGGAGGAAAAAGAAATCAATGACCGCGCCAACCATCCCTTGGAAGATTTGTCAGTCCACCGCGCACTCAATGAGTTTGACACCAAGGAGGTTGGCATAATTTCCAAACCCTACTGAGGGTTGTGGACCAACTACCAAGAGCCTGCAAGGGAGGGACGTCTTCCAAAGTTCATCCACTTTCTTTCAATCTTTTTAAATTTCTTGTCATTAATTTGCATGTTTTATTTAATAAACTCGTGTCACATTAAAGTTTGTCGAATGAGATAATTGCAATTTTCTTCTATATTCTTGTGAATGTTGGAATGCTTCCAGGAAAACTACTCTTCAACCAATAACCCTATTTGGTGGGTGTGATAGCATCAACAGCCCATCTAAAGCAAAAAATCCTTGAAAAGAGAGTGAAAATAGATCCAACTTAAGAAGTGAAGTTTACCTAAAAAGCAACACTTGAATGGCATCTAAGCTAAGCGATTGGTAGCTGGGCTATCAAAAAGAAGAGGAGCCATTGTTCTATCTTCACACAAATAGCAAATGATTCCCTTTGCACAACCCATTAGAGCCGAAGACATTTCTTGGTCAAAAACCCAAACTAGAGCTGCTTCCTGCATACTGGAGCAAATACCGGTAGTGAAGGAGCCCATACATCAATAGTTGCGTCCGAAAGACGTCACTGGAACTTCAAGCCGAAGCTTTATGAACTAAGTAATTTTATTTGAAATGAAGAGAGACCCTTATTTCTTCTACCATACAGTCAAAAGATGACCATTGCAAAGCCCATTTGAGCCGTTTGCATTCCTTTTTAAAAAACCAACCCAATGATCATTGCCCACACTGGATTAAGGTAAAGACATGAGTACATCTCTCAAAGTCAAGAAGGCAAGCTAAAAAGAAAGCATGGGATAATACAAAAAATATATATATATACAAGAACTACATAGGGATCCTACTAAAGGACATAAGGTCTACAAGAGAACAAGTCTTTTTATTTATAAAAAAAAAAAAAAGCGAGACACACAAAGAATTCTTGCCAAAAGTGATAATGGGTTCTCACCAGCCAAGTAGAGATAAAAAGGATTTTGAGCCTTTATCCATCCTTTCAAACACCCCATAACTTGGCCCACATTACGGTCTAAAGAAAATTCCTCTCAGATTAAGGAAAAATTGCTTAGTCTAAATAAGCTCAGATAAAGTGATAGTAACACATGGATAGGATGGCATTCACAGGGGCAGATTTCATTACCAAGAACAACTCTGGTCTTGTACCACCTCAGCTGAAGATAGTAGTTTTGTGCCTATAAATCCTTTCACGCCGACTAATGAACCCAGCCTATGATACGGTCCAAAGGAAAGTCTCCTTAGATTGAGGGCTTAGCCGCCTATCGCTACGCTAACGTCATGAAGGTCATTTGCTCAAGCTATGTCTGAAAAGGTCAGCCATCCCTGAACACTACCCCTCCTGAGAGGTAGCATCAAGGGTATCACTGTTAGGATGGTGCGAATTGCTATCACATTACAGCCAAAAGGGGATAAAGGATGAAGGGGTAAAAACTCCAATAAGAAGGACACCCCTATTTTCAAGAATATACATTTGGGGCATTCAAAAAGGCTTTTACTCTCACATGTGCACATTCATGATGTTTGCATTCCTATTTGGTAAAAATTTCAACATGAGCTTTGCATACATTCAACAAAGCCCCCTGTATAAACAAGCACATAAACATATCCTGCATATATCATCCAATCATCTCATAAACATCAGCATATCCATCCTGTTTTAAAGTTACAATACCATAATGAAAAGACATAAAATAAAAATCGTTTGACAAAGTCTAAAATGTCCAGATACTCATGAAAAGGCAAATCATAGCGGAGGTTAATCCAAATCAAAGTCACCCCAGTTAGCTGGTTCAAGAAGAGACAAATTAGGGCCAACCTGTGAACCACCGACTCCCTGTAAGAGAATAAAAAAAGCCAAGTCAGTACAGGTGATAGATAAATATAGCTACTACAAATGTAGAAGGGAAAAGAAAACAAAATGGGCTCACCGGATCACCACCTATCCGAGCTAACCAGGCAAATAAGTCAGCCACCTTTGCCTGATACCTATCTTGCTTAGCCCTATACTAGTCATGCTCTACTTGGAACTAATCCCTCTGGTCTCTCAGGCTCAAACTCCACTGGAGACACATAAACTTGTGAACGGCGCCATAAATCCACCAACTCGTGGCCTACAACCACACCTCCTACCACTACATCAAAGGAAGTCAAGCCTCCTACGGACCTCTCAGCAAAATGGGTCGTATAATCAACATCTAGCGGAAGCAAGGAGGTAGCATCTAGTTGTGGCTCAATCAATGGTATAGCAGCATCCCCACGGAGAAACCCATACATGTAGTGGGGAGGAACATCGGCAGCTCAAAACTCCTCATGGAACTGATGCTAGTGCCTCTCTCCTAAATATGTCTCCTAGGACTCAGCTCCTACAAATGAGACTCTCGACAAAGATATCAGGACAAGATACCTCACAGTCTTATAATACTTTGAACCAGTGAAAGGCCTCCATGTCACGTCATTTGGTACCAACAACTCTAAGTTCGCCTGAATAGTGACAAAATTTGTGATCTAGGAACGATGGTCAACCTAACAGTACGCCCACCTCAAGGCCCGAGGATAGAGTCAGTCATACGGACCCGAGGATGCAAACGAGTAGGTACCCGTAGCTCCACCAAATTAGAAAAGGCCAAAAGCCAATCATACTACTCCAACGGGCCAACATCCTCTGTCGTATACTCCCAATGAAACATGCAAAGGTAAAAGATCTCTAGTTTACACCCGTCAAAACATCTAGATCAACCCCTAAACCCACCAGTGGAAGAAGGATAATGGACCTGTTGTTATTGCAGAAGCAGCTAAATACTATAAATAGCACCAATCGGCGTCTTATAATGGCTCGGCGGGCTGGTGGAGGCTCAGTACTGAAATTCGTAATATGCCGGCAGAAAAGGGTAGCAGGGTGGTATATCTACCAAATGATAAACCTCAACGTCGTCAATTGGCCTTAGCTCGATCTAGCAACCTATAAAGGATAGCCCAGTAATGATCACCCAGTCTGATGGGGTCTACCCAAGGTCAAATACAACAAAATGAAATGTCCCTGTCTCCCTGAACAACCTCTCAGCCAAAGCACGGACCAGTCGATGATCCAACCAATTCGTTTGAAGTCGCATGAAGGAGTTGAAGCCTATATAAACCAAGAAGGTCTGGTAAGACACAACAACTGACCTTATCACTCTGAGAGCCAGACAGAACACCCCTCTGAAAATGGAATGTATGTGCGGAACCATCTGCCGGCGAGCGTAGGCACTAGGATGGTAGGCTAGGTCACCCAAGGGTGGGATATCAGCTACCTCCAGATCAACCAAAGTAGGGGCGCACTTGATGCTTGCCCTCCCATAACCTGTAAAAGGGTCCACCGGCCCCTGTGCCTCATCACTATCATCCCTACCACTCTCCTCAATGTTTGGCTCAAAATGTGGCTTACTGGTCGTCCGGCTATTGCTAGTGGCGGCCCTACTGGTCATCTGTTGACTACTACCCAAACGAGAGCTGCTCCTGCTATCCTCTCCGGTATCTGGATCCCTTCGAACGCCCTTGCCAAGGTTGCCCATCCTCTCGGATCCACCCTCACCTGCATCGGCCATCCTAAAAGAAGAGAAGAAAGAAAAGAAACATGTCAAGATCTGTCAGTCAGCAACATGAACAATGGCAAACAAAAAGAAAAGAAAAGAATGCGGAAAAAAGGGGGACAGGGGCAAGAAATGCTTCAAGTTTCCTAAGCAATTTCTCAACTTCGGATTATCGGTTTTATAAACTTTTTATCCACACAAAAGTTGTTTTCAAACTCAATCCTGGTTTTATAAACTTTTTATCCTCAAAAAAAGTTGTTTTTTAAAATCATCCCCGGTTTTATAAACTTTTTCTCCTCAGAAAAGTTATTTTCTAAATCACTACCAGTTTTCTAAAAGTTTTTACCCTCAAAAAGTTGTCCCAGTTTTCTAAAAATTTTCCTCAAAAGTTCACTATCAGTTTTCTAACTTTTTCTTTAAAAAGTTTAAATCAGTCTTCACCCGAATTTCTTAAAACTTCTTCCCAAAGAGTCCACTGATTCGGGCCCAAAGCCCAGGTTTTCAAAAAGCTTTCCCCTCCAAAAAAAAGCATAATTTTTAAAGGCTTTTCCTTAAAAGCCTAGTCCTATGGTTTGTTAGAGCTTTCCATCAAAATTCCCAGTTCGATAGTTTCTAAGGCTTTCCCTTCAAAAGCCTATCCCTCTCCCTATTCTAGAGAAACCTTTTTAAAATTTTCCAAAACCTTTTTCAGGAAAATTTCAAGTGCCAAATTTTCTGAAAAATTCGGCAGGGTCCCTCTTCTAAAAGACCTCTACAACACCACACAACCACAAATTCATAATGTCACCAAATACATAACACCCTGCCACTCACCCTAGACGAGGAATAGATAGGCAAACACTAATTGTTTCTAAAATTTTCGAGGCTATTTCCTCACATCTTTCAAACACCTTTAAAAAAACTCCCAAAACACACATGAAACTTTCAAAAATATTCCTACAATTTTCTAGCAATAGTCTAACACTCCCAGGATCTATTTCTCAATTTTTCCCAATTTCTCACATTTTTCAACATTTTTCTAATTTTTGAAAAAAAATACAATTATTTTTAAAAAATTACGAACTTCACAAGGTTGCTCAAAACATTTTTCTAAGGCATCCTACGCAAAAATATCGCAAGAAAACATATTACCCAGTGCCCAAATTGCTAGTTTTTCTAAGCCTGCAGGACACCCCTTTCGCAAAACATGGCAATCTACACAAACTCACTCAAATGATCACCAAAATGCAAAAGCGACTCTGTAAACACATTCAAAACGTTCAAGAACATCAATGTCCACGATACACATTCTTCAAACGGAAATCTACGCTTTGAAATCAACCAAAAACTCACTTTTTGAAATTTTTCAACAATTTCTTCTTCTCCGGCGAATTTCTGGCAATGACGTCACATCCCAGCGACTCTCCGGTGTTCCATAAACACTCCCCAACAATGCCTAAGAAAAATCTCCTGAAGAGCTTGTCGCGCCTAGATTGTTTGCACTCGAGGAATACACACATAAGCGGGAAAAATATTGTACTCTTTCGTTAGAACTCATCCTCCTAGAAGAATGAGTGTGACTAGATTTGAATTGAAAATAGATTTGAATAAAGGGTTTTTGAAAAATATTTTGGAGTCGCCACCTAACTTGATTAAGGTGAGTTAGGTCACTTAAAAACTAAGCACAATCCGAAGACTACACTTAGGGTTTTTGAAAACAATTTTGAAAATATATCCTCAGGAGAGGGTTTTTAAGAAAACAGGTTATTTAGCAACCTTTAGAAAATATTTAAGCCCTTTTTGAAACTAAACTCCATTTTGGTCTCTCGAAAACAGTGATCTAGGATTGGAGATTAGTTACGTGTAGGGAAGACGCACAAAGCTATCACCCTACCCCGCCCTTGCGGTACCTACATGTCTATTTATCCTATATTCACCTATGAGAGTCTTCAACTAACAAATGCCCAATCCTATCCACTTTAGAAAATAATTTTGAAAAGAATGATACATGATATGCAATTGCAAGAGAGAGAGTTGGAAAATAGATTTGGAAAGAGATTGATTTGATTTAAAAGAGATTTGAAAAGACAGATTTGAAATTGGAAAGTTTTATAAAGTGGAAATAGAGATTTGAAAACAGATTTTTAGAATTGAAAATTGGAAAAATTTATGGAAATGGAAGCTTGAAAAAGGTTATGACCGCACCCATCATGGTTACCTACGTATCCTTTTTGAGGAATCAGATCCGTCGTAGTTCGAACAAGAGTCTGATAGAAAATAGAAGACTTGATATGGAAGAATAAATTGAATTGGAATTTGGATTTGAAAAGATTAGGAAAATGTTTTGGAAAGATTGAGGCTTAAGAAACCTAGACTTAGGAAGATAAGATTTAGAAAGGACTTGAGATTAAGAAAGACTCGACTCGACAGTTGGACTTGAAAGATTAAGGAATGACTAGATTTAGGAAAGATTCGAATTGAGAAAGTTTCAAAATAGGAAAATTTCATTTTAGGAAAGTTTCGAATTAGGAAATGTTCACATTAGGAAAGTTTCAAAATGGGAGAGTTTTGGAATTAGGAAAGCATCATTTTAAGAAAGTATTGGAATTGGAAAGTTTTGAATTTAGAATGTTTTCAAATAGAGAAGTTTTGAAAGTAAGAAAGTTTTGAGTTTAGAAAGTTTTAGATTCAGAAACATTTGAAGTTTAGGAAAGTTTAAAAGTTCAGAAAGATTTGAAAAGTTAGATTTGGAAAATTAAGTTTTGGAAAGGGATGGAACTAGGAATGGGTTGAATTAGGAAAGATTTGGAAGCTTAAAGTTTAAGGAAAGATTTAAAAGTTTAGGTTTAGAAAACTTATAGTTTATGAAGGTAGGAGATTAGGAAGGAGTGAATTAGGAAAGATTTAGACTATGAAGGGTTAAGATTCCTATTTCCTAAAACAAAGGATTGTATTTTGTTTCTAAAAAGAAATGTTTTGATTTTGTTTCCAAAAACGGAGGATTGGATGTAGTTTCCTAAATGGGAGATTCGATTTGGTTTCCTAAAGGGGAGATCAGATTTGGTATGGATTTGGAAAGGGAAGTTTTAGAAACCCTAGATTTGGAAGACTATAGTTTTGACCTAGAAAATAGGTTTTGGAAACTTATGATTTTGACATAGAAAAAGAAGGTTTTGAAAACCTAGGTTTTAAGGCAATATGGGAAGTCATGTTTTAGGTAATAAAATTAGGGTTTCCTAATTGTTGGCTTTAGGGTTAACTTGGACATCAAGAAAAGGGATTTTTGGAAAGTGAGTTTTTAGAAAGGGAGATTTTGGAAAGGAAATCCTAGAGAGGAGTTTTTAGAAAGTGAGTTTCGGAAAGAAATCCTAGAGAGGAGTTTTTAGAAAGTGAATTTGGGTTAGAAAGAGTTTTTAGAAGGGGATCTTTGGAAGGAGATTGTTGGAAAGAGTTTTTAGGAAAGAGATTTAGGGAGAGAGTTTTCTAAGAAGGAAACCTAGGGAGTGTTTTTAGGAAAGGAATTTTGAAGAGAGCATTTTGGAAAAGGGTTTGAAAAGAAGTTTTGAAAAATAGATTTTTGGAGAAAGTTTTTGAAAACATTTTTGGAAATGAGATTGGAGAGAGTTTTTAGAAAGTATGTTGGGAAAAAAGATTTTTAGAAAGTATATAAAATATCTCACTTTCTTAAAGCGATCCTAACTATAAGAAGATTAGAACCGCTTTAAGATAGTGGTTTTGAAAATAAGAAGGATTTTGAAAATATGGACCATATCGGTCACTTTAAATGTTACACTTTTCTAAAGCAACCCTAGCCATGGAAAGGCTAGAATCATCCTAGGATTGTGATTTTGAAAACAAGTTTTGAAAAAAAAGATTTTAATGCAAGTTTTGAAAATGAGTTTGAAAACGAATTGTGAAAGAATGCAAGATCATGATATACACAATGCAAGTTGGGGTCATGAACATACAAGGTTAAAGGTTTCACCACATAATCAAGAGGGATGAACCCACGTGGTCTGCGGTTAGACTAAAAGAAAGCCCCCGACATGGTGACTCTCCAATAGCCTAATCCAACACATGGACCGGAAAGTCCCTTATTTCAAGCATGCAAGAAAGGGGAGGAAGAAGATGAGGGATTAAAATAGAAGAAAACCCAAGTGGGTTCAGAGGGAGAAGAGAGGGGGGAAGATACGTAAATGTAAATAAGAAGCCTACCATGTGTCATCTTTATTATGCTTTACTTTGCGCACCTTGCTTTTCTTGCTTTGCTTTGGTCTTCGCTTCAGTCTTTAAGAGTTTGTCTTCGATCTTCAACGCTTCGTAGTTGCAGCAATCCAAGTCTTCAATGGAGGGTTTGAGGCTAGTGTATGAGTATATGAGAGTGTATGAGTGTATAGGAGGCTAGGGTTTAGAGAACCTAAGGAGACTAGGGTTTAGAGAGGCTACGAGCTTTGTGTATCGAAAAGTAGGGTTTTTAGATTGAGTTTACATGCCTTTTTCACACTGGAGGAGGCTTTGTATTTATAGACAAAGGAACGACCTAGCGCCTATTGCAGTGGCACTAGGCTAAAGTTTTCATTGGCGCCACTACTAGTGGCGCTAGGCCATTTTTTGGCTTGGCACCACCACTAGTGGCGCCAGCCAGTTAGGAAAGTTTTAAGATCGGCAATCAACGTATCTTCAGAATATTTAGGCGTCTGTGCTAGTGACTATCATGTAATTTTCAGCCTAGCTTCACTAGGAGTGACTCCAGAAAGTCCGAAAAGGACTTAAGGGACCGGGAATGGCCCGGAAGGCCAGAAAAGGGCAAGAATTCTTAGAATAGGATCCTGGGGGATAATGGACTTGAAAAAGGATGACAAGAATTGTCAGAAGGGTTGACCGGGTTTTTAGGGGCAAAAAGGTCAATCGAGCTGAGATGTTGCCGGGACGGACTCAGAATGTCCGAAAAGAAGACTCAAGATTTTGAGACATTATTTAGAATGTTCCCAAAGTTTACCGGTTTGATGCACAGAGCCGGTGTGGTCGGAAAAGGCGACCGGCCCACTAGGGGCAAAACGATCAATTTGCATTAGGCTTGCCAGAATTGACTCGGAATGATCTGGAAAGATAAAGGAAGGTCGAGAATACTATAAGAAGCATTCTTGAGAGGTTACCGATTTGATACCCAGAGCCGGTGTGGTCCCTAGGGCGTTCGGATGCATAGGGGTAAAACGGTCATCTTGACCGAAAAGTCTCAAAATTAGCCCGAAACTGACTATAAGGCACCTAATCATGCCAGGTTGCTTTTAAAAAGATCTTGGAAGGGTGGACTTACTGTTCTGAGGACTTAGGTATTTTTATGAGAAACATGCCAGACAATGGCCCTAGGGGTAGTTTGGTCATTTTTCACCGAAGTGGGCTAGCAGGCACTGGTGTTGACTTGGGTTTTGAGTGTTTTCGCCACTCTGACGGTGATCCTGTGATATAGTGGTTTGTTGGCAATTCCTTATATTAACCTGTTTGCGAGTATTTTCACTACTCTGACGGTTGCGATATTTGTGAGTACTTCTGCTACTCTGACGGTTCGCGATCATTCCCAAGACTGCCTGATCTCGGGAAGCTGCTAAAGAGACTTAATGCCTGAGAAGTCAATTTTCTCGGAAGGCATGTCAAAATGGACATTTCTGCATTGGCAGGCTATCCGGCACCAAAGGTGGACCGTTCTACCATCTAGGGGACTTGGGGTCTCGTCCCGATCGACGGGTTTGAAGGGACTTACCATTCCGAAGAGACTTTCTTCGGAAAACATGTCAAATTGGATAGACTTACCATCTCGAGGAATTAACTTGCTCGAGAGAGGGATTGGAATTGGAATTGGAAAAAGAATTGGAAAGGGGACTTACTGTCTTTGAAAAAGACATGCCTGACTTGGAATTGGACTGAACAATGCCCCTAAGGGCATTTTGGTCATTCTGCCTCTATTTGGGCTTGGTGGGCCCGCAAAGCGATGGATAGACGGGATTAGACTTAGAAAGTTGAGTTAACTCAAAATATGTCCACATTGACTTGAATACAAGTCTGGACGAACTGTAAACTACCAAGCGGTCAAATATGGGGTGCTTACAGAGCTTTGGAGAGAAATCTAAAAAATTCACAAAACCAAGCCAAAACCCTCAAACCTGTAGTTGCTGTTTGAAAAAGTCCTGCAGGCCGTGAGCCACTCATAGTGCCACATAGGCAAATCAAAATCGGGCGCCACTATGAGTGGTGCACAACCTAGTCTGGGCCCGCCTCGACCTTTTGCCTGCCAAAACCAGTTTCAAATGGCCTATTAGCCCCATTTTCAAGCTTCAACCTCTAGTTTTCAAAAATTTCAAACCTCTTGTCCCTCCGACCGCCTCGTGACCTACATTAGGTACTTACTTTTTCATTTTCTACCTTTTACAGGTAAATACAGAAAAAAAGGGGCAGTTCTTGGCACCCCATTTTGGCCACTCGGCGATCTCTAACTAGACCGGAAGCACCTCCAAACCAACACAAGCATACTCAAGCCCAAATCAGCTTCCTAAATCCAATCCAGTTTATCAACTACTTCACGGGCCCGCTGGGCCCACTAAAGGTAAAATGACTGACATGCTCATGTTGCATTAGTCAGTCCAATTCGGACCGAAACATCTTTCATAAGATGATAAGTCCATTCAAATCCAAAGTCAAATCTATTTGTCTCGTAATTCAAGAAAGTTGATCCCTCATTGATGGTAAGACCATTCAATCCAGCAAGACACGATCACCGAGAAGGTTTATTCCTCGAATCGGTAAAGCCCCTTTTACACTCATCTCCGAAAAGTACCTAAGTCCCAAAGATGGAAGAGTGGTTCACTTCTGGCATAGGCTAGCCCGCCAATGTAGAATGTTTGCTAATCAAGCATGTTCATTGAGAAAGCCGCTCGAGAATAGAAAACCATCCAAGCCCAGCATGTTCTTTGAGAAAGCACAAATCCTTTAAGAATAGAAGACCATCCTAGTTCGACACAACCTTCAAGAAAGTTTATCATTCAAGGCAGTAAGACCCTTTCAAATTTGTCCACCGAGAAAGTACTAATTCTTCAAATAGAAGTCCAAACCAAATCCAGATCGATAAACACCGACGCTTGCTAGCCCATCTTGATAAAAAATGACCATTTTCCCCCAACGGGCTCGACATGTTCCTCGAGAAAGTACAAAGTCCTCAGAATGGTAAAACCACCCTCCATAGCTGTCCTTAGACGGTTCGACATGTCCAGTGCCATCTAATCAACCCTGGTCCTTTTCCGAAGGTCCATCAGTCAAAATGATCGCTTTATCCACTGGGCATCAAATCCCACCGGCTCTAGGTATCAAACCAGTAACACCCCAGTCAACCCTAGTCAACCCAATCAACCCCGGTCAATCTTAGTCAACCCTAAAACTCTCGTGATGAGATAACCACCATCTGGTCACTCTCTTTAACCATACCGGCTTTGGGGAATCAAACCAGTAACCTTTAAGACACTTTCCAAAGTATTCCCTTCCAATTCTAGTTGGGCCCCGCCATCCGACACCATCCCTTTTCGAACTAGAACCTTCTTGCTCCACTACGAGTAAAGCATGACCATTCTTTAGTTGTGCACAACTAACAGTGGCGCATAACCCCACGGAATCAATTATGAATCGACCAGCCACGTATCTAGCCTTCAGCCTGCATTAAACCTTCTTGCACCACTCTTAGTGGCGCATGGCCAAGCCTAAGCCGTGCACCATTACAAGTGGTGCACAACTCCCATAAAATTGCACTATAAATACAGAC
Source organism: Euryodendron excelsum (assembly GCA_033060915.1). Lineage (NCBI taxonomy): Eukaryota > Viridiplantae > Streptophyta > Magnoliopsida > Ericales > Pentaphylacaceae > Euryodendron > Euryodendron excelsum. Next base: position 11,668,986 of record CM065385.1, read on the forward strand.
CTCCCCCCTCTCTATTTTAGGTCAAAAAAATTCTCTAGAAACTCTCCCCCTCTATTCCAAACAGCTCTTAGAGCCCTTTCTCTAGCTCTCGAAGTCCCACCAACAGAGTTTGAGTTTGAACTTCCAAAGTCCTAGCTTCCGAGCTCTATTGAAGGTCCGCCTCGCTGCCCGAAAGTTCCCAAAGCCTTCCCAAGTCTAAGGCCCGATCCTCCACTAAAGAAAGAAGCAACAAGACAAGGTAATCCCCATTTTACTTTTTTGTAGTCTCCTACTTTCTCTTCTCCCTCCAAACCCACTTGGGTTTTTCTCTTTTTTAATCCCCTATCTCTAAACCTCACTTTCTTGCATGCTTGAAAATAAGAGGACGTTAAGTCCATGTCGAGAGTGAACAAGAGGAGATTACCGATTAGGACTCTCTGATTGACCCTAACTTGCTTCACAGCATGGCCTTAGGACCCTGTTGCAATATAGTGATACCTAAACCTTGTATGTTTCATGCTGTTACTATTGTCAAATTGCATTTGCATTCATGTCATTCATCTACCCTTTAAAACCATTTTCTAAAGTAATTTTCTTAAAACCACGAGTCCAGGCGGATCCTAACCCTTTATGGTTAGGATTTTTTTTAGAAAAGTGTGACATTTTAAATGGCTTTCGTTAGCCTACATTTGCTTTTTTTCAAAAACCCGGTCTTGGAATGATCCTAATCTTTTCATGACTAGGGTTGTTTCGAGAGGTGTGTGACATTCAAAAGGACCCGAAAGATCTACATTTTGGACTTCGTGCCTTTATTGCTTTTCAAAGCCATAAGCCTAAAGAAATTCTAGCCTTTCAATGGCTAGAATGGTTTTAAGCAAAGTGCGATATTCATTTAGATGTCTAAAATCCAACTTAGGGTTTAGAGCCCTAAAACATGTTTTTAGAAGACTCGGTTTTTAGTCTCCTACTTTCTCTTCTCCCTCCGAACCCACTTGGGTTCTTGTCTTTTTTAATCCATTATCTCTAAACCCCACTTTCTTGCATGCTTGTAAACAAGAGGACGTTAAGTCCATGTCAAGAGTGAACAAGAGGAGATTACCGATTGGGACTCTCTTCTTGACCCTCACTTGCTTCACAGCATGGCGTTAGGACCCTTTTGCAATGTGGTGATATCTAAACCTTGTATGTTTCATGCCGTTACTATCGTCAAATTGCATTTGCATTCATGTTATTCCTCTACCCTTTAAAACCATTTTCTAAAGTAGTTTTCTTAAAACCACGATTCCAGGCGGATCCTAACCCTTTATGGTTAGGGTTTTTCTAGAAAAGTGTGACTTTTTAAATGGCTTCCATTAGTCTACATTTGCTTCTTTTCAAAAATTCGATCTTGGAATGATCCTAATCTTTTCATGACTGGGGTTGTTTTGAGAGGTGTGTGACATTCAAAAGGACCCGGAAGGTCTACCTTTTTGGCTTCGTGCCTTTATTGCTTTTCAAAGCTACAAGCTTAAAGTGATTCTAGCCTTTCAATGGCTGGAATGGTTTTAGGCAAAGTGCGATATTCATTTAGATGCCTAAAATCCAAGTTAGGATTTCGAGCCTTAAAACATGTTTTCAAAAGACTCGGTTTTTGAACCGTTTTCAAAAACTCATATTTGTTAAGGCCTAGAAGTCCAATCCTAGGAAAATTCCATTTTTGCCAACATGGAAACATTCCATTTTTAAGCCAAAATCCTACCATTTTCAAAACCCTCAAAATCCTCAATTTTCAAATCAAACAAAACTCTCATTTTCCAAACTTTCCTTTTTAATCAAATCAAAACCTTCCATTTTAAATTCCTCAAATCACTCATTTTTCAAACCTTCCAAATTTAAACCTAACTTAACTCCTTTCATTTTGGAAACAATTCAAAATTGCCTTTTTCAATATCAAATCTCAATCTTCCTGAAAAGGAGACATTTCAAAAATTAAATCTTCTTGAAAAGGAAGCATTTCCAAAACCCAATCTTTTCAAATCAAGTCAAAATCTTTTCAAATTAAATGAAATCTTTTCAAATCTCAATCTTCCTGAAAAGGAAACAATTGAAAATCAAACCAATTCTTCTTGAAAATGAAACATTTTCAAGTCAAATCTTCCTGAAAATGAAACATTTCAAAAGTCCAATCCTTTCCTAAAAAGGAAATATTTTAGAACTCAAACTTTCCTGAAAAGGAAACTTTCTAAAAATGGAAACTTTCTAGAAATAGGAATCCACTTCAAAATTTCAACTCTTTCGGACTCTTGTCTGAATTATGATTGACTTGATCCTCTTTAAGGAGGTACGTAGGCAACCTTTCATGGGGTGCTGTCATAACCCTTTTCAAATTCCCAATTCCATTTTTCAAACTCAACTCCCTCTTTCAAACTCTTCTTCAAATTCTGTTTTCAAAAGTTTTCTAAGTGGATAACATTAAACATAGGAAATCGATGAGTCATAATTAGGTGAGTAAAAGTTGATTAGACATATAGGTACCGCAAGAGTGAGGTAGGGTGATAGTCTTAAGACATCTTCCCTACACGTAACCAACCCTCGAATTTAATAATTTCTTTTTCAAAGACCAAAACCGGAGTCAATTTTCAAATGGGCTTTCTAATGTTTTTAGGGTTGTCAAGCAACCATACCTTTTAAAACCCTCTTATGAGGACGTTTTTCAAAAACAAAACTTTTTCCAAAACCTAAGTTTAACCCCCAGCTTTTACTTGGTATAGATGACCTAGCACATCTTTAAATATGTTGGATGGCGACTCCTAAAACCTTTTCAAAAATCCCTAATCAATTCTATTTTAAAAATTCAAACCATGTCGCATTCGTCCTTCTAGGAGGACGAGTTCTAACGAGAGAGCACAGTACCAAATTCCCGTCCCTAGGCATAGAAAGGGAGAGGAGGGCTCGGCATTCAGAAAACGAGGTGCGACATGGCCCCATCATCATTCATAATTCTTCCCAAGGATTCTGAACATATTAACCCAAGGGTTGTGCTATAATCTTATGCTATGGGGAAGAACAAAGAAGATTCCAATGGGGCCAATACTAAAGAAAGGGAGATTGTATTGCTCTCACCTGCTATGAAAAGAACTTCCCTCAACCCTCTTAGTTTGAAAATTCAAGGGTTAGAAGACTTGCTGCGAAGCCTCCATGGGCATGATAACTTTAGGCTTACATCCTATGACGAACTCTATTTCTTCCCAAACCATTCAAGACCTGTCAAATTCAAAATTCTTGATTTTCAAAAATATGATGGCACTAGTAACCTTATTGCCCTCCTTATCCTTTATGCTGGGGCATTAAGTGGTCATGGAAACAATCTGAAGCTCCTCATGCAATTGTTCTAGCATAGTCTCACTAGGTTCGCCTTGTAATGGTTTTCCCGACTTAATTTAAGGAAGATCACAATCTAGATCAAGTTGGTCAATGCATTTAAAGCCCAATATCACCACAACAATGACCTCACCTCTGACCAGTGGTCCTTGATGACCATGAGTAAAGGAGAAAAATAGAGTTTCAAAAGCTACGCCCTTAGGTGGAAGGAAGCAGCTGCACAAGTCAATCCCCCATTAGAAGAAAAGGAGTATACGTAGTTGTTCGTACACACTTTTCAAGGCATATATTATGAGAAACTTTACACTAGCATGGGGAAAATCTTTTTTGAACTCATCACGTAAGGGGGAATGATCAAGAATGGTCTCAAGATAAGGAGAATTTTGGATCCCTATGCAAAAACTGGAAAAAGCACTGCCAACATAGCCAAAAAGGTAATTACTGTAAGAGGAGTGATCAAGAAGGAAAATGAGGTATCTGTTACCTTGCCCATTCAACCACCCTAATACCGTCCACCACCATAGTCTCTCCCTATCTTACCCATGCCTACGCTAAACATGCCTTCCCAATAGCCTAACTTTAGCCCTACTGGGGCACGACCTAACTTTAATAGGCTGGCCCAATGCTTCCATAACTTCGATACCTTAGCCTATGTCCAAACTGAAGCCTACCATAACCTCATGAAGAAAAACATCCTAAAGCCCATACCGGCCCATCCGTTGGCAAGCCCTCTACCTCCAACCTTCAATGGTGCCCTCACTTGGGAGTATCATTCAGGCGGCCATGGGCATAACACCGAAAGTTGCCTTTCCCTCAAACACAAAATTCAAGACTTTATAAATAATAAGACCATTGACCTACAGCAGGTAAACCCTATTCCTACCCCCAATGTAACCATAAATCCTCTGTTGGACCACACCGTCAACTTGATACTATAGGAAATAGAAGAGGAGGATGAATTAGATATGATCATGGTTGAAGACTATAAAGGTGATTGGAAAATTGATGAAGAGAGTGATTGGGAGGAGGAATTTCCACCATGCCCGATCTACCTCTATAACCCTAATGAAGTGCCCGATTCATCAGACTAGTCGATTAAAGAGCCAATACTTGCAGATGAGGACTCTACCAAAGACATGGCCATTGATGGTTGGGATGTTGAGTTTCTACACCCTAGGTATGATATGGCTAGCACCACTTATTGGAGAACCGCTAGCCCACAACTGAGTTTAACTATGAAGACATGAGCTAGGAACTAGAAGAGCTAAAAGCACTAGCCCCCTTAAGAAAACCTCAAATTACTTGTTTTTATTACCATAAGACAGGTCATCTTACAAATTAATGTTTTGCTATACAAAAATCATATGCTCCAAAAAACATTTTAGTTCTGAAAGGAACATCGAATACTAACCCCCAAGGACCCAAAATGATGTGGGTATTAAAGAACAAAACTTAAATTGTACTCATTGTAGGTTTGCCTACCATCCATCACAAAGAAAGACTTCTAGTACTTTAACCGTGAATGCTTAAGGCACTTGATTGGTGATATGATTCAATTCATCTCTTTCATACTAAAGGATGGAGGAATGGTGACTCTCAATGATAATAAAAGGTTTGATGTGAGAAACTCAAAACTATTAAGCAATCCCATGACCACATCAACTAGGTTAGATGGCAATAAAAAGGTACTTCTCTTAATACTAGACTTTATAGCAGCATGATTGGTTGTTTATTGTACTTAACAATAGATTACATTCGGTGAATGTATGTTTGCAAAATTTCATGCTAATCATAAATTATATTACATTATGGTTGTTAAGAGTATTGTGCATGTGCAATCTTTAATTTGATTGATTTTGATAATATATATATATATATATATATATGTTATGCATTTCATGTTAAGCATGAGCAATCTATTATCTTGAGTGCTTAGGTTGCTATATACATTTGTTAATGCATATGAATCTTTTAAAATCAATTATATGTCTATTTGCAGCATTTTATGGCATTCAAAAATTCATTTTTACATTTCATGAGAAAAGAGTCGACTCATGCCCTCAAAGAGCCCAACCCTGCGCATGATTATAAATGTGTTTAAATCTTATTTGCATTAATTATATACATACAATTTGCATGGATTTCAAACCTCATTGTTAACTAATTATATTTCCAAACACTAAGAATGATCTTTCCCTTTTATCTACCTATTCAAATTTCCCACAACAACCATTGCATACCTAAATCTTTTTACCCATCATGTTTTATAAATCTCATTTGCTCTTAAATCAGTGAGAAAGGGATGAATGAATCCTCAAAGGCTGCAAATAAGAGAAAAGAACATGAAGTCATTGAAGAAGAAAATTGGCTGAAAAATGATCCATATCTTGAAAAGAAATCTACAAAGGAATATGGATCAAGTTTGAATATCATGATGATGAACTGTCTTTTATTTAGACTTATATAGTTGAGACCAAAGATACTCTGGCAACATACATATTAATCCATATGGCCAAAATTAAAAAGATCTTGCTTGCACCTTGAAATGATCTTGACTATGATAAATTCTTAAATGAATTTGAATAAGGAAGCAAAGAAGAAGTTGATGTCAAAGGTTGCATCCCACTATGAAGAAAGTGAGATACAAGTTGAATAAAAAGAGAAGAGTTTGGTTTTTGAAGCAAGAAAAAACAAGAACTAGATATCATTTTGAGGGGGAGGATATTCCCATCAAGAGGAACTTCTGAAGCAATAAAAGAAACTTTAAAAGTTGCAAAGTAAATTCTTTCCATGATGACAACTTCTGAAAATGAGCAAATGGGTGTTCTAATGAGCATGATGAAGGAGCTGAAGGACTATCAAGAGAAAATGTTCATTCAATTAAACTTTACAATGGAATCATAAGTCTAAAGGAGAACAAAGTGATGAGGATGATCAAAAAGATTGTGGCAGCCAACAACAAGATGAAAGAGGAGATTGGAAGAACTTTTAATATGAACTACACTCTAGCAAAGATGAACTCAACCAGCAGTTCATATGAAGATGGAGAAGTAAAAGAAAGAAAATATTGTTTTTGATAAGGAGATATCTGCTGAAATTCAGCTAGTCATTCTTACTCAAATACCTCTAACTTTTACTCCCAAAACATCTCCAAAGCCAAGTAAATACTCTTCTGAACCAACACCCCCCCCCCCCCCCCAATCCCCCCCCAATCTACATGATTTTCAATGGCATTACATTGTAGTATTTTAAATTTGCTGATTGCATGGGTTATAAATGCCTAGATGACTATCATTTATTTTGATTGATTGTTACACTTAAAATAGTTAAAATTTTATTTTAATATTTTTGCTATTGTACCTGTCATAAATTTCTCATAAATTCTTTTTGATAAGTTGACAAAAAGGGAGAGAACTATTATATGCCATAACAAGGAGAAATCCTTTATTAAGGGGGAAAGATAATCTATATAAAAACAGAGACATTTTTTAGTACATGATATTATATCTTCCATAGGGGGAGAAATATTTTATATTGGAGAGAAAATCTAAAATATGAATGAATCTTTTCTATTCTAAATTTGCATTATATTTTGTTATTCCTTTTTGATTGATTGATAAAAAGGGAAAGAGATACTCTATGAAAAATATATGAATATTATATGTAAAGAGTATCCTTATTTTGAAATTGTAAGGGAGAGCCTTACAAGAAGCATGTTACTTTTAATTCTTTAATCCTTATGCTTCGTTTATATTAAGCTTAATTGCATATATTTTTAAGGCTTTGTCATCATAAAAAAGGAGGAGATTATTGATTCAAGGTTGATCTCCATATTGATTTTGATGATAACAACACCTTGTGATTGTTATCTAATGATTTTAATTGAGTGTGCAGATTATATCATAATTATTTGATAACAAAAAAATGTTTGAGTTGATTGGTTGAGTACACCCAACAACAAGATTACTTAGGTAATCTTATTCTTAAAGAGATTGAAGATGCTCAAAAAGTTCAACAAGTATTGAGAATAAGGTTACAAGCTCTAAAATTCTATTATAGTGATCTATTTTGGAAACATGAAGATTGATAGAAGAATTTGAAGACCTTCGATCCTCATGGCTATATCAATCCACCGAAGCATCAATTGTATAAGAAAGGGGGAGCAAATGTTTGTATGCATTGAGGCATAAAGCACAAAAGAAAAGGGGAGCAAGTTTTTGTTTCAATAAATTTATGCTGGTCACAATGGAAGCTATTAAAGAATCAAGAAGGATAGAAGGATAATGAGCATGATGGGTTGACACATTCAACAAGCTCATGCGTTACAAGTCTTGAAAGTTTAAATATAAACTTTGAAGTAAGAAGAGATTGAAGGTGTTCAAAGGAGTCAAGATTCAACCAAGTTAAAGATCACAAGTTCCATTGAAGATTTGATGAAGATGTGAAAGAATGAATGATTGAAAGTATTCTTAAAGATCCACTTGTTTTAAGAAGAACTTTCAAGCGTTAGAAGTCTCAAATTGATGATTCTTGAAGAGCTTGAAGAGGTTTGTTATATTGATTGAAGAATCCTAGAAGAAATCAAGTTGATGAAGAACAATTAAAGAGATCGAAGATGTTCAAAGAAGGATAGAAGATCAGTTGAAGAAAAGAGATCTCAAGTCTTGGAAGCTCTCCTGAAAACTTTGAAGAAGACTTGGATCAATAGAAGAAGTAATATTGATTGAAAAACTCTGCAAGTAATTGTAAGCAATCCATTTTTGCCCGTTTGGCAGTCTTCAGTCCATCCAGACTTGTACTCAAGTCAATATGGACATATTCCAATCTAAATCAACTTTCCAAGTCTAATCCCGTCAATCAAACCGCTTCGAGGTCCTGTCGGGCCCAAATAGAGGCAAAATGTCTAAAATCCTCTTGGGGGTAATGTTCGGTCCAATTCCAACAAGCACGTCTTTTCGAAGACGGTAAATCCCCTTTTTAATTCCATTTCCAATTCCAATTTCAATTCTAATTGCAATTAAATCTGGTGCATCTTTTAAGGAAGTTGATTCCTCAAGGGGGTAAGACTTTCCAATCCGGCACGTTTCCTAGTGAACTCTTCGGAACGGTAAGTTCCTTCAAACCCCTCAACCGAGACGAAACCCCAAGTCCCCAAGATGGTAGAATGGTCCACCTTTAGCGCTTGGTAGCCTGCCAATGCAGAAATGTTTGTTTCAACATGCCTTTTGAAAAAGTTGATTCCTTAGGCGCTAAGTCCATTTAGCAGCTTCCCGAGATCAGACAGTCTCAGGAATGATCGTGAACCATCAGAGTAGCGGAAATACTCACAAACATCACAACCGTTAGAGTAGCGGAAGTACTCGGAAACAGGTCAATATAGGGAATTGCCAACAAACCCCTGTATCATGGGACCGCCGTCAGAGTGGCGGAAACACTCAAAACCCAGGTCAACACCGGTGACTGCTAGTCCACTTCAGTGAAAAATGACCAAACTGCCCCTAGGGCCATTTCTAACACGTTTCTTGAGAAAGTACATAAGTCCTCAAAACAGTAATCTACCTTTCCAAGATTATCTTAAAAATAATCCGGCATGATTAGGTGCCTTCTAGTCAGTTTCGAGCCAATTCTGAGACTTTCCGATCAAGATGACCACTTGTCCCTTGGTATCCGAATGCCCCGAGAACCACACTGGCTCTGGGTATCAAACTAGTAACCTCCCGAGATTTCTTTTTATAGTATTCCTGGCCTTTCACTATCTTTCCGGATCATTCCGAGTCAATTCCGATAAACCCGGTGCGAAATGATCATTTTGTCCCTGGTGAGCCGTTCGCCTTTTCTGACCACACCGGCTCTGGGTATCAAACCAGTAGCCTTTGGGAACATTCTAAACAATGTTTCCAAATCTCGAGTCTTCTTCCAGGACATTCTAAGTCCGTCCTGGCAGCTTTCCGACTCGGTTGGCCGTTTTGCCCCTAATGGGCCGGTTAACCCTTCCGACAGATCTTGTCATCCTTTTTCAAGTCCATTACCCCCCGGGACCCTACTTTGAGGGTTCCTATCCCTTTTGGCTTTTCGAGCCATGCCTGGTCCCTTAAATCCTTCTCGAACCTTCCGGAGCCACTCCTAGTAAAGCCAAATTAAAAATTGCATGGTAGTCACTAGTACAGGCTCCCAAATCTTCTGAAGATATGTTGCTTGCCGACCTTAAAACTTTTCTAAGTGGCTGGCGCCACTACTAGTGGCTCCAAGCTAAAATTTGGCATAGCGCCACTCCTAATGGCGCTAGAAGAATTTTTGGCCTAGCGCCATTACAACAGGCGTCAGGTCATTCTTCTCTCTATAAATATAGAGCCTCTTCTAGCATGAATGAGGTCCGCAAACTCAGTCTAAAAACCCTATTCTTCGATATACAAAGCTCGTAGCCTCCCTAAACCCTAGTCCTCTTTAGGTTTTCCAAACCCTAGCTCCTATACGCAAACCCTAGCTCTCATATGCTCCTAGACACTCTTACACACTTATACACTAGCCTCAAAGCCTCCATTGAAGACTTAAAGTGCTATAACTTTGAAGCTCCTGAAGACCGAAGACAAGTTCTAAAAGACTAAAGCGATGCAAGGACCAAAGCAAGAAAAGCAAAGCAAAATAAACAAGACACAAGGTAGGATCTCTATTTAAGTTTACGCATCTTCCCCTTCTCTCTTCTATCTCTGAACCCACTTGGGTTTTCTTCTATTTTAATTCCCCATCTTCTTCCCCCCCCCCCCCCCTTCTTGCATGCTTGAAATAAGAGACTTCCCAATCCATATGTAGGATTAGGCTATTGGCAAGTCACCGTGTCGGGCGCTTTCTTTTAGTCTAATCGGAGACCACGTGGGTTCAGCCCCCTTGATTATGTGGTGAAGCCTTTAACCTTGTATGTTCATGACCTCAACTTGCATTGTGCATACCATGATCTTGCATTCTTCCAAAATTCGTTTTCAAACTCGTTTTCAAAAGCTTGCATCAAAATTTCTTTCAAAACTTGCATCAAATTTTTTTTTTCAAAACTTGTTTTCAAAGCCACAATCCTAAGGTGGTTCTAGCATTTCCATAGATAGGTTTGCTTTAGGAAAGTGTTACATTTAAAGTGACCAATACGGTCCATATTTTCAAATCCTCATTGTTTTCAAAACCACCATCTTAAAGTGGTTCTAATCTTCTTATGGTTAGAACTGCTTTAGGAAATTGAGATATTTTATATACTTTCTAAAAATTCTCTTTTTAATCTCTCCCTCTAGAAATCTTTTTTCTAACATACTTTCTAAAAACTCTCTCCAATCTCCTTTCTAAAATTGTTTTCAAAAACTCCCTCCAAAAATCTATTTTTCAAAAACTCTTTTTCAAACTCCTTTCCAAAACACTCTCCTCAAAGTTCACTTTCTAAAAACGCCCCTTAAGTTTTCTTCCTAAGCAACTCTTTCCAAAAATCTCTTTCCAAAAACTCTCTCAAAGTGTTGCTTTCCAAAAACTCTCTCTTCAAAATTAATTTTCTAAAAACTCCTTTTTAGGATCTCTTTCAAAAAACTCTTTTCTTAGAGTCCAAGTTAAACCCTAGAGCCAACAATTACGAAACCCTAATTTTCCTTCCCAAAAGTATGATTTCCAATCTTGTCTCAAAACCTGAGTCTCCAAAACCTCCTCCTTTACATCTAAATCATAAGTTTCCAAAACCTATTTTCTACGTCAAAACTATAGTCTTCGAAATCTAGGATTTCCAAAACTTCTCATTCCAAATTCATGTCAAATCAAATCTTTCCTTAAGGAAACCAAATCCAATCTTTCATTTAGGAAACTAGATCCTATCCTCCGTTTTTGGAAACAAAACCAAAACACATCTTTTAGAAACCAAAATTCAATCCCTTGTTTTAGGAAATAGGAATCTCAATCCTTCATAGACTAAACCTTTCCTAACTCACTCTTTTCTAATCTCATACCTTCCTAAACCATAGGTCTCCAAAACTTAAACTTTCAAATCTTTCCTTAAACTTTAAGCTTCCAAATCTTTCCTAATGCAACCCTTTCCTAGTTCCATCCCTTTCCAAATCTTAACTTTCCAAATATAAATCTTTAAATCTTTCTTAAACTCAAACCTTTTCTAATTTCAAGAATTTCTAAAACTCAAACTTTGAATCGTTCTAAAATTCTAAACTTCCCTAAACTTCAAATCTTTCCAAATCTAAAACTTTCTAAGCTCAAAACTTTCTTACTTTCAAAACTTCCCTATTTTAAAACATTCCAAATACAAAACTTTCGAATTTCAAAACTTTCTTAAAACGAAACCTTCCCTATTTCAAAACCTTTGTTAAAAGGAAACTTTTTTAATCCAAAACTTTCCTAAATTGAAACTTTCCTAATTCGAATCTTTCCTAAATTCCAATCTTTCCATAATCTTTCAAGTTCAACACTCGAGTCAAATCTTTCCTAAGTCTCAAGTCTTTCTTAAGTTTAGGTTTCCTAAAACCAAGCTTTCCAAAATCAAATATTTTCAAATCTTCCAATCAAAGTTTAATCTCTCAATCTTCCAATCCAAATTCCAATTGAATTTCTTTTTCCAATCAAACCTTCTATTTTTTATCGGACTCTTGTCCGAACTACGACTGACCTAATTCCTCAAAAAATGATACATAGGCAACCCTCATGGGTGCAGTCACAACCTTTTTCTGATCTCCAATTCCATAACTGCTTTCCAATTTTCAATTCTATGTTCCATTTCCAACTTCCAATTCTAAAAATCTATTTTCAATCCTCAATTTCAATTTCTAAACTTTCTTTCCAATTTCAAACTTCAATTCTTCTTTTCCAAATCTATTTTCCAACTCTCTTTTTTCTGATATACACGTTATGCATCATTCTTTTAAAAATTCTCGTCTAAAGTAAATAGGATTGGACATTTATTAGTTAAAGACTCTCATAGGTGAATTTATAGTGAATAGACATGTAAGTACCGTAAGGGCGGGGAAGGGTGATGGCTTAGTGCATCTTTCCTACACGTAACCAACCTCCAAACCTATATCAATGTTTTTGAAATACCAAAACGGAGTTATTTTCAAAAAAGGGCTTAAATATTTTCTAAAGGTTGCCAAACAACCTGTTTTCTTAAAAACCCTCTCTTGAGGAAGTATTTTCAAAGTCATTTTAAAAAACCCTAAGTGTAATCTTTGGATTGTTCTTAGTTTTTAGGTGACCTAACTCACCTTAATCAAGTTAAGTGGTGACTCCAAATTGTTTTCCAAAAGCCCTTTATTCAAATCAATTTTCAATCAAACCTAATCGCACTCATTCTTCTAGGAGGATGAGTTCTAACGAGAGAGTACAGTTTTTTTTCCGCTTGTGTGTGTATTCCTTGAGTGCGAAAAATCTAGGCGCGACAGCTGGCAACTCCACTGGGGACACTTAGAGCGTTAGGCCGTAGTCATGTCTCTTTACCCTTCGCTCATGTAGAGTCTTCAATTAACTTGTTTAATCCTATTCACTTTAAATTTTCAAAACCAAATTTTCAAAATTGTTTTCAAAACATATGTATTTATTTATATTATCTTGTATTAAGTTTGACATCTATATACTAACTCTTGCATCTTTGTTTTGTAGGTGCTCTTTTTGTTTAAATTTTATTAATTGCTATGCATGAATGTGATGAATAGGATGAATGGGAGTTGTTGGGCTCTTTCCTCCGCTTTCAAAAATCACACACACACTGCACGTGCACTTGCATTCTGCATACTTGCATTTTTACCCTAATATGACCCTTCTATTTAGAAAGGGGGAACGGTATATTTGTTGTGGGTAACATGCTGTGTTAGTTTCTTCGCCTACGGCCTCTTGATGGTTCCCCTGCTCAGATCACCGACCGATCATGGCAACACCTCGGGGAGTGGGCTTAGGTTTGAAGATCCGGGGTCCAAGCCTTTTTAGGACGCATTAGTCAACCCTCGACCTCATGCTCATATAGACACCTTGCATAGCTGAACCTCTGCTGGATTTAAGACAAGTGCACTGTTTTTCAAAACCATGGAGGAAAGGGCGACTGCTTTAATTTTTCTCTATACTTGTTTATTTATGTTGTTGTAAGGACTGTATTATTACAGTTATAATGCATGTTTAACTGCTCATACATACATATTTACTTCAACTGTATTCTCTCTCCTTATACTCTATGCATCCATTTTCATGCATTCCATATTTCATTTCAAGGCGAGAGTTCTAAGCAACTCAAGTCACTGCATTCTCGTGCATATGATCAAACCAAAGAGAGCAACACCTAGTTTACTTTCCCTTGCATTAAACCTACCCAAACCCTAAGGGTTCCCATGTAACCCTAAGGACTCATGACATGCACATCAATTCATTCCATAAGAGGGGCCCCATAAGAGGGGCCCCAATCCCTCTATGCTCATAGAGATAGGAGGGGCAATCAATCAACAAGATTTCTCAGCGACTTCCTTGACACCAAATCCAAAGAAGGCGAATCCGAAGACTCAAGAGTAGTTTAGGATTTCTAATGTAAAAGTAGATAGATGGAAGTTTAAAGGAAAATATTCCCCCTCCCCTCTAATGAAATGTATTTCAATTCTTTTGTATCTTAAACCCAAAGTTAAGTGTACTTCTTTATTCTCCGCAAATGAATGGATGGGTGAATGGATGAATAGATGAAGGTTCCCACTTGACGTTAAGGTATCTGCATACAGGGGCAAATCTCCTATCTCCGAAAGTGTGCAAGCGCATCATGTTTAGTTTCTCTCAAGTAGGGGCACCCCTAGGACATGCATTGCATATAAATATTCAATTCAAGGCACTAACTTCTATTTTGTTTCTTGTCTTCTGTCCTCCCCCTCCTTATCTCCAAATACCAAAAGAATCGAAGGCAAAAGCAAGACAAGAAGGGGGTTTTCTAAATCACTCACTTATTATCGTGATATTGCTTACACGTTCACTTCTTTTATGCTCATGCACCCATATCCATTCCAAGACAAGAGTTCTAAGAAACTCAAGTTATTTCATTCTCATGCATTTAATCAACTGTAGAAAGAAAGGAGCAATCCAATCTCATGTTAATCGAACCTACCAAAACTCCTAAGGGTTCTTAAACCCTAAGAATTCGTGGCATGTATAGAACCATATCTCGAGAGAGGCCCAAATCTCTCTCAGTCCAATGGAGGCGGGATTGCCCAAATAAGGAAACATCAACTGGCTCATGTCGAAGAGGTATTGTATTGCACAATAGGGACAAAACCCCACCTCAAAAATGGACTTGTCATCATGCCTATACACCCTCAAAGAAGGGACCTTCGTAGAACATGTACCACATAGAACCTCCAACTCCACATGTTGCCTGCATTCTATTTTTCTTTTTCTTTTTGTAGGTCAGAGAGCACAACTGAATTCATGGAATCCCTCTAGTACCCCACCAAGTTCAAACTCATGGAAGGACAAGCCTGGTTGTTAGAAAAGGCTGAACCTACATTAGGGAGCAATAAGAACTAACCATCCATCAATAGGACGTTACCTCCACACCATGCTGCGACAACCACCGTCCATGCAAAAGGAGGCTTCACCATTTGTAAAGTCCTATCAGACTTATGCAATGCTATAAAAGAATCTCTTAACTGCCAAATGAATGCCAAACATTGCAAAAGATCCGTTAATTCGCCCTCTATCGTTTGGTGATACACCTGAGGAATGAAATACCAAAACAGTCGGTATAGTTTCAAAACCTTGTTAGGGGTTCCCACCAAGAGGTCCACTAGAAAAGGGAGGTTTTCATAAAATTCATTTATTTTCTTTTCGCCTATCTAGTTTTTGCATATCTTCTTTAAATAAACATTGCATGCCATGTAATCATGTTTTTAAATTAAAATAGGTAGTTTCCATTTTATCCCCTTTGTCTCATACTCGTGTGGACGATTGTTGCGTTTAAGGATTCTTTCCCATTTAGTAATGACTCAACTTAAAGGATAGGATAGCATGGGCAACCCACTCAAAGGGGTTAAAACCTTTGAGAGACTGAGAGAGAAAGTGAGAGATAGGAGGAAGGCAATCTCAATAAAGAAGTGTGAATTTTATTGAAGATGTGACACTTGCATGATATCCTGGCTAAGCGATGGGCAACCGAGTACTCAAAATGACGATGAGCCATTGTTCGATTTATCCCAAATAAATACTATCCTTTGCTCAGCCCACTAAAGCCGTCAATGATCTCTTTTCAGATATCCCCAAACCTATAACCATCCCCCACACTGGGGTAAGCACGGAGTAGTTGATTTGATAGAATATATAGTGGTTTATCGGCAGAAACACACCATTTCTTAGGAACATTGTCTAAATTTTGTATAAGGCTTTGTGGACTAAGCAATTTAATTTGAAGTGATGAAAGGCCCTCATTTTTTCTACCATACACAAATAAATCCCTTTATAAAGCCCACTTGAGCCAGTTACTTTCCTCAGGAAAACCGACCAGATGATCACTGCCCATACTGGGTTAAGGCAAAAGTCATAAGTAGGAGCTAATGAACAATGATGAAAAGGGTGATTTCCAATAAGATATAATGAGCAATGATGAAAAAGGTGATTTCCAAGAAAATATAATGAGCCACGATGAAAATTATGATTTTCAAGAAGTTATGGCATCACAGGCGTCTCTAGTAAAGAAGATATTGTGTTTGTGGGGATCTTCAAAAGAAGATACTGTCATCCCAAAAAAATAAATGAAAAAGTTGGCATCTTCGAAAGTCGACTTAGCAACAAATTTCTTGATGGAAAAAAGAATCTTAAATTAGAAGGCAAAAAGCAGTCCAGAAGAACAACAAGATGATGAAGGAAAGAAGAAAGTAGTGAATGAAAGTTAAGTTGCCAAAGGTGATCATTGGTCTTTTAAAACCCCACAAGTGATAATGTTTGAGCCTTTTTACCCTTTTCATTCATAAACCCCTTAACCTAGCCTACGTTACGGTCCGAATTAAAGTCCTCTCTAATCAAAAAAAATTGCTTAATCCAAATAAGCCTGAACAATACTAAGACCAGTAGGATGAGAAAAGAGAACTGGGGTGGAATGTAGAGGCAATCTCATGCTCTAAGGTGTGCTCAAATAGTTTTGGTTTAAATGACCCACTAAAAGAAGATTTTTGAGCCTAAATATCCCTTCGTTTCTTACAACCCCTAAACCCAACCTACATTACGGTCTAAAAGAAGTCTTCTTGGATTGAGGGCTTAGCTGTTTATCGCCCTGCAAAGGGCATGCGAGTTGTCGCTCTAGCCATGGTGGTATTTTGAAAATCTGAGAGAAAAAACCAAGTGAGGTAACAAAAACCCCAAACAGCAACCCTGTAGAAAATAGAGATAGGATAGCAAACCGAAAGGTCAAGATCCCTAAAGAATGGAGCGAATGCTATCACACCCCGATGAGAATGGGAAAAAACCGAATGGGGCAGAATCCTAGAAGGGAAATAGAATCCCAAGAGTATGAGCCTTGGGGCAATCCCAGGATATTCTTTCTAAATAACCTATAGTACTAATGTATTCATAACATGTATAACCTGTACATCCTTTTAAATTCCTGTATAGTTTGTATCTATTCATGCATTCATCAAAAAGCGTGGCATGTATTCAATTCCATTCATGTATGTACATTCATCCGAAAAGTATAACATGCATTAACTTCCATTCATTTATGAACCTGTGCATTCATAAAAAATATATATAAAAAAAAGAGTAAGACCTGCAAAAATAAGTCATACATCTAATTCCATGTGCATTCATAGAAAATTAAAAATAATAATAATAATAAAGTATAATATGCATTCACCCATTTCTCTGTGCATTTTTAGAATTGGCATAAGTAAACTGTTTTTGTACAAAACTAACTCTATGTCTTTCTCTGTCTCTCTAATAAGAAACATAGACAAGGTAAAACCTAAAAAAGAGCTAAAGCCAATCCTCAGACATCTCCAGCACCGGCACACACCTTAGAAAGCTCGAATTTCCATGGCCTACAAGAAACAGAGACTGGGGCAATGGCCCACCCCTGACCTACCCAATCAAATGACTTTTGACTCGAAAATCTATGTATGCTGAAAAAGGGGAGTAACGAATAAGTGTCTGATCGCTCAAAGCTGGAATAATGAAGTATATCCCCAAAAATGAGCATTGACCCCCTGCTGGCGTTTGGTAAGGCTCGCAAAAGTCTCTCCCACACCCATAGGGGCATGGGAGTGCCCCTCACAAATCTTGACAAGCAATGCACATAACTGATAGTCAACCAAGTCAACCTCCCCTTGCAGTAACATCAACAAGTTCAGGAGAAGTAGAGTTGGGGCTACCATGGAGAAATGGACCAATCTGGAGAAGTATGCCAATCTCCTATCCATCGCAAACTCAAATTGAGATAAATAAGAACTTTACTGGGACAAAAGGAAACTAGCGCAGTAGATTAGAAGAAAAGGCCGCACAACGGAGCCCAAGCTAAGAAGAAACAATCGTGATGCAGCCATCAGGAAAAACAGGTCTCATAATGTCAGTTGAATCATTTCGAAGACCTAGGAGGAAGCCATACTCATGGGGAGTAGGGGCAAGCTCGCATTCCCCAAAACGGAAGAAAGACAGGTCAAGTGGCCGAAAGGGGAACCACTGCCAGAAAATAAGTTGCACCAATAGAAAAGAAGCCTTGCAACCAAAGGACTAGCGAAAAGTGTCTTAATCATCTGGAGGATACCCGTCATACCAAACCTGTAGTCAACTCAAAATAATGTCAGCCATCCTAAAAGTCAAAAGTGGGAAACCTCGGCGTCCATCTTCTCTGCAAAGGCCTACTCAATCAGAAGAAAAGGGTCGACAGGTGATCTAGTCCCCCGTCCGCTCTAACTGGAAGAAGCCCATATAGTGGATCGATGACTACCCCTAGAGCGGCTGGAGTAGCTAACAGAATCCGTCATGGCCGCCTTCCTGGAGCTGCGTCTCCTCTCAGAACTATCGTCGCCCGCATCTGCCATCCTGGAAAGGTAAGTAAGGTAAGAGGTGTTAATATACGGTATATGTAGTTAAAAATAATAATAAAATAAAATAAATAAATAACCAAAAAAAAAAAAAGATTTCAAGTGATAAGTCAAAGTGAGTTTCCTATACATTTTGATTTTTAAAATTTCACTTCTAAGTCAAAATGAATTTCTTACACATTTTGATTTTAAAATTCTAACTGTAAATCAAAATAAATTTCCTACACATTTTGATTTTAAATGCAATTCTAAGTCAAAATGAATTTTCTACACATTTTGATTTTAAATCCAATTCTAAGTCAAAATGAATTTCCTACACATTTTGATTTTAAATCCAATTCTAAGTCAAAATAAATTCCCTATGAATTTCCTACACATTTTGATTTTAAAATTCCATTTCTAACTCAAAATGAATTTTCTACACATTTTGATTTAAAAGGTCAAGTTTTGAGTCAAAAAGAATTTCCTACACATTTTGATTTGTCAATTTCAAGTCAAAACAAGTTTTCTAAAATTTCTAGGGTTTTCTATCTTTTTCCTTCAAAAAGATTTTATTCAAAACCTTTTCCAACTCTTTTCCAAATTCTAAAAGTTTCTGCAGAATTTCGTTTAAAAATGGTCCATACAACACCCACCACATCAACACAAAACACGAGTCATGAACTCTACAAACACCCGCACATACTTTTAAAATTTTTAAACTTACCAAAAGACTCGTTTCATTTTTCAATAAATCAATGATGTTCAAAGATGTCCAAAAATTCCTCAAAATCATTTCAAATGCTTTCTAAAATATTCCAAAATTTTCTAAATTTTAAACTCCCTTAATTTCATCACTTTCTCAATTTTCTCAATTTTTCTATTTTTCTAAGTCTTTTTTCTATTTTTCAAAAAATAAAAAATTCAAAAGGTTTCGAAAAATCACGAAATTTCATACAGCTATTAAAGACATTTTTTTAAGGCACACAGTATAAAAAACTAGCAAAAAAACTCAACCCGTAGGAACAAACCCTCAATTCCTGCAAAAACTTCCTTCACATAATCACGCCAAATCATTCAAATTCAATCAAACAAGCACTAAAATGCAAAAATAACTTCAACTCGGTGTTTAAAATATATCAAAATATCAATTTTCACTATTCACACAACTTAAACAGAATTCTACACATTAAAATCAACATAAACTTAAAAACTCACCTCTTAGAGTTCTCCGGCGAAAACTTCTCTTCCGGTGACTTTTCTGACGACGGCATTCACTTTCGGCAATCCCCCGTGGTCTCCAAGAAGCGCTTCTTCAATGGCCAAGTCGGTTTCCTCGCAATGCCTTTCAGTTTTGCAAAAATTTTCCAAAATCCCACAAGTGCTCGAACCAGAAATATTTTTGGTTTTGATCCCTGGACTGGCGCCACTAGCAGTGGCGCCAAGCCATTTCTTCCAAAGCAGTGGCGCCAGTTGCCAATTCTGGGTAGCTTTGCCCTTTTTCCCGCTAAAACTCAATTTCAAAGGCCTTTTAGGCCCATTATTTGTTTCTACAATCCCATCTTCCAAAATTTTCAAAGTCCATCCCTCCAACCGCCTTACGGTCAACATGGGACTCTTACTCTATTATTTTCTGTCTTCAACAAGCAAAGATAGAAAAAGATGAGCAGCTGTAAGAACCTCATTTTTACCCGTTTAGTAGTCTCCAGTCCATCCAGACTTGTACTCAAGTTAATATGGACGTATTCCAATCTAAATCAACTTTCTAACTCTAAATCAACTTCGCGAGCCTGTCGGGCCCAAATAGAGGCAAAATGACCAAAATGCCCTTTAGGGTAATGTTCGGTCCAATTCCAACAAGCACGTCTTTCCGAAGACGGTAATTCCCCTTTTCAATTCTATTTTTAATTCCAATTCCAATTCTAATTCCAATTAAATCCGGCGCACCTTTCAAGGAAGTTGATTTCTGAAGGTGGTAAGACCCTCCAATCCAACACGTTTTCGAGTGAACTCTTCGAAACAGTAAGTCCCTTCAAACCCGTCCCTGAGATGGTAGAACAGTCCACCTTTGGTACCTGCTAGCCCACTAATGCAGACATATCAGTTTTGGCACGCCTTTCGAAAAAGTTAATTCCTTAGGCGCTAAGTCCATTTACCAGCTTCTCGAGATTAGGCAGTCTTGGGACTGATTGCGAACCATCAGAGGAGTAGAAGTACTTGCAAACATCGCAACCGTTAGAGTAGCAAAAGTATTCGCAAACACGTCAATATAGGGAATTGCTAACAAACCCCCGTATCACGGGACCGCCGTCAGAGTGGCAAAAACGCTCAAAACCCAGGTCAACACTGGTACCTGCTAGTCCACTTCGGTGAAAATTGACCAAAGTGCCCCTAAGGCCATTTTCGGCACGTTTCTCGATAAAGTACCTAAGTTCTCAAAATGGTAATTCCACCTTTCCAAGATTGTGTTAAAAATAATCCGGTATGATTAGGTGCCTTCTAGTCAGTTTCAAGCCAATTCCAAGACTTTTCAGTCAAGATGACCATTTTGTCCCTAGGCATCCGAACGCCCCGGGAACTACACCGTCTCTGGGTATCAAACCGGTAACCTCTTGAGATTTCTTTTTATAGTATTCCCAGCCTTTCACTATCTTTTTGGACCATTCCGAGTCAATTTCAGCAAACTCGATGCGGAATGACTGTTTTGCCCCTAGTGAGTCGGTCACCTTTTCTGACCACACTAGCTCTGGGTATCAAACCGATAGCCTTTGGGAACATTTTCAATAATGTATCCAAATCTCAAGTCTTCTTCTTCTGGCCGTTTTGCCCCTAACGGCCCGGTCAACCCTTCCAACAAATTGTGTCTTCCTTTTTCAAGTCCATTACCCCCCGGGACCCTATTCTATGGGTTCCTGTCCTTTTTCGAGATTCCACGCCATGCCCGGTCCCTTAAATATTTCCTGGACCTTTCGGAGCCACTCTTAATGAAGCCAGACTAAAAATTGCATGGTAGTCACTAAGACAAGCGCCCAAATCTTCTGAAGATACGTTGCTTGCCAACCTTAAAACTTTCCTAAGTGGCGCCAAGCCAACATTTGGCCTAGCGCTACTCCTAGTGACACCAGAAGGATTTTTGGCCTGGCGCCACTGCAACAGGCGCCAGGTCATTCTTCTCTCTTTAAATACAGAGCCTCTTCCAGCCTAAAAGAGGTTCCCAAACTCAGTCTATAAACCCTATTCTTCGATATACAAAACTCGTAGCCTCCCCAAAACTTAGTCTTCTTTAGGTTTTCAAAACCCTAGCTCTCATATACTCCTATACACTCTTATACACTTATACACTAGCCTCAAAGCCTCCATTGAAGACTTGAAGTGCTGCAACTTCGAAGCTCCTAAAGACCGAAGACAAGTTCTCGAAGACTGAAGCGAAGCAAGGACCAAATCAGGAAAAGCAAAGCGCGCAAAGCAAAGTAAAATAAATAAGACACAAGATAGGATCTCTATTTAAGTTTATGCATCTTTCCCCTCTCTCTTCTCTCTCTAAACTCACTTGGGTTTTCTTCTATTTTAATTCCCCATCTTTCCCCCCCCCCCCCCTTTCTTGCATGCTTAAAACAAGAGACTTCCCAGTCCATGTGTAGGATTAGGCTATTGGAAGGTCACCGTGTTAGGGGCCTTCTTTTAGTCTAACCAGAGACCATGTGAGTTCAACCCCCTTGATTATGTGGTGAAGTATTTAATCTTGTATGTTCACAACCCCAACTTGCATTGTGCATATCATAATCTTGCATTCTTCCAAAATTCGTTTTCAAATTCGTTTTCACAAGCTTGCATCAAAATTGTTTTCAAAACTTGCATCAAATTTTTTTTTTTTTTCAAAACCACAATCCTAAGGTGATTCTAGCCTTTCCATGGCTAGGGTTGCTTTAGAAAAGTGTTACATTTAAAGTGACCAATACGGTCCATATTTTCAAATCCTTGTTGTTTTTAAAACCACTATCTTAAAGTGGTTCTAATCTTCTTATGGTTAGAACCGCTTTAAGAAAGTGAGATATTTTATATACTTTCTAAAAACTCTCTTTTCAATTCACTCCCTCTAGAAATCTTTTTTCTAACATACTTTCTAAACACTCTCTCCAATCTCCTTTCCAAAATTGTTTTCAAAAACTCTCTCCAAAAATCTATTTTTCAAAAACTCTTTTTCAAACTTCTTTCCAAAACACTCTCCTCAAAGTTTGGTTTCTAAAAATGCCCTTTAAGTTTCCTTCCTAAACAACTTTTCGAAAATCTCTTTCCCAAAATCTCGTTCCAAAAACTCTCTCAAAATGTTGCTTTCCAAAAATCTTTCCAAAAACTCTCTTCAAAATTCATTTTCAAAAAACTCCTTTTTAGGATCTCTTTCCAAAAATCTCCCTCTCTAAAAACTTACTTTACAAAAATCTCTTTTCTTAGAGTCCAAGTTAAACCCTAGAGCCAACAATTAGGAAACCCTAATTTTCCTTCCCAAAAGTATGATTTCCAATATTGTCTCAAAACCTAGGTTTCCAAAACCTCCTCCTTTACATCTAAATCATAAGTTTCCAAAACCTATTTTCTATGTCAAAACTATAGTCTTCGAAATCTAGGGTTTCTAAAACTTCTCCTTCCAAATCCATGTCAAATCAAATCTTCCTTTAGAAAACCAAATCCAATCTTCCATTTAGGAAACTAGATCCCATTCTCCGTTTTTGGAAACAAAATCAAAACACATCTTTTAGAAACCAAAATTCAATCCCTTATTTTAGGAAATAGAAATCTCAATCCTTCCTAGTCTAAACCTTTCCTAACTCACTCTTTCCTAATCTCATACCTTCCTAAACCATAGGTCTCCAAAACTTAAACTTTCAAATCTTTCTTTAAATTTTAAGCTTCCAAATCTTTCCTAATACAACCCTTTCCTAGTTCCATCCCTTTCCAAATCTTAACTTTTCAAATATAAATCTTCAAATCTTTCTTAAACTCAAACCTTTCCTAATTTCAAGAATTTCTAAAACTCAGACTTTGATTCGTTCTAAAATTCTAAACTTCCCTAAACTTCAAATCTTTCCAAATCTAAAACTTTCAAAACTCAAAACTTTCTTACTTTCAAAACTTTCCAATTTCAAAACTTTCCAAATCCAAAGTTTCCAATTTCAGAACTTTCTTAAAACGAAACTTTTCCTATTTCAAAACCTTTCTTAAAATGAAATTTCTTAATCCAAAAGTTTCCTAAATTGAAACTTTCCTAATTCGAAACCTTTCCTAAACCAAAACTTTCCTAATTCAAATCTTTCCTAAATTCTAATCTTTCCCTAATCTTTCAAGTTCAACACTTGAGTCAAATCTTTCCTAAGTCTCAAGTCTTTCTTAAGTCTAGGTTTCCTAAAACCAAGCTTTCCAAAATCAAATCTTTTCAAATCTTCCAATCCAAATTCTAATTTAATTTCTTTTTCTAATCAAATCTTCTATTTTCTATCGGACTCTTGTCTGAACTACGACTGGCCAGATTCTTCAAAAAAGGATACATCGGCAACCTTCATGGGTGCGGTCACAACCTTTTTCAGATCTCCAATTCCATAACTACTTTCCAATTTCAATTCTATGTTCTATTTCCAACTTCCAATTCCAAAAATCTATTTTCAATCCTCAATTTCAATTTTTAAACTTTCTTTCTAATTTCAAACTTCAATTCTTCTTTTCCAAATCTATTTTCCAACTCTCTTTTTTGTACATTTACACATCATGTATCATTCCTTTAAAAATTCTCTTCTAAAGCAAATAGGATTGGAAATTTGTTAGTTGAAGACTCTCATAGGTGAATTTGGGGTGAATAGACATGTAGGTACCGCAAGGGTAGGGTAGGGTGATGACTTAGTGCGTCTTCCCTACACGTAACCAACCTCCGAACCTAGATCACTGTTTTCGAAAGACCAAAACGAAGTTATTTTCAAAAAAGGGATTAAATATTTTTTAAAGGTTGCCAAACCACCTGTTTTCCTAAAAATCCTCTCTTGAGGAAGTATTTTCAAAGTCATTTTCAAAAATCCTAAGTGTAATCTTCAGATTGTTCTTAGTTTTTAGGTGTGCTAACTCACCTTAATCAAGTTAGATGGTGACTCCAAATTATTTTCCAAAAGCCCTTTATTCAAATCAATTTTCAATTCAAATCTAGTCACACTCACTCTTCTAGGAGGATGAGTTCTAACAAGAGAATACAGTATTTTTTCTACTTGTGTGTGTATTCCTTGAGTGTGAAAAATCTGGGCGCGACAGTAATCAAAATAGAGTGAATTCATCTTGAAGAGATTGAAGGTGTTCTTAAAGTCAACATACCTTAAAGAAGTGTTTTCAAGCCTTAGAAAGCTTATTTGGATGACTCTTGAAGAACTTGAAACCAATTGAGAAGATTGAGTAAAATTTACAAAAAATCAAGTTTTCTAGGCTGATGTGTCGACACATGGATTGAAGTATAGACACATGACAACAGTTGCCAAAATCTAAATAATGGATGGTCATGTGTCGACACATGAAGTCAGGTGTCGACACATGGAGGCAGTGAACAATATCTAAAAAATGCAGACTTGATGTGTCAACACATGAAGTCAAGTGTCGACACCAGGGCTCCAACGACTATATTTTTTACCGTTATAACAACACAATCTTGCATCAAATGGTCTCCTATCTACCACCAATGGTCATAATTAACTCAAAGCTATATATAGAAGATCCCCAACCCATATATAAAACAAGAAGAATACAAGATCAAGTGCTAGAAAGTGAGATTTAATCTCATACATCTTATACTCTGTTTTTATTCATTTGGGGGTTCTTAAGTGAGCTAAAAATTTATTTATCTACTCTTTGAGAGAGAGTTATTCATTGTACCACCTTCATCTATTGTTGGGTAGGTTTGTAAACTTATGAGTTTGAGTGTAGCTTGGGAAAAACACTTGTAAGTTTAAGAGAAGATTGGACAAAATCTCTTATAAGTTTGAGAGAAACTTGGACAAAATCTCTTGAGTTTTGAGAGCTTGGGAAAGAGCTCTTGTAAGAAGTGAGCTGGGCACTTGAAGCAAAACTAGCAATTGTGTAAGGGACTTTACATAGTAGAATACCTTTGAAATGATCGAGGAAGAGAGGACGTAGGCAAGATTGGCTGAACCTCTATAAATCTAGTGTTGTTCATTTCTTGCTCTATTTTTCCTTCTTACTTATAATACTTGCTTGCATTGCATTATATAATTTGTATGCTTGAGTTATACTTTGATTACCCACTACTACATTACTTGATAAGTTTTTAATTGGATTGTTTGCTATTAATTATGTAAAACACAATTCACCCCCCCCCCCTCTCGGGTTGCCTACTTGGGCTAACAGAAGTCTTTTCCTACCTTGCCTTAGTCGAAGATTACAATCATGAAAGGAGCACCGAAAACGTGGGCATCGTCCCAAAACCATACTGAAAAGGATTATCCTCAAAAGCGTACAAGAGAGAGGTGTTTTTACCCACTTTCTTTCTATCCCTTTTATTTTTTGTCTTTAAATTGATATTTTCATTTTCATTCTTCTAAAAGAACTATATGCTTTTCACTGCAATAATAAAAAGATAGTTTTTATTCAATTGTTGTTGTCTCATATTCTTGTGAATGGTGAATGCTTCTTGAACAAGGGTTGCAGTCTATCTTATGAAGGACTTGACTTGAAGGATGTGATAACATGAGTTAACCACTCACCGAATGATCAAATTTTTTAGAAGAGAGTGGATAAGGATGAGTGAGGAAGTCACCCAAAAGTAGCACTTGCAGGACACCGAGGCTAAGCTATGCGTGGCCAGACTATCAAAAGGAAGAGGAGCCATCTTTCATTTTCCCATTAAAAAAAAATGATGTATAATCCTTTGCTTAAACCACTAGTGCCTCACAAAAAACGAAAGATTCCTTGTTGACCCTGATCCAACACCATTCCCCTAAACTGGGGCAGACATGTAACTGAGGTCTTCACAAAGAATGTCACTCATCTTTCATCAAGCTGAGGCAATATGAAGGCTCTATGGATCAAGCAATCTGGTTCAAATGAAGAGATGCCCTCATTTCATTTCTCATACAGTTAAAAGCAACCATTGTCAAACTTGTTGAGCCGGTTACTTTCCTTTCCAAGAAAAACCCCGACCTAACACCGCCCACAATGGGTTAAGATGAAAGCTTAAGGAAAAAATCTGAGAGAAAGAAGTTGTAGAAGTGTTTGTCTCATACAAAGGAAAAAGAAAAAGGAAGAAAAGAGAAAGCAAAGAGGAGTTATCAAAGGGTAAGCTACCTTAAAAGGGGGGGGGGGGGGGGGGGGGGGGGGAATCCACTTCATGCCATCTTGAAGGGCATATAGCAAAGGCAAGAAGAAAAATCTACAAGTCATCCTAGGTAATGAAGAAACCCAGTAGAAGTAATAGGTTCGAACCTTTACCCCTTCTTGCAAAAACCTGAAACCATGGCCTACATTACCACCCTATTAAAGTCCACTCTTATTGAAAATAGATTGCTTGATCTAAATGAGCCAAATGTGTTGTCAAGGCTGAAGAAGGATACTAGGGGGTCAGACCCTATCGAGAGACAAACCCTATCAAGAGACCAATCATGGATGGTGCGAATCTAAACCCTACCAACAACAGCATCAAATTTGTGTCTATATATCCCATTGATTCAAAACCCCATAACTTAGCCTACATTACAATCATAAAACAAAGCCTCCTCAAATTGAAAAAATGGCTGCTCATCGCTCTGCTAAAGGTCAGGCAAGTCGTTGCCAAAGCCCCGAGGGTTAAGAGTTCAAGCCCAATGATCCCAGACACTAACCCAGAATAGAACATTGGAGTTGATCAAAAGAATGAGAAAGGTATAAAATGCTATCATCCAGTCAAGGTAGGGTCGAACCAAAAGAGAGACCAGACCCCTGAAAAAGAGATAGTTGTCATTTCTAGGATATAGAGTTTGACAGCACCCCATCCATTTTGTTAATTGGAGTACTTCCTCATATATGCTTTGTATTTTTATAAAAATTTTGGTATGGGCTTCACATACATAGGACATAGCTCCCTGTAGAAACAAAAGTCACCAATATAGATTAATATTATCTCTTAAACATGCAATAGACATACATCATCATCATTATCCCTGTACATGCATCTATCCATATATCTAGCTATGTAAAATATAAACATCCACCCCTGTGCATACACTAATACATACATCTCGCTATCTGAATCATAAGTATCTATTTTGTTTAAAAATTATAAAATACACTGTCTAACAAAACAAATGAATGTCCAGGACATGGTATAGAAGAGAAGTTGGGCCTGCGACAAGGGGGACCTATTAGAGATCAAAGTTAATATCCAAGTCAAAGTCTCTAAAGCTTAGCTTAGAAGGAGGTGGCTGACTGCTAGAAGCACCAACATCCTACAAAGAAAAAAGAGACTAAATCAGCAAAGCAAATGAATAACTAAACATTGACAGAACAAAAGGAGAGAAAGAGCAACATACCCTGCTACCACCTGTAAGCACCCTATTTTTGCCCGTTAGGCAAACTCTAAGCTGACCAAGCTCACTTTCACAGATCACATGCATATTTAGACTCTAAGCCCGCCTTTTTAATTTGAATTTAGTCCACCAGTCGCTTCTCGGGCCCGTAGGGCCCACTTGAAGCTAAATGACCGTTTTGCCCCTAAGCATCCGAATGCCCCAAGAACCACACCGGCTCTGGGTATCAAACCGATAACCCTCTGAGATTACTTCTTATAGTATTCTCAACCTTCCCTTACCTTTCCGGATCATTCCGAGTCAGTTCTGGCCAACTCAGTGCGAAATTACCATTTTGCCCCTGGTGGGCCAGTCTCCTTTTCCGACCACGCCGGCTTTAGAAATCAAACCAGCAACCTCTGGAAACATTCTAAATAATGTTTCCAGATCCCAAGTCTTCTTCCGGGACAGTCCAAGTTCGCCCCGGCAGCTTCCTAGTCCGATTGACCGTTTTGCCCCTAAAGGCCCAATCAACCTTTCCGACACATTTTGTCCTCACTTTTCAAGTCAAATACCTCCAGGACACTATTTTAAGTGTTCCTGCTCCTTTTCAACCTTTCGGGTCATTCCCGGCTCCATCAAATCATTCCCGGACTTTTCGGAGTCACTCCTAGTGAAGCCAGGCTAAAAATTGCATGGTAGTCACAAGTACAGGCACCTAAATCTAGTCAAAGATACGTTGCTTGCCGACCTTAAACATTTCCTAATTGGCTGGCGCCACTAGTAGTGGCGCCAAGCCAAAAAATGGCCTGGCGCTACTGCAACAGGCGCTAGTGTTGTCTAACTTCTATAAATACAGAGTCTCATTCAACGTGAAAGGGGTCTGCAAACTTAACCAAAAAATTATATATTTCGATATGCAAAGCTCGAGCACCTCCAAAAACCCTAGTTTCCTTAGGTTCTCCAAACCCTAGCCACCCTACACAAACCCTAGCCTCCTATTGTAAGCACCTCATTTTTTACCGCTCGGCAGTCTACACTCCGTCCAGACTTATTTTCAAGTCATTGAGGACATATTCCAATCGAAACCAATCCTCTAGGTCCAAATTCCGTCTTTCCATTGCTTCGCGGGCCTGTCAGGCCCAAATAGAGGCAAAATGACCAAAATGCCCTTAGGGGCATTGTCCTTTCTTATTCCAATTCCAATCCCTCTCTCGAGACAGTTTATTCCTCGAGACGGTCTGAGTAACGAAACTACTCACAAAACCGTTAGAGTAGCGGAAGCACTGTAAGCACCCCATTTTTGACCACTCGACAGTCTACACTCCGTCCAGACTTGTTTTCAAGTCATTATGGACATATTCCAATCGAAACCAATCCTCTAGTCCAAATTCCGTCTTTCCATCGCTTCGCGGGCCTGTCAGGCCCAAATAGAGGCAAAATGACCAAAATGCCCTTAGGGGCATTGTCCTTTCTTATTCCAATTCCAATCCCTCTCTCGAGACAGTTTATTCCTCGAGACGGTCCGAGTAGCAAAACTACTCATAAAACCGTCAGAGTGGTGGAAACACTCACAAAACTGTCAGAGTGGCGGAAACACTCACGAAACCGTCAGAGTGGCGGAAACACTCAAAACCCAAGCATGTCTCTTCGGAAACGGTAAGACCCCTTTCTAATCCCTCTCTCGAGACAGTTTATTCCTCGAGACGGTTCCAATCCAGGTACGTCTCTTCGGAGACGATAAGACCCCTTTCCAATCCCTCTCTCGAGACAGTTTATTCCTCGAGATGGTCTGAGTAGCAAAACTACTCACAGAACCGTTAGAGTAGCGAAAATACTCACAGAACCGTTAGAGTAGCGGAAATACTCACAGAACCGTTAGAGTAGCGGAAGTACTCACCAAACCGTTAGAGTAGCGGAAATACTCACAGAACCGTTAGAGTAGCAGAAGTACTCACCAAACCGTTAGAGTAGCGGAAATATTCACAAATCATCAACCCTGTTCGAGTAGCGGAAATACTCACAAATCATCAACCTCGTCCGAGTAGCGAAAATACTCACAAATCATCAACCCCGTCCGAGTAGCGAAAATACTCAACCCCGTCCGAGTAGCGGAAATACTCACACCGTTAGAGTGGCAGAAACACTCAAAACCTAGGTCAACACCAGTGTCTGTTAGCTCACTTCGATGAAAAATGACCAGACTGCCTTTAGGACCTTTTCCGAGACTTTTCGGTCAAGATGACCATTTTGCCCCTAGGCATCCGAACGCCCCGGGAACCACACCGGCTCTGGGTATCAAACCGGTAACCCTCTGAGATTGCTTTCTATAGTACTCTCAACCTTCCCTTCTCTTTCCGGATCATTCCGAGTTAGTTCCGGCCAACCCGGTACAAAATGACCGTTTTGCCCCTAGAGGGCCGGTCTCCTTCTTCAACCACACTGGCTCTGGGTATCAAACCGGTAATGTCTCGAGAATACTTTTTATAGTATTCTCAACCTTCCTTTACCTTTCCGAACCATTCCGAGTCAGTTTCGGCAAACCCGGTACAAAATGACTGTTTTGCCCCTAGTGGGCCGGTCTCCTTTTCCTACCATGCCGGCTCTGGGAATCAAACCGGCAACCTTTGGGAACATTCTAAATAGTGTTTCCAGATCCCAAGTCTTCTTTCGGGACAATCTGGGTTCGCCCCGGCAGTTTTCCGGCCCGATTGACCGTTTTGCCCCTAAAGGCCCGGTCAACCTTTTCGACCCACCTTATCCTCACTTTTCAAGTCAAATACCTCCAGGACACTATTTTAAGTGTTCCTGCTCCTTTCCGGCCTTTCGGGTCACTACCGGCTCCTTCAAATCATTCCCGAACTTTCTAGAGTCACTCCTAGTGAAGCCAGGCTAAAGTTTACATGGTAGTCACTAGTACAGGTGCCCAAATCTAGTCAAAGATACGTTGCTTGCCGACCTTAATTGTTTCCTAAATGGCTGGCGCCACTACTAGTGGCGCCAGTGTATAATTTGGCCTGGCGCCACTGCAACAGGCACCAGGTTTGTCTTCCTTCTATAAATACAGAGCCTCATTCAACGTGAAAAGGGTCTGCAAACTTAACCTAAAAATCTCATATTTTGATGTACAGAGCTCGAGCACCTCCAAAACCCTAGCCTCCCTAGGTTTTCCCAAACCCTAGCCACTATACACAAACCCTAGCCTCCTATACACTCATACACGCCCCCATACACTCATACACTAGCCTTCAACCATCCTTTGAAGACTTGAAGAGCTGCCATCCAAAGCTTGAAGACAATCCTTGAAGGTTGAAGAAGAAGATCAAGACGAAAACCGAAGACCGAAGACAGCGCGGCGCGCAAATTAAAGAAGATACAAGGTAGGCTTTCTCTTTAATTTTCTGCATTCCCCCCTCTCTCTTCTCTCTCCTAACCCACTTGGGTTTTCTCTATTTTAATCCCCCATCTCTTTCCCGCCCTTTCTTTGCATGCTTGAATCAAGGGGATTCCCGGTCCATGTGTAGGATTGGGCTATTGGAGAGTCACCATGTCGGGGGATTTCTTCTAGTCTAACCAAAGACCACGTGGGTCCAGCCCCCTTGATTATGTGGTGAAGCCTTAGCCTTATATGTTCACGACCCCCAAATTGCATTGTGCATATCATAGTCTTGCATCTTCCAAAAATCGTTTTCAAAGTTGTTTTTCAAAACGTTTTTAAACTTGTTTTCAAAATTGCATCAAAATCCTTTTTTCAAAAACTTGTTTTCAAAACCACAATTCTAGGGTGATTCTAGCCTTTCCATGGCCAGGGTTGCTTTAGGAAAGTGTTATATTAAAAGTGGCTTTTTGGTTTATATTTTCAAACCTTGTTTTCAAAACCACTTTCTTAAAGTGGTTCTAGTCCTCTTATGGCTAGAATTGCTTTAGGAAAGTGAGATGTTTTTAATCCTTCTAAACTCTCCCTCTTTTCAAAAATCTCTTCCTAAAAATCTCTTTTTCAACATACTTTCCTAAAACTCTCCTCTCCAAAATTGTTTTCAAAAACTCCCTTCCAAAATCTCTTTTTCAACTCCTCTCCAAAATCTTTTCCTCAAAATTCACTTTCTAAAATCACTCCCTAGATTCACTTTCCTAAACAAAATCTCTCCTAAAAATCTTTCCAAAAACTCTCTTTCCAAAATCTCCCTTCTAGAAATTCCCCTCTAGGATTTTCGTTCTAAAATCTTTGTTTCTAAAAACACACTTTTCAAAACTCCCTCTCTTTAAAATCTTTTTCCAAAAACTCCCTCTTCAAATTCACTTTCCAAAAGTTCCTCCCTAGGATTCCCTTCTAGAAAACCTTCGTTTCCAAAAATGCACTTTCTAAAAATCCATTTTCCTTGGAGCCCAAGTCAAGCCTTAGAGCCCACAATTAGGAAACCCTAATTTTCTTCCCAAAAACATGATTTTCAAACTTTGCCCCAAACCTAGGTTTCCAAAACCTCTAGTTTTCACATCCAAATTATTCATGTTTCCAAAACCTCTATTCTACATCAAAACTATAATTTTCCAAACCTAGGGTTTCTAGAATCCCCCTTTCCAAATCCTTGTCAAATCCTATCTTCCCTTTAGGAAACCGAATCAAATCTCCCCGTTTAGGAAACTAGATCCCATCCTTCGTTTTTGGAAACAAAATCAAACCTTTTCTTTTAGAAACCAAATCCAATCCCTTCCTAATCCAAATCTTCCTAATTTCCTACCTTCCTAAACCATAAGTTTCCTAATCCTAAACTTTAAACCTTTCCTTAAGTTTCAAAATCCAATTCTTTTCTAATTCAAATCCTTCCTGAACTTCTACTTTCCTAAATCTTAAGTTTCCAAAACTTGAACATAAAAATCTTTCCTAAAATTCTAAAATTCAACCCTTTCCTAATTCAACCCTCCATTTAAATCTCAACTTTCCAAACCTAAGTTTTCAAACTCTTCCTAAACTCAAACCTTTCCTAATCTCAAGATTTTCTAAAATTCTAAAACTTTCTAAATCTTAAACTTTCTAAATTTCAAATCTTTCCAAGTTCAAAACTTTCTAAATTTGAAACTTTCTCAAGTTAAATCTTTCTAAACCTAAATCTCTCCAAAATTCTAAACTTTCCAAAACTTCAAAATCTTTCCAAATCTAAAAACTTTCCTAAACTCAAAACTCTCTTAATTTAAGACTTTCTTAAGTTGAAACTTTCTTAATTCAAACATTTTCTAAATTGAAAACTTTCCTTTTTCAAACCTTTCCCAAAACGAAACTTTCTTATTTTCAAAACTTCCTTGTTTTCAAAACTTTCCAAAATCGAAACTTCCATTTTTTTAAACATTTCTAAATTCGAAACTTTCTTAATTCAAAACTTTCCTAATTTCAAAACTTTCTTAATTTCAAAACTCTCCTAATTTGAAAACTTTCCCAATTTCAAAACTTTCCAAGAGTGAAACTTTCCTAATTTTAAAACATTTCTAATTCGAAAACTTTCCAAAAATGAAACTTTCCAAACTCGAAACTTTCCTAAACCGAACCTTTCCTAAATCCAATCTTTCTTAAACTCTCAAGTCTTTCCTAGGTCTCCTACCTTTCCTAAGTCTAGGTTTCTTAAACCTCCATCTTTCCAAAACCAAGTTTTTCTAAAATCAATTTTTCCGAAGCAAGCCCAATCCTCTTAATTTCAATTTCCAGCTTCCTCTTCTAATCCAAAATCAAATCCAGTTTTCAATTCAATCTCTCTCTTCAAATCAACCTATTTTCAATCGGACTCCGGTCCGAACTACGACTGACCTGATTCCCCCAAAGGGATACGTAGGCAACCTTCATAGGTGCGGTCACAATACTTTTCAAACTTTCAATTCCACCCTCATGGGTGTGGTTTCAAAATTCTTTCCAAATTTCAAATTCCAATCAATTTTCAAATTCCAATTTCAAAATTTCTATTTTCAAACTTCTATTTTCAATTTTCAAACTTTCCAATTTCAATTCTATTTCTTCAAATCTATTTTCAAATCAAAGCAATCTCTTTTTAAATCTATTTTTCAATTCTTTTCTATTACTTGCATATCATGCATCATATTTTTCAAACATTGTTTTTCTAAAGTGAATAGGGTTGAATACATGTTAATTAAAGACTCTCATAGGTGAATCTATGGTAGATTGACATGTAGGTACCAAAAGGGCAGGGTAGGGTGATAGCTTAGTGCGTCTTCCCTACATGTAACCAACCTCCGAACCTAGATCACTGATTTCAAAGACCAAAAAGGAGTTATTTTCAAAAAGGGCTAAATGTTTTCCAAAGGTTGCCAAACAACCTATTTTTCATAAAAAACCCTCTCTTGAGGATGTTTTCAAAATTGTTTTCCAAAACCCTAAGTGTAGTCTTCGGATTACTCTTAGTTTTTAGGTGATTTAACTCACCTTAATCAAGTTAGGTGGCGACTCCGAATCTTTTTCAAAAGCCCTTTATTCAAACCTATTTTTCAATTCAAACCTAGTCACACTCATTCTTCTAGGAGGGTGAGTTCTAACGAGAGAGTACAACATTTTTCCCGCTTGGGTGAGTATTCCTCGAGTGCGAAAAATCTGGGCGCGACAGCTGGCGACTCCGCTGGGGACACTTAGAGGGTTAGGCCGTAGTCATGTCTCTTTACCCTTTACCCATGTAGAGTCTTCAATTAACTTGGTTCAATCCTATTCGCTTCAAATTTTCAAAACCAAATTTTCAAAATTGTTTTCAAAAAACATGTATTATGTTTGTCATCCACATATTGACACTTGCATCTTTGTTTTGTAGGTGCGCTTTATGTTTAAATTTTATTGATTGCTTTGCATGAATGTGATGTACAGGATGAATGGGAGTTGTTGGGCCCTTTCCTCCACTTTTAAAAAATCACACACACACTGTATGTGCACTCGCATTCTGCATATTTGCATACCCTGATATGTCCTTTCTAGTTAGAAAGGGGGAACGGTATATTGGTTGTGGGCAAGATGCTATGTCAGTTTCTTCGCCTACGGCCTCTTGATGGTTCCCCCGCTCGGATCACCAACCGATCATGGCACCACCTCGGGGACTGGGCCTAGGTTTGAAGATCCTGGGACCGAGCCTTTTGAGGATGCATTAGTCAACGCTCAACCTCATACTCATATAGACACCATGCATAGCCGAACCTCTGCCGAATTTAGGACACGAGCACCGTTTTCAAAATCACGAAGGAAAGGGCAACTGCTCTTACTTTCATTGATACATGCTGTTATAATGCTTGTATTTATACTATTATAATGCCTGTCTAAATGTTCATGCATGCATGTTTACTTCAATTGTACCTTCTCTCCTTATACTTTTTGCATATTCATATTCATGCATTCAACATTCTATGTCAAGACAAGAGTTCCAAATAACTCAAGTCACTGCATTCTCATGCATATGATCAACCCATTGAGAGTGACACCAACGTTACTCTCCCTTGCATTGAACCTACCCAAACCCTAAGGGTTCCCGCGTAATCCTAAGGACTCATGGCATGCACACCAATCCATTTCATAAGAGGGGCCCCAATCCCTCAATGCTCACGGAGATAGGGTTGCCAAGAAGACAAGGGGCAATCAATCAACAAGGTCTCTCAGCGACCTCCTCGACATCAAATCCAACGAAGGCGGACCCGAAGACTCAAGAGTAGTTTAGGTTTTCCCTTTGTAAAAGTAGATAGGTGGAAGTCTAAAGGAAAATGTTCCCCCTCCCCCGATTAAAATGTATTTCAATTCTTTTGTATCTTAAACCCAAAATTTAATGTACTTCTTTACTTTTATGAATGAATGCGTGGATGGTTGAAAGTTCCTGCTTGATGGTACGGTATCTGCATACAGGGGCAAATCACCTATCTCCAAAAGTGAGTCAATGCATCATGTATAGTCTCCCCTCTAAGTAGGGGCATCCTTAGGACATGCATTACATAAAAATTTTCAAATCAAGGCACTGACTTCTTTTTTGTTTTTGTCTTCTATCCTCCCCCTCCTCATCTCCAAACACCAAGAGAACCTAAGGCAGAAGCAAGACAAGAAGGGGGTTTTTCTAAACCATTTATTCATTGTTATCATATCGCTCGCATATTCACTTCTTTTATGCTCATGCACCCATATCCATTGCAAGACAAGAGTTCCAAGAAACTCGAGTCATTTCGTTCTCATGCATCTAATCAACCGTAGAGAGAAAGGAGCAATCCGATCTCATGTTAATTGAACCTACCAAGCTTCCTACGGGTTCTTAAACCCTAAGGATTCAGGGCATGCATAGAACCATATCTCGAGAGAGGCCCAAATCTGTCTCAGTCCATGGAGGCAGGATTGCCCACATAGGAAATCATTACCCAGCCCACGCCGAAGAGGTATTGTATTGCATAATAGGGGCAAAACCCTACCTCCAAAATGGACTTGTCATCATTCCTAGACTCCCTCAATGAAGGGACCTCCATAGGACATGCATTGCATAGAATCCCCAACTCCACATGCTAACTATATTTTGTTTTTTTTTTTTTTCTCTTTTTCAGGTCAAAGAGCACAACCAAACTCATGGAAACCCCTCTAGTATCATGCCCAATTCAAACTCATGCAAGGATGAGCCAGGCTATTAAAGGAGGCCGAACCTACGTGAAGGAATAATTAACCATCCATCTGCAAGACATTACCTCTATGCAACTACCCTCGCGCCATGCCAAGACAATCACTATCCATGCAGAAAAAGACCTCACCATTTGCGAAGTCTTGTCAGACCCGTGCATTACAACAACACATCCTCTAACTTCCAAATGCATGACAAATATCGTGAACTCGCCCTCCATTGATACACTTGATGGATGAAGCACCAAGAGGTTGATGTACTCCCAAAACCCTATTAAGGATTCTCACCAAAAGGCCCATACGAAAAGGGAGGTTTTCATAAAATTCATCTGTTTCCTTTTTGTCTGTCTATTTTCTTGCATATCTTATTTAAATAAACACACATGCCGTGCATTCATGATTTGAAATGAAAAAGATGAAGTTTCCAGTTTATCCCCTTTTGTCTCATACTCTTGTGGAGGATTGTTGCGTTTAAGGATTCTTTCCCATTTAGTAATGACTCGACTTAAAGGATGGGATAGCATAGGCCACCTATTTAAAAGGGGTTAAAACCTTCGAGAGACAAAGAGAGAATGAGAGATAGGAGGAAGACAGTCTCAATAGAGAAGTGCAGAGTTTGTTGAAAAGACGACACTTGCGTGATATCCTAGCTAAGTGATGGGCAGCCGAGTCCCTAAAATGATGAGAAGCCATTGTTCTACTTATCCCAAATAAACACTACCCTTTGCTCAGCCCACTAGAGCCGTACATAATTTCTTTTCAGATATCCCCAAACCTATAACCATCCCCCACATTGGGGTGAGCACAAAATAGTTGATTTGATAGAACATGTAGGGTTTCATTGACAGAAACACATCATCCCTAGGAGTAATGTCTAAATCTTGTACAAAGGCTTTATGGACTAAGTAATTCAATTTGAAATGATTAGAGGCCCTCAATTCTACTACCATACACAAAAATAATCCTTTTGCTTAACCCATTAGTGCCTCGCAGAAAGCAGAAGATTCTTCTTGTCAACCCCGATCCGAAACCATTCCCCCACATTGGGGCAGACAAGCAGCAGAAGATCTGGTGGAGAATGTTATCGACCATCAATCTGAAGTAACGTGAAGGCTCTATGGATCAAGCAATCTTATTCAAAATGAAGAGAGGCCCTCATTTCACTTCCCATACAGTTAAAAGCAACCCTTGTCGAACCTATTGAGCTGGTTATCTTTCTTTTCCAAAATACACCCCAACCTAGGGATCACCATCCACAATCGGTTAAATGAAAATGTTAAGGAAAGGATTTGAGAGAAAGAAGTTGTAGAAATGTTCTTCTTATCAAAGGCAACAAGAAAGGGAAGGAAAAAAAAAAAAGAGAAGCATATCAGTAGAAAGACCGAAAAAGAGTCATGTTATGCTATCTTTAAAAAGCATATAAAGCCAAAAGTCAGGAAAAAGGGGTAGATGTCAGACTAAGAAGGTCAAAAGTTACAAGAAAGGTCAACTCCTCTTGTAAAAGAGAAAATTCGAAGGTGATCCTAGGTAACAAAGCCACCAAGTAGAAGCTATAGGTTTGAGCCTTTACCCTTTCTTGTTAAACCCCAAACCATGGCCTACATTACAACCCTACTAAAGTCCACTCTGATTGAGAAGGATTGCTTGATCTAAATGAGCCAAATATGTTTCTGAAGCTAGAAGAGGATATCAGGGGATGAAACCCCAGTGGAAGACCAACTGAGGATGGTGCGGATCTAACCCTACTGGAACCAACATCAAATTTGAGCTTACATTTCCCGTTCATTCATAAACCCCTTAACTTAGCCTACGTTACGGTCCAAATTAAAGTCCTCTCTGATCAAAGAGAATTGCTTAGTCCAAATAAGCCTGAACAATACTAAGACAAGTAGGGTGAGAAAGGAGAATTGAAAGAGAATGCAAGGGGCAATCTCATGCTCCAAGATGTGCTCAGATGGTTTCGGTTTTAACAACCCACTAAAAGAAAATCTTTGAGCCTAAATATCCCTTCATTTCTTACAACCCCTAAACCCAGCCTACATTATGGTCCTAAAAGAAGTCTTCTCAGATTGAGGGCTTAGCTGTTTATCGCTTTGCAAAGGGCATGCAAGTTGTCGCTCGAACCATGGTGGCATTTTGGAGATCTGTGAGAGAAACCCAAGTGAGCTCAGAAACACCCCAAACAGTAACCCTGTAGAAAGTAGGGATAAGATAACAAACCAAAAGGTTAAGATCCCTGGAGAATGGAGCAAATGCTATCACACCCCGATGAGAATGGGACAAAACTAAATGGGGCAAAATCCTAGAAAGGAACAGAATCCTGAGAGTATGGGCCCAAGGGGCAATCTTGGGATTTTCTTTGTAAATAGCTTATATACATGTAGTACTGATGCATCCATGACATGTATAACCTGTACATCCATTTAGATTCATGTGTAGTTTGTATCTATGCATGCCTTCAACTGCATTTCTGTATGAACTTGTTCATTTGTAAGGAAGTAGGTTATGCATTTAAATCAATTCTTACATAAATCTATGCATTTATCACAAAAAATGGGGAGCATTGCATTTAATTCTATTTATGTATGCGCATTATCCAAAAGTATAACATGCATTCAATTATAATTCTATGTGAACCTGTGCATTCATAAAAAGTAGGACACACATTCAATTCATAAAAATAAAAAAAAATAAAAAAAAGTATGACACGCATTCACCCCGTACTGGGGCATTCTTAAACTGTTTTTGTACAAAACTCACTCTATGTCTTTCTCTTTCTCTCAAATTGGAAATAGGGAACAAAGCAAAACATAAAAAGGAGCTAAAGCCACCCCTCAGATATCTGCAGTACCAGCTCACACCTCAGAAAGCTCAGATTTCCGGGACCAACAAGAAACAGAGAATGGGGCAATGACCCACCCTCGACCTCCCCAATCAAACGACTTCGAAAGAGGGGAAGTGAATAAGTGTCCGATCACCCAAAGCTGGAATAATGAAGCACATCCCCAACAATGAGCATCGCCCCCCTACCAAAGTCTAGTAAGGCTCATGAAGGTCTGTCCCACAACCATAGGGGCATATGAGTGTCCTTCCCGAATCCTGGCGAGCAACACACGCAATCAACGGCCGACGGAGTCACCCCCTCATGAAGACATCAACAAGTTCAAGAGAAACAGAGCTAGGGCTATCATGGAGAAAGGGATCAATCTTGAGAAGTATGTCAATCCCCTGGATGAGCTCTCCTATGCGTTGCAAACTCAGAATATGAGAACAAGAGTTTCATCAGGACATAAGAAAACTAGGGGCAGGAGATTAGAAGAAAAGATTGCACGCGGAATCCAAGCTGAGATGAGACAACTATGATGCAGCCAACAGAAAAAGTAGGTCCCATAATGTCAGTTGAACCATCCCGAAGACCTAGGAGGAAGCCATACTGATGGAGAGTAGGGGCAAGCTCACATTCCCCAAAATGGAAGAAAGACAGATCAGGTGGCCAAAAGGGAACCATTGTCAGAAAACACGTTACACCAATAGGAGAGAAGCCATGCAACCAAAAGACTAGCAAAAATGTCTTGCTCATCTGAAGGATGCCTGTCATACCAAACCCGTAGTCAGCTCAAAATAGCGTCGGCCATCCAAAAAGTCAAAAGTAGAAAACCTCAATGTCCATCTCATCCTCGAGGGTTGGCTCAACAGAGGGAAGGGGTCAACTGGAGGCCTACTCCCCCCTCCCACCCTGGTTAGAAGGTGCTCAATTGGCATAGTGCTGACTACCCCTAGAGCGGCTGGAGCTGCCGACAAGAATTTGTTCGGGCCATCTTCCCGAAGCAGTGACTCTTCTCAGAACCCTCACCACCAGCGTCTGCCATCCTGAAAAGGTAAGCCAAGATAAGTGATGTTAATATACCATCCATGCAGTTTAAATAACAATAAAATAAAACAAAACAAATAAAGGATTTTGAATAACAAATCAAAAACAAAATTTTCACACATCTTGGTTTTCCAACTCCAAATCACATCTCAAGGGTTCTCTGCCATTTCCCTTCAAAAAGATTTTATTTCTAAGATTTTAACCAACTCTTTCAATAATTTCTAAAAATTTCGGCTGAGTCCCGTTTAAAAGTGGCCCCTACAACGCCCATGACATCAACACAAAACACGAAATATGCACCTTCCAACACCACAATCACATAACAATGGCACCCGTGCACACTTTTCAATTTTCCAAAATTTGCAAAACTCACGTTTTATTTTTCAAATAAATCAACGGTTTTCAAAAGGCTTCCAAAATTTTCAAAATTACCTCAAATGTTTTCAAAATATTCCTACATTTTTCCAAATTTCAAACTTCAAAAATTTCATCAATTTCTTGAATTTTCTAATTTTTTCTAATTTTCTAAATATTTTTCTATTTTTCAAAAAATCAAAAATTCACCGAGTTTTCAAAAAATCACGAAACTTCATACGGTTGTCAAACACATTTTTCTAAGGCACATTGCACAAAAACATAGCCGGAAAACCTAATACCCATGCTTATAGGAACAAATTTCCTATTCTTGCAGAAAACCCCCTTCACACATTTACATATAATCACTCAAATTCAATCAAACAACCATCAAATTGCAAAAAACAACATCACCAAAGTGTTCAAAACATATCAAAGCATTAATTTCCACTATTCACATGATTCAAACGAAGTTCTACACATCAAAATCAACAAAATATGAAAACTCACCTTTTGGAAGTTCTCCAGCGAAATCTTCACTTCCGGTGACTTTTCCGGCGACGTGGACTCCCTCCGGCAATCACCCGTGGTCTTCAAGGAGTGCTCCTTCAATGTCCAAGACGGATTCCTCGCAATGCCTCACAAATTTGCAAAAAACTCTTCAAATCCCGTGGCTATTCGAACCAGGAATTTTCTGGTTTTAACTTCAAACCTGGCGCCACTAGTAGAGGTGCCAGTTCATTTCTACCAAAGGTGCCACTACTAATGGCGCCAGTTATAAATTCTGGGCAGTTTTGCCCTTTTTCCCGCCAAAACTCATTTTCGAAGGCCTTTTTGGCCCGTTATCCGTTTTCGACCCCCATTGTCGGAAGGTTTTCAATGTCCGTCCCTCCGACTGCCTCGCGGTCAACATGGGACTCTTACTCTTATCGTTTTTTGTCTTTGACAAGCAAAGACAGAAAAAGAGGGGCAGCGGCGCTGTCGCGCCCAAATTTTTCACACTTGAGGAATACTCACCCAAGCGGGAAAAATGTTGTACTCTCTCGTTAGAACTCACCCTCCCAGATGAATAAGTGCGACTAGGTTTGAATTGAAAAATAGGTTTGAATAAAGGGTTTTTGAAAATGATTCAGAGTCACCACCTAACTTGATTAAGGTGAGTTAGGTCACCTAAAAACTAAGAGTAATCCGAAGACTACACTTAGGGTTTTGGAAAACAATTTTGAAAACATCCTCAAGAGAGGGTTTTTTTACGAAAAATAGGTTGTTTGACAACCTTTGGAAAACATTTAGCCCTTTTTGAAAAATAACTCCTTTTTGGTCTTTGAAATTAGTGATCTAGGTTCAGAGGTTGGTTACGTGTAGGGAAGACGCACTAAGCTATCACCCTACCCCGCCCTTTCGGTACCTACATGTCAATCTACCCTAGATTCACTTATGAGAGTCTTTAATTAACATGTGTTCAACCCTATTCACTTTAGAAAAACAATGTTTGAAAAATATGATGCGTGATATGCAAGCAATAGAAAAGAATTGAAAAATAGATTTGAAAAGAGATTGCTTTGATTTGAAAATAGATTTGAAGAAATAGAATTGAAATTGGAAAGTTTGAAAATTGAAAACAGAAGTTTGAAAATAGAAATTTTGAAATTGGAATTTGAAAATTGATTGGAATTTGAAATTTGGAAAGAATTTTGAAACCACACCCATGAGGGTGGAATTGAAAGTTTGAAAAGTATTGTGACTGCACCTATGAAGGTTGCCTGCGTATCCCTTTGGGGGAATCAGGTCAGTCGTAGTTCGGACCGGAGTCTGATTGAAAATAGGTTGATTTGAAGAGAGAGATTGAATTGAAAGAAAGAGATTGAATTGAAAACTGGATTTGATTTTGGATTAGAAGAGGAAGTTGGAAATTGAAATTGAGAGGATTGGGCTTGCTTCGAAAAAATTGATTTTAGAAAAACTTGGTTTTGGAAAGATGGAGGTTTAAGAAACCTAGACTTAGGAAAGGTAGGAGACCTAGGAAAGACTTGAGAGTTTAAGAAAGATTGGATTTAGGAAAGGTTCGGTTTAGGAAAGTTTCGAGTTTGGAAAGTTTCATTTTTGGAAAGTTTTCGAATTAGAAATGTTTTAAAATTAGGAAAGTTTCACTCTTGGAAAGCTTTGAAATTGGGAAAGTTTTCAAATTAGGAGAGTTTTGAAATTAAGAAAGTTTTGAAATTAGGAAAGTTTTGAATTAAGAAAGTTTCGAATTTAGAAATGTTTAAAAAAATGGAAGTTTCGATTTTGGAAAGTTTTTTTGAAAACAAGGAAGTTTTGAAAATAAGAAAGTTTCGTTTTGGGAAAGGTTTGAAAAAGGAAAGTTTTCAATTTAGAAAATGTTTGAATTAAGAAAGTTTCAACTTAAGAAAGTCTTAAATTAAGAGAGTTTTGAGTTTAGGAAAGTTTTTAGATTTGGAAAGATTTTGAAGTTTTGGAAAGTTTAGAATTTTGGAGAGATTTAGGTTTAGAAAGATTTAACTTGAGAAAGTTTCAAATTTAGAAAGTTTTGAACTTGGAAAGATTTGAAATTTAGAATGTTTAAGATTTAGAAAGTTTTAGAATTTTAGAAAATCTTGAGATTAGGAAAGGTTTGAGTTTAGGAAGAGTTTGAAAACTTAGGTTTGGAAAGTTGAGATTTGAATGGAGGGTTGAATTAGGAAAGGGTTAAATTTTAAAATTTTAGGAAAGATTTTTATGTTCAAGTTTTGGAAACTTAAGATTTAGGAAAGTAGAAGTTCAGGAAGGATTTGAATTAGAAAAGAATTGGATTTTGAAACTTAAGGAAAGGTTTAAAGTTTAGGATTAGGAAACTTATGGTTTAGGAAGGTAGGAAATTAGGAAGATTTGGATTAGGAAGGGATTGGATTTGGTTTCTAAAAGAAAAAAGATTTGATTTTGTTTCCAAAAACGGAGGACGGGATCTAGTTTCCTAAACGGGGAGATTTGATTCGGTTTCCTAAAGGGAAGATAGGATTTAACAAGGATTTGGAAAGGGGGATTCTAGAAACCCTAGGTTTGAAAAATTATAGTTTTGACGTAGAAAAGAGGCTTTGGAAACATGAATAATTTGGATGTGAAAACTAGAGGTTTTGAAAACCTAGGTTTGGGGCAAAGTTTGAAAATCATGTTTTTGGGAAGAAAATTAGGGTTTCCTAATTGTGGGCTCTAAGGCTTAACTTGGGCTCTAAGGAAAAGGGATTTTTAGAAAGTGCGTTTTTGGAAACGAAGGTTTTCTAGAAGGGAATCCTAAGGAGGAACTTTTGGAAAGTGAATTTGAAGAGGGAGTTTTTGGAACAAGATTTTAAAGAGAGGGAGTTTTGAAAAGTGTGTTTTTAGAAACGAAAATTTTAGAACGAAAATCCTAGAGGGGAATTTCTAGAAGGGAGATTTTGGAAAGAGAGTTTTTGGAAAGATTTTTAGGAGAGATTTTGTTTAGGAAAGTGAATCTAGGGAGTGATTTTAGAAAGTGAATTTTGAGGAAAAGATTTTGGAGAGGAGTTGAAAAAGAGATTTTGGAAGGGAGTTTTTTGAAAACAATTTTGGAGAGGAGAGTTTTAGGAAAGTATGTTGAAAACGAGATTTTTAGGAAGAGATTTTTGAAAAGAGGGAGAGTTTAGAAGGATTAAAAACATCTCACTTTCCTAAAGCAATTCTAGCCATAAGAGGACTAGAACCACTTTAAGAAAGTGGTTTTGAAAACAAGGTTTGAAAATATAAACCAAAAAGCCACTTTTAATATAACACTTTCCTAAAGCAACCCTGGCCATGGAAAGGCTAGAATCACCCTAGAATTGTGGTTTTGAAAACAAGTTTTTGAAAAAGGGATTTTGATGCAATTTTGAAAACAAGTTTAAAAACGTTTTGAAAAACAACTTTGAAAACGATTTTTGGAAGATGCAAGACTATGATATGCACAATGCAATTTGGGGGTCGTGAACATATAAGGCTAAGGCTTCACCACATAATCAAGGGGGCTGGACCCACGTGGTCTTTGGTTAGACTAGAAGAAATCCCCCGACACGG
Source organism: Euryodendron excelsum (assembly GCA_033060915.1). NCBI lineage: Eukaryota > Viridiplantae > Streptophyta > Magnoliopsida > Ericales > Pentaphylacaceae > Euryodendron > Euryodendron excelsum. The sequence goes on from CM065385.1 coordinate 11,713,770, forward strand.
TGACTCTCCAATAGCCCAATCCTACACATGGACCGGGAATCCCCTTGATTCAAGCATGCAAAGAAAGGGCGGGAAAGAGATGGGGGATTAAAATAGAGAAAACCCAAGTGGGTTAGGAGAGAGAAGAGAGAGGGGGGAATGCGGAAAATTAAAGAGAAAGCCTACCTTGTATCTTCTTTAATTTGCGCGCCGCGCTGTCTTCGGTCTTCGGTTTTCGTCTTGATCTTCTTCTTCAACCTTCAAGGATTGTCTTCAAGCTTTGGATGGCAGCTCTTCAAGTCTTCAAAGGATGGTTGAAGGCTAGTGTATGAGTGTATGGGGGTGTGTATGAGTGTATAGGAGGCTAGGGTTTGTGTATAGTGGCTAGGGTTTGGGAAAACCTAGGGAGGCTAGGGTTTTGGAGGTGCTCGAGCTCTGTATATCGAAATATGAGATTTTTAGGTTAAGTTTGCAAACCCTTTTCACGTTGAATGAGGCTCTGTATTTATAGAAGGCTTTGTATTTATAGAAGGAAGACAAACCTGGCACCTATTGCAGTGGCGCCAGGCCAAATTATACACTGGCGCCACTAGTAGTGGCGCCAGCCATTTAGGAAACAATTAAGGTCGGCAAGCAACGTATCTTTGACTAGATTTGGGCGCATGTACTAGTGACTATCATGTAAACTTTAGCCTGGCTTCACTAGGAGTGACTCTGGAAAGTCCGGGAATGATTTAAAGGAGCCGGGAGTCACCCGAAAGGCCGAAAAGGAGCAGGAACACTTAAAATAGTGTCCTGGAGGTATTTGACTTGAAAAGTGAGGATAGGGTGGGTCAGAAAGGTTGACCGGGCCTTTTGGGGGCAAAACGGTCAATCGGGCCGGAAAACTGCCGGGGCGAACCCGGATTGTCCCGAAAAAAGACTTGGGATCTGGAAACACTATTTAGAATGTTCCCAAAGGTTTCCGGTTTAATTTCCAAAGCCAGCATGGTCGGAAAAGGAGACCGGCCCACTAGGGGCAAAACGGTCATTTTGTACCGGGTTTGCCGAAACTGACTCGGAATGGTTCGGAAAGGTAAAGGAAGGTTGAGAATACTATAAAAAGTATTCTCGAGACATTACCGGTTTGATACCCAGAGCCAGTGTGGTTGAAGAAGGAGACCGGCCCTCCAGGGGCAAAACGGTCATTTTGTACCTGGTTGGCCGGAACTGACTCGGAATGATCCGAAAAGAGAACGGAAGGTTGAGAGTACTATAAAAAGCAATCTCAGAGGGTTACCGGTTTGATACCCAAAGCCGGTGTGGTTCCCGGGGCGTTCGGATGCCTAGGGGCAAAATGGTCATCTTGACCGGAAAGTCTCGGAAAAGGTCCTAAAGGCAGTGTGGTCATTTTTCACCGAAGTGAGCTAACAGACACTGGTGTTGACCTAGGTTTTGAGTGTTTCCGCCACTCTAACGGTGTGAGTATTTTCGCTACTCGGACGGGGTTGATGATTTATGAGTATTTCCGCTACTCGGACGGGGTTGATGATTTGTGAGTATTTCCGCTACTCGGACGGGGTTGAGTATTTCCGCTACTCGGACGGGGTTGATGATTTGTGAGTATTTCCGCTACTCGGACGGGGTTGATGATTTGTGAATATTTTCGCTACTCTAACGGTTTGGTGAGTACTTGCGCTACTCTAACGGTTTGGTGAGTACTTCCGCTACTCTAACGGTTCTGTGAGTATTTCCGCTACTCTAACGGTTCTGTGAGTAGTTTTGCTACTCGGATCGTCTCGAGGAATAAACTGTCTCGAGAGAGGGATTGGAAAGGGCTCTTATCGTCTCCGAAGAGACGTGCCTAGATTGGAATCGTCTCGAGGAATAAACTGTCTTGAGAGAGGGATTAGAAAGGGGTCTTACCGTCTCCGAAGAGACGTGCCTGGGTTTTGAGTGTTTTCACCACTCTAACGGTGTGAGTATTTCCGCTACTCTAACGGTTTGGTGAGTGTTTCCGCCGCTCTTACGATTTTGTGAGTGTTTCTGCCACTCTGACGGTTTTGTGAGTGTTTCTGCCACTCTGACAGTTTTGTGAGTAGTTTTGCTACTCGGACCGTCTCGAGGAATAAACTGTCTCGAGAGAGGGATTGGAATTGGAATAAGAAAGGACAATGCCCCTAAGGGCATTTTGGTCATTTTGCCTCTATTTGGGCCTGACAGGCCCGCGAAGCGATGGAAAGACGGAATTTGGACTAGAGGATTGGTTTCGATTGGAATATGTCCATAATGACTTGAAAACAAGTCTGGACGGAGTGTAGACTGCCGAACGGTCAAAAATGGGGTGCTTACAGCTGCCCCTCTTTTTCTGTCTTTGCTTGTCAAAGACAGAAAACAATAAGAGTAAGAGTCCCATGTTGATCACGAGGCAGTCGGAGGGACGGACATTGAAAACCTTCCGACAACGGGGGTCGAAAACGGATAACGGGCCAAAAAGGCCTTCGAAAACGAGTTTTGGCGAGAAAAAGGGCAAAACTGCCCAGAATTGATAACTGGCGCCATTAGTAGTGGCGCCTTTGGTAGAAATGAACTAGCGCCTCTGCTACTGGTGCCAGGTTTGAAGTTAAAACCAGAAAATTTCTGGTTCGAACACCCACGGGATTTGAAGAGTTTTTTGCAAATTTGTGAGGCATTGCGAGGAATCCGTCTTGGACATTGAAGGAGCACTCCTTGGAGACCACGGGTGATTGCCGGAGGGAGTCCACGTCGCCGGAAAAGTCGCCGGAAGTGAAGATTTCTCCGGAGAACTTCCAAAAGGTGAGTTTTCAAATTTTGTTGATTTTGATGTGTAGAACTTCGTTTGAATCATGTGAATTGTGGAAATTAATGCTTTGATATGTTTTGAACACTTTGGTGATGTTGTTTTTGCAATTTGATGGTTGTTTGATTGAATTTGAGTGATTATATGTAAATGTGTGAAGGGGGTTTTCTGCAAGAATAGGAAATTTGTTCCTATAAGCATGGGTATTAAGTTTTCCGGCTATGTTTTTGTGTAATGTGCCTTAGAAAAATGTGTTTGACAACCGTATGAAGTTTGTGATTTTTTGAAAACTCGGTGAATTTTTGATTTTTTGAAAAATAGAAAAATATTTAGAAAATTAGGAAAAATTAGAAAATTCAAGAAATTGACGAAATTTTTGAAGTTTGAAATTTGGAAAAATGTAGGAATATTTTGAAAACATTTGAGGTGATTTTGAAAAATTTTGGAAGTCTTTTGAAAACCATTGATTTATTTGAAAAATAAAACGTGAGTTTTGCAAATTTTGGAAAATTGAAAAGTGTGCACGGGTGCCATTGTTATGTGATTGTGGTGTTGGAAGGTGCATATTTCGTGTTTTGTGTTGATGTCATGGGCGTTGTAGGGGCCACTTTTAAACGGGACTCTGCCGAAATTTTTAGAAATTATTGAAAGAGTTGGTTAAAATCTTAGAAATAAAATCTTTTTCAAGGGAAATGGCAGAGAACCCTTGAGATGTGATTTGGAGTTGGAAAACCAAGATGTGTGAAAATTTTGTTTTTGATTTGTTATTCAAAATCCTTTATTTGTTTTGTGTTATTTGTTTGTTTTATTTTACTGTTATTTAAACTGCATGGATGGTATATTAACATCACTTACCTTGGCTTACCTTTTCAGGATGGTAGACGCAGGTGGTGAGGGTTTTGAGAAGAGTCACTGCTTCGGGAAGATGGCCCGAACAAATTCTTGTCGGCAGCTCCAGCAGCTCTAGGGGTAGTCAGCACTCTGCCAATCGAGCACCTTCTAACCAGGGTGGGAGGGGGGAGTAGGCCTCCAGTCGACCCCCTCCCTCTGTTGAGCCAACCCTCGAGGATGAGATGGATATTGAGGTTTTCCACTTTAGACTTTTCGGATGGCTGACGCTATTTTGAGCTGACTACGAGTTTGGTATGACAGGCATCCTTCAGATGAGCAAGACATTTTTGCTAGTCTTTTGGTTGCATGGCTTCTCTCCTATTGGTGTAACGTGTTTTCTGACAATGGTTCCCTTTTGGCCACCTGATCTGTCTTTCTTCCATTTTGGGGAATGTGAGCTTGCCCCTACTCTCCATCAATATGGCTTCCTCCTAGGTCTTCGGGATGGCTCAACTGACATTATGGGACCTACTTTTTCTGATGGCTGCATCATAGTTGTCTCATCTCAGCTTGGATTCCGCGTGCAATCTTTTCTTCTGATCTCCTGCCCCTAGTTTTCTTATGTCCCGATGAAACTCTTGTTCTCATATTATGAGTTTACAACGCATAGGAGAGCTCATCCAGGGGATTAACATACTTCTCAAGATTGATCCCTTTCTCCATGATAGCCCTAGCTCTGTTTCTCTTGAACTTGTTGATGTCTTCATGAGGGGGTGACTCTGTCGGCCGTTGATTGCGTGCGTTGCTCGCCAGGATTCGGGAAGGACACTCATATGCTGCTATGGTTGTGGGACAGACCTTCATGAGCCTTACTAGACTTTGGTAGGGGGCCGATGCTCATTGTTGGGGATGTGCTTCATTATTCGAGCTTTGGGTGATCGGACACTTATTCACTTCCCCTCTTTCGAAGTCGTTTGATTGGGGAGGTTGAGGGTGGGTCATTGCCCCATTCTCTGTTTCTTGTTGGTCCCGGAAATCTGAGCTTTCTGAGGTGTGAGCTGGTACTGGAGATATCTGAGGGGTGACTTTAGCTCCTTTTTATGTTTTTCTTTGTTCCCTATTTCCAATTTGAGAGAAAGAGAAAGACATAGAGTGAGTTTTGTACAAAAACAGTTTAAGAATGCCCCAGTACGGGGTGAATGCGTGTCATACTTTTTTTTATTTTTTTTTATTTTTATGAATTGAATGTGTGTCCTACTTTTTATGAATACACACAGAATTAGAATTGAATGCATGTTATACTTTTGGATAATGCGCATACATAAATAGAATTAAATGCAATGCTCCCCATTTTTTGTGATAAATGCATAGATTTATGTAAGAATTGATTTAAATGCATAACCTACTTCCTTACAAATGAACAAGTTCATACAAAAACGCAGTTGAATGCATGCGTAGATACAAACTACACATAAATCTAAATGGATGTACAGGTTATACATGTCATGGATGCATCAGTACTACATGTATATAAGCTATTTATAAAGAAAATCCCAAGATTGCCCCTTGGGCCCATACTCTCAGGATTCTGTTCCTTTCTAGGATTTTGCCCTATTTAGTTTTGTCCCATTCTCATCAAGGTGTGATAGCATTTGCTCAATTCTCCAGGGATCTTGACCTTTTGGTTTGTTATCTTATCTTTACTTTCTACAGGGTTACTATTTGGGGTGTTTCTGTGCTCACTTGGGTTTCTCTCACAGATCTCCAAAATGCCACCATGGTTCGAGCGACAACTTGCATGCCCTTTGTAAAGCGATAAATAGCTAAGCCCTCAATCTGAGAAGACTTCTTTTAGGACCATAATGTAGGCTGGGTTTAGGGGTTGTAAGAAATGAAGGGATATTTAGGCTCAAAGATTTTCTTTTAGTGGGTTGTTAAAACCGAAACCATCTGAGCACATCTTGGAGCATGAGATTGCCCCTTGCATTCTCTTTCAATTCTCCTTTCTCACCCTACTTGTCTTAGTATTGTTCAGGCTTATTTGGACTAAGCAATTCTCTTTGATCAGAGAGGACTTTAATTTGGACTGTAACGTAGGCTAGGTTAAGGGGTTTATGAATGAACGGGATATGTAAGCTCAAATTTGATGTTGCTTCCAGTAGGGTTAGATCCGCACCATCCTCGGTTGGTCTTCCACTGGGGTTTCATCCCCTGATATCCTCTTCTAGCTTCAAAAACATATTTGGCTCATTTAGATCAAGCAATCCTTCTCAATCAGAGTGGACTTTAGTAGGGTTGTAATGTAGGCCATGGTTTGGGGTTTAATAAGAAAGGGTAAAGGCTCAAACCTATAGCTTCTACTTGGTGGCTTTGTTACCTAGGATCACCTTCGAATTTTCTCTTTTACAAGAGGAGTTGACCTTTCTTGTAACTTTTGACCTTCTTAGTCTGACATCTGCCCCTTTTTCCTGACTTTTGGCTTTATATGCTTTTTAAAGATAGCACAACATGACTCTTTTTCGGTCTTTCTACTGATATGCTTCTCTTTTTTTCTTTTTTTTTTTCCCTTCCCTTTCTTGTTGTCTTTGACAAGAAGAACATTTCTACAACTTCTTTCTCTCAAATCCTTTCCTTAACATTTTCATTTAAGTGATTGTAGATGGTGATCCCTAGGTTGGGGTGTATTTTGGAAAAGAAAGATAACCAGCTCAATAGGTTTGACAAGGGTTGCTTTTAACTGTATAGGAAGTGAAATGAGGGCCTCTCTCCATTTTGAATAAGATTGCTTGATCCATAGAGCCTTCACGTTACTTCAGCTTGATGGTCGATAACATTCTCCACCAGATCTTCTACTGCTTGTCTGCCCTAATGTGAGGGAATGGTTTCGGATCGGGGTTGACAAGAAGAATCTTCTGCTTTCTGCGAGGCACTAATGGGTTAAGCAAAAGGATTATTTTTGTGTATGGTAGTAGAATTGAGGGCCTCTAATCATTTCAAATTGAATTGCTTAGTCCATAAAGCCTTTGTACAAGATTTAGACATTACTCCTAGGGATGATGTGTTTCTGTCAATGAAACCCTACATGTTCTATCAAATCAACTATTTTGTGCTCACCCCAATGTGGGGGATGGTTATAGGTTTGGGGATATCTGAAAAGAAATTATGTACGGCTCTAGTGGGCTGAGCAAAGGGTAGTGTTTATTTGGGATAAGTAGAACAATGGCTTCTCATCATTTTAGGGACTCGGCTGCCCATCGCTTAGCCAGGATATCACGCAAGTGTCGCCTTTTCAACAAACTCTGCAGTTCTCTATTGAGACTGTCTTCCTCCTATCTCTCATTCTCTCTTTGTCTCTCGAAGGTTTTAACCCCTTTTAAATAGGTGGCCTATGCTATCCCATCCTTTAAGTCGAGTCATCACTAAATGGGAAAGAATCCTTAAACGCAACAATCCTCCACAAGAGTATGAGACAAAAGGGGATAAACTGGAAACTTCATCTTTTTCATTTCAAATCATGAATGCACGGCATGTGTGTTTATTTAAATAAGATATGCAAGAAAATAGACAGACAAAAAGGAAACAGATGAATTTTATGAAAACCTCCCTTTTCTTATGGGCCTTTTGGTGAGAATCCTTAATAGGGTTTTGGGAGTACATCAACCTCTTGGTGCTTCATCCATCAAGTGTATCAATGGAGGGCGAGTTCACGATATTTGTCATGCATTTGGAAGTTAGAGGATGTGTTTTTGCAATGCACGGGTCTGACAAGACTTCGCAAATGGTGAGGTCTTTTTCTACATGGATAGTGATTGTCTTGGCATGGCGCGAGGGTAGTTGCATAGAGGTAATGTCTTGCGGATGGATGGTTAATTATTCCTTCACGTAGGTTCGGCCTCCTTCAATAGCCTCGCTCATCCTTGCATGAGTTTGAATTGGGCATGATACTAGAGGGGTTTCCATGAGTTTGGTTGTGCTCTTTGACCTGAAAAAGAGAAAAAAAAAAAAAACAAAATATAGTTAGCATGTGGAGTTGGGAATTCTATGCAATGCATGTCCTATGGAGGTCCCTTCATTGAGGGAGTCTAGGAATGATGACAAGTCCATTTTGGAGGTAGGGTTTTGCCCCTATTATGCAATACAATACCTCTTCGGCGTGGGCTGGGTAATGATTTCCTATGTGGGCAATCCTGCCTCCATGGACTGAGAGAGATTTGGGCCTCTCTCGAGATATTGTTCTATGCATGCCATGAATCCTTAGGGTTTAAGAACCCGTAGGAAGCTTGGTAGGTTCGATTAACATGAGATCGGATTGCTCATTTCTCTCTACGGTTGATTAGATGCATGAGAACGAAATGACTCGAGTTTCTTGGAACTCTTGTCTTGCAATGGATATGGGTGCATGAGCATAAAAGAAGTGACTGTGCGAGCGATATGATAACAATGAATAAATGGTTTAGAAAAACCCCCTTCTTGTCTTGCTTTTGCCTTCGGTTCTCTTGGTGTTTGGAGATGAGGAGGGGGAGGATAGAAGACAAAAATAAAAAAGAAGTCAGTGCCTTGATTTGAAAATTTTTATGTAATGCATGTCCTAAGGATGCCCCTACTTAGAGGGGAGACTATACATGATGCATTGACTCACTTTTGGAGATAGGGGATTTGCCCCTGTATGCAGATACCGTACCATCAAGTAGGAACTTTCAACCATCCACGTATTCATTCATAAAAGTAAAGAAGTACATTAAATTTTGGGTTTAAGATACAAAAGAATTGAAATACATTTTAATCGGGGGAGGGGGAACATTTTTCTTTAAACTTCCACCTATCTACTTTTACAAAGGGAAAACCTAAACTACTCTTGAGTCTTCGGGTCCGCCTTCATTGGATTTGATGTCGAGGAGGTCGCTGAGAGACCTTGTTGATTGATTGCCCCTTGTCTTCTTGGCAACCCTATCTCCGTGAGCATAGAGGGATTGGGGCCCCTCTTATGAAATGGATTGGTGTGCATGCCATGAGTCCTTAGGGTTACGCGGGAACCCTTAGGGTTTGGGTAGGTTCAATGCAAGGGAGAGTAACATTGGTGTCACTCTCAATGGGTTGATCATATGCATGAGAATGCAGTGACTTGAGTTACTTGGAACTCTTGTCTTGACATGGAATGTTGAATGCATGAACATGAATATGCAAAAAGTATAAGGAGAGAAGGTACAATTGAAGTAAACATGCATGCATGAACATTTAGACAGGCATTATAACAGTATAAATACAAGCATTATAACAGCATGTATCAATGAAAGTAAGAGCAGTCGCCCTTTCCTCTGTGATTTTGACAACGGTGCTCGTGTCCTAAATTCGGCAGAGGTTCGGCTATGCATGGTGTCTATATGAGTATGAGGTTGAGCGTTGACTAATGTGTCCTAAAAAGGCTCGGTCCTCAGATCTTCAAACCTAGGCCCACTCCCCGAGGTGGTGCCATGATCGGTTGGTGATCCGAGCGGGGGAACCATCAAGAGGCCGTAGGCGAAGAAACTGACACAGCATCTTGCCCACAACCAATATACCGTTCCCCCTTTCTAACTAGAAAGGACATATCAGGGTATGCAAATATGCAGAATGCGAGTGCACATGCAGTGTGTGTGTGATTTTTTAAAAGTGGAGGAAAGGGCCCAACAACTCCCATTCATCCTGTACATCACATTCATGCAAAGCAATCAATAAAATTTAAACATAAAGCACACTTACAAAACAAAGATGCAAGTGTCAGTATGTGGATGACAAACATAATACAAGCTAATATGAGTAGATGCATGTTTTTTGAAAACAATTTTGAAAATTTGGTTTTGAAAATTTGAAATGAATAGGATTGAACCAAGTTAATTGAAGACTCTACATGGGTAAAGGGTAAAGAGACATGACTACGGCCTAACCCTCTAAGTGTCCCCAGCGGAGTCGCCAGCTGTCGCGCCCAGATTTTTCGCACTCGAGGAATACTCACCCAAGCGAGAAAAATGTTGTACTCTCTCGTTAGAACTCACCCTCCTAGAAGAATGAGTGCGACTAGGTTTGAATTGAAAAATAGGTTTGAATAAAGGGCTTTTGAAAAAGATTCGGAGTCGCCACCTAACTTGATTAAGGTGAGTTAGATCACCTAAAAACTAAGAATAATCCGAAGACTACACTTAGGGTTTTGGAAAACAATTTTGAAAACATCCTCAAGAGAGGGCTTTTTACGAAAAATAGGTTGTTTGGCAACCTTTGGAAAACATTTAGCCCTTTTTGAAAAATAACTCCTTTTTGGTCTTTGAAATTAGTGATCTAGGTTCAGAGGTTGGTTACGTGTAGGGAAGACGCACTAAGCTATCACCCTACCCCGCCCTTTCGGTACCTACATGTCAATCTACCCTAGATTCACTTATGAGAGTCTTTAATTAACATGTGTTCAACCCTATTCACTTTAGAAAAACAATGTTTGAAAAATATGATGCGTGATATGCAAGCAATAGAAAAGAATTGAAAAATAGATTTGAAAAGAGATTGCTTTGATTTGAAAATAGATTTGAAGAAATAGAATTGAAATTGGAAAGTTTGAAAATTGAAAATAGAAGTTTGAAAATAGAAATTTTGAAATTGGAATTTGAAAATTGATTGGAATTTGAAATTTGGAAAGAATTTTGAAACCACACCCATGAGGGTGGAATTGAAAGTTTGAAAAGTATTGTGACCGCACCTATGAAGGTTGCCTGCGTATCCCTTTGGGGGAATCAGGTCAGTCGTAGTTCGAACCGGAGTTTGATTGAAAATAGGTTGATTTGAAGAGAGAGATTGAATTGAAAGAAAGAGATTGAATTGAAAACTGGATTTGATTTTGGATTTGAAGAGGAAGTTGGAAATTGAAATTGAGAGGATTGGGCTTGCTTCGAAAAAATTGATTTTAGAAAAACTTGGTTTTGGAAAGATGGAGGTTTAAGAAACCTAGACTTAGGAAAGGTAGGAGACCTAGGAAAGACTTGAGAGTTTAAGAAAGATTGGATTTAGGAAAGGTTCGGTTTAGGAAAGTTTCGAGTTTGGAAAGTTTCATTTTTGGAAAGTTTTCGAATTAGAAATGTTTTTTAAAATTAGGAAAGTTTCACTCTTGGAAAGTTTTGAAATTGGGAAAGTTTTCAAATTAGGAGAGTTTTGAAATTAAGAAAGTTTTGAAATTAGGAAAGTTTTGAATTAAGAAAGTTTCGAATTTAGAAATGTTTAAAAAAATGGAAGTTTCGATTTTGGAAAGTTTTGAAAACAAGGAAGTTTTGAAAATAAGAAAGTTTCGTTTTGGGAAAGGTTTGAAAAAGGAAAGTTTTCAATTTAGAAAATGTTTGAATTGAGAAAGTTTCAACTTAAGAAAGTCTTAAATTAAGAGAGTTTTGAGTTTAGGAAAGTTTTTAGATTTGGAAAGATTTTGAAGTTTTGGAAAGTTTAGAATTTTGGAGAGATTTAGGTTTAGAAAGATTTAACTTGAGAAAGTTTCAAATTTAGAAAGTTTTGAACTTGGAAAGATTTGAAATTTAGAAAGTTTAAGATTTAGAAAGTTTTAGAATTTTAGAAAATCTTGAGATTAGGAAAGGTTTGAGTTTAGGAAGAGTTTGAAAACTTAGGTTTGGAAAGTTGAGATTTGAATGGAGGGTTGAATTAGGAAAGGGTTGAATTTTAAAATTTTAGGAAAGATTTTTATGTTCAAGTTTTGAAAACTTAAGATTTAGGAAAGTAGAAGTTCAGGAAGGATTTGAATTAGAAAAGAATTGGATTTTGAAACTTAAGGAAAGGTTTAAAGTTTAGGATTAGGAAACTTATGGTTTAGGAAGGTAGGAAATTAGGAAGATTTGGATTAGGAAGGGATTGGATTTGGTTTCTAAAAGAAAAAAGATTTGATTTTGTTTCCAAAAACGGAGGACGGGATCTAGTTTCCTAAACGGGGAGATTTGATTCGGTTTCCTAAAGGGAAGATAGGATTTAACAAGGATTTGGAAAGGGGGATTCTAGAAACCCTAGGTTTGGAAAATTATAGTTTTGACGTAGAAAAGAGGCTTTGGAAACATGAATAATTTGGATGTGAAAACTAGAGGTTTTTAAAACCTAGGTTTGGGGCAAAGTTTGAAAATCATGTTTTTGGGAAGAAAATTAGGGTTTCCTAATTGTGGGCTCTAAGGCTTAACTTGGGCTCTAAGGAAAAGGGATTTTTAGAAAGTGCGTTTTTGGAAACGAAGGTTTTCTAGAAGGGAATCCTAAGGAGGAACTTTTGGAAAGTGAATTTGAAGAGGGAGTTTTTGGAACAAGATTTTAAAGAGAGGGAGTTTTGAAAAGTGTGTTTTTAGAAACGAAAATTTTAGAACGAAAATCCTAGAGGGGAATTTCTAGAAGGGAGATTTTGGAAAGAGAGTTTTTGGAAAGATTTTTAGGAGAGATTTTGTTTAGGAAAGTGAATCTAGGGAGTGATTTTAGAAAGTGAATTTTGAGGAAAAGATTTTGGAGAGGAGTTGAAAAAGAGATTTTGGAAGGGAGTTTTTTGAAAACAATTTTGGAGAGGAGAGTTTTAGGAAAGTATGTTGAAAACGAGATTTTTAGGAAGAGATTTTTGAAAAGAGGGAGAGTTTAGAAGGATTAAAAACATCTCACTTTCCTAAAGCAATTCTAGCCATAAGAGGACTAGAACCACTTTAAGAAAGTGGTTTTGAAAACAAGGTTTGAAAATATAGACCAAAAGGCCACTTTTAATATAACACTTTCCTAAAGCAACCCTGGCCATGGAAAGGCTAGAATCACCCTAGAATTGTGGTTTTGAAAACAAGTTTTTGAAAAAGGGATTTTGATGCAATTTTGAAAACAAGTTTAAAAACGTTTTGAAAAACAACTTTGAAAACGGTTTTTGGAAGATGCAAGACTATGATATGCACAATGCAATTTGGGGGTCGTGAACATACAAGGTGTCACGGTCCAACACTTTCAAGTGGACTAGGCCGTGTGGCACTTGTCGTGGGCGGCACCAGACAAGTCAGCCAAATGAGCACCTCGCAAATGAAAGCCAACACACACACCCGAAGGTGCACAAGTAAGCAATTTGGAAGCAACAAGCTAAGAACGTTTAAAGCAACAACGAAGGCAATGGGCACACAATTTGCAAGCAATAAGATCACTTTTATTGCATATACAAAGCAATTCCAGACTACAATTAGGTGGGGAGTTTAGTTAGCCAACAACCGACAAGTAGGGACTTGGACTCACCTTACTATCCTCCCCTATATATGCTTTTTATGCCATTTCTAAACTGATACAACCAAACATTACACCCCCTTGAGGAGTCATAATGGGTCTACAAAAATATTTACAAGGAATTTGACAAAACCCTTTTACATACATTTAGATATGACCCTAAACTAATTTTCTAGCCCTTCGGAAAAATTACAACACCTCTCCTCGATAGGGCTAGGACACAACTAACTTGGATGCCGCACACCTTGACATGGGAAAATCTACGCGTGCATCCGACTCCAAACTTACATTCCTACACTCTATACAATATGTACAAACATAATAGAGTTGACACGAGGTTGAAAAATGTGGGCATGGGCCCGGCCTTGAAGGGCAGCTCGTGACACTCTCCCCCACTTATGCGGTCGACGTCCTCGTAGACTTTGAAGCAAGGTACTCCTCGAGCTTGTCCACGAACGGTTGCAAGTCTTCCGCCTTCTCCCAGCTGATCTCTTCATCTCCAAGATCCTTCCACTTCACTAAGTACTCTAGGCGTGGGCGCCTTCCCTTGACCACTCTATCGGCGAGAATGTCTTCAACTTGCTTCGGCGCTGGTGGCTTGGCGTTGATGGCTGCTCTTGTGGAGATGTTGCGAGTTGAATCTTCCTGATCTGCATGGTAGGGCTTGAGACAACTCACATGGAACACTGGGTGCACTTTCATCCAGGCTGGAGGCTCGACCCTGTAAGATGCCTTCCCAATCTTGGCAACAACCGAAACAGGTCCCTCATACTTTCGCACTAGGCGCCGGTCACGGTTGCGAAGAAATCTGAGTTGTTCAGGCGTCAACTTTACTAGCACCAAGTCTCCAACTTGGAATTCGAGCGGCCTTCTTCCTTGATCTGCCCACTTCTTCATTCTCTTGGAAGCCTTCTCTAAGTAAGCTCTTGCTACTTCATTCCCCCGCTTCCATTCTTTGGTGAGGTTGTAGGCTCTCGGAGACTTTCCAGTGTAAGGCCCATCCACCGTGTGGGGCATCAGTGGCTGCTGACCTGTAACAATCTCAAAAGGGCTCTTGTTAGTGGAAGAACTCTTCTGAGAATTGAAACAAAATTGAGCAACATCAAGTAATTGCACCCAATTTCTCTGGTTGGCATTGACAAAATGACGCAAATACTCTTCAAGTAGCCCATTGAATCGTTCCGTCTGGCCATCAGTTTGTGGATGATAGCTAGACGACATGGCGAGCTGTGAACCGAGAAGCTTAAAGAGTTCTGACCAGAAGGTCCCTGTGAATCTGGAATCCCGGTCACTGACAATGCTTTGGGGCACGCCCCAATACTTGACAATGTGTTTGAAAAATAGACGAGCTGTCTCCTCTGCCGGGCAATACTTTGGTGCTGGGATGAATGTGGCATATTTGGAGAACCGGTCTACTATCACCAGAATAGAGCTAAGATCTCCAACCTTCGGCAAATTGCTGATGAAATCCAGTGAGACACTTTCCCAGGGCCTCCCTGGAGTGGGAAGTGGCTCTAACAACCCAGCTGTCTTGGCTCGCTCCGTCTTGTCTTGCTGGCAGGTGAGACAAGTCTTCGTATAATCCATCACATCATCTTTCATATGGGGCCAATAGTAGCCCTGTTTCAATAGTGCCAATGTTCGCTGCCACCCTGGGTGGCCAGCCCATAAGGTGTCATGACACTCCTGCAGGAGCGCCTTTCGTAGGTCACCAGCTTTGGGTACATAAACCCGATTTCCTTTGGCCATAAGCAAGTCATCCTCAACCCAAAACTGGCGTGTCTTCCCTTCTTTGGCTAGCTGCACAATGGTTTGGGCCATAGGATCTTTCAACAAGTTCTCCTTGATCCGTTCCCGCATGCTTGTGGCGACCTTGCTAGCCGTGAGGTTCGCCACCAATTTGATAGCAGCAAGCTCAGCCCTGCGACTCAGTGCGTCTGCCACCTGATTGGTGCAGCCCGCCTTGTATTCTAGGTTGAAATCAAACTCAGCAAGATGCTCTTGCCAACGAGCCTGTTTTGGGGTCAATTTGGGCTGAGTTAAGAAGTGGCTAACGGCCACGTTATCAGTCTTCACGATGAACTTGGACCCCAGCAAGTAGTGCCTCCACACCCGAAGGCAATGTACTACCGCAAGCAGCTCCCTCTCTTGGGCAGTGTATCTTTTCTCGGCGTCGCTCAGCTTGCGACTTTCATAAGCAACTGGATGACCTTCTTGAAGTAGCACTCCACCAAGGGCGAAATCTGAAGCATCGGTTTGCACTTCAAAGGGCTTTGAGACATCCGGTAAGGCCAGGACTGGATCACTCATCACGGCCGCTTTCAGGTCAGCAAAGGCTCCTTGGCATTCCCTTGACCAATCCCAGGCTTTATCTTTCTTCAGCAAGTCTGTCAAGGGGGCGGCCCTTCTTGAATACCCTTCAACGAACCACCGATAGTAATTGGCTAGCCCTAAGAAAGAGCGTAGCTCCGACACATTAGTTGGGGCCTTCCACTCCTGAATTGCCTTCACGTTGTCCATGTCCATCCGAATATGTCCCTGCTCAATGATGTGCCCAAGAAACTTTATGCGCTCCTGTGCAAAGGAGCACTTCTCTTCCTTAACATAGAGGTGATTCTCCCGTAGCTTCCTGAACACCATCCTCAAGTGCTCCACATGTCTCTCGAGGCTAGAGCTGTACACCACTATGTCATCTAGATAGACCACCACAAACTTATCCAGGTAGTCATGAAACACCTGGTTCATCAATGTGCAAAAGGTGGCTGGGGCGTTAGTTAAGCCAAAAGGCATCACCAAGAACTCAAATGCCCCGTACCGGGTCACACAAGTGGTCTTCGGTTCATCCCCATCCGCTATGCGCACTTGATAATAGCCCGACCGCAAATCGAGCTTAGTGAAGAACTTGGCCTTGCACAATTGATCAAAGAGATCTGCAATCAGTGGGATGGGATACTTGTTCTTCACCGTCACCTTGTTGAGAGCCCGATAGTCTACACACAGCCGCAGACTCCCATCGTGCTTCTTTTGGAACAAGACAGGGGCTCCAAATGGTGCTTTAGAAGGGCGAATGAAGCCCGCTTCAATCAACTCGTTCAATTGTTTCCTTAGCTCCGCGAGCTCAGGAGGGGCCATTCTATATGGCCCACGAGCAGGAGGCTTTACCCCTGGCAACAACTCAATCTCATGATCCACCGGGCGCCGTGGAGGTAGAGTTTTGGGCAGTTCTTTGGGCATCACATCTAAAAATTCACGTAGAACCCTTTTGATAGCTACTAGCACGGGTCCTTGTTCCATCTCCTCATTCATCGACAAAGCTGCCACAAATGTTGGTTCACCGTGCTTCACCCCCTTCTTAAGTTGCATCGCCGAGAGGAACTTGTCTTTAGAGGATTGAGCCACAGTGGGAACAAGGCAGGGGTCCTCCCCCATTAAGCACAATGAGCTAGCAAAGGGCATTGTAATGGCCTTGGTGGCCTGCAGAAACTCCATGCCCAAAATCACTTGGAAATCATCCATAGGAACAGCGGTGAAGTTGGCATGCCCTTCCCAATTCTGTAACTTTACTGGCACCGATTTAGCTACTCCCTGGATGTGCCGAGCTGCCGAGTTCACAGCTTTCATCTTGCTTGAGTCCTTGTCTAGCTTTAGGCCCAAGCGTGCTGCCTCCGTGCCTGACACGAAGTTGTGAGTGGCACCGGTGTCAATCATAGCCCTGGTCAACTTGCCATTGATTCGCATATCCACGAACATTAGGCCTTTGGGCGAGGCCTTCTTTGTTTCAGCTTGCTTCTTCAAGGCATTGAGCAAGCGCATGGCACCCATCCGCGGGGCTCCTTCAACTTCTTCTTCTTCGTCCGGTTCCTGCGCATCACCACTAGACAAAGAAGCTTGTAAGGCATTTAAAGCTTGTCTATGGGGGCATTCCGACACCCTATGGGGACCGCTACATAAGAAGCATTTAATAAACTTGGGCTTATCTCCTGCCATGTTGGGCGCCCGGGACTTTGGTTGGAACTTGGAGGAAGAAGATCCCCTGTCGCCTCCCCCACTTTGTCCCTTGTTTGCCTTGACAAACTTTCCACCACCTCCACCTGACCCACTCGATGAATCCTTCTTCTTATTCGAGGAGGAGGACGAAGCTTCGGAGGTGTAGTCAGTCAAGCGCTCAGCCGCGGCCTGGGCGGATGCCAAGTCCTGCACTCGTTGCCTTTGGAGCTCGGCACGCGCCCAAGGCTTTAGCCCTTCCAAGAAATAGAACATTTTATCTTTCTCCGACATGTCCCGGATGTCCAACATTAGCCCGGAGAATTGTTTAACATATTCCCTCACAGTGCCCGTGTGTTTCAAATCTCTAAGCTTGCGCCGAGCTATGTACTCGACGTTCTCGGGGAAGAATTGGGCCTTCAATTCCCTCTTTAAGTCTTCCCATGTGCCAATAATGCAGCGGCCCTGTAGGATTTCTTCATGCTTCGTGCGCCACCATAGTTTGGCATCACCACTCAAATACATGGTAGCCATGGTGACCTTAGTTTCTTCCGAGTCAGCCTTGACGGCCTTGAAATATTGATCCATGTCAAAGAGATAGTTCTCCAACTCTTTGGCATCCCGTGCTCCACCGTAGGCGCGGGGTTCTGGAACGCGTACCTTTGTCGTGTCAAAGATGGAGGTGTGAGGGGCCGAGTTACCAACTGCCCGCATTAGCAAGTTTAGCTTGGTGTTGATTTCATCCAACTCGCCTCTCAACTCTTTCACCTCATCCCGAAGCTCTTCCGTGTCAGCGAGCCCGCCAATGGTGGCACTAGCCCGTGGCGTATCAGCTGCCGTGCTTACTTCCACTAGGTCTAGGCGATCACCGAACCGGGCCAAGCTTTCCGCCGTCTCACGTCTTAGCCTTTCAAATTCCACCTCTATCTCGTCGAGGCGTTCTTGTGCCGACTTCTTTGGAGGCATGGTTCCCGGATCCTTCAAGCAACCACAGTGCTCTGATACCAAATGTCACGGTCCAACACTTTCAAGTGGACTAGGCCGTGTGGCACTTGTCGTGGGCGGCACGAGACAAGTCAGCCAAATGGGCACCTCGCAAATGAAAGCCAACACACACACCCGAAGGTGCACAAGTAAGCAATTTGGAAGCAACAAGCTAAGAACGTTTAAAGCAACAACGAAGGCAATGGGCACACAATTTGCAAGCAATAAGATCACTTTTACTGCATATACAAAGCAATTCCGGACTACAATTAGGTGGGGAGTTTAGTTAGCCAACAACCGACAAGTAGGGACTTGGACTCACCTTACTATCCTCCCCTATATATGCTTTTTATGCCATTTCTAAACTGATACAACCAAACATTACACCCCCTTGAGGAGTCATAATGGGTCTACAAAAATATTTACAAGGAATTTGACAAAACCCTTTTACATACATTTAGATATGACCCTAAACTAATTTTCTAGCCCTTCGAAAAAATTACAACACCTCTCCTCGATAGGGCTAGGACACAACTAACTTGGATGCCGCACACCTTGACATGGGAAAATCTACGCGTGCATCCGACTCCAAACTTACATTCCTACACTCTATACAATATGTACAAACATAATAGAGTTGACACGAGGTTGAAAAATGTGGGCATGGGCCCGGCCTTGAAGGGCAGCTCGTGACACAAGGCTAAGGCTTCACCACATAATCAAGGGGGCTGGACCCACGTGGTCTTTGGTTAGACTAGAAGAAATCCCCCGACACGGTGACTCTCCAATAACCCAATCCTACACATGGACCGGGAATCCCCTTGTTTCAAGCATGCAAAGAAAGGGCGGGAAAGAGATGGGGGATTAAAATAGAGAAAACCCAAGTGGGTTAGGAGAGAGAAGAGAGAGGGGGGAATGCAAAAAATTAAAGAGAAAGCCTACCTTGTATCTTCTTTAATTTGCGCGCCGTGCTTTCTTCGGTCTTTAGTTTTCGTCTTGATCTTCTTCTTCAACCTTCAAGGATTGTCTTCAAGCTTTGGATGGCAGCTCTTCAAGTCTTCAAAGGATGGTTGAAGGCTAGTGTATGAGTGTATGGGGGTGTGTATGAGTGTATAGGAGGCTAGGGTTTGTGTATAGTGGCTAGGGTTTGGGAAAACCTAGGGAGGCTAGGGTTTTGGAGGTGCTCGAGCTCTGTATATCGAAATATGAGATTTTTAGGTTAAGTTTGCAAACCCTTTTCACGTTGAATGAGGCTCTGTATTTATAGAAGGAAGACAAACCTGGGGCCTGTTGCAGTGGCGCTAGGCCAAATTATACACTGGCGCCACTAGTAGTGGCGCCAGCCATTTAGGAAACAATTAAGGTCGGCAAGCAACGTATCTTTGACTAGATTTGGGTGCCTGTACTAGTGACTACCATGTAAACTTTAGCCTGGCTTCATTAGGAGTGACTCCGGAAAGTCCGGGAATGATTTAAAGGAGCCGGGAGTGACCCGGAAGGCCGGAAAGGAGCAGGAACACTTAAAATAGTGTCCTGGAGGTATTTGACTTGAAAAGTGAGGATAAGGTGGGTCGGAAAGGTTGACCGGGCCTTTTGGGGGCAAAACGGTCAATCGGGCCGGAAAACTGCCGGGGCGAACCCAGATTGTCCCGAAAAAAGACTTGGGATCTGGAAACACTATTTAGAATGTTCCCAAAGGTTGCCGGTTTGATTCCCAGAGCCGGCATGGTCGGAAAAGGAGACCGGCCCACTAGGGGCAAAACGGTCATTTTGTACCGGGTTTGCCGAAACTGACTCGGAATGGTTCGGAAAGGTAAAGGAAGGTTGAGAATACTATAAAAAGTATTCTCGGGACATTACCGGTTTGATACCCAGAGCCGGTGTGGTTGAAGAAGGAGACCGGCCCTCTAGGGGCAAAACGGTCATTTTGTACCGAGTTGGCCGGAACTGACTCGGAATGATCCGGAAAGAGAAGGGAAGGTTGAGAGTACTATAAAAAGCAATCTCAGAGGGTCACCGGTTTGATACCCAGAGCCGGTGTGGTTCCCGGGGTGTTTGGATGCCTAGGGGCAAAATGGTCATCTTGACCGGGAAGTCTCGGAAAAGGTCCTAAAGGCAGTCTGGTCATTTTTCACCGAAGTGAGCTAACAGAAACTGGTGTTGACCTAGGTTTTGAGTGTTTCCGCCACTCTAACGGTGTGAGTATTTTCGCTACTCGGACGGGGTTGATGATTTGTGAATATTTCCGCTACTCTAACGGTTTGGTGAGTACTTCCGCTACTCTAACGGTTCTGTGAGTATTTCCGCTACTCTAACGGTTCTGTGATTAGTTTTGCTACTCGGACCGTCTCGAGGAATAAACTGTCTCGAGAGAGGGATTGGAAAGGGCTCTTATCGTCTCCGAAGAGACGTGCCTAGATTGGAACCGTCACGAGGAATAAACTGTCTCGAGAGAAGGATTAGAAAGGGGTCTTACCATCTCCGAAGAGACGTGCCAGGGTTTTGAGTGTTTCCGCCACTCTGACGGTGTGAGTATTTCCGCTACTCTAACGGTTTGGTGAGTGTTTCTGCCACTCTGACGGTTTCGTGAGCGTTTCCGCCACTCTGACGGTTTGGTGAGTGTTTCTGCCACTCTGACGGTTTTGTGAGTGTTTCCACCACTCTGACGGTTTTGTGAGTAGTTTTGCTACTCGGACCGTCTCGAGGAATAAACTGTCTCGAGAGAGGGATTGGAAGTGGAATAAGAAAGGACAATGCCCCTAAGGGCATTTTGGTCATTTTGCCTCTATTTGGGCCTGATAGGCCCGCGAAGCGATGGAAAGACGGAATTTGGGCTAGAGGATTGGTTTCGATTGGAATATGTCCATAATGACTTGAAAACAAGTTTGGACGAAGTGTAGACTGCCGAGCGGTCAAAAATGGGGTGCTTACAAGCACTCACAGAACCGTTAGAGTAGTGGAAATACTCACAAAACCGTTAGAGTAGCGGAAGTACTCACAGAACCGTTAGAGTAGTGAAAATACTCACAAAACCGTTAGAGTAGCGGAAGTACTCACAAAACCGTTAGACCCCTTTCCAATCCCATTCTCGAGACAGTTTATTCCTCGAGACGGTTCCAATCCAAGCATGTCTCTTCGGAGACGGTAAGACCCCTTTCCAATCCCTCTCTCGAGACAGTTTATTCCTCGAGACGGTCTGAGTAGCAAAACTACTCACAAAACCGTTAGAGCAGCGGAAACACTCACAGAACCGTTAGAGTAGCGGAAATACTCACAAATCATCAACCCCGTCCGAGTAGCGGATATACTCACAAATCATTAACCCCGTCCGAGTAGTGGAAATACTCACAAAACCGTTACAGTGGCGGAAACACTCAAAACCTAGGTCAACACTAGTGGCTGTTAGCCCACTTCGGTGGAAAAGGACCAAACTACCCTTAGGACCTTTTCCGAGACTTTTCGGTCAAGATGACCATTTTGCCCCTAGGCATCCAAACGCCCCGGGAACCACACCGGCTCTGGGTATCAAATTGGTAACCTCCTGAGAATAATTTTTATAGTATTCTCAACCTTCCTTTACCTTTCCGGATCATTCCGAGTCAGTTCCGGCCAACCCGGTACAAAATGACCGTTTTGCCCCTGGAGGGCCGGTCTCTTTCTTCGACCATACCGGCTTTGAGTATCAAACCGGTAATGTCCCGAGAATACTTTTTATAATATTCTCAACCTTCCTTTACCTTTCCAGACTATTCCGAGCCAGTTCCAGCAAACCTAGTACAAAATGACCGTTTTGCCCCTAGTGGGCCGGTCTCCTTTTCCGACCACGCCGGCTCTAGGAATCAAACCGGAAACCTCTGGAAACATTCTAAATAATGTTTCCAGATCCCAAATCTTTTTCCGAGACATTCCGAGTTTGCCCTGGCAGTTTCTTAGTCCGATTGACCGTTTTGCCCCTAAAGGCTCGGTCGACCTTTCCGACACATCCAATCTTCATTTTTCAAGTCAAATATCTCCAGGACACTATTTTAAGTGTTCCTGCTCCTTTCCGACCTTCCGGGTCATTCCCGGCTTCTCCAAATCATTCCCAGACTTTCTGAAGTCACTCCTAGTGAAGCTAGGCTAAAAATTGCATGGTAGTCACTAGTACAGGCGCCCAAATCTAGTCAAAGATACGTTGCTTGCCGACCTTAAATCTTTCCTAATTGGCTAGCGCCACTACTAGTGGTGCCAAGCCAAAAAATGGCCTGGCGCCACTCCTAGTGGCGCCAGTGTAGAATTTGGCCTGGCGCCACTGTAACAGAAGCCAGGTTTGTCTTCCCTCTATAAATACAGAGCCTCGTTCAATGTGAAAAGGGTCTGCAAACTTAACCTAAAAATCCTATATTTCGATATACAGAGCTCGAGCACCTCCAAAACCCTAGCCTCCCTAGGTTCTCCCAAACCCTAGCCACTATACACAAACCCTAGCCTCCTATACATTCATACACTCCCCCATACACTCATACACTAGCCTTCAACCCTTTTCCGAAGACTTGAAGAGCTGCCATCCAAAGCTTGAAGACAACTCTTGAAGGCTGAAGGTGAAGATCAAGACAAAGACCGAAGATCGAAGACAGCGCGACGCGCAAAATAAAGAAGACATACGGTAGGTTTTCTCTTTAATTTTCTGCACTTCCCCCCTCTCTCTTCTCTCCAACCCACTTGGGTTTTCTCTATTTTAATCCCCCATCTCTTTCCCCCCTTTCTTTGCATGCTTGAAACAAGGGGACTACCGGTCCATGTGTAGGATTAGACTGTTGGAGAGTCACCGGGTCGGGGGCTTTCTTCTAGTCTAACCAAAGACCACGTGGGTCCGGCCCCCCTTAATTATATGGTGAAGCCTTAACCTTGTATGTTCACAACCCCAAATTGCATTGTGCATATCATAGTCTTGCATCTTCCAAAATTTGTTTTCAAAAAGTTATTTTCAAAAATCGTTTTCAAACTTGTTTTCAAAATTGCATCAAAATCTCTTTTTCAAAAACATATTTTCAAAATCACAATCCTAGGGTGATTCTAGCTTTTCCATGGCTAGGGTTGCTTTTGGAAAGTGTTATATTAAAAGTGGCCTTTTGGTCTATATTTTCAAAAACTTGTTTTCAAAACCACTTTCTTAAAGTGGTTCTAGCCTTCCTATGGTTAGAATTGCTTTGGGAAAGTGAGATGTTTTTACACCATCTAAAAACTCTCTTTAAAAATCTCTTCCTAAAAATCTCTTTTTCAACATACTTTCCTAAAACTCTCCTCTCCAAAAGTGTTTTCTAAAAACTCTTTCCAAAATCTATTTTTCAAAAACTCTCTTTCTCAACTCCTTTCCAAAATCCTCTCCCCAAAATCCACTTTCTAAAAACCTTCCCCAAAAATCTTTCCAAAAACTCCCTTCAACAATGTTTAACCAAAAACCTGCCTAAAAACTCTCTCCAAAAACCTTTCTAAAAAACTCTCTTTCCAAAATCTTCCTTCTAGAAATTTCCTCTCTAAGATTTCCCTTCTACAATTTACGTTTCTAAAAACACACTTTCCAAAACTCCTTCCCTTTAAAATCTTTTCCCAAAAACTCCCTCTTCAAATTCACTTTCCAAAAGTTCCTCCCTAGGATTCCCTTCTAGAAAACCTTCGTTTCCAAAAACGCATTTTCTAAAAATCCCTTTTCCTTAGAGCCCAAATCGAGCCTTAGAGCCCACAATTAGAAAACCCTAATTTTCTTTCCAAAAACATGATTTTCAAACTTTGCCCCAAACCTAGGTTTCCAAAATCTCGTGTTTTCACATCAAAAATATACATGTTTCCAAAACCTATTTTCTACGTCAAAACTATGGTTTTTCAAATCTAAGGTTTCTAAAACCTCCCTTTCCAAATCCTTGCCAAATCCTATCTTCCCTTTAGGAAACCGAATCCAATCTCCTCGTTTAGGAAACTAGATCCCGTCCTCCGTTTTTGGAAATAAAATCCAACCTTTCTCTTTTAGAAACCAAATCCAATCCCCTCCTAATCCAAACCTTTCCTAATTCAATTCCTTCCTAAACCATAAGTTTCCTAAACCTAAACTTCAAATCTTTCCTTAAGTTTCAAAATCCAACTCTTTCCTAATTCAAATCCTTCCTAATCCTCCACTTTCCTAAATCTTAAGTTTCCAAAAAATCTTTCCTAATTCAACCATTTCCTAATTCAACCCCCTTCCCAAATCTTAACTTTTCAAACCTAAGTTTTCAAACTTTTCCTAAACTCAAACCTTTCCTAATCTTAAGATTTCCTAAAACTCTAAAACTTTCTAAAATCTTAAATCTTTCTAAGCTCTAAAACTTTCTAAATCCTAAACTTTCCAAATTTCAAATATTTTCAAATCTAAAGTATCCTAAATTCAAAACTTTCTTAAGTTAAATCTTTTTAAACTTCCAAGCTTTCTAAATTCTAAATCTTTCCAAAACTTCAAAATCTTTCTAAATCTAAGGCTTTTCTAAGCTCAAAACTTTCTTAATTCAAACATTTCCTAAACTAAAAACTTTCCTTTTTCAAATCTTTCTTAAAACGGAACTTTCTTATTTTCAAAACTTTCTTGTTTTCAAAGCTTTTCCAAATTCAAAACTTCCCTTTTTCAAAACATTCCAAAATTCAAAACTTTCTTAACTTGAAATTTTCTAAATTCAAATCCTTTCTTAAATGAAACTTTTCCTAATTCAAAAACATTTCCAAATTCTAAACTTTCCGATTTTCAAAACTTTCCTAATTTGGGAACTTTCCTAATCTTAAAATCTTTTCTTTTTTGAAAACTTTCTAAACTTGAAACTTTCCAATTTCAAAGCTTTCCTAAAATGAAAACTTTCTTAATTTCAAAACTTTCCTAATTTCGAAACTTTCCAAAAATGACGCTTTCCTAAAACGGGCCTTTCCTAACTCGAACATTTCCTAAAATCTAATATTTCCAAATCTTCCAAGTCTAACATTCAAATCTAATCTTTCTTAATCTCATGTCTTTCCTAGGTCTCCTGCCTTTCCTAAGTCTAGGTTTCCTAAACCTCCATCTTTCCAAAACCAAGTCTTTTCAAAATCTATCTTTTCAAATCAAAGTCCAATCTTCTCAATTTTAATTTCTAATCTCCCCTTCCAATTTCAAATCAACTTCAATTTCCAATTCAATCTCCTTCTTCAAATCCACTCTTCTATTTTCAATCGGACTCTTGTCCGAACTACGACGGACCTGATTCCCCTAAAGGGATACGTAGGCAACCTTCATAGGTGCGGTCACAACACTTTTCAAACTTTCAATTCCACCTTCATGGGTGTGGTTTTCAAAATCTATTTTCAAATCTCAAATTTCAATCAATTTTCAAACTTCCAATTTCAAATTTCTATGTCCAAATTTTTAAACTTTCCAATTTCAATTCTATCACTTCAAATCTTTTTCAAATCAAATCAATTTCTTTCCAAATTTATTTTCAATTCTCTTATCTTGCACTTGCATCTCATGCATCATATTTATTTCAAACATTGTTTTTCAAAGTGAAATAGGATTGAACAATAGTTAGTTGAAGACTCTCATAGGTGAATCTAGGGTAGATTGACACGTAGGTACCGAAAGGGCGGGGTAGGGTGATAGCTTAGTGCGTCTTCCCTACACGTAACCAACCTCCGAACCTAGATCACTGTTCTCAAAGACCAAAAAAGAAGTTATTTTTCTAAAAAGGGCTAAATGTTTTCCAAAGGTTACCAAACAACCTATTTTCTTAAAAACCCTATCTTGAGAAGATATTTTCAAAAATCGTTTTCCAAAACCCTAAGTGTGGTTCTCGGACTATGCTTAGTTTTTAGGTGACCTAACTCACCTTAATCAAGTTAGGTGGCGACTCCGAATCTTTTTCAAAAGCCTTTTATTCAAATCAAATTTTCAATTCAAACCTAGTCGCACTCATTCTTCTAGGAGGGTGAGTTCTAACGAGAGAGTACAGCATTTTTCCCGCTTGTGTGAGTATTCCTTAAGTGCGAAAAATTTGGGCGCGACAGCTGGCGACTCCGCTGGGGAGACTTAGAGGGTTAGGCCGTAGTTGTGTCTCTTTACCCTTCACCCATGTAGAGTCTTCAATTAACTTGGTTCAATCCTGTTCACTTTAAATTTTCAAAACTAAATTTTCAAAATTGTTTAAAAAAAAAAAACATGCATTCATTCATATTATCTTGTATTATGTTTTTCATCCACATACTAACTCAACCTCATACTCGTATAGACACCATGCATAGCTGAACCTCTGTCGGATTTAGGACACGAGCACCGTTTTCAAAATCACGGCGGAAAGGGCGACTGCTTTTACTTTCATTTGTACCTGCTGTTATAATGTGTGTATTTATACTGTTATAATGCTTGTCTAACTGTTCATGCATGCATGTTTACTTCAATTGCACTTTCTTTCCTTATACTTTTTGCATATTCATGTTCATGCATTCAATATTCCATGTTAAGACAAGAGTTCCAAGCAACTCAAGTCACTGCATGCTCATGCATATGATCAACCCATTGAGAGTGTCACCAACGTCACTCTCCCTTGCATTAAACCTACCCAAACCCTAAGGGTTCCCGCGTAACCCTAAGGACTCATTGCATGCATCACGATTCATTCCATAAGAGGGGCCCCAATCCCTCTATGCTCACGAAGATAGGGGTGCCAAGGAGATAAGGGGCAATCAATCAACAGGGTCTTTCAGCGACCACTTCGACATCAAATCCAAGGAAGGCGAATCCGAAGACTTAAGAGTAGTTTAGGGTTTCCCTTTGTAAAATTAGATAGGTGGAAGTCCAAAGGAAAATGTTCCCCCTCCCCCTATTAAAATGTATTTCAATTCTTTTGTATCTCAAACACAAAATTTAATGTACTTCTTTATTTTTATGAATGAATGCATGAATGGCTAAAGATTCCCACCTGACAGTAAAGTGTCTGCATACAGGGGCAAACCCCCTATCTCCAAAAGTGAGCCAATACATCATGTTTAGTCTCCCTCTCAAGCAGGGGCAACCCTAGGACATGCATTGCATAAAATTCTCTACAAACCAAAAACTAACTTGTGACTTGTGTTTTTGTCTTTTTCTTTTTTTTTTTCTTTTTATTTCTATTTACAAAAGTCACCTTGTACTGAGTCAACATTGCTCCCAAGAAAGTGCAACATCCACCTAGGGATCCTATTATCACTCGGCACAAAGCATCATTGATGGCTGCTAACCCTGAAGAATCCTCTCAAGTCTCTCGAGAGGAAGTTAATGAAATGAGGACTAAGATGGATGCGATGCTCAAACTCATTCACACTCTGGCCATGAAAGATACTACTGCGGTCCCGTCAGCATCAACGACTTCATCTAAAGACTTTGAACCCGCTAATTCGAGGATCTTGCTTCAGTCTGACAATGCTGGGAAAACCAAAGAAGATGCCAAAAGGGTTAATACTGAAGAAGAAAAGACCATATTGCTTTCACCCGTTACGAAGAAGGCCCCTCTAGACCCTCTTAGTCTGAAAATCCAAGGGTTGGAGGATTCATTACGAAGTCTCCATGGCCATGATGCTTACGGATTCACTTCCTATGATGAGCTATGTTTTTTCCCTGACCACCCGAGGCCTGCTAAGTTTAAAATGCCTGACTTCCAGAAGTACGACGGTACCGGTAACCCTGTTGCTCATCTTCGTCTATATGCTGGAGCACTAAGTGGACATGGCAACGACCCGAAGCTCCTTATGCAGTTATTCCAACACAACCTCACCGGGTCGGCTCTACAATGGTTCGCTCGTCTGGACTTAAGGAAGATCACAACCTGGATGGAGTTAGTCAATGCATTCAAAGCCTAATACCGGCACAACATCGATCTCACTTCCGATCGTTGGTCCTTGATGACGATGAGCAAGGCTGAGAAGGAGAGTTTTAAAGCATATGCCCTAAGATGGAGGGAGGCCGCTACACAAGTCAATCCCCCGTTGGAGGAGGAGTATGTACAACTATTTATACATACTTTTCAAAGTATATTCTATGAGAAACTCTGCACAAGCGTGGGAAAAAGCTTCTCCGAACTCATCATGCAAGGGGAAATGATAGAAAATGGCCTCAAGACAGGAAGAATTATAGATCCCTATGCCATGACCAGAGAAAATACTACCAACATAGCCAAGAAGGTGGCTACTACAAGGGGCACGATCAGGAAAGAAAATGAAGTGTCTGCTATTCTGCCTAGCCAACCACCTCAATACCGACCTCCACTCCAATCACCCCAAGTCCTGCCCTTGCCCACCTTGACCATGCCTGCTCCAACCCCAAACTATGGTCCCGCTGGGGCACGACCCAACTTCAATAGACCTGCTCGACGTATCTGCACCTTCGATGCCTTAGCCTGTACCCAAACCGAGGCCTACCATAGCCTTCTAAAGAACAACATCTTGAAGCCCGTCCCTGCTCACCCGTTACCAAGCCCTCTGCCCCCGACCTTTAATGCCACTCTTACATGTGAATATCATTCAGGTGGCCAAGGGCATGACACCGAAAGCTGCTTTGCTCTCAAGCACAAGATCCAAGACCTGATCGACAATAAGACCATCAATGTGCAACCGGTAAAACCTGCTCCCACTCCCAATGTGACTGTTAACCCTCTGCTAGATCACACCGTCAATATGATACTAGTAGAAATGGAGGGCGAGGGAGTGTTTGACGAGCCTGAGGCCGAGGAATATGAGGACAATTGGGAGACCGAGGAAGAAGATGACTGGGAAGAGGATCTCCCATTATGCCCAATCTATCTCCATAACCCTGATGAAGTGTCAGATGCTTCCGATTGGCCCATTGAGGAGCCGATGTTCCTGGAAGATGAGACTACTGAAAACATGGTTGCTGATGGATAGGGTGCTGAGTTTCTGCATCCGAAATATGCCGCGGCCGAACGTCATTTGCTAGAGAATCATTGGCCCACGAATGAGTACAACTATGAAGAAATGAGCTGGAGGATAGAGAAGCCAAGAGCACAAACAAAGCCATTTGAATTGGAAGGGGGTGAGCTGGTCACCCTATTTACAGAAGAACCCGTTATACAAAACAAGAGGGAGGCTGACAACCGCATCAACAGTGTCAACACCTGTGGAGCTCTAGGGGAAGCCTTTGCTTATCTCGCGTTGGCAGAGGATCTGGGTCGCGAATGGAGCATCGAAGACGTGGGGATTGTCCCAAGGCCGTACTAAAATGGATTCCTCGCAAGAGCGTACAAGAGAGGGGTGGTTTCACCCACTTTCTTTCTATCCCTTTTACTTCTTGTTTTTAATTAATGCTTACATTTTCTTATTGCTGAAGAACCTTATGCTTTTCATAAAAATGATAATAATAATCAAATGACAGTCTTTTATTCTATTGTTGTTGTCTTGTCTTCCCTGGGGAATAGTGACTGCTTTCTACGCAAGGGGCGTGGTTTATCTTATGGAATGATACAACTCGAAGGGATGATAGCATGAGTTAACCACTCGCCAAATGATCAGCCTTCCACAGAGAGAGAGAATAAGGATGAGTGAGAATACTACCCAAAGGCAGCACTTGCAAGACTCTGAGGCTAAGCGATGTGTGGCCAGTTTATCAAAATGAAGAGGAGCCATCTTTCATTCCCCCACATATAAAGAATAAATAACTGAATAAATAACTAAATGTGCTCATCTTCCCCTTTGCTTAACCCCTAGTGCCTCGCGGAAAGCAAAAATTTTCTTTGTTAACCTTGATCCAAGACTGTCCTCCCCACACTGGGGCAGACAATAGTTGAGAACTCTAGGAGTGGTGTCCACCTCTATCATGTTAGGATAGTGTTGAAAAACTCTATGGATCAAGCAATTTAATTCAAAGTGAAGAGAGGCCCTCATTTCATTTCCCATACAGTCAAAAGCAACCCCTTGCCAAACCTGTTGAGCTATTTATACTTTTTTAACAAAACCCTAACCTAGAGATCACCGCCCATACTGGGTATATTGAACTACCAAGGAAAAGGTTTAAGGGGAAAGGGTTAAAGAATTGTTTCGTTTCATAAAAAGAACAGAAAAGAAATAGAAAGAAAAAGCAAAAGAAAGGAGTTGCCAAAAGGGCAAGGGGTCCAAAAAAAAAAACACCCTGATCCTAGAGAAAGGCCTGAAAAAAAATTATGAATGAATTATCTTCAAAAGCATACAAGAAGAGCAAATGAGAAGAGAGTTATGTCTATCTCAAAAAGGTATATAGAAAAGGGTGAAAGAACAAGATTATTTTCACCCTGAGAAATATGTGGTCAAAAGCAAGAAGGAAATTTAAAGGTGATCCTAGGAAACCCAGTAGGTATAATAGGTTTGAGCCTTTACCCTTTCTTGCGAAACCCCGAAACCATGGCCTACATTACAACCCTATTAAAGTCCTCTCTGATTGAAAGCAGATTGCTTGATCTAAATGAGTTAAAATTCGCTGCCAAAGCTAAAAAAAAAAGAGATGCTAATCCTACTGAAAAACGATTAAGGACAGTTTGGATCTAATCCTTGCTGAAAACAACATTGAATTTGAGCTTACATATCCCGTTGTTTCTAAAACCCCATAACCTAGCCTACATTACGGTCCTAAATAAAGTCTTCTCGGATTGAAATGACTGGCCACTTATCGCTCTGCCAAAGGTCAGGTAAGCGGTTGCTAAAACCCCGAGAGTTAAGAGTCTCAGCCTAATAACCCTATACACTAACCCTAAGATAGAAAGTTGAAGGCGATCAAGAGGTTGAGAAAGGTGCGAAGTGCTATCATCCGATCGAGGTAGGATTGAGCCAGAAGAGAGGCTAAACCCCCGAAGAGGAAGGAGTTACCATTCCCAAAGCTACAAGTCTAACAACGTCCTGTGTCATTCTATTAGCATATTTCTAACTTGTGCATATGTTAAAAAAAAAATAAAAAATCAGCATGAGCTTTGCATATATAGGACATAACTCCCTGTAGAAATAGAAGTCACCAACATTAACTCATGGAATAAATATTTAGCGTCATCATACATCACATGCATCTGATCATATGCCTAGCTGTAAAAGTCATAAATGTATCTGTCAATCCATGCATCTAAGTACCATAAACATCCGTCCTTATACAAAACTAAGCAAAATAAAACTATCTAACAACAATACATCTCAGGGACAATGGGCAAAAGAGGATCAGAGTCTCCACAAGGGGCATCAATCATAGGTCAAAATCAATATCATCTGGATCAAAATCCCCAAAACCCGGCATCGGAGGAGGAGGATAACTACTCGAAGCACCACCATCCTGCAGGGAAGACAGAACCGAAATCAGCTGCATACAAAAGGAACTAAGCAACAGCAGAGCAAGAAGAAGCAGAGAGAGAATAACATACCCCCGCACCACCCATCTGCGATAACCGAGCCGTCAGGGAAGCTACCTCGGCCTGGTACTGGTCCCTGTCCATCTGGTACCGATCTCTCTGGTCTCTCACAGCAGTAAACTCGGCCTGGGGCACCTATCCTCCAGCACGGCGCCATAAGTCAACCACCTCCTGGCCAACAGCGTACCCACCGACTACTACCTCAAACCGGGTGAAGGCACCAACCGAATGGGCTCCAAAGTGCGCAGCATAATCCGTATCTGGAGGAAGCAAGAACTCGGCACCTGGCTGGCGCTCCTGGTAGGGGATAGGCACTCCTGCCACTAGGGCTCTAAACATATACTCTAGCGGAGCCCCTGCTGATCGAAACTCCTCGTGAAACTGCCGCCAATGCCACTCTCCAAGATAGGACTCCCAGGTGTCATCACTGAGAAAAGCAGCTCTCGATAAGGACAACGGGACCAAGTACCGGACTGTCTCGTAATGGACTGATTCAATGAATGGTCGCCAGGTCACATCTCTCGTCTCAATCAGCTCCAGGTTAGCCCGGAGCGTCACGAAGTCAGTAATCTCCGATCGCTGGACTACCCGGTCACGAGCCCACCTCAAAGCGCTAGGATAGAGATCATCATCAACAACTGTAGGGCGACGCACTAGCAAGTACTCGTAACTCCACCAGACAAGGAAGGGCCAAAAGCTAGTCATGCTGCCCCAACGAGAAGAAGTCCGAACCCGCATCGATCGAAGAAAGCAGCCAAAAGAAAAGGACCCCCAGTCCAACTCAGACAAAGCTCCCAGATCAGTTACTATACTCACCAAACGGCACGGCACGAGTGACTTGTTGTTGTTGCAGAAGCAGCTAAAGATGATGTACAACACAAGTCGCCGTCTCATGATATCCCGCCTGGCAGGCAATGGCTCAGTAGCAAAAGTACGCTCACCCTGACTAATCCAAGAGACTAGGAAGGCAGAACGCTCAGGCTGAGGCAAATCCAACAGCAAATAGGCCTCGTCCCTGCTGACCGGGTGCAAGGTGATCCGCCGGCCGACAAAGAAGAGTCCTGTAATAATCGCCCAATCTAAAGGAGTGGGGCCCAACTCGAAGCCAACAAAATGAAAGGTCCCAGTCTCCCCAAACCACCTCTTGACAAGTGCTAGTACCAAATGCCGGTTCAGGCGGTTAGCCTGTAATCCCATAAAGGCGCCAAACCCAATCTCTGCCAAGAAGGCGCGGTATGATGGGGCAGCCTACTGCATGGTCACAAAAACCTGATGAACAGCCCCTCGAAAAGCTGTATGTACCCGCAGAGGTGGCAAATGCTGTCTGGAATATACACTAAGGTGATTGGCCAGATCCCCGAGAGGTGGGACATCTGGTATCTGCAAATCTCCCAAGTCGGCGTCTGTCTGCCTATGCCTGGAAGAAGCTCTCCCATAGCCGGTCACCTAGTCCCCAAGGCCCGGTACCTCCTCCTCGGCATCAACCTCCTCAGCAAAAGCCTGCTCAACTAGAGGAAAAGGGTCGACAGGTAGTCTACTCCCCTGCCCGCTCTGGCTAGACGAAGATCGTCTGGTAGATCGACGACTACCTCTAGATCGACAGGAACCGCCAGCAGAATCGGTGCGGGCCGCCTTCCCCAAGCGATGTCTCCTCTCAGAACCATCATCGCCTGCGTCTACCATCCTGGAAAGGTAAGTCAAGGTAGGTGATGTTAATATACCATCCATGCAGTTTAAATAACAGTAAAATAAAACAAACAAATAAAAGATTTCGTAATAACAAATCAAAAACAAAATCTTCACACATCTTGATTTTCCAACTCCAAATCACATCTCAAGGGTTCTTTGCCATTTTCCTTCAAAAAGATTTTATTTCTAAGATTTTAACCAACTCTTTCCATAATTTCTAAAAATTTCGGCAGAGTCCCGTTTAAAAAATGGCCCCTACAACGCCCATGACATCAACACAAAACATGAAATATGCACCTTCCAACGCCACAATCACATAGCAATAGCACCCATGCAGACTTTTCAATTTTTCAAAATTTTGAAAACGCATGTTTTATTTTTCAAATAAATCAATGTTCTTCAAAAGGCTTCCAAAATCTTTCAAAATCTCCTCAAATGTTTTCAAAATATTCCTACATTTTTCCAAGTTTCAAACTTCAAAAATTTCATCAATTTCTTGAATTTTCTAATTTTTTCTAATTTTTTAAATATTTTTCTATTTTTCAAAAAAATAAAAAATTCACCGAGTTTTCAAAAAATCACGAAACTTCATATGGTTGTTAAACACATTTTTCTAAGGTACATTGCACAAAAACATGGCCAGAAAACCTATTACCCATGCTTGTAGGAAAAAATCCCCTAGTCCTGCAGAAAACCCTCTTCGCATAATCATGAAAAATCATTCAAATTCAATCAAATAACTATCAAAATGCAAAAACAACATCATCAAAGTGTTCAAAGCATATCAAAACATCAATTTCCACTATTCACATGATTCAAACGAAGTTCTACACATTAAAATCAACAAAATTTGAAAACTCACCTTTTGGAAGTTCTCCGGCAAAATCTTCACTTCTGGCGACTTTTCCGGCGACGTTGACTCCCTCCGGCAATCACCCGTGGTCCCCAAGGAGTGCTCCTCCAATGTCCAAGACGGATTCCTCGCAATGCCTCACAAATTTGCAAAAAACTCTTCAAATCCCGTGGGTGTTCGAACCAGAAATTTTCTAGTTTTAACTTTAAGCCTGGCGCCACTAGCAGAGGCGCCAGTTTCTTTTTGCCAAGGGCGCCACTAGTAGTCGCACCAGCTATAAATTCTGGGCAGTTTTGCCCTTTTTCCCTCCAAAACTCATTTTCAAAGGCCTTTTTGGCCCGTTATCCGTTTTCGACCCCCGTTGTCGAAAGGTTTTCAATGTCCGTCCCTCCGACTGCCTCACGGTCAACATGGGACTCTTACTCTTATCGTTTTCTGTCTTTGAGAAGCAAAGACAGAAAAAGAGGGGCAGCTGTAAGCACCCCATTTTTGACCGCTCGGCAGTCTACACTCCGTCCAGACTTGTTTTCAAGTCATTGTGGACATATTTCAATCGAAACCAATCCTTTAGGTCCAAATTCCGTCTTTCCATCGGTTTGCGGGCTTGTCAGACCCAAATAGAGGCAAAATGACCAAAATGCCCTTAGGGGCATTGTCCGTTCTTATTCCAATTCCAATCCCTCTCTCGAGATAGTTTATTCCTCGAGACGGTCTGAGTAGCGCAGCTACTCACAAAACCGTTAGAAAAGCGGAAGTACTCACAAAACCGTTAGAGTGGCGGAAACACTCACAATCTAGGCACGTCTCTTCGGAGACGGTAAGACCCCTTTCCAATCCCACCCTCAAGACAGTTTATTCCTCGAGACGGTTCCAATCCAGGCACGTCTCTTCGGAGACGGTAAGACCCCTTTCCAATCCCTCTCTCGAGACAGTTTATTCCTCGAGACGGTCTGAGTAGCAAGACTACTCACAATACCGTTCGAGTAGCGGAAATACTCACAAAACTGTTAGAGTAGCGGAAATGCTCACATAACTGTTAGAGTAGCGGAAATACTCACACAGCCGTTAGAGTAGCGGAAATACTCACAGAACCGTTAGAGTAGCGGAAATACTCACAGAACCGTTAGAGTAGCGGAAATACTCACAAATCATCAACCTCGTCCGAGTAGCGGAAATACTCACAAATTATTAACCCCGTCCGAGTAGCGGAAATACTCACACCGTTAAAGTGGCGGAAACACACAAAACCTAGGTCAACACCAGTGGCTGTTAGCCCACTTCGGTGGAAAAGGACCAAACTACCTTTAGAACCTTTTCCGAGACTTTCCGATCAAGATGACCATTTTGCCCCTAGGCATCCGAACGCCCCGAGAACCACACCGACTCTGAGTATTAAACCGGTAATGTCCCGAGAATACTTTTTATAGTATTCTCAATCTTCCTTTACCTTTCCGGATCATTCCGAGTCAGTTCCGGCCAATCCGGTACAAAATGACCATTTTGCCCCTAGAGGGCCGGTCTCCTTCTTCGACCATACCGGCTTTGAGTATCAAACCGGTAATGTCCCGAGAATACTTTTTATAGTATTCTCAACCTTCCTTTACCTTTCCGGACCATTCCGAGTCAGTTCCGACAAACCCGGTACAAAATGATCGTTTTGCCCTTAGGGGGCCGGTCTCCTTTTCTGACCACGCCGGCTCTGGGAATCAAACCGGCAAACTCTAGGAACATTCTAAATAATGTTTCCAGATCCCAAGTCTTTTTCCGGGACAATCCAAGTTCGCCCCGGCAGTTTCTTAGTCCGATTGACCGTTTTGCCCCTAAAGGCCCGGTTAACCTCTTCGACACATCTTATCCTCACTTTTCAAGTCAAATATCTCCAGGACACTATTTTAAGTGTTCCTGCTCCTTTCCGGCCCCCCGGATCATTCCCAGCTCCTTCAAATCATTCCCGGACTTCCCAGAGTCACTCCTAGTGAAGCCAGGCTAAAATTTACATGGTAGTCACTAGT
Source organism: Euryodendron excelsum (assembly GCA_033060915.1). Lineage (NCBI taxonomy): Eukaryota > Viridiplantae > Streptophyta > Magnoliopsida > Ericales > Pentaphylacaceae > Euryodendron > Euryodendron excelsum. Next base: position 11,749,533 of record CM065385.1, read on the forward strand.
ACAGACGCCCAAATCTAGTCAAAGATACGTTGTTTGCCGACCTTAAACCTTTCCTAATTGGCTGGCGCCACTCCTAGTGGCACCAGCGTAAAGTTTGCCCTGGCGCCACTACAACAGGCGCCAATTTTGTCCTCCCTCTGTAAATACAGAGCCTCATTCAACATGAAAGGGGTCTACAAACTTAACCTAAGAATCCTATATTTCGATATGCAGAGCTCAATCACCTCCAAAAACCCTAGCCTCCCTAGGTTTTCTCAAACCCTAGCCAGCATAAACAAATCCTAGCCTCCTATACACTTATACACACCCTCATACACTAGCCTTCAACCATCCTTTGAAGACTGGAAGAGCTGCCATCCAAAGCTTGAAAACAACTCCTAAAGACTGAAGGTGAAGATCAAGACAAAGACCGAAGACCGAAGACAGCGCGGCGCGCAGAATAAACTAGATACAAGGTAGACTCCCTATTTAATTTTCTACACTTCCCCCCTCTCTCTTCTCTCTCCAACCCACTTGGGTTTTCTCTATTTTAATCCCCCATCTCTTTCCCGCCCTTTCTTTGCATGCTTGAAACAAGGGAATTCCTGGTCCATGTGTAGGATTGGGCTATTGGAGAGTCACCGTGTCGGGGGCTTTCTTCTAGTCTAACCAAAGACCACGTGGGTCCGGCCCCCTTGATTATGTGGTGAAGCCTTAGCCTTGTATGTTCACGACCCCCAATTGCATTGTGCATATCATGATCTTGCATATTTCGAAAAATCGTTTTCAAAGTTGTTTTCAAAACCGTTTTCAAACTTGTTTTCAAAATTGCATCAAAATCTCTTTTTCAAAAACTTGTTTTCAAAACCATAATTCTAGGATGATTCTAGCTTTTCCATGGCTAGGGTTGTTTTAGGAAAGTGTTATATTAAAAGTGACCTTTTGGTCCATATTTTCAAACCTTGTTTTCAAAACCACTTTCTTAAAGTGGTTCTAGTCCTCTTATGGCTAGAATCACTTTAGGAAAGTGAGACGTTTTTTATACCTTCTAAAAACTCTCTCCTCAAAAATCTCTTCCTGAAAATCTCTTTTTCAACACACTTTCCTAAAACTCTCCTCTTCAAAACTATTTTCAAAAACTCCCTCCAAAATCTATTTTTTTCAAAACTCTCTTTTTCCAACTCCTCTCCAAAATCTTTTCCTGAAAATTCACTTTCTAAAAACACTCCTTAGATTCACCTTCCCAAAAACTCTCTCCAAAGGCCTTTCCAAAAAATTCTCTTTCCAAAATCTTCCTTCTAGAAATTTCCTCTCTAGGATTTTCCTTCTAAAATCTACGTTTCTAAAAACACACTTTCCAAAAACTCCCTCTTTCTAAAAATCTTTCCAAAACTCTCTTTCCAAATTCATTTTTCAAAAACTCCTCCCTAGGATTTCCCTTCTAGAAAGCCTTCGTTTCCAAAAATGCACTTTTCAAAAACTCATTTCTTAGAGCCCAAGTCAAGCCTTAGAGCCCACAATTAGGAAACCCTAATTTTCTTTCCAAAAACATGATTTTCAAACTTTGCCCCAAACCTAGGTTTCCAAAATCTCTCATTTTCTACATAAAAAATATACATGTTTCCAAAACCTATTTTCTACGTCAAAACTATGGTTTTTCAAAACTAGGGTTTCTAGAATCTCCCTTTCCAAATCCTTGTTAAATCAAATCTTTCATTTAAGAAACCAAGTCCAATCTCCCCGTTTAGGAAACTAGATCCAATCCTCCGTTTTTGGAAACAAAATCAAACCTTCTTTTTTTTCAAAACAAAATCCAATCCCTTCATAATCCAAACCTTTCTTAACTCAATTCCTTCCTAAACCATAAGTTTCCGAAACCTAAACTTTAAATCTTTCCTTAAATTTCAAAATCCAAATCTTTCCTAATTCGACTCCTTCCTAAACTTCTCCTTTCCTAAATCTTAAGTTTCCAAAACTTGAACATAAAAATCTTTCCTAAATTTTAAAACTCAATTTCCACATCCTTCCTAACTCCACTTTTTCTTAATTCTATCCCTCTCCAAATCTTGATTTTCCAAATCCAAGTTTTCAAACTCTTCTTAGATTCAAACCTTTCCTAACTTCAAGGTTTTCTAAAACTCTAAAACTTTCTAAATCCTAAACTTTCCAAATTTCAAAATCTTTTCAAATCCAAAGTTTCCTAAATTCAAGACTTTCTTAAGTTAAATCTTTCTAAACTTCCAAGCTTTTTAAATTCTAAATCTTTCCAAAACTTCAACATCTTTCTTAAATCCAAAACTTTCTAAACTCAAAACTTTCTTATTTTCAAAACTTCCTTATTTTCAAAACCTTTCCTTTTTCAAAACCTTTCTTAAAATGGAACTTTCTTAATTCAAGACTTTCTAAACTCAAAGCTTTCTTAATTTAAGACTTTTTTAAGTCGAAACTTTCTTAATTAAAACATTTCCTCAATTGAAAACTTTTCTTTTTCAAACCTTTCCTAAAACAAAACTTTCTTATTTTCAAAACTTCCTTGTTTTCAAAACTTTCCAAATTCAAAACTTCCCTTTTTCAAACATTCCAAAATTCAGAACTTTCCTAATTTCAAAACTTTCATAAACCTAAAACTTTCCTAATTTCAAACTTTCCAAAAAATGAAACCTTCCAAGTTCGAAACTTTCCTAAATCCAATCTTTCCTAATTTCCTAAACCTTTCAAGTCAAATCAAATCTTTCTTAAGTCTCTTCTCCTTCCTAAGTCAAGGTTTTCTTAAACCTTCTCCTTTCCAAAACCAAGTCTTTCCAAAATCTATATTTCTAAAGCAAGTCCAATCTTCTCAATTTCAATTTCCAATCTCCTCTTCTAATCTCAAATCAAATCCAATTTTCAGTTCAATCTCTATCTTCCAATTCAATCTTTCTCTTCAAATCAATCTATTTTCAATCGGACTCCGGTCCGAACTACGACTGACCTGATTCCCCCAAAGGGATACGTAGGCAACCTTCATAGGTGCGGTCACAATACTTTTCAAACTTTCAATTCCACCCTCATGGGTGCGGTTTTCAAAATCTTTTCAAATCTCAAATTCCCATCTACTTTCAAACTTTTCATTTTCAAATTTCTATTTCCAAATTTTCAAACTTTCCAATTTCAATTCCATCTTTTCAAATCTATTTTCAAACCAAATCAATTTCAAATCCATCTTTCAAATCTATTTTCAAACCAAATCAATTTCAAATCCATCTCTTTTCAAATCTATTTTTCAATGCTTTTCTATTGCTTGCATATCATGCATCATGCTAAATTAGTTTTCAAACATTGTTTTTCTAAAGTGGATAGGATTGGACATGGGTTAATTAAAGACTCTCATAGGTGAATCTAGGGTAGATTGACACGTAGGTACCGAAAGGGCGGGGTAGGGTGATAGCTTAGTGCGTCTTCCTTACACGTAACCAACCTCCGAACTTAGAATCACTGTTTTCGAAAGACCAGAAAGGAGTTATTTTTCTAAAAAGGGCAAAATGTTTTCCAAAGGTTGCCAAACAACCCGTTTTCCTAAAAAAACCCTCTCTTGAGGATGTTTTCCAAAATTGTTTTTCAAAAACCCTAAGTGTAGTTTTCGGACTATGCTTAGTTTTTAGGTGACCTAACTCACCTTAATGAAGTTAGGTGGTGACTCCAAATGTTTTTTAAAAGCCATTTATTCAAACCTGTTTTCAATTCAAACCTAGTCGCACTCATTCTTCTAGGAGGGTGAGTTCTAACGAGAGAGTACAACATTTTTCCCGCTTGTGGGAGTATTCCTCGAGTGCAAAAAATCTGGGTGCGACAACGAGTGACTTGTTGTTGTTGCAGAAGCAGCTAAAGATGATGTACAACACAAGTTGCCGTCTCATGATGTCCTGCCGGGCAGGCGATGGCTCAGTAGCAAAAGTACGCTCACCCTGACTAATCCAACAGACTGGGAAGGCAGAACGCTCAGGCTGAGGCAAATCCAACAGCAAACAGGCCTCATCCCTGCTGATCGGGTGCAAGGTCATCCGCCGGCCGACAAAGGAGAGTCCTGTAATAATCGCCCAATCTAAAGGAGTGGGGCCTAACTCGAAGCCGATGAAATGGAAGGTTCCAGTCTCCCCGAACCACCGCTCAACCAATGCCAGTACCAAATGCCGGTTCAGGTGGTTAGCCTGTAATCCCATAAAGGCACCAAACCCGATCTCTGCCAAGAAGGCGCAGTATGATGGGGCAGCCTGCTGCATGGTCACAAAAACCTGGTGAACAGCCCTTCGGAAAGCTGTATGTACCTGCGGAGGTGGCAAATGCTGTCTGGAATATACACTAGGATGATAAGCCAGATCTTCGAGAGGTGGGATATCTGGTATCTGCAAATCTCCCAAGTCGGCGTCAGTCTGCCTATGCCTGGAAGAAGCTCTCCCATAGCCGGTCACCTGGTCCCCAAGGCCCGGTACCTCCTCCTCGGCATCAACCTCCTCTGCAAAAGCCTGCTCAATCGGAGGAAAAGGGTCGACAGGTAGTCTACTCCCCTGCCCGCTCTGGCTAGACGAAGATCGTCCGGTAGATCATCGACTACCTCTAGATCGACTAGAGCCGCCAGCAGAATCTGTCCGGGCCGCCTTCCCCGAGCGGCGCCTCCTCTTAGAACCGTCATCACCTGCATCTGCCATCCTGGAAAGGTAAGCCAAGGTAAGTGATGTTAATATACCATCCATGCAGTTTAAATAACAGTAAAATAAAACAAACAAATACAAGATTTCGCAATAACAAATCAAAAACAACATCTTCACACATCTTGATTTTCCAACTCCAAATCACATCTCAAGGGTTCTCTGTCATTTCCCTTCAAAAAGATTTTATTTCTAAGATTTTAACCAACTCTTTCCATAATTTTTAAAAATTTCGGCAGAGTCCCGTTTAAAAAATGGCCCCTACAATGCCCATGACATCAACACAAAATACGAAATATGTACCTTCCAACGCCACAATCACATGACAATGGCACCCGTGCACACTTTTCAATTTTTCAAAATTTTCAAAGCACATGTTTTATTTTTCAAATAAATCAACGGTTTTCAAACATCTCCCAAAATTTTTCAAAATCACCTCAAATGTTTTCAAAAATATCCCAATCTTTTTCCAAGCTTCAAACTTTAAAAATCTCATCAATTTCTTGAATTTTCTAATTTTTTCTAATTTTCTAAATATTTTTCTATTTTTCAAAAAATCAAAAATTCACTGAGTTTTCAAAAAAATCACGAAACTTCATACGGTAATCAAACACATTTTTCGAAGGCACATTGCACAAAAATATAGCCGGAAAACCTAATACCCATGCTTATAGGAACAAATTTCCTATTCCTGCAGAAAACCCCCTTCACACATTTACATATAATCACTCAAATTCAATCAAACAACCATCAAATTGCAAAAACAACATCACCAAAGTGTTCAAAACATATCAAAGCATTAATTTCCACTATTCACATGATTCAAACGAAGTTCTACACATCAAAATCAACAAAATTTGAAAACTCACCTTTTGGAAGTTCTCCGGCGAAATCTTCACTTCCGGCGACTTTTCCGGCGACGTGGACTCCCTCCGGCAATCACCCGTGGTCCCTAAGGAGTGCTCCTTCAATGTCCAAGACGGATTCCTCGCAATGCCTCACAAATTTGCAAAAAACTCTTCAAATCCCGTGGGTGTTCGAACCAGAAATTTTCTGGTTTTAACTTTAAACCTGGCGCCACTAGCAGAGGCGCCAGTTCATTTCTCCCAAAGGCGCCACTACTAGTGGCGCCAGTTATAAATTATAGGCAGTTTTGCCCTTTTTCCGGCCAAAACTCGTTTTCGAAGGCTTTTTTGGCCCGTTATCCGTTTTCGACCCCCGTTGTCGAAAGGTTTTCAATGTCCATCCCTCCGACTGCCTCGCGGTCAACACGGGACTCTTACTCTTATCGTTTTCTATCGTTGACAAGCAAAGACAGAAAAAGAGAGACAGTTGTAAGCACCCCATTTTTTACCGCTCGGCAGTTTACACTCCGTCTAGACTTGTTTTCAAGTCATTATGGATATATTCCAATCAAAACCAATCCTCTAGGTCCAAATTCCGTCTTTCCATCGGTCCGCGGGCCTGTCAGGCCCAAATAGAGGCAAAATGACCAAAATGCCCTTAGGGGCATTGTCCTTTCTTATTCCAATTCCAATCCCTCCCTCGAGACATTTTATTCCTCGAGACGGTCTGAGTAGCGAAACTACTCACAAAACCGTTAGAGCAGCGAAAGCACTCACAGAACCGTTAGAGTAGCGGAAATACTCACAAAACCGTTAGAGTAGCGGAAGTACTCACAAAATCGTTAGACCCCTTTCCAATCCCACTCTCGAGACAGTTTATTCCTCGAGACGATTCCAATCCAGGCACGTCTCTTCGGAGACGGTAAGACCCCTTTCCAATCCCTCTCTCGAGATAGTTTATTCCTCGAGACGGTCTGAGTAACAAAACTACTCACAGAACCGTTAGAGTAGCGGAAATACTCACAGAACCGTTAGAGTAGCGGAAATACTCACAGGACCGTTAGAGTAGCGGAAATACTCACAGGACCGTTGGAGTAGCGAAAATACTCACAAGACCGTTGGAGTAGCGGAAATACTCACAGAACCGTTAGAGTAGCGGAAATACTCACAGAATCGTTAGAGTAGCGGAAATACTCACAGAACCGTTATAGTAGCGGAAATACTCACAAATCATCAACCCCGTCCGAGTAGCGGATATACTCACAAATCATCAACCCCGTCCGAGTAGCGAAAATACTCACAAAACTGTTAGAGTGGCGGAAACACTCAAAACCTAGGTCAACACCAGTGGCTGTTAGCCCACTTCAGTGGAAAATGACCAAACTACCCTTAGGACCTTTTCCGAGACTTTTCGGTCAAGATGACCATTTTGCCCCTAGGCATCCGAACGCCCCGGGAACCACACCGGCTCTGGGTATCAAACCGGTAAGCTCCTGAGAATACTTTTTATAGTATTCTCAACCTTCTTTTACCTTTCCGGATCATTCCGAGTCAGTTCCGGCCAACCCGGTACAAAATAACCGTTTTGCCCCTAGAGGGCCGGTCTCTTTCTTCAACCATACCGGCTTTGAGTATCAAATCGGTAATGTCCCGAGAATACTTTTTATAGTATTCTAAACCTTCCTTTACCTTTCCAAACCATTCCGAGTCAGTTCCGACAAATCCAGTACAAAATGACCGTTTTGCCCCTAGTGGCCCAGTCTCCTTTTCCGACCACGCCGGCTCTGGGAATCAAACCGGCAACCTCTGGGAACATTCTAAATAATTTTTCCAGATCCCAAATCTTTTTCCGAGACAATCCGAGTTCGCCCCGACAGTTTCTTAGTCCGATTGACCGTTTTGCCCCTAAAGGCTCGATCAATCTTTCCGACACACCCAATCTTCATTTTTCAAGTCAAATATCTCCAGGACACTATTTTAGGTGTTCCTGCTCCTTTTCGGCCTTCCGGGTCATTCCCGGCTCCTCCAAATCAATCCTGGACTTTCCGGAGTCACTCTTAGTAAAGCTAGCCTAAAAATTACATGGTAGTCACTAGTACAGGCGCCCAAATCTAGTCAAAGATACGTTGCTTGCCGACCTTAAATCTTTCCTAATTGGCTGGCGCCACTATTAGTGGCGCCAAGCCAAAAAATGGCTTGGCGCCACTCCTAGTGGCGCTAGTGTAGAATTTGGCCTAGCGCCACTGCAACAGGCGCCAAGTTTGTCTTCCCTCTATAAATACAGAGCCTCGTTCAACGTGAAAAGGGTCTGCAAACTTAACCTAAAAATTCTATATTTCGATATACAAAGCTCGAGCACCTCCAAAACCCTAGCCTCCCTAGGTTCTCCCAAACCCTAGCCACTATACACAAACCCTAGCCTCCTATACACTCATACACTCCCCCATACACTCATACACTAGCCTTCAACCCTTTTCCGAAGACTTGAAGAGCTGCCATCCAAAGCTTGAAGACAACTCTTGAAGGCTGAAGGTGAAGATCAAGACAAAGACCGAAGACTGAAGACAGCGCGGTGCGCAAAATAAAGAAGACATACGGTAGGTTTTCTCTTTAATTTTCTACACTTCCCCGCTCTCTCTTCTCTCTCCAACCCACTTGGGTTTTCTCTATTTTAATCCCCCATCTCTTTCCCCCCCTTTCTTTGCATGCTTGAAACAAGGGGACTACCAGTCCATGTGTAAGATTAGACTGTTGGAGAGTCACCGTGTCGGGGGCTTTCTTCTAGTCTAACCAAAGACCACGTGGGTCCGGCCCCCCTTGATTATATGGTGAAGCCTTAACCTTGTATGTTCACGACCCCAAATTGCATTGTGCATATCATAGTCTTGCATTTTCCAAAATTCGTTTTCAAAAAGTTATTTTCAAAAATCGTTTTCAAACTTGTTTTCAAAATTGCATCAAAAGCTCTTTTTCAAAAACATGTTTTCAAAATCACAATCCTAGGGTGATTCTTGCTTTTCCATGGCTAGGGTTGCTTTTGGAAAGTGTTATATTAAAAGTGGCCTTTTGGTCTATATTTTCAAAAACTTGTTTTCAAAACCACTTTCTTAAAGTGGTTCTAGCCTTCCTATGGTTAGAATTGTTTTGGGAAAGTGAGATGTTTTTACACCTTCTAAAAACTCTCTTTAAAAATCTCTTCCTAAAAATCTCTTTTTCAACATACTTTCCTAAAACTCTCCTCTCCAAAAGTGTTTTCTAAAAACTCTTTCCAAAATCTATTTTTCAAAAACTCTCCTTTTCAACTCCTTTCCAAAATCCTCTCCCCAAAATCCACTTTCTAAAAACCTTCCCCAAAAATCTTTCCAAAAACTCGCTTCAACAATCTTTAACCAAAAACCTTCCTAAAAACTCTCTCCAAAAACCTTTCTAAAAAACTCTCTTTCCAAAATCTTCCTTCTAGAAATTTCCTCTCTAGGATTTCCCTTCTACAATTTACGTTTCTAAAAACACACTTTCCAAAACTCCTTCCCTTTAAAATCTTTTCCCAAAAACTCCCTCTTCAAATTCATTTTCCAAAAGTTCCTCCCTAGGATTCCCTTCTAGAAAACCTTCGTTTCCAAAAACGCATTTTCTAAAAATCCCTTTTCCTTAGAGCCCAAATCGAGCCTTAGAGCCCACAATTAGGAAACCCTAATTTTCTTTCCAAAAACATGATTTTCAAACTTTGCCCCAAACCTAGGTTTCCATAACCTCATGTTTTCACATAAAAAATATACACATTTCCAAAACCTATTTTCTACGTCAAAACTATGGTTTTTCAAATCTAGGGTTTCTAAAACCTCCCTTTCCAAATCCTTGCCAAATCCTATCTTCCCTTTAGGAAACCGAATCCAATCTCCCTGTTTAGGAAACTAGATCCCGTCCTCCGTTTTTGGAAATAAAATCCAACCTTTCTCTTTTAGAAACCAAATCCAATCCCCTCCTAATCCAAACCTTTCCTAATTCAATTCCTTCCTAAACCATAAGTTTCCTAAACCTAAACTTCAAATCTTTCCTTAAGTTTCAAAATCCAACTCTTTCCTAATTCAAATCCTTCCTAATCCTCCACTTTCCTAAATCATAAGTTTCCAAAAAATCTTTCCTAATTCAACCCCCTTCCCTAATCATAACTTTTCAAACTTAAGTTTTCAAACTTTTCCTAAACTCAAACCTTTCCTAATCTTAAGATTTCCTAAAACTCTAAAACTTTCTAAAATCTTACATCTTTCTAAGCTCTAAAACTTTGTAAATCCTAAACTTTCCAAATTTCAAATCTTTTCAAATCTATAGTTTCCTAAATTCAAAACTTTCTTAAGTTAAATCTTTTTAAACTTCCAAGCTTTCTAAATTCTAAATCTTTCCAAAACTTCAAAATCTTTCTAAATCTAAGGCTTTTCTAAGCTCAAAACTTTCTTAATTCAAATATTTCCTAAACTAAAAACTTTCCTTTTTCAAATCTTTCTTAAAACGGAACTTTCTTATTTTCAAAACTTTCTTGTTTTCAAAGCTTTTCCAAATTCAAAACTTCCCTTTTTCAAAACATTCCAAAATTCAAAACTTTCTTAACTTGAAATTTTCTAAATTCTAATCCTTTCTTAAATGAAACTTTTCCTAATTCAAAAACATTTCCAAATTCTAAACTTTCCGATTTTCAAAACTTTCCTAATATTAAAACCGTTCCTTTTTTGAAAACTTTCTAAACTCGAAACTTTCCAATTTCAAAGTTTTCCTAAAATGAAAACTTTCTTAATTTCAAAACTTTCCTAATTTCGAAACTTTTCAAAAATGACGCTTTCCTAAAACGGGCCTTTCCTAACTCGGACATTTCCTAAAATCCAATCTTTCCAAATCTTCCAAGTCTAACATTCAAATCTAATCTTTCTTAATCTCAAGTCTTTCATAGGTCTCCTGCCTTTCCTAAGTCTAGGTTTCCTAAACCTCCATCTTTCCAAAACCAAGTCTTTCCAAAATCTATCTTTTCAAATCAAAGTCCAATCTTCTCAATTTCAATTTCTAATCTTCCCTTCCAATTTCAAATCAACTTCAATTTCCAATTCAATCTCCTTCTTCAAATCCACTCTTCTATTTTCAATCGGACTCTTATCCGAACTACGATTGACCTGATTCCCCCAAAGGGATACGTAGGCAACCTTCATAGGTGCGGTCACAACACTTTTCAAACTTTCAATTCCACCTTCATGGGTGTGGTTTTCAAAATCTATTTTCAAATGTCAAATTTCAATCAATTTTCAAACTTCCAATTTCAAATTTCTATTTCCAAATTTTTGAACTTTCCAATTTCAATTCTATCACTTCAAATCTTTTTCAAATCAAATCAATTTCTTTCCAAATCTATTTTTCAATTCTTTTATCTTGCACTTGCATCTCGTGCATCATATTTATTTCAAACATTGTTTTTCAAAGTGAAATAGGATTGAACAATAGTTAGTTGAAGACTCTCATAGGTGAATCTAGGGTAGATTGACACGTAGCTACCGAAAGGGCGGGGTAGGGTGATAGCTTAGTGCGTCTTCCCTACACGTAACCAACCTCCGAACCTAGATCACTGTTTTCAAAGACCAAAATAGGAGTTATTTTTCTAAAAAGGGCTAAATGTTTTCCAAAGGTTGCCAAACAACCTATTTTCTTAAAAACCCTCTCTTGAGGAGATATTTTCAAAAATCGTTTTCCAAAACCCTAAGTGTGGTTCTCGGACTATGCTTAGTTTTTAGGTGACCTAACTCACCTTAATCAAGTTAGGTGGCGATTCTGAATCTTTTTCAAAAGCCCTTTATTCAAATCAAATTTTCAATTCAAATCTAGTCGCACTCATTCTTCTAGGAGGGTGAGTTCTAACGAGAGAGTACAGCATTTTTCCCGCTTGTGTGAGTATTCCTCGAGTGCAAAAAATCTGGACGCGACACCTATACACTTATACACTCCCCCATACACTCATACACTAGCCTTCAACCATTCTTTGAAGATTTGAAGAGCTGTCATCTAAAGCTTGAAACAACACTTGAAGATTGAAGACGAAGATCAAGACGAAGACCGAAGACCGAAGACTGCACAGCGTGCAAAATAAACAAGACATACGGTAGGCTCCCTATTTAAATTTTCGCACTTCCCCCTCTCTCTTCTCTCTCTTAACCCACTTGGGTTTTCTCTATTTTAATCCCCTATCTCTTTCCCCCCCTTTCTTTGCATGCTTGAAACAAGGGGATTCCCGGTCCATGTGTAGGATTGGGCTATTGGAGAGTCACCGTGTCGGGGGCTTTCTTCTAGTCTAACCAAAGACCACGTGGATCCGGCCCCCTTGATTATGTGGTGAAGCCTTAACCTTGTATGTTCACGACCCCAAATTGTATTGTGCATATCATAATCTTGCATCTTCCTAAAATCCGTTTTCAAAGTTGTTTTCAAAATCGTTTTCAAACTTGTTTTCAAAATTGCATCAAAATCTCTTTTTCAAAAACTTGTTTTCAAAACCACAATCCTAGGGTGATTCTAGCCTTTCCATGGCTAGGGTTGCTTTAGTAAAGTGTTACATTAAAAGTGACCTTTTTGGTCTATATTTTCAAATCTTATTATTTTTCAAAACCGCTTTCCTAAAGTGGTTCTAGCCCTCTTGTGGTTAGAATTGCTTTAGGAAAGTGAGATGTTTTTACTCCTTCTAAAAACTCTCTTTTCAAAAAGTCTTTCTTCCTAAAAATTTCTTTTTCAACATACTTTCCTAAAACTCTCCTCTTCAAAATTGTTTTCAAAAACTCCCTTCCAAAATCTATTTTTCAAAACTCTCTTTTTCAATTCCTCTCCAAAATCTTTTCCTCAAAATTCACTTTCTAAAAACACTCGCTAGATTCACCTTCCTAAAAACTCTCTCCAAAAACCTTTCTAAAAAACTCTCTTTCCAAAATCTTCTTTCTAGAAATTTCTTTTCTAGAATTTTCCTTCTAAAATCTATGTTACCAAAAACCCATTTTCCAAAAACTCCTCCCCAAGATTTCCCTTCTAGAAAGCCTTCGTTTCCAAAAACGCGCTTTCCAAAAACTCTTTTCTTAGAGCCCAAGTCAAGCCCTAGAACCCACAATTAGGAAACCCTAATTTTCTTCCCAAAAACATGATTTTCAAACTTTGCCCCAAACCTAGGTTTCCAAAATCTCTTGTTTTCACATCCAAACTATACATGTTTCCAAAACCTCTTTTTTACGTTAAAACTACAATTTTTCAAAACTAGGGTTTCTAGAACCTCCTTTTCCAAATCCTTGCCAAATCCTATCTCCCCGTTCAGGAAACTAGATCCCATCATCCGTTTTTGGAAACAAAATCCAACCTTTCTCTTTTAGAAACTAAATCTAATCCCTTCCTAATCCAACTCTTTCCTAATTCAAATCCTTTCTAAACTTTCACTTTCCTAAACCTTAAGTTTCCAAAACTTGAACATAAAAATCTTTCCTAATTCAACCCTTTCCTAATCCCACCCCTTTTTCAAATCTCAACTTTCCAAATCTAATTTTTCAAACTCTTCCTAAACTCAAACCTTTACTAATCTCAAGATTTTCTAAAATTCTAAAAATTTCTAAATCTTAAACTTTCTAAATTTCAAATCTTTCCAAATTCGAAACTTTCTAAATTTGAAACTTTCTCAAGTTAAATCTTTCTAACCCTAAATCTTTCCAAATTCTAAACTTTCCAAAACTTCAACATCTTTCCAAATCTAAGACTTTTCTAAACTCAAAACTTTCTTAATTCAAACATTTCTTAAATTGAAAACTTTCCTTTTTCAAACCTTTCCCAAACCGAAACTTTTTTATTTTCAAAACTTCCTTGTTTTCAAAACTTTCCAAATTCAAAACTTCCCTTTTTCAAACATTCCAAAATTCAAAACTTTCTTAATTTGAAACTCTCTAAATTCTAAGTTTCTTAAGATGTGTCGGAAAGGTTCGCCGGGCCTTTAGGGGCAAAACGGTCAATCGGACCGAGAAACTGCCGAGACAAACTCGGACTATCCCGGAAGAAGACTTGGGATCCGAAAACATTATTCAGAATGTTCCTAGAGGCTGCCAGTTTGACACCCAGAGCCAGTGTGGTCGGAAAAGAAAACCGGCCCACTAGGGGCAAAACGGTCATTTCGTACCGGGTTAGCCAGAACTGACTCGGAATGATCTGGAAAGATAAGGAAAGGTTGAGAGTACTATAAGAAGCATTCTTGGAAGGTTACCGGTTTGATACCCAGAGCTGGTGTGGCCAAAAAAGGAGACCGGCCCACTAGGGGCAAAACGATCATTTAGCTTCAAGTGGGCCCTACGGGCCTGAGAAGCGACTGGTGGACTAAATTCAAGTTTAAAAGGCGGGCTTAGAGTCTAAATATGCATGTGAAGTGTGAACGTGAGCTTGGTCAACTCGGAGATTGCCGAGCGGGCAAAAATGGGGTGCTTACAACTGCCCCTCTTTTTCGGTCTTTGCTTGTCAAAGATAGAAAACGATAAAGTAAGAGCCCCATGTTGACTGCGAGGTAATCAGAGGGACTTGAAAATAATAGGAATTCAAAGAACAGTTACCTCGAGTAGCTGGTCGATGCTTGGTATTTTATCTGGTAAAAATGACACTCTTCTGGGGAATTAATGCTCCTTGAACTGGCGCTCCATCTGGCAGAACAATGCTTCTCTAGGGGGAATCGACGCATCTTGAACTAGCACCCCATCGGGCGAAACACTGCTCCTCTGGGGAAGTCCAAGGTTGACTACTGATACCTCTTGAACCGGCACTCTGCCTGGCGAAACGCTGCTTCACTGGGGAAGTCTAAGGTTGACTACTGATACATCTTAAACCGGCACTCCGTCTGGCGAAACGCTGCTCCACTGGGGAAGTCCAAGGTTGACTACTGATACCTCTTAAACCGGCACTTCGTCTGGCAAAACGCTGCTCCACTGGGGAAGTCCAGGGTTGACTGCTGATACCTCTTGAACCGGCACTCCGTCTGGCGAAACACTGCTCCACTGGGGAAGTCCAGGGTTGACTGCTGATACCTCTTGAACCGGCACTCCGTCTGGCAAAACGCTGCTCCATTGGGGAAGTCCAAGGTTGGTTAGGGAGGTTGAGGGTGGGCCATTACCCCATTCCTTGCTTTTTGTCGGCTAGGGAAGTCTGAACTTGCTGAGGTGTATGCCAATGTTGGAGATGTCTAAGGTTACTTGATCGCAGGATGGCTTTTTAGCTCCGTTTTGTACTTTACCTTGTTTCTTATTTCCTATTTGGGAGAGAGAGAAAGACATAGGGTGAGTTTTGTACAAAAATAATTTAAAAAGCCATGGTAAAGGGTGAACGCATGTCATATATATATATATATATATATATTTTATGACTGCACATGGGATTAAATGCATGATCTATGTTTATGAATGCGCATAGTTTAGATAAGAATATAATTGAATGTGTGTCCTACTTTTTATAACTGCACAGGTTCACGCAGAAGTGGAATTGAATGCATGCACATATAGGAATGTAATTGAATGCAATGTCCACACTTTTTTTTTTTTGTGATAAATGCACGGATTTATGCAAGAATTGAAATATATGACCTACTTCCTTACAAATGAACAGGTTCATACAGGAGTACAGTTGAATGCATGAATAGATACACACTACACAAGAATCATAATAGATGTACAGGTTATACATGTCATGGATGTATTAGTATTACATGTGTATAAACTATTGACAAAGAAAACCCCAGGATTGCCCATTGGGCCCATACTCTCAAGATTCTGTTCCTTCTCAGGATTCTGCCCCATTCAGTTTTGTCCCATTCATATCAGGGTGTGATAGCATTTGCACCATTCTCCAGATATCTTGACCTTTTGGTTTGTTATCTTATCCCTACTTTCTACAGGGTTGTTGTTTAGGGTTTTTCTGATCTCACTTAGTTTTCTCTCTCAGATCTCCAAAACGCCACCATGGCTCGAGCGACAACTCGCATGCCCTTTGTAGAGCGATAAACAGCTAAGCCCTCAATCTGAGAAGACTTATGTTAGGACCGTAATGTAGACTGGGTTTATGGGTTGTAAGAAATAAAGGGATATTCAGGCTCAAAGATCTTCTTTTAGTGGATTGTTTAAACCGAAACCATTTGAGCACATCTTGGAGCATGAGATTGCCCCTTGCATTTCCTTCCAATTCTCCTTTCTCACCCTGCTTGTCTTGGTATTGTTCAGGTTTATTTGGACGAAGCAATTTTCTCTGATTAGAGAGGACTTTAATTCGGACCGTAACGTAGGCTAGGTTAAGGGGTTTATGAATGAAAAGGATGTGCAAGCTCAAACTCGATGTTGTTTCTAGTAGGGTTTAGATCCACACCATCCTTAGTCGGTCTTCCAGCAGGGCTTCGTCCCCTAATATCCTCCTCTAGTTTCAGCAACACGTCTGGCTCATTTAGATCAAGTAATCCTTTTCAATCGGAGAGGACTTTAACAGGGTCGTAATGTAGGCCACGGTTTCGGGTTTTTACAAGAAAGGGTAAAGGCTCAAACCTATTACTTCTACTTGGTGGCTTTGTTACCTAGGATCACCTTTGAACTTCTTCTTTTACAAAAGGAGTTGGACTTTCTTGTAACTTTTGACCTTTTAAGTCTGACACTTGCCCCTTTTCTTTTTCTTTTTTTTTTCTTTTCTCTTGACTTCCAGCTTTATAGCACGACATGGTTCTTTTTCAGTCTTTCCTCTAATATGCTTCTTCTTCTTTTTTTCTTCCTTTCTTATTACTTTTGACGAGACAAATATTTCTACAACTTCTTTCTCTCAGATCCTTTCCTTAGCATTTCGATTTAACCCATTGTGGACTATGATCCCTAGGTTGGGGTGTTTTCTGAAAGGAAAGGTAACCAGCTCAATAGGTTTGACAAGGGTTGCTTTTAACTGTATGGGAAATGAAATGAGGGCCTTTCTTCATTTTGAACAAAATTGCTTGATCCATAGAGCCTTCACGTTACTTCAGCTTGATGGTTGATGACGTTCTCTGCTAGATCTTCTACTTCCTGGCTGCCCCAGTGTGGGGGGATGGTTTCGGATTGGGGTTAACAAAAAGAAAACTTCCACTTCTTGCGAGGCACTAGTGGTTTAAGCAAAGGGAATATTTTTGTGTATGGTAATAGAATTGAGGGCCTCTAATCATTTCAAATTGAATTTCTTAGTCCACAAAGCCTTTGTACAAAATTTAGACAATATTTCTAGGGATGATGTGTTTCGGCCAGTGAATCCCTACATATTCTATCGAATCAACTACTCTGTGCTTATCCCGGTGTGGGGGATGGTTGTTGGTTTGGGGATATCTGAATAAAAATTAGTTACGGCTCTAGTGGGCTGAGCAAGGGGTAGTGTTTATTTAGGATAAATAGAACAATGGCTTCTCATCATTTTGGGGACTCGGCTACCCATCGCTTAGCCAGGATATCATGCAAATGTCGCATTTTCAATAAAATTCACACTTCTTCATTGAGATTACCTTCCTCCTATCTCTCACTCTTTCTCTCACTCTCTCAAAGGTTTTCACCCCTTTTAAATGGGTTGCCCATGCTATCCCATCCTTTAAATCGAGTCATTTACCAAAATGGGGAAGAATCCTTAAAAGTAATAATCGTCCACAAGAGTATGAGACAAAGGGGATGAACTAGAAACTACACCTTTTCATTTAGAAATATGATTATATGGCATGCAATGTTTATTTAAAGAAGATATGTGAGAAATAGAGAGATGAAAAGAAAGCAGACGAATTTTATGAAAACTTTCCTTTTTATTGCACTTTGGAAAAAGCCCTTCAGAGAGGTCCTAGAATCACACCAATTTCTTCTATGCTTCATCGCGTGGTTCCTCCCCTAGGTGATGACAATTCCAGCGTCGATCAAATCTTGTATCTTGTGCTTCCGGAAGAGACAATGCTCAGTGTCATGCCCCTGTCTTCCAGAATGGTACTCACAAATAAGGGTCGGGTCAAAAGTAGGGGGTAAAGGGTTTGGTAACGGTGGAGCAAGTATGGGGGTCAAAAGGTTAGCCTGTAAGAGGTCATGATAAGCCTTTGTTTGGGTGCAAGTTAGAGGGGAAAATGCGTGACATCAGCGGGCCTTCTTATTGGGGTTGTGATGTTGTTGGGCTGTGATGGGCCCGGAAGTAGGTGCTTAAGTAACCACGGGGGTCTGAGATTGGTGTTAGGGGTGACATTGCGGTTGTTGAGCGAGCAAGATGGCAGACACTTCTCCCTCCTTTCGACCCATTTCCGATGCTGTGGGCGCCTTCCTTGCTAAGCTTGCAGAAACTTGTTTAGCATAGGGGTCAACGATCCTTCCAGTTTTTAGGCCATTTTCTATCATTTCCCCTTGCATGATAAGCTCAGAAAAGTTTCTCCCAACACTCATGCAGAGCTTTTCGTAATATATGCCCGAGAAGGTGTGTATGAACAGTTGAACATATTCCTTATCTTCTAAAGGGGGATTGACTTGTGCTGCTGCTTCTCTCCATCTAAGGGCATAGCTTTTGAAACTTTCTTTCTCTCCCTTGCTCATTGCCATCAAGGACCAACGATCAGCAGTGAGGTCTATGTTGTGGCGATATTGGGCTTTAAATGCGTTGACCAGCTCAATCCAAGTGGTGATCCTCCTTAGGTCTAGACGGGTAAACCACTGCAAAGTAGACCCAGTGAGACTATGCTGGAATAGTTGCATGAGGAGCTTCGGATCGTTGCCATAACCACTCGGTGCTCCGGCATACAGGCGAAGATGAGTGATAGGGTCACCAGTGCAGTCGTACCTCTGGAAGTCGGGCATTTTGAACTTAGCAGGTCTCGGGTGATTTGGAAAGAAGCAGAGCTGATCGTAGGTATGAAGACTTCGCAGTGAATCCTCTAGACCTTGGATTTTCAAACTGAGAGGATCTAGGGAAGTCCTTTGTACAGCAAGTGAAAGCAACATAATGTCCTGTTCTTCAGTGTTGATCCCTTTGGCATCTTCCTTGTTCCTCCCAGCATTGTCAGATTGAAGCACGATCCTCGGGTTGGTGGGTTCAGGGTCTTTAGATGACCTCATGGATGTCGACGACATTGTAGTATCCTTTATGGCCAAGGTTTGGATAAGCTTAAACATCTCATCAATCGTACCCCTCATTTCATTGACCTATTCTCGAAGGACCTGAGAAGATTCTTCAGGGTTAAAAGGCATCAGTGATGCTCTTTGCCGAGTAATAATGGGATCCCTAGGTGGATGTTGCACTTTCTTGGGAGCAATGTTAACTCAGTGTAAGGTGACTTCTGTAAACAGAAATAGGGGAGGAAGAGAGAAAAAGACAAAAACACAAGTCCCAAGTTAATTTCTAGTTTTTAGAAAGCTTTATGCAATACATGTTCTAGGGTGTCCCTTTTTAGGAGGGGAACTAGTCATAATGTATTGGCTCACTTTTGGAGATAGGGGATTTGCCCCTGTATGCAGACACCTTACCGTCAGGTAGGAACCTTCAATCATCTATGCATTCATTCATAAAAATAAAGAAGTACATTAAATTTTGTGTTTGAGATACAAAAGAATTGAAATACATTTTAATAAGGGGAGGGGGAACATTTTCCTTTGGACTTCCACCTATCTACTTTTACAAAGGGAAACCCTAAACTATTCTTGAGTCTTCGGATTCGCCTTCCTTGGATTTCATGTCGAGGAGGTCGCTGAGAGACCTTGTTGATTGATTGCCCCTTGTCTTCTTGGCAACCCTATCTCCGTGAGCATAAAGGGATTGGGGCCACTCTTATGAAATGGATTGGTGTGCATGCCATGAGTCCTTAGGGTTACGCGAGAACCCTTAGGGTTTGGGTAGGTTTAATGCAAGGGAGAGTAACCTTGGTGTCATTCTCAATGGGTTGATCATATGCATAAGAATGCAGTGACTTAAGTTACTTGGAACTCTTGTCTTGAGATGGAATATTGAATACATGAACATGGGTATGCAAAGAGTATAAGGAGAGAGGATGCAGTAGCAAAATAAACATGCATGCATGAGCAGTCAAACATGCATTATAACAGTATAAACACAGTCAGTATAACAGCAGGAATAGACAGGTATAAATGAAAGTAAGAGCAGTCGCCCTTTCCTCCGTGATTTTGAAAATGGTGCTCGTGTCTTAAATCCGGCAGAGGTTCGGCTATGCATGGTGTCTATATGAGTATGAGGTTGAGGGTTGACTAATGCATCCTAAAAAGGCACGGTCCCCGGATCTTCAAACCTAGGCCCACTCCCCGAGGTGGTGCCATGATCGGTTGGTGATCCGAGCGGGGGAACCATCAAGAGGCCGTAGGCGAAGAAACTGACACAGCATCTTGTCAACAACCAATATACAGTTCCCCCTTTCTAACTAGAAATGACATATCAGGGTATGCAAGTATGCAGAATGGAAGTGCACATGCAGTGTGTGTGTGATTTTTAAAAGGTGAAGGAAAAGGCCCAACAACTCCCATTCATCCTGTACATCACATTCATGCAAAGCAGTTAATAAAATTTAAACAAAATGTGTACCTACAAAACAAAGATGTAAGTGTTAGTATGTGAATGACAAGCATAATACAAGATAATATAAATGAATGCATGTTTTTTTCTTTTTCTTTTTTTTTTGAAAACAATTTTGAAAATTTAGTTTTGAAAATTTAAAGTGAATAGGATTGAACCAAGTTAATTGAAGACTCTACATGGGTAAAGGGTAAAGAGACATGACTATGGCCTAACCCTCTAAGTTTCCCCAGTGGAGTCACCAGCTGTCACGCCCAGATTTTTCGCACTCGAGGAATACTCACCCAAGCGGGAAAAATGTTGTACTCTCTCGTTAGAACTTACCCTCCTAGAAGAATGAGTGCGACTAAGTTTGAATTGAAAAATTGGTTTGAATAAAAGGCTTTTGAAAAAGATTCGAAATCGCCACCTAACATGATTAAGGTGAGTTAGGTCACCTAAAAACTAAGAATAATCCGAAAACTACACTTAGGGTTTTTAAAAAAAAAATTTTGAAAATATCTCCTCAAGAGAGGTTTTTAAAGAAAACAGGTTGTTTGGTAACCTTTGAAAAATATTTAGCCTTTTTTAGAAAAATAACTCCTTTTGTGGTCTTTGAAAATAGTGATCTAGGTTCGGAGGTTGGTTACGTGTAGGGAAGACGCACTAAGCCATCACCTTACCCCGCCCTTTCGGTACCTACATGTCAATCTACCCTAGATTTACCTATGAGAGTCTTCAGCTAACTATAATTCAACCTTATTCACTTTGAAAAAGAATGTTTTAAAAAAAATGAAACTAATATGATGCATGATATGCACGTGCAAGATAAGAGAATTAGAAAATAGAAATTGACTTGAAAATAAATTGATTTCATTTGAAAATAGATTTAAAGAGATGGAATTGAAATTGGAAAGTATGAAAATTTAAAAATAGAAATTTGAAAATAGAAATTTTGAAATTAGAATTTTGAAAATAGATTGGAATTTGAGATTTGGAAAGATTTTGGAAACCACACCCATGAGGGTGGAATTGAAAGTTTGAAAAGTGTTGTGACCGCACCTATGAAGGTTGCCTACGTATCTCTTTAGGGGAATCAGGTCAGTCGTAGTTCGGACCGGAGTCCGATTGAAAATAGATTGATTTGAAAAGAGAGATTGGATTGGAAGAAAGAAATTGAATTGAAAACTGGATTTGATTTGAGATTAGAAGAGGAGATTGGAAATTGAAATTGAGAAGATTGGACTTATTTTGGAAAGATTGATTTTGGAAAGACTTGGTTTTGGGAAGATGGAGGTTTAGGAAACCTAGACTTGAGATTAAGAAAGATTGGATTGGAATGTTGGTTTTGGAAGATTTGGAAAGATTTGGAAACTTGGAATTTAGGAAAAATTTGGATTAGGAAAGTTTCGAATTAGAAAAGTGTCATTTTTGGAAAGTTTTATTTTTGGAAAGTTTCAAATTAAGAAAGTTTTGAATTATGAAAGTTTTAGGTTTAGGAAAGTTTTCACTTTAGGAAAGTTTTGAAATGGGAAAGTATTGAATTTAGAAATGTTTTAAATTAGGAAAAGTTTAGTTTAGGAAAGACTTAGAATTTAGAAAGTTTCAAGTTAAGAAAGTTTTAAATTTTGGAATGTTTAGAAAAAGGAAAGTTTTGAAAGTAGGAAAGTTTGAATTTAGAAAAGTTTGGAAAAAGGAAAGTTTTCGATTTAGGAGATGTTTGAATTAAGAAAGTTTCAACTTAAGAAAGTCTTAAATTAGGAAAGTTTTGGAGTTTAGAAAAGTTTTAGATTTGGAAAGATGTTGAAGTTTTGGAAAGTTTAGAAAGATTGAACTTAAGAAAGTTTTGAATTTAGGAAACTTTGAATTTGGAAAGATTTGAAATTTAGAAAGTTTAGGATTTAGAAAGTTTTAGAGTTTTAGAAAATCTTGAAATTAGGAAAGGTTTGAGTTTAGGAAAAGTTTGAAAACTTGAATTTGGAAAGTTAAGATGTGGAAAGGGGATTGAATTAGGAAAGGGCTGAATTAGGAAAGATTTGAAAGTTGAGTTTTAAAACTTAGGAAAGATTTTTAGCTTCAAGTTTTGGAAACTTAAGATTTAGGAAAGTGAAAGATTAGGAAGGATTTGAATTAGGAAAGAGTTGGATTTTAAAATTAAAGTTTAAATTTAGGAAACTTATGGTTTGGGAAGGAATTGAATTAAGAAAGGTTTGGATTAAGAAGGGATTGGATTTGGTTTCTAAAAGCAAATGTTTGATTTTGTTTCCAAAAACGGAGGATTGGATTTGGTTTCCTAAAGGGAAGATAGGATTTGGCAAGGATTTGGAAAAGGAGATTCTAGAAACCCTAAATTTGGAAAAATTATAGTTTTGACGTAGAAAAGAGGTTTTGGAAACATGTATAGTTTGGATGTGAAAACAAGAGGTTTTGGAAACATGTATAGTTTGGATGTGAAAACAAGAGATTTTGGAAACCTAGGTTTGGGGCAAAGTTTGAAAATCATGTTTTTGGAAAGAAAATTAGGGTTTCCTAATTGTGGGCTCTAAGGCTTGACTTGGGCTCTAAGAAAAGAGTTTTTGGAAAGTGCTTTTTTGGAAACGAAGGTTTTCTAGAAGGGAATCCTAGGGAGGAATTTTTGGAAAGTGAATTTGAAGAGGGAGTTTTTGGAAAAAGATTTTAAAGAGAAAGAGTTTTGGAAAGTGTGTTTTTAGAAACGTAGATTTTAGAAGGAAAATCCTAGAGGGGAACTTCTAGAAGGAAGATTTTGGAAAGAGAGTTTTTGGAAAGATTTTTGGATAAAGTTCTTCTAGGAAGGTTTTTAGTTGAAGATTGTTAGAGAGAGTTTTTGGAAAGATTTTTGGGGAACGTTTTTAGAAAGTGGATTTTGGGGAGAGGATTTTGGAAAGGAGTTGAAAAAGGGAGTTTTAGAAAATAGATTTTGGAATGGAGGTTTTGAAAACAATTTTGAAGAGGAGAGTTTTAGGAAAGTATGTTGAAAAAGAGATTCTTAGGAAGAGATTTTTGAAGAGAGAGTTTTTTGGAAAGCATGAAATCGTCTCACTTTCCTAAAGCAATTCTAGCCATAAGAGGGCTAGAACCACTTTAAGAAAGTGGTTTTGGAAAACAATAAGATTTGAAAATATAGACCAAAAAGGTCACTTTTAATGTAACATTTTCCTAAAGCAACCTTAGCCATGGAAAGGCTAGAATCACCCTAGAATTGTGGTTTTGAAAACAAGTTTTTGAAAAAGAGATTTTGATGCCATTTTGAAAACAAGTTTAAAAACGATTTTGAAAACGAGTTTGAAAACGAATATTGGAAGATGCAAGACTATGATATGCACAATGCAATTTGGGGTCGTGAACATACAAGGTTAAGGCTTCACCACATAATCAAGGGGGCCGGACCCACGTGGTCTCTAGTTAGACTAGAAGAAAGCCCCCGACATGGTAACTCTCCAATAGCCCAATCCTACACTTGGACCGGGAATCCCCTTGTTTCAAGTATGCAAAGAAAGGGGGGGAAAGAGATGGGGGATTAAAATAGAGAAAACCCAAGTGGGTTAGGAGAGAGAAGAGAGAGGGGGGAAATGCAGAAATTTAAATAGGGAGCCTACCATATGTCTTGTTTATTTTGCGCGCCTTGCTTGTCTTCGATCTTCGGCTTTCGTCTTGATCTTTGTCTTCAATCTTCAAGAGTTGTCTTCAAGCTTTAGGTTGCAGCTCTTTAAGTCTTCAAAGGAGGGTTGAAGGCTAGTGTATGAGTGTATGGGGGTGTATAGGAGGCTAGGGTTTAGTGTATGGTGGCTAGGGTTTGGAAGAACCTAAGGAGGCTAGGGTTTAGGAAGTGCACGAGCTCTGTATATCAACTTATATGATTTTTAGGGTTGAATTTGCAAATCTTTTTCACGTTGAATGAGGCTCTGTATTTATAAAGGTTGGACAATACTAGCGCCTGTTGCAGTAGCACCAGGCCACAGTTTACACTGGCGCCACTAGGAGTGGCGCCAGGCCAATTTTTGGCTTGGCGCCACTACTAATGGCGCCAACCACTTAGGAAACATTTAAGGTCGGCAAGCAACGTATCTTTAACTAGATTTGGGCGCCTGTACTAGTGACTACCATGCAATTTTTAGCCTAGCTTCACTAGGAGTGACTCCGGAAAGTCCAGCAATGATTTGAAGGAGCCGGGAATGACCCGGAAGGTCAGAAAGGAGCAGGAACACTTAAAATAGTGTCCTGGAGGTATTTGACTTGAAAAGTTAAGATAAGATGTGTCGGAAAGGTTGGCTGAGCCTTGAGGGGCAAAACGGTCAATCGGACCAGGAAACTACCGAGACAAACTCGGACTGTCCGGGAAGAAGACTTGGGATCCGAAAACATTATTCAGAATGTTCCCAGAGGCTGCCGGTTTGACACTCAGAGCTAGTGTGGTCGGAAAAGAAAACCGGCCCACTAGGGGCAAAACGGTCATTTCGTACCGGGTTGGCCGGAACTGACTCGGAATGATCTGGAAAGATAAGGAAAGGTTGAGATTACTATAAGAAGCATTCTCAGAAGGTTACCGGTTTGATACCCAGAGCCGGTGTGGCCGAAAAAGGAGACCGGCCCACTAGGGGCAAAACGGTCATTTAGCTTCAAGTGGGCCCTACGGGCCCAAGAAGCGATTGGTGGACTAAATTCAAGTTTAAAAGGCAGGCTTAGAGTCTAAATATGCATGTGATGTGTGAACGTGAGCTTGGTCAGCTCGGAGATTGCCGAGCGGGCAAAAATGGGATGCTTACAAGTAGGACCCATCTCGCCGAACCATCTCTCAATCAAAGCCAGCCCCAAATGTTGATTCAAGTAGTTAGCCTGTAATCCCATAAATGCCCTAAATTCGATCTCCACCAAGAATGCCTGATAAAATGGAGCCCCCCGTTACATAGTACTAAAAGCCAAAAGGACAGCCCCTCTGAAGGATGTATGTACTCGGGGATAAGGAAAGTGTTGTTGAGAGTATACACTAGGGTGATAAATAAGGTCCCCCAATGGATGAATGTCCGGTATCTCTAAATCTCCCAAATCAACATCCGTCTGCTTGTGTCTCAAAGAATCTCTCCCATAACCGGTCGCATAGTCTTCCAGGCCCGGTACCTCCTCTTCAACATCCATGGCTCCCTCAAAAGCTTGCTCGACTTGAGGGAAGGAGTCAACTAGGGGCATACTCCCTCTCCTGCTCTGGCTAGAAGATGCCTGGCTAGCTGATCTATGACTACCTCTAGAGTGGCTGGAACTATCGGCAGAATCAGTAGAAGCTCCTTCCCAGACCGGCGTCTCCTCTCAGAATCATCATCGCCCGCATCAGCCATCTTGAAAGCAAAATCAAGGTAAAGACGTCAACATATGGTAAGCATAGTTCAAAAAGATAAGAGGTATTTAAAAAAAGGAAAAAATGACAGAATTTTCAAGTTTCAAGTTAAAATGAATTTTCTATACGTTTTCAAAGTTCAAGTTTCAAGTCAAAATGAATTTTCTACACATTTTGTCTTTAGAAATTCAAGTTTCGAGTCAAACTGAATTTTCTACACATTTTGTCTTAAAAAATTCCAATTTCAAGCCAAGTTGAATTTTTTATACATTTGGTCTTAAAAATTCAAGTTTCGAGTTAAAATAAATTTTCTAAACATTTTTCCTTCGAGTGTCCACAATTTCAAGTCAAAACGAATTTTCTACACATTTTGTCCATGTTTCAAATAAAAATATTTTCTAAACTTCTTCCTTCTAAAAATTTTATCCCAAAAATCAATTCCTAGGTCTTTTAATCCTCCCTTTCCAAAGTTATTTCAAAATCAAAATCCAAAGTTTATTTTCAAAATCAAATTTCAAAAATTTTCAATCAAAGTCCATCTCAAGCTTCTTCTTCAAAAGATTTCTACTCCAATCAAGTTTCAAGGTTTTGTAAAAAAATTTTCCTTCAAAAGTCCTCTTCAAAATCAATTCTCGAAAGTTCACAAGTTTTCAATCCTCCAAAAAATTCTTATCAGTTTCCAAGTTTTCCAATTTCGAAGTCCGTTTTCAAAAATTTTCTAAAAATATTTCCCTCAAAAGTTTTTATTCAAAATTTCATTTTCAAAAATTTTTCCAAGTCTTCCTTTTGATAGTTCTATTCTAGATCCATCGAGTTTCTCGAGGCCTTCTTTGCTAAAAGGGCCTCACACTCAAAGGTTTTTCCTCTTTTTCTTTCAAAAAGATTTCACTTCAAAATTTTCAAATTTTAAAAAATTCCTCCTGAGTTTTTCGGAGCCTTCTCTACCAAAAAGGCCCTATACTCAAAGGTTTTATATATTTTCTCTTTAAAAAGATTTCATTTCAATAATTTTTTTAACTCTCTTCTTAATTTTGAAAAATTTTGGCAGAGTCTCATGTGTAAATAGTCCCTACAATGCCCAAAGCTTTGCAACAACACACAAATCATACACCCCACGACATAATCACTTAACACTAACACATATAAAACAATATGTGCATATTCCTAAGATTTTTAAATTTTCAAACACCCGTTCCATTTTTTGAAATTCAAGGATTTTCAAAATTATTCCAAAATTCTTTCAAAACTACTTCAAATATTTTTTAAAATATTCTCACATTTTTCTAAAGGTTAAATTTAAATATTTTTATTAATTTCTTAATTTTTCTTATTTTTCAACTATTTTTCTATTTTTTGAAGAACCGAAAATTCAAAAAAAAATTTTAAAAATCACAAAATTTCATACAGTTGTTCACCACATTTTTCTAAGGCACGTGATACAAAATCTAGCCAGAAAACCTAATACCCAAGGCTGTAGGGACAAATTATCAATCTGATGATGGTAACAACTTCCGACAACTCTTTGGCGTCCCCCAAGGTTAGCCTTTCAATGCAAAAGTCTCACTTCTTACAAAACACTTAAAATCTCTCACACACTCTCCAAAACCCTCACAAACCCGGGTTAATTTGTCATTTTCAAGTCCTAATCTTCAAAGATTTTCAAACTCCATCCCTCCAATCGCCTCGCAGTCAAGTTGTAAGCACCCCATTTTTGTCCGCTCGAAAATCTCTAGTCAGATCGGACTCACATTCAAACCAACACAAACACATTTAAGTCATAACTAATTTTTCAGACTTAATCCAGTCAATCAATTGCTTCGCGGGCTCGTTGGGTTCAACAGGAGTAAAATGATCAAAATACCCTTAGGGCATTACTCAGTCCAATTCTAGTTGGCATATCTTCCCAGAGATGGTAAGTCCCTTTCTCAACTTCCAATCCAGTTTCAATTCCAGTCCAGATCAATCAAACTTAAACCGGCAAGTCTTTCGTAAAAGTTGATCCCTCAGTCCAGATCAATCAAAACTTAAACCGGTCCGGTGCATTCTTTAAGAAACTGCTCAGAATGGGAAGTCTCTTTAAACCTGCCGACTGGGACAAAACCTAAGTCCCCGAGATGATAAAACGGTTCACTTATGGCACCTGCTAGCCTGCCAATATAGAATATCCGTTATCCAACACGTCTTTCGAAAAAGTTAATTCCTAAGACAATAAGTCCATCTAGCAGCTTCCTGAGATTAGGTAGTCTCCAAAATGAATGCACCCCGTCAGAGTGGTGGAAACACTTGCAAACATCGCAACCGTCAGAGTGGCGGAAACACTCGCAAACAAGTCAACATTGAGAATTGTCAACAAAACCCCTATATCACAAGACCGAACTCGCCTCTTGGTCGTGGCACGTTTACCATAGGACAGGATACCTTTGAAAACCAACTCGTCACACACTGTCAGAGTGATGGA
This sequence comes from Euryodendron excelsum, assembly GCA_033060915.1. Classification (NCBI taxonomy): domain Eukaryota; kingdom Viridiplantae; phylum Streptophyta; class Magnoliopsida; order Ericales; family Pentaphylacaceae; genus Euryodendron; species Euryodendron excelsum. Next base: position 11,777,406 of record CM065385.1, read on the forward strand.
AACACTCAAAACCTGGGTCAACACCAATGCTTGCTAGCCCACTCTAATGAAAAATAACCAAACTGCCCCTTGGGCTTTTTTCGGCACACTTCTCGAGAAAGTACCTAAGTCCTCAGAACGGTAAGTCCACCCCTTCCAAGATTTTCTCAAGGATAATCTGGCATGTTCAAATGCCTTCCAGCCGATTCCGAACCAATTCCAAGACCATCCGGTCAAAATGACCATTTTGCCCCTAGGCATCCGACTACCTCCGGGAACCATACCGACTTTAGGTATTAAACCGATAACCTCCTGAGAATGCTTCTAATAGTATTTGTAATCTTTAAATACTTTTTTTAGAGCATTCCGAGTCTATTCAGGCAAACCCAATCTAAAGTGATCGTTTTGCCCCTAGTAGGTCGGTCATCTTTTCCAATGATACCAGCTCTAGGTATCAAATCGGTAACCCTTCAGAACACTCTTAATAGTGTTTTCAACCTTTAAGCCTTCTCATGGATCACTCCAAGTTCATTCCGGTGTGTTCCTAGTTCAATTGACCATTTTGCCTCTAGCAGACTAGTCGACCTTTTCAAACCTTCCTACATTACTTCTCAAGCTAGTTACCTCTGAGACACTCTCTCGAGGTTTGCCGTCCATTCTTGGCCGAGTCTAGTTACTTAAAACCTTCTGGATCATTCTCAGACTTTTCGGAGTCACTCCTAAGAGGGGCAAGTCAAAAATTGCATAGTAATGACTAGTACAAGGGCCCAAATCTTTTGCCTTGCGTCCTAAGGGTTGAAAGATATGTTTCTTACCTGCTAAAAATTTTCCTAACTGGCTAGCACCACTAGTAGTGATGCCAAGCCAATAAATGGCTTGGCACCACTAGGAGTTACACCAATAGAAATTTTTCCTTGGCGCCACTGCAACAGGCGCCATGCCATTTAGTTACCTATATATACAAACCTTCCCCTTGCGTGAAAAGGGTCTGCAAACTTAGTCCAAAAACTCAATCTCTCAAAATTCAGAGCTCGAAGTCTCTCCAAACCCTAATTCTCTCAAGTCTCTTCAAGTCCTAGCCTCTATACACTTGAATCCTAATATCTATACACTCTATAAACTCAAACACAAAGCTCCAAAGCCTCCATTGAAGACTCAAGGTGCTATAACTTAAAGATTCTCAAAGTCCATGTAAAGTAAAGCAAAGCAAACAAAGCAAGAAGAAGAAAACAAGGTAGGCTTTCGATTTATTTTTATGTAATTCCCCCCATCTCTCTTCTCTCATTTAACCCACTTGGGTTTTCTTCTATTTTAATCCCCCATCTTCTATCTTCTTTTTTTGCATTCTTGAAACAAGGGACTCCCTAATTCATGTGTAGGAAGAATTGTTGCAGGTCACCGTGTTGGGAGCTTTCTTAAACTTTGGCCCTTAATGGTGTGGGTTTGGCCCCCTTGATTATGTGGTAAAGCCTAGCCTTGTATGTTCACGACCCTATTGCATTGTGCATATCATATTCATACATCTATTCAAATTTTTTTTCCAAGTTGTTTTCAAACTTGCATCAAAACTCTCTTTTAAAACTTGCATTCAAAATCTCTTTTTCAAACTTGTTTTCAAAATCACAATCATAAAGTGATTCTAGCCATTCCATAGTTAGGGTTGTTTTAGGAAAGTGTTATATTCATTATGACCATCAAGGTCCATTTTTTGAATGTAAACCCTAAATTATTTTTCATCAAAATCACAATCTTAAAATGTTTCTAGCCATTTCATAGTTAGAGTTGTTTTAGCAAAGTGTGATATTCAAAGTGATCATTATGGTCCATATTTCAAATCCATGTTGTTTTCAAAACTACCAACTTAGAATGGTTATAATAATTTCATAATTAGAATCATTTTAGAAAAGTGAGACATCCAAAAGATTTCAAAAGTCCATATTCAAACCCCTTTCTAAATTTTCTTTTCAAACTTGTTTTTTTTCAAAAACTCTCTTTAAAAATCTACTTTCTAAAAACTCTTTTTAAACTTCCTTCCAAAAACTTTCTTCAAAAATATACTTTCTAAAAACTTCCTTCGAAAATCTCTTTCCCAAAAAACTCTTTTCAAATATCTTCTTCCCAAAAACTCTTTTTCTTCGAGTCCAAGTCAAGTCCTAGATTCTATGGTTAGGAAACCCTAGTTCTCTTTTCTTGAACATGACTTTCTCTTTTGCCTCAATCCTAAATTTTCAAAATCTCTTTTTTCTACACCAAATCATAGCTTTTCAAATCCTAGATTTTCAAAAATTCAACCTTTCCAATTTCATGTAGAATCCAATCCTCCAATTTAGAAAACTAGATCAAATCTTCCCATTTAGGAACCCAAATCAAATTCTCCAATTTTGGAAACAAAATCAAATTATCTATTTTTAGAAATAAAATCCAATCTTCAACTTTAGGAAATAGGAATCAAATTTTTCTTAATTCTAACATTTCCTAATTCCAATCTTCCTTAATCTCAACTTTCTAAATCTCAACTTATCAAATCTTTTCAAATTCAAAACTCAAAACTTTCTTAAATCCAAATCTTTCCTAAAATGAAACTTTCCTAATTTGGCAATTTCCTAAAATAAAACTTTCCTATTATGAAACTTTCCTAATTCAAAGATTTCTAAAATCCAATCTTTTATAAACTTTAACTTTCTAAACTCTTTCAAGTCAAATGTTCAAGTTAAATCTTTATAAGTCTTTTCAAGTTAAGTGTTTTCTAAATCAAATCAAATCCTTTCCAAATCCTTTTTAAGTTCAACTTTCCTAATTTGAACCTTTTCTAAATCAAAACTTTCCTTAACCAAACTTTTTAAGTCTAAATCAAACCTTTCAAATTTAATTGCATGCTTCAACCCTAGGTTACCTAAATCCTAGGAAGTTAAGCCCAAGTTCAACCCTAACCCTAAAGTTAGGAAATTTCAACTCTTTTCTAAATTTCTTTTTTAAAACTGGGATGGTTTTCAAACTTCAATTCAAGTTAGAATGTCTTTAACTCTCAATCTTTTCAAATCAAGTCCACGTTCTGTTTCCAAGTTCAATCTTTTCAAATGAAAATAAATTTCAAAATCCTCAGGTTCTATTTCAAATTAAAGTCAATTCCAAGTTTAATTTCAAATCTTCTATTCGAAGTTCTAATCAAACTCTTTTCAAATCAAACCTTTTCAAGTTCAACTTTTCAAAAACTTTAAAGTGTTCACTTTTAATCGAACTCTTGTCCAAACTACGACTAACCTAATTCTCAACAAAATGATACATAAGGAACCCTCGTGGGTGCGGTCATAACCTTTTTGAAACTTTCAATTTCACAACCTTTTTCAAATCTCCAATTCCATAATCTATTCCAAATTTTCAATTTCTGAAACATTCTTTCAAAATCTCATTTTCAAAGTCAAATATTCTTTTCAAGTTTATTTCCCAAAATCAAATCTTTTTCTTGCACTTATATATCATGCATCATATCAAGCTTCTATTCCAAAGTTCTTTTTAAAGTGGATAGTATTGGACTTTTGCTAATTGAAGATTCTAAATAAGTGAACTTAGGATGAATAGGCATGTAGGTACTGTAAAGGCGTGATAGGGTGATGACTTATTGCGTATTTCCTATACGTAACCAATCTCCGAACTTAAAATCACTATTTTCAAAGACAAGGAGCTTAAAACTTTTCAAAAGTTGCCAAATAACCTATTTTCTTAAAAAACCCTCTCATGAGGAAGTTTTTCAAAACCTTTTCAAAATCTCTAAGTTCAATCTTCGAATTGCACTTAGTTTTAGGTGACCTAACTCACCTTAATCAAGTTAGGTGGTGACTCCAAATTTTTTCCAAAAGCCTTTATTCAAATCAATTTAAAATTCAAACCTAGTCGCATTCATCCTTCTAGCAAGATGAGTTCTAACGAGAGAGTACCATGTTTTTTCCACTTGTGCGTATTTTCCTTGAGTGCGAAAAATCAGGGCCCAACAAGTTCCAAAAGGGCGGGATAAGATGATAATCTTAGGATATCTTCCCTACACGTAACCAACCCTTGGACCATAAATTTCTATTTTAAAAACCAAACTCGGAGTCAAATTTTCAAAAGGGCTTTACAACGTTTTCAAAAAGGTGGCTGAAAACCTTTTTCTATTAAGAAGGCATTTTCAAAACATTTTTAAAAAATCTAAATTTAGTTTTCAAATAACACTTAGCTTTAGGTAACCTAACACATCTTTAACTATATTAGGTGGTGACTCCAATTTTTTTTTAAAAAGCCCGTATTCAAATTAAGTTTTCAATATTAAACCTATGTTAGACTTGTCCTTTTAGGAGGATAGGTCCTAACAAAGAGAGTATCGAGTTTTCTCAAGCCTAAAGTGCTTGGTAAAAATTGAGATGCGACAGAGTGATCTTATCATCTTAAGGAATTGTACATTCTCGAAAGACGTATTGTGATGGTCATTTTGACTAAGGATCTCTGGAATGAGATTGAGGTTGGTTTAAATGGCATATTCAACATGCCGGACTGTCTACAGACAGTGTTGAAGGTGGTCTTATCGTCTTAAGGAATTTGTACTTTCTCAAAAGACGTGTCAGGCTGTCCAAGGGTAAAATGGTCATTTTTTACTGTGTTAGGCTAGCAGGCACCAGTGTTGACTTGAGTTTGTCAGTGTTTCCATCATTTCGATGGTTGTGATGTGTTAGTTTCCAAAGGTATCCCGTCCTTTGGTAAATGTGTCACAGTTAAGAGGCGTATTCGATTTTTTAGCACTAGGTTACTTACACACTGTCAGTGTTGACCTGTTTGTGAGTGCTTCCGCTACTCCGAGGACTTGATAGTTTGCGAGTACTTTTGCTACTCCGGTGATTTTGGTGATTGGTTCCGGAGATCGCCTAATCTCGGAAAGCTACTAGATGCCAAGGGGTATAACGAACATTCTATGTCAGTGGGCTAACAAGCACTAGAAGTCAACCGTTTAAAGTTTGTGAGTGTTTTCGTCACTTCGACGATGTTGGCGATTGGTTTTGGAGACCATCCGATCTTGAAAAACTGCTTAGAATACCTAGGAGCACAAAGGAATGCCTATGGGCATTTTGGTTATTTTAGCTTTAGAATGGCTAACTAGGCTCGGAAGTGACAACTTCGATCTTGAAGGGTTGATTTGATCCTTGGAAAGCTAGTTGGGCCTTCATAGTGTTTTAAAGTTTCACTGGAGAATTAGTTCAGACCGAAAATTATCGGGCGGGCAAAAATGGAGTGCTTACACTAGGTGTCTGAGAGCAAAATGGTCATTTTAACTAGGGTTTTCTGGAATCGGACCGGAGTTGGCTTGAATGGTATATCGAACATGCCAGATTGTCTAGAGACAGTGTTGAGGGTGATCTTATTATCTTGAGGGATTGGTGCTTTCTCAAAAGATGTGTCAGTTTACCTAAGAGCAAAATTGTTATTTTTTACTGGTATCACCGGAATGAGACCGAAGTTAGTTTGACTAGAATCATGAATGTGCTAGACTGTTTGGAGAAGTATTAGACTAGTTTTACCATCTTAAAGAATTTGTACTTTCTTAAAAGGCGTGTTAGACTGCCTAAGGACAGAATGATCATTTTTCACTAGTTGAGCTTGCAGGCATCAATGTTGACTTGAGTTTACGAGTGTTTCCATTCCTTAAATGATTGTGATAAGTTAGTTTCCAAAGGCATCCTATTCTTGGTAAACATGTCACTACCAAGAGGAGTTTTCGACCTTTTAACGCTTAGTTGCTGGCGGTGTGCCCGTGTTAACTTGTTTGAAAGTGCTTCCACCACTCCGAGAGCTGGATAGTTTGTGAGTGTTTCCGCCACTTCGACGGTTTTGGTGATTGATTCCAGAAATTACTCGATCTCGAGAAGCTGTCTAATGCCAAGAGGTATAACGACATTCTACATTGGCAGGCTAGTAAGCGCTATAAGTGAAACACTTAAGGTTTGTCAGTGTTTCCATCACTTCGACGGTGTCGGCAATTGGTTTCGAAGACCACCCCAATCTTGGAAAGCTTACCTGCAATGTTTAGAGGCTCAATGAAATGCCAAGAGACATTTTTGTTATCCTTTACTAATAATTGTTGAACAGGCAAAAATGGAGTGCTTACAAAAACAAGAAACAAAATCTAAATTTGCTATATCACCTCAAACCCTGTAAAAATCAATATTGTGCATATATTAGATTGTCGTTCTCCGTTTCTCTTTGCATAAGTCCTTTAATATGTTAAATACAAGAAAGAAAAAGTTAAAAAATAAAAAATAAATATGTCAAACTTATACATTAGGAAAAGAAGTAAAAAAATTTATGATATCATAAACATATACCTAAGGGGAAAACTAAGTAAACATGTTAAATATGAGAAAAAGGTAAAAATATACAAATGACATTACATATCTCGAATTTGCTCTAATACACTATGCTCAATTAGGAATCGATTCATGGAGCCAATAATACACCGGAAACACTTCAACACCAACGTTTCTTTGGCCTTTCAAAGATGCCGGGTCCATATGTTGAAACACAAATCTCGTAAAGGAGTGGAACTTGAGGAAATACGAAAATCATGACTGGAATGCAAGACAGCAAAACTATGGGGATGGAAATCCATGTTAATCGGGCATGAAGGACGATAAAAATGGTAGTGCCAAAGGTCAGCATCATGGTCGCTAAAGAGAAGAAAAGGGTGGCGATACCCATTATGAGTTTCCTCGGCAAGGATTCGAGGAACTCATCTTCAGTGTAGCGCGATTTCAGGATCCCTAGGAACATCAGTACTGAACTAGCGGAAGAGAACAAGGAAAAAGCATCTGATAATATGAAGATCATGAAGGAAGTGTGATGCAAGTAAAGGGGATCACCGGTTTCCCCATTATAACCACCCGGCACGGTGAAGGCTGCTGTGAACATAACAGTAGCAATAAGAGCAGCCACAACAGTGCAAGATGTTGCTGTGTCCTTCATCCATTTCTCCCCTTCTTTTCTCATCTTCTTGTGCTGTGAAGTAAACAAAGCTCGAGCTGTCTGGTCATCGTTATTATGCATTTCTCTATACATTGGCTGAACAACTTTCTCCACTTCCTGTAATATTGGTGCCATCACAGTTAACCCAGAAAAAAAAAAAAAAAAACAGGAGAGAGGGAAGAATTTGAGTGGATCACCTCAAACCATTGTAACTCCCTCTGCATCTGCAAAGCTGCACCGGAAATGTGATCAAGATGAGAAGAAGGAGATAGCATTGCCGCATGGTGTAAGATGCTGTTCTTTTTTTTGTCCAAGCTAGTTGCTATTAAGTTCTTCTTCGGCCCCATTTTGTGTAACAGGCTGAAAATCTTTTCTCGCCTTTGCAGAACTGCATATAGAAATATGTTGCGACTATTCTCATCAAGGATCCATACGATATCAGGATATGCTGTGAGCATCTCTTCGACAAACTCAACAATCCCATGTTTAGCAGCATTGAATGTTGCTTGAAATAATTCAGTATCCTTTATCTGTGAGTGATTCAAAGTTGATATATCTTTGGAAATGCAGCCCAACAACTGGAGGACTTGAACATGTTTTAACTTTATATCATATATATGCTTGATGCCAGGGACTGCAATGAAACAAAATAACTGAATCACAAGAATTTTTCAAAAGAGGATTAAAATGAATGTACCGTTCATACCTAGGAGTTTTAGGAGATCCCATACTAGTCCATACACATGACTGAGTGCTGCAAGTGTATAACCATTAGAATCTTGGGTAGTTCTTAAAAAGGTAACACATATTTTCAAACATCTACAATGCTTATGATGTTCTGAATATACCTTGTAGAATGATATTTTCTGGTTTAGCAGGCATTCCAGGATATGCTTCGATATCTCTGCGAATGTTGGAGACAAGAGGTGAATGTAGAGGCATACCTTCAAGGACACACTTTGTCAGTAGTGCCTTCATTGTAAAACTTGAAAGAAAAGAAATTTAAGGTAAAAAAAAAGACAAAAAAAAACAAAAAAAACCAATGATTTCCGTGTCTATGATTTGAACTTGTAAATTGGTTGGTTTCGTTTTCACTTGAATGAGACAAAAAAAAAAAAAAAACTTCTTGTTTTTCTTGAATGGCTCAGCATATATCTATTATAATTCAAAAATGAAATCGGTTGACAGAACCTGTAAACTAGTGGACAAGAGAATAAAGTTTAGTTCAACTGAGCAAAAGTACCCACATGAGTAGATCCATTGCTGCCAAAACACGAACCGCATGCCACTGGGGAATGCTGAGCGTCTCGTAGCCAATGTATTTAGTGTTCCGGCTTCAGACTCCTGCGGTGCAGAAGTAGCCAATTCTGGGAACCGTCGGACCAGATCCAAAGCAACATCTATGGCAAAATTGTGAATGCATGTATTCAAAAACTCGTTGGTACTGAAAGCTCTATAATCAGAGAGAATGAGAAGGTGATTTTTGCTTTTTACCGTAGATTTGGGCAACGATACAAGTATTAAGAAGTTTAGCACCTTGGTCACTTGTTTCTGGATTTAGATCTTCCTCTTCAGTCATATAGTAAAGAAAATGCACCATGTCTGCGTGGCCGAATTGAGCAGCCACGACGACTGGGATGAACAGACAAATATTTTTAGCCCCTAGTAAGGCATGATTCTTTCTCACCAAAGGTTTAGCAACCTTCGTGATTCCCCCTGCGGCAGCAAGAGAAAGGGCTGTTTCGCCATAACCATTGGTACACTCTAAGTCTTCTGGACTAGTCATGTGGACCAACTCCTCCACAATCTTTACATGTCCGGCTAGTGCTGCAATGTGGAGAGCTGTGTCCCCGTTTGGCGAAATACGGGCAGTTAGGGCGTCAGGGTGTAACTCAAGTATGTACTTCATACGCTTCCAATCCCCCTTATGCACCATTTTGTATAGAGCCATCAGATGCATTTCGTCCTCAGGACCTGCAAACGTTTTTTCTATTTATTGTGTTTTTATAGTTTAGGATAATACTATACTAACAGAAAAATTCATACAAATTTATCACTAGAATGATGTGATTAAATAACAGTTATTTACTTAAAACAAAAAAAAAAAACATAATACTCATAATGGTAGTTTTTATTTACAAAAATGTCAATATCACATTAGTATGGTAGGATTGTCTGTATGAGTTTTCTAAAATAATAGCATTTTTCTTATTGTTTTGGTTGTTGCAATCCGTATAATCTAAGTTTAAATGCACACAATAAATGGCGGATTTATGAAGAGACCAGTGAGGGCAGCTGCCTCCATTCAATTGACAACTTTCACTATTTTTTTTTTTAAATTTATGTATATTTATTTGATATTAGGTTGTAAATATATGTCCCCCCGGGCCGCCGCCCGAAATACTAACGCTTATATTTGTCTCCTTATGGATTTACTAAAGCCTATTTGCCCCCACTGAATATTAACACTTTATTATTTGGGCAAATAAACAATACAATCTTAATTCATAACCTTCGATTATAATATTAAATTAAAATGCTTTTTACCCATTTAATATTTCATTTATCTAACTAACATCTTCTACTATTTTAAAAGGTAACAAAAAAAGACCCAAATCCCAAAACATTTGGTATTCATAAACAACTCAAATCTCAAAATCCCTTTCTCAAAATTTTTAACCACAGCCAACCAATTTTGAGTTGAGGTTTTTCATGGAGGTACAATTTTTTGCTACAACTTTTGTACAAAAACGGTATCTCCTTTTTCGGTGACTTTAATATAATTAGCTCTTTATTTATCAAAAAAAAATATTGTCAATCAAAAAAAAATTTCGTGTCCAATTTTGTATAAGTTTTACCCCTACTTAACAAAATTTTTGGTTTACCCCTGCACACATATTTATAAATATATATACATACATATATCTTTGTTGATACGCCTCAGAAGATGTAACCCGCATAATTTGGGAGTTAAACTCAAACGTATAAAGCAAAAATCATAAACGAGGGTTTTCTTTGGGGGTTAATTACACCAGCACTCCATGAACCTTGATATCACTTAACCCACCTCAACTTAAAAAGTCTGACATTAGATATGTTAGGGTTCCGTTAACAGTTAATAAAAATGGAAATATTATGTTAGGGTTCTTAGACACAAGTTAATGAATCTCACATAAAATTATTAATGTAGGTCTTACTGCCTTATGTCTAAAAATAAAAAAATAATAATTAAGAAACGGAATTGAAAAATTAGATTATATATAGTGTTACTCAATATAAATAGACACTTTTAACCTTACTCATTCCAATGCTCATGTTTCTCCCTCTAATACTAGTACGTGACCAACACACCTCCTTCACCTGGTATCCCAATTACCCACAATTCTGATATACTCTTCCACATTCATATCTCTCTCTCTCTCTCTCTCTCTCTCTCTCTCTCTCTCTCATGAGCCCATGCAAACCCATCATATTTATTCTCAAGTCTCTCTAACAATAGACCCATAACCACCTAGCCACCATGAGACCAATAACCAGCCCAGTGTCTCCTCCATGCAAACCCATCATTTCCATCTGCTCGTCCCATCTCACTAACACTACCTCTTCATTCTTTTTCTCTCTCTAACTCTTTTTCACCATCAGCGCACCCCTCCCTTCATCTCCATTTTTATTATCTATAATCCAACCCAATCCACTATGTCACCGTTGCTTTCATCAACCCAAACACCACCCTCCTATCTCCATCTCCACCAAGAATAAAAAAATAAGGGGCAGCTACCCACTTTGCGCCTTAAGTGGCTCTGCGGCTGGAGTTTTTTGTGAAAATAATACTCTGCTTTAAAAATAATTCACAATCTAACACTCTTCAAAATAATTCACAACATAATGATTTTCTTGCGACAAAAGTTGTTAAGTGATAAGTAAGTGCCGAATTGTTATTTTTGCTTTATATAGTCATCTGAATATGTATACATGTATGCATACATATATATCATATATACACAGCTTTAAATCATTACACATACAGCCATCTACATTGAATCATTTTTTGAGGTTATAATTGAAGCACAAAAGCTGCCAATGATTGAGCTTGAATCTCATTTCATGGCAGGATTTCCTAATTTTCCTTCATGAAATTACAGCGGGGTGACACTCTGATGACCTATTTGGCATTTGATGTTTTGTTTTGATGACTTTGCCTTTGCTTTTCTTTAGGGTTTGGAGCTGCAATCCTGTTCTTTATTTCTCTACCTATACTTAGGCTTGATATAGTCATTGGTCTAGTATAGGCTTATTCTTGGGTCTGTCATTTGTTCTTGGTCTTTGATGCTTTCCTGTTCTTAGAATTTTTTCTCTACCTAGACTTTGGCATGATGTTGTCGTTGATACACAGGTTCCAATTTTTATGGTGTCGTTGATCCAATATGCTTATTCTGGATGTACAGCGATCATTGATGTGAATTTGTAGAATTATAAATTTGGAGGAGAAGGTAGAATGCATACTCAAAATCATCAAGAAAGATGGGGACTCGATCCTCTGCCCAGTGGATGTGCCCGTAATATATTTTTTATTAGTCGTATTATAATAAAAAAAGTTCTCACATGGCAATCAATTTCCAATAAAGCAGCATAAGTGGCACAAATAATGTTAGAATAGGAATTAGTTTTCAAAAAAGTGTTAGACAAGGGATTATTTTGACATATAATATTATTTTGGCCAAAATCTGGCGGCTGCTGGAGTTAGTATGGTTTTGAAAACTTATTATTGAAAATGAATAACAAGATGTTGGAATGTGTTCAAAAGTGATTTATCCTCACCTTCTTGTTCATTGCCTGCTAGACTTGTTTCTGATTCTTCACTTGGTGTCTCCTCTAAAAGATTGGGAGTATTCATTCTGGGACTGTCTTGTGTTTTCTCTCTTGGTGGGTCTTGGGTGCTTTCTGAATCATCAGAACTATCCGTACTCGTCCGACTTTCTTGTGATTCTTCGCGTGACCGGTGGGCGTGCTCCAAATCATCCCGTGCACTGTTTTTCCTTTCCATCCTAATGAGAAAGTCACCGAAAACATAAAACAAGAGGGAAAATTAAGGGTAATACATGTGAAATGATAAAAGATTGTGTAATGAAAGCAATACACTTTCATTTTTCTTATGGTAAAAATAAATGAACGTCATTAATTATAAATATTTTTTTCCCTTTTTCCTTTTTTCCAGCTTCTTTTAGTATTTTAAACTATGGCACAAAGCAACTGCCTAGCCACCCTCATTTTTCTTGGTGTTATGCCGCTTTTTTCACTATGATAAAGTTATTGCAAACCCTAAAAAATTTGTCCTAATAAACTTGGCCTACCATGATGTCAACCGTGTGAATCTGAATCCCCCAAGAACTTAATCTGATTAGAATGGTCGTTAGATTGCTACAATATTGTAAACAGATAGTTCAACTGCTATCATATGAAAGCCAAAATTATCGAGATTGTAAAATTTTTTAATAGAATGGATAATATTAAAAAGTATAGCTCTTTTAATTGCCATGAAGACTTGCTACGGAGAAGAAATGAAGCACATATTCAGAATGGATTGGTTATTGCAAGTATCCATGCACCTCTTGCAACCTCTTGATGAGGAAGACGGTACAAAAGGGACCTCCTTCATGAAATGCCTTTGACTTGTATCAAAAAATAAAAACCATGTTTTCCTATTCTTGACCCAAAAAAAAATCCCTATTTCCGGAGTCTATGAAGTTGTACGCAGAAAGAAAATTCAATGCAAAAAAAGTGAAAAGAAAAAGCTACAGTAGAAGAGACTGAGAAAAACCATTTTCTTAATTAATTGAGCCAACTGTTTTGTATAGTGGTAATTTTTTCAATAAACCAAATTTAAGTGCTTCGTGTAGACTACAGAGAAAATTTTATATATGGTTTTCCTCTATGTTATAAACTACAAACTGTATTAATATAACTATGTCTCAATTATTGGTACCATAGCCTAGGAAAATTATTTTTAGTAATTTCTTGCTTACCTGTGGACTGTGTAGTTGACTGCATAAAACAAATAAAAACAAAAGATTTGACATATAATTCAGGTGAAAAGAAATTATACTCTTACCGGGGGCTATTCTTGAGCTTATTTGGGTAGATTTCAATGCGCTCGGTATGGCAGTTGCCGGTTATATACTTCCAGGATGAACTCAAAGCATAGTTTATATACCCCACACATGAGCAAAGGAATACACATTACTACACGCAAGGGAAAAGTATTATTCCCTTTTTTTTAGTTGCTTCACTCTTTTTTTTTTTTTGTTTTTTTGATTAGTTGCTTCACTAATCAAGATTTACTTTAATGTCCACCGGACTAAAATATACGAAAAAAGACAATGAACAAAATTAGGGGGTAATGTTGGAGTCGAAATGGGAAAAAGACAACGAAAAAAAGGAGATACTTGATTATTGTAGAGAGATCATGATTGACCAAATTATATACCGTACTACATTTTCTTTTTGCTCAAATTCCTGTGATTTCTTTTAAAAGATTTGCTATAATGTCCTGCAGATTAAATATAAGGACAAGGACTGTGGACAAATTTAGGGGTATTGTTGGAAATGGGAAGGGGGAAAGAACAATCAGGAGACAATTAAACCTGAGTATTGTAATGAGGGTACGTATACTTTTCTAAGTTTTCTTTTTGTGCTTTTGGTTTCCTTAATCAGCTTATCATGTTTTATTTAAGTTTTTCCTCTTACATGGTTAGCATATAAAGATTCGTTTTTCATTCCACGTTTGTAGAGAAGCCCATCTGGGATTCAAGGGTGGTGGTAATTGCGCTCAACTTAAGGTCCAGATGTTGCCTTCAAAAATCCTATCTTTTAATGTGTTTTCATGCGGACAAAACATTTTGTTTGGGTGTTCTCTTTCTGGTTTACTTTGTGATAGATCCTAAAAACAAAGTCTTGAACGGTGATATGCCGTGAAGCATGAGTAATGCTATGCATAAATTAATTTTTTAATTTATTTTCTCACATATAAGATACAATGCATTAAAACGCACATTAATAAATGCACCTAGGACTTGTAGGACTCATTCACTTGTACGGTATGAATAAAAAAATGAATTAAAAAATTGTTTCTGTATAATATTTTGTTATAACATGCAAGGAATTTATGGAGTGAGGAGAGAATAATTGTACGACGAAAACAATCGTAATCATTCTATTTATAGACGTCTACCCACCCATTGGGTAACGAACACGAGCTGGGGAACCAGAATTTTATTTTGGGTGCCAAAACTTAACACAAATTTTCAACGATTGATATAATTATGACACGACTTTTCACATTTTTCTTTTTCAAGTTCAAGCTTGAGAAATATGTAATGATGCAAGACTAAATTTATACATGTAAAACAAAATAAGTTTCTATTGAGTCTCAACAAAATATGAGAAGAATAAGACAAATTAATTTTTTATTTGTAAAAAGTATATCTATATATATTTATATATAAACTTTTCAATTTTACAATGAATACACCAATTTTCTATTGAATTAGTACACAACAGAAATTCACTTATTGTAGCTTTTATTGAGTTAGGACGTACAAAAAAAAAAAAAGGTATTACCCAAAATTTTGAAATTTTATTAGATTAAGGCCTTAAAGAAGATTTTAAATTGTGGGTGCTGAAAGAGTAAATCTTTGTTAGAACATTGTCATATATGCGTACTAATCACTTATAAATAATGTTATTCAAATAAGCCAATGTACGGTTGTGATATAGTAATAACTTGGTAAGTCGAGATCGAAGTCACCGAAAACGGTTAACAAAACATACAAAGTTGGAGCTGAAAATTCACCTATGGTAAAAGATAAATTCACCAACGGTAAAATATTAGATACCGACTAAGCCGTGTTAAATACTATATTATTGCAATGGCTTCAGTTGGAACATAAGCCAACCTATTTGAATTCTACCAAAAATAGTACTGCTGAGATCTAGACAGTTGGTGCAAAAACATAGTAACCAAAAGAAAAATATTTTGCTTTGCAAGGTTTGATGATTATGGAACTAGACTTTAAATAACAAAAATAGTCTTAGATCCAATTAGTCAAACCACCCAATCCACCTGAAATATCAACGGAAGTTTTGTAACTCAAATCATTGGCTTTGTCTTGAGCCTTTAATTTAGAAGATTTAGCAATAAAAATATAAGTTAAATAATGATTAAATCTAGAATAGCAAAATTAACAGCATCGATTTGTATATACCAACTTCTTTGTCAAGATAGAAGGTATTACAAACATAGTCAACAATCTAAGTTTTTTCAAAGATCTAGAATTTAATTACCAAGAAACACCAATTACCTCTATTGATATCCCAAGATCCTTAGATGATCTTCACAATTGGCTTTGAGAATAAAATTAGCTACTCATAATATTGAAAAGACTTGATTTGAAAAAAAATGACTTCATAAATAATTGGAAGCTCCTACATTTATCTTTCTCTCTTGCCTCCTCTTAAGCTCCCCTTCTTGCCTTTCTTGGTGTTGTTATTTATTGACTCACAAGATGAAGTCACCCATTTCCTACAATGATGCATTATTCTTTTTTTTTAATTATTAATTTCTTCTTTTGTCTTCTTTCCATGTCAATTGTCATCTTTCCAAGTAAATTTTTATGTGAGTTGTATTCTTTCCATCTTAATTGCTATTTTTTCATATCAATTTTCATCTTTTCATGTGAATTTCCATGTAAGTTTGCTCTCTTTTTTATCCAAAAGCAAAAATATGTCTTGCTTATTTTGGTGGAGTTATTGCAAAATAGATGTTTGCCTATGTGGGTGGGCTCTAATCAACGAAGGCTCCTTTTCTTTTCATGTGAGTTTGTTTTCTCTTTTATCTAAAAACCTACAAAATGCTCAACAAAATTTATTAGGATTAAAAGTAAATTAATTAAAACTATTTATAATTATTTTAATGCTAACAACCACAAATTGGAAACTTGTAATTACATTTTTACAATGTAATCACACTCTCAACTTGCTTTTTGCTAGTCCCCAACAAAATAAATAAACACACTTAAAAAGATATGCTCCACTTTTATAGAAATCACGAGTGCATTTAGCATGTATACTAAACCTTTAAACCCCTAAGTTATTCTAGTGGATGAGTGGTATCTCGTGAAGGTTTCTAGTGAATTAGTGATGATACCCACAAATATAAAAATGAACCTGCAACTGAGGATTATGAGAATAAAGTATGACATGTATCAAAACACAAGTATGTTTTGTCTATCCTACTCTTTCATACATAAGCAAGATAATGTTTTAGAACAACATATGAGAGGCTTTTGTGTATGTGTGATCATTACATGATAAAAAAAATGTTACAACATAAAAATATGGGTACATTCTTTAAGCTTTTATTCAATCTCATTGGATATTATCTCAAAAATAAGAAAGAACATAAGCATCTCGCACAGGTTGTCCTTATAAAAAAATAAATGTAATATAAAATCAAAAGAGACAATCATAAAAAAAATAATGTGAATATATAAAGTGAGAAACAACTTGACATAGTTGCATGAAAGAATTCTCAATTTTAAAATCACACAAGTAATTGGTAAATGAATTCTATAAATAGTGAATGAGCAAGCAATGTACACCTCAACTCTTTGAGAACTTTGTCCAGATTGCAACTTGGCCAAGAGGTTTTAAGGTAGGGAGAAAGAAATGATAAAATGTTCAAAATAGTATGATTAAGACATGAATTGATTAATAAATACAAATTTTCAATTTTCTAATTTCAATTGATTTCTTTTTCAATAGACAATCTCTTTTTTTTTTTGCTTCTTCTTTCTCTTTTTTTTACTCCCCTTTTTCATTTTTTTTTGGTTTTTTTTTCTTTCTTCCGTTGATTATTAGTTTTTCTTTCATTTTGCAAGTAGAACATCCCATTTCTAAATTCAACTTGCACTAGTGAAGATACTTGTGTTTTTGTTTTTAGGGATGCAACTTTAGCAACGATATATGTAGCACGAGACAAAGAAATAGGCTTAAAAATGGTTCCAAGGGAATTATGTCAAGAAAGAAATATGTGGCTCAAATGATCAAAGATTGCCTCAATTCACTTTTAAAAGTGTACAATAGCTCAAAATTCTCAAAATTCAACACATTCAATTACCATAACAATTTAAATAATTGAGTCAAATACAAGTATAATGGAGCTATTGAATGAGTTATGTATAAAAAATTTATCAAGAGTAGATGTAAACACTCTGAAAAGCGTGATTGGCTTTAAAGCTCACTTGGTAAATAATCTCCACTTTTATAAAGATAAAACTATACAATATATAAAAATACCAAACTTATCATGATATGATAATCAGTAATATAAAATATCCTCTTTTTATGCGTTAAGATAAAATCTTATAATTGTATTTAAAAAAAAGATAAAACAAAAATTGTGCTAAAGGGAATAAAAACATGTGTTAGACAAGTTCTCAAAATCTACCTTTGCATTTCACATTAAACTATAAAAAATTATAAAAGATACGCAAACTTTTATACATATATATCACAAATGCATTAAGAGGGTCAAAGTGTACGCACCTCAGCCTTGTGAATGATGATTTTCTTATTATTTGTTTTTTTTTTTTGGTTGAAATATACAAAATATCTGCAAAATAAATGTTAGTCATATTTACAGATAAACATAAGCACAGAAAATAAACACTCACAACTTAACGCACCCTAAGAGGAATAATCATTACAAAGTTGAGCCAGACTTTTGACATCAAAATCAAGATAGTCTATCATTCTGCTGATTCCAAGGTGTCTCAATGTCTTAACATATACTCATCATTTAATAATATCTAGATAAACCATTTAATTCCCTGACATTAGTCGCTTACTCCCTTTGCAATTTTTATCCAATCCACACACGTATGTCTACCACAATAGCGACACATATTCAATACAATTGCTCTTTTCTTATAAGCCAGAGTACTGCGACCATTAAGAGGTTGAAGTTGTTCCTCTTGGAGCTCAACTCTCCTCACCATCTTTGCACGACGAACTATCTCGGCCCGTATATCAAATGGAAATATATGATAGATGCAACATGCAAATGTAAGCAGTCGACCATCTATATGCGAAGTCATAACACAATTACAAATTGAAGACATAACTCTATCCAGTTCTTTAACGTCTGCTGGTCATAAAGACAAAACTATAGAAAATAACAACACAAAATAAAAAAAAACGAAAGTGCCCCCCCCCCCCCCCCCCCTCCCCCCCCCTTTCCCCCCACCAAAACTAGAGAAGTGCCACATCTCAAGGCATAGAAGGGAACAAAAGGGAGGGAAGTAACAAACACAGGAAGGGAACAAGGTAGTCCCCCCAACTAAAAAGAAACTATCTACCAAATTATATTAAACTATCCCCACTGTACAAATCATGGGGTGTTGCTTCTATTCAAGCAATGGTGGATCCATGAGATCCACACTTTTAATGAAACTTGCAAAATTCTCAAGGTAAAGCTTCAGTCGATGCCCATTGACTTTGAAAACATTCTCATTACAAGGATTTTCAACTTCTATTGCCCCATATGATGATATGTCCCTAAAAATGTAAGGTCCCGACCATCTACTTGAAGCTTGCCTAGAAACAAGTGTAACCGAGAATTGTAGAGCAAAACCTTTTGACCAATCAAAAAAGATTTTCTACGAATGTGTTGGTCATGAAGGAATTTCATTTTTGCCTTAGAGAACTTAGCATTCTCATAGGTATCATTATGAAGCTCTTCTAACTCATTAAGTTGCAACTTCCTATTTTGGCCTGCCTCATGAATGTTCTCATTAAATTGGAAAAATGGCCCAATAAGCCTTGTGTATAATTTCAACTGAAAGGTGGCAAACCTTTCCGTACACAAGTCTATAAGGAGAGGAACCTAAGATGGTGTTATAAGTAATCTGATAAGCCCATAAATCGTCCACTAACCTCAAAGACCAATCCTTTCGGTTATGGTTAACAATCTTCTCAAGGATTTGCTTAATCTCCCAATTAGCTAACTCAACTTGGCCACTAGTTTGGGAATGATAAGGTGTACTAACCTTATGAACAACCCCATACTTTCTCAGTAACAATCCTACAGGCTTATTACAGAAATGGGAACCACCATCGCTATTAATAGCACGTGACATACCAAAGTATGAAAAGATATGCTCTTTCAAGAACCAAACCACCATACGATGATCATTGGTGCGAGATGTAATGGCCTCAACCTATTTAGACACATACTGTATGCCCACAAGAATGTAAAGATAACCAAACAAACTAGGAAATGATCCCATGAAATCAATACCCCAGTGTAAGCACCCTATTTTTGCTCGATCAGCAATCTCCGGTTCGACCGGATTCATATGCAAACCAATACAGATACATTCAAGTCAAAACCAATTTTTTAGACTTAATTCAGTCAATTAATCACTTTGCAAGCCCGCTGGGTCCAATAGAGACAAAATGACCAAAATGTCCTTGGGGCATTGCTCGGTTCAATTCCAGTTGGCTCGCCTTCCTAAAGATGGTAAGTCCTTATTTCAACCTCAATTCCAGTTCCAATTCCAATCCAGACCAATCAAATTAATATGGCACGCCTTTCAAGAAAGTTGATCTCTTAGGCAGTAAGTCCATCTAGTCCAGTACGTTTACTAAAAAAACTCCTCAAAACGGTAAGTTCCTTTAAACCTATCGACCGGGATGGAACCTAAGTCCCTAAGATGGTAAAACAGTTCACTTCTGCCACCTGCTAGCCCAATGTAGAATGTCCGTTATTTGGCACGTCTTTCGAGAAAGTTAATTCCATAAGTGACAAGTCCATCTAGCAGCTTTCTGAAATCAAACAGTCTCCGGAATGGACACACACTGTCAAAGTGACAAAAACACTCGCAAACTTCACAACCGTCAGAGTGGCGGAGACACTGGCAAACAGGTCGACATTGGGAATTGCCAACAAAAGCCATATGTTACGGGACTAAACTCGCTTCTTGGCCGTGACACGTTTACCAAAGGATGATATACCTTTGGAAACTAACTCCTCACACACCGTCAGAGTGACGGAAACACTCAAAACCCAGGTCAACACTAGTGCCTGCTAGCCCACTCTAGTAAAAAATGCCCAAACTACCCCTTGGGCCTTTTTCAACACGCTTTTCGAGAAAGTATCTAAGTCCTCAGAGCGGTAAGTCCACCCTTCCAAGATTGTCTCAAAAATAATCCGGCATGTTCAAGTACCTTCTAGTTGGTTCCGAACCAATTCCGAGACCATCCGATCAAAATGACTATTTTGTCCTTAAGCATCTAATCGTCTTCGGAAACCACACAGGCTCTGGGTATCAAATCGGTTATCTCCTGAGGATTTTTCTAATAGTATCCTCAACTTTCCAATGCCTTTCCAGATCATTCCAAGTCAATTTCGGTAAGCCCGGTACAAAATGATCGTCTTGCCCCTAGTGGGCCAGTCACCTTTTCTAACTTTAGGTATTAAACCGGTAGCTCTTTGGAACACTCTTAATAGTGTTTCCAACCTTCAATCCTTCTCACATGTTGCTCCAAGTACATTCTGGTGTTTTTCAGTTCAATTGATCGTTTTGCCCTGCTAGGTCGATCGAACTTTTCAAACACTCTGACATTACTTTTCAGGCCAGTTACCTCTTAGACCTTCTCTTGAAGGTTCCCATCCATTCTTGGCCGAGTCTAGTTACTCGGAACCTTCCAGATCATTCTTGGACTTTTTGGAGTCACTCCTAGTGGAGTTACGCAAAAAATTGCATAGTAGTCACTAGTACAACTTGGCGCCATTCCTAGTGGCGCTAGTAATTTTTTTGCCCTGGCACCACTGCAACATGCGCCAGGCTATTTTTATATCTATAAATACAGACCCTCCCACTGCATGAAAAGGGTCAGCAAACTCACTTCGAAAACTCTATCTCTCGAAATTTAGAGCTCGAAATCTCTCCAAGCCCTAGGCCCCTCTAGCTTCTTTAACCCTTAGCCTCCATACACTTAAATCCTAACATCCATACACTCTATACACTTAAACACAAACCTCCAAAGCCTCCATTGAATATTCAAGGTGTTGTAACTTCAAGGATCTCAAAGTCCAAGTGAAGCAAAGCAAGAAGAGGATAAGGTAGGCTTTCGATTTACTTTTATGTAATTCCCCCCTCTCTCTTCTTCTTCCTTACCCACTTGGGTCTTCTTCTATTTTAATCCCCCTATCTTTTACCTCCCTCTCTTGCATGCTTGAAATAAAGAACTCCTCAACTCATGCCTAGGAAGAATTGTTGAAGGTCACCATGTCAGGGGCTTTCTTCAAATTTGACCCTTGATGGTGTGGGTTTGGCCTCGTTGATTATGTGGTGAAGCTTAGCCTTGTATGTTCACGATCCTTTTGCATTGTGCATATCATGTTCATACATCTATTCATATTCATTTTCAAATTTGTTTTCAAACTTGCATCAAAACTCTTTTTCAAAACTTGAATTCAAAATCTTCTTTTTTCAAACTTGTTTTCAAAATCACAATTCTAAAGTGATTCTACTCATTCTATGGTAAGGGTTGTTTTAGGAAACTGTTATATTTATTGTGACTATCAAAGTCCAAATTTTTGGATGCAAACCTTGCATTGTTTTCATCAAAATCACAATCTTAAGATGATTTTAGCCATTCCATGGTTATGGTTGTTTTAGGAAAGTGTGATATTTAATGTGATCATTATGGTTTATGTTTCAAATATATATTGTTTTCAAAATCACAAACCTATAATGGTTCTAATCTTTTCATGGTTAGAATCATTTTAGGAAGGTGAGACATGCAAAAGATTTCAAAAGTTCATATTCAAGCCCTTTTCCAAATTGTTTTTCAAACTTCTTTCCAAAAACTCTATTAAAAAATCTACTTTCTAAAAACTCCCTTAAAAAATCTCTTTCCTAAAAACTCTCTTTCAAAGATTTCATTTTCAAAAACTCTTTTTCTTAGAATCCAAGTCAAGTCGTAGATTCTATGGTTAGGAAACCCCAGTTCCATTTCTTAAAATCATGACTTTCTATTTTTCCTCAAATCATAGGTTTTCAAAAATTATCTTCCACATCAAATCTTAGATTTTCAAAAATCTCTTTTTGTACATCAAATCATAGATTTCCAAATCCTAGATTTTCAAAATTCAACTTTTCCAATTCTATGTCAAAATCAAACACTCCAATTTAAAAAACTAGATCAAATCTTCCCATTTAGGAAACTAGATTAAATCTTATAATTTTAGAAACCAAATCAAATTATCAATTTTTAGAAATAAAATCTAATCTTCAACTTTAGAAAATAAAAATCAAATCTTTTCTAATTCTAATCTTTCCTAATTCCAATCTACCCTAATTTCAAACCTTTCTAAATCTCAACTTATTAAATCTTTCCAAATTCTAAACTTTTCTAATGCCTAATCTTTCTAAATTCATAACTTTCCAAAACTCAAATCTTTCTAAAATCATAACTTTCTTAAATTCGAATATTTCCTAGCTTGAAAACTTTCTTAATTTGACACTTTTCTAAAATAGAACTTTCCTATTTTGAAACTTTCTTAAATCCAAAGCTTTCTAAAATTCAATATTTCTTAAACCTTAACTTTCTAAACTCTTTTAAGTCAAATACTCAAGTCAAGTATTTTCCAAGATAAGTGTTTCTGAATCAAATTAAATCTTTTTCAAATGTTTTCAAAATCTCATCTTTCCTAAACTCTAAGTTTTCTAAACTCAAACTTTCCTCAATCCAACTTTTTAAATCTAAATCAAATCTTTCCAATTCAAATACATGCTCCAACCTTAGCCTTATGATACCTAAACCCTAGTTCAATGTTAATCGTAAGTTAGGAAGCTTCAACTCTTTTCTAAAACTTCTTTCTAAACCAAGATGGTTTTCCAACTTCAATCTAAGTCAAAATGTTTTTAAAACTCAACTCTTTTTTTTTTTTTTTTTTTCCAAATCAAGTCCAAGTTCTTTTTTAAAGTTCAAAACCTTTTTCGAGTTCAATTTTAAGTATAAGTTCAATTTCAAATCTTCTATTCAAAGTTCAAATCAAACTCTGTTCAAATCAAATCTTTTTCAA
The DNA here is from genome assembly GCA_033060915.1 of Euryodendron excelsum. Lineage (NCBI taxonomy): Eukaryota > Viridiplantae > Streptophyta > Magnoliopsida > Ericales > Pentaphylacaceae > Euryodendron > Euryodendron excelsum. Next base: position 11,800,522 of record CM065385.1, read on the forward strand.
AAATCTCAAAATGTCTATTTTCAATCAGACTATTGTCCAAACTATGACTGACTTCCTAACAAAGGGATATGTAGGCAACCCTCATAGGTACAGTCGCAACCTAATTCAAAATTTTAATTCCTCCATCTATTTCAAGTTTCCAATATCTAAAACCTTCTTTCAAAATCAAATCTTTCTTTTCAAATCGATTTTCAAAATCAAACCTTCTTGTCAAATCTATTTTCAGACTCAAATCTTTTTCTTGCACTTGCACATCATGCATCATATAGTTCTTTTCAAAGTGGATTTAATTGGACATTTGTTAATTAAAGATTCTAATAAGTGAACTTAGAGTGAATAGACATGTAGCTACCGCAAGGGCAATATAGGGTGATGGCTTAGTGCGTCTTCCCTTTACATAACCAACCTCCGAACTAGAATCACCGTTTTCAAATACTAAAATGGAGTTATTTTCAAAAAGGGCTTAAAACTTTTCAAAGGTTTCCAAACAACCTATTTTCTTAAAAACCCTCTATTGAGAAAGTTTTTCAAAACTCTAAGTTTAATCTTCGGATTGCATTTAGTTTTAGGTGACCTAACTCGCCTTAATGAAGTTAGGTGGCGACTCCAAATCTTTTTTAAAAGCCCTTAATCAAATTGAATTCTAATTCAAACATAGTCGCACTCGTTCTTCTAGGAGGATGAGTTCTAACGAGAGAGTACCATATTTTTTTCACTTGTGCGTATTTTGCTCGAGTGCAAAAAATCGAGACGCGACACCCAGCAATCAAATATCTCGAGAACCATAATGAGGTTTAGAGGCATCATGTGCCTCCTTGAAAGACTCCTTAAACGTTGACACCTATCACATAACATGCAAAAGATATGAACATCTTTAAATAACATGGGCTAATAGAAACTGATTTGTAAAATCTTTGCAGCTATTTTGCATGAAGAAAAGTGTCCACCACACTCTTGTGAGTGACCAAACTGCGTAACACTTTGAATTTCATTGTTAGGAAGACACCAACGAATCATTTGATCGGGATAGTACTTGAAAAAATATGGATCATCCTAAGAAAAATATCTCAAATTTCTGAAGAATTTTTTTCTATCAAAACTGGACCAATGTGAGGGAATCTTACCAGTAGTCAAAAAGTTGGCTATATCCGCATACTAAGGAGTGGTTGCGTGTAACAATGCTTGCACTTGAAAAAGATACTCAACCGGAAGTATTCATTAATGGGAAGGGAGTCTTAGGCGTCCCCATTAGTAGGGAGCCTCGAAAGATTGTCGGCTACTACATTCTCTACCCCTTTTTCTTATCTCTGATGTCAATATGAAACTCTTGCAGCAAGAAAATCCATCGAATGAGTCGCAGTTTTACATTGGGCTTAGTAAGCAAATACTTTAGTGTGGAATGATCCGTATATATGATGACTATTAATCCGACTAAGTATGAACTGAACTTATCTAATGTAAAAATCACAGCGAAAAGCTTTTTCTTTGTGTTGGTATAGTTCATTTAGGCCTTATTAAGGGTTTTGCTCATATGGTAAATAACATGTGGTTTCTTACTTACCCTTTGCCCCAAGACTGCCCCAACTGCATAATTACTCGCATCACACATCAACTCAAAATGAAAGGACCAATCGGGTGATTGAATAATAAGGGCAGTGGTTAGTAGCTTTTTAAGCTTTTTGAAAGTTTTTTGGCAATCGAACATCCATTCAAATGAAACCTCTTGGGACAATAGATGACACATTGGATGGGATATGACATTAAACCCTTTTATGAATCACCGATAAAAACCAGCATGCCCAAGAAAAGACCTAATGTCTTTAACGGTCTTAAGGGCAGGAAGCTTTTGAATCATTTCGATTTTAGCCTTTTCTACCCTTATCCCCTTGTTGGACACTATATGTCCAAGAACTACATCTTTTGTAACCATAAAGTGACACTTCTCTTAGTTGAGCACTGAATTGCTTTCTTTGCTTTTCCCAAACACCTTCTCAAGATGTTTCAAACAAACTTCATAAGTATAAGGATACACAGAGAAATCATCCATAAAGACCTCTAAGAACCTCTCCACCATATCGCTAAAGATAGACATCATGGACATTTGAAAGGTGGCCGATGTATTGCACAAGCCAAAAGGCATTATCTTATAAGCATAAGTGCCAAAGTGGCATGTGAAGATAGTCTTTTCTTAATCTTCTAAAGCGACCTTTATCTGATTGTAATTAGAGTAACCATCTAAAAAGTAAAAAAGGCTTGGTTCACCACTCATTTAAGGACTTAGTCCAAGAAAGGGAGTGGAAAGTGGTATTTCCTAGATGCGGCATTCAACTTAGGGTAATCAATACACGTTCTCTGCCCAGTTTGAATCCTAGTGGGAACTAGTTCATTGAACTCATTTTTCAACACCATTATGCCTAATTTTCTAGGCACCACTTGGGTTGGACTAACCCACTTAGAGTCAGAGATGGGATAAATAATACTTGCATCGAGAAGCTTCAGTATGTCTTCTCTCATGACTCCTTCATGTTTGGATTTAAACGTCTTTGCATTTGACACACATGCTTAGACTCTTCCTTAAGATGTATACAGTGAGTACATATAAAAGGACTAATGCCATGAAGATCCGCTATAGTCCAACCAAAGGCCTTCCTATGGGATTTAAGCACTCTCTTTAAAGAATTCTTTTGGCCTTCAGATAGGCTAGAGGAAATGACAACAGAATAAGATTCAGCTTCACCCAAAACACATACTTTAAGGTGGATGGCAAAGGCTTTCTTTCTAGAATGGGTGGTTGTTGCTAAGAAGGGATCAGTTTAATAGCACTAGGGATCAGAGGCTCAAATGATGGGGTTCAGTGTCCTACTTCCATACATTGCTTGCTCTTTATCCCTCCAATAGTTAGGTCCCCCATACTGACACAGTCATTCTCCAACTGGTCATGAGGCTTACTCAAAACTAGAGTCTTCTCTAAGGAATCCTCAAAAAAATCATGCTCAAAGTGCTCTCGGATAATAGACTTAATGAAGGCTATTTCTCTGATATCCTCACACTTTTGCATTTGTTTACCCACCATAAAGATATTCATCTGCAAGGTCGTATTCCTGAATGACAGTTTCAACAACCCATCCCTACAATGAATAATAGCATTGGCAGTTGCTAGGAAGGGTCGTCCTAAAATGGCAGGAATATATTGTTTAGCATTGGCGACCTCAATAGGATGGGTATCTAACACAATGAATTCCATGAGATAGTAGACATTCTCTACTTGGATGGGCACATCCTCCATAATACCTCTAGGGACTTTGATAGATCGATCGACTAACTCTAAAGTTACATGAGTAGGGCATAACTCTCCTAGTTCTAGTTCTTTATAGACCGAGTAAGGAAATCCTAGGTCAAGCAGAGCACAATCAATTTTATGTCCCGCAATTGTACATAAAATAATAGGATAACCAGGGTCATTATATTTTGGCACAATTTTACATTGTAAAATGGCATTCTGACTCTCATTCATCATAGCTGTCTCTCTGACATCTAATCTCCTTTTAATAATACATAAATCCTTCAAGAACTTGGCATAGGAGGGAATCTGTTTGATAACATCTAAGATAGGGATATTGACCCTAACCTGTTTAAAGATTTCATAAATCTCAGAATTTAGCAATTCATTCTTAGGTTTGGTCAGTCAATAGGAAAACGAGGCATGCTTCATGATATCAATACCTGCTTCTTTAGATGCATTATTAGATTCAACAAGAGACTCTAGAATAATTCTCATTATTTCCCAACTTTTGCTCACTTTCTTTCTCACCCCTCTCTTTCTCTTACTCTTTTCCCAACCCACAACCTTATCACTACCCTTTTGACTTTTTTTCTTAGGAGGAATGGTTTTATCGATAATTTTCTCTCTTAAGGGTCGTGATGGCTTGCATCTGCTCATAATTAGTTTCAACTAAATTGATAGGTTTTAGGTTTGGTTGGGGTTGTGCTGGAAATCTCCTTGGTACATGTTGTGTTAAAGCTTGAGACATTATAGCTATGTCCTTGTAAATATCATTCAAGATACTTGTATGTTGGTCAAGCTTTTGGTCAGTTCTATCCACCCTATTGATAACCTCTCTCAAATCATTAGACAATTGGTTAACATTGTCATCCACAATGCATCTGTCAGGAGGTTGGTACTGTGTGGGTTAGAGTTGGTAAGGCACAGGTGGGTTGGGTGGTATTGTGTGGGTTGGGGCTTGGAAAGGTTGAGCTTGCAGTTGTTGTGGTTGGGGTTAGTAAGGTTGAGGGTTCTAGAACCCTCCTTGGTAAGCTTGAGGGTTTTTGGGACCTTTGTTTCTCCAATCAAAATTAGAATGATTTTGCCAACCCAGGTTGTATATATAGAGTAGAGGTTTCCCCCACTCCTTTGATCTGTATACCCCCCTTGGTATTGGCCAACTGTATTGACTTGGACATGTAATGCCTCTCGCAGCCCTGATATGATTGGGCACGTGACAGTGTCATCCGCCGAAGTGTCACACACTAGACATGGTAAACTAGTAGGGTCAACCTCTATGGCATTAACTCTAGATGTCTCCATAGCCTTTACTTTACAGAAAAGTAAGGTAACTCTAGCATTTAGATCGTCAACTTCTCCACGTTGATACTTAACCCCTTAATGTTGTGTGGTTTGTCTAGTTTCAAGATTTTGAATCCCTATGACAGCCCAATCTCTAGCCAAGTTAACTAAGTAGTCAAAGTAGTTATACGCTTCAATGGGATCCTTATCAGGATAGGTCTTTGGGCACATAGACTCCACAAACATCTTCAATTAAGGGGTCAATGAAGAGTAGAAAGTGTTGATATGCCAATCGACAAATCCATGATTTGGAAATGACAATAACAAATCTTTAAACCTCTCCCAACATTAGAAGAAGGTTTCAACTAAAGTTAAGGCAAATTGAGAGATTTGGTGACGAATAGCCTCGGTCTTATGTTCAGGAAAAAAACTTTTTCAAAAATTCCTTTTGTAATGTATGCCAAGAGTGTATAGACCTAGACCTCAATGAATTAAACCATGTCTTGACCTTATCCTTCAGAGTGAACAGGGATAGTTTTAAAAGTAAAACTTCCCGTGGATAAGAATTATCTTGAAATATCAAGCATCCTTCCTTAATATTAGCCATGAGTATATCATCCAAATCAACTGCTAATTGAAAATTTGGGACAGGAGTCCTTGACGGAGAAAGAGCGTGGTAGGTAGGATGAAGATCTTCAACTCTCACCAAATGCCTATGAACATCCCTCATGTAGTGTCGTGACATACAAATGTACAAACCTATCAAGCACACAAAAAAGGGGCATGAAGTAGATAGGGGTAGAAAATTAAAGAATAACCCAAGTGGGCTAAGAGAGAGAAGAGAGAAGTAGGGATTTGCACAAAATTAAAGGGAAGTCCTACCTTTGTCTTCTTTTTTCTTTTGAATGCTTCAATAGAGACTTGTTTAATCTTGAACTTGAGAGACTTTCAATGACTTCTAGAAAAAAAAATTTTATTTTTTTATTTTATTTATTATTTATTATTTTTAGAGAACACCTTAGTATTGGTAACCTTAATAGGCAGCGCTGACCTAAATAGGGAGTGAATAAATCCAAAATAAGGTTATCTGTGATATCCCAAATCTCTGTTAATTATATTAATGAGAATTTGTAGTTTATGCAATATTTAATGTTAATTATTTATTCTTGGGTAAAACATGACTAATGAGAACTTGTGTTGTATCTTGTGTTAGAGGTGTGAGACACATGGGATTATTTCCCATGTGTGTCTTCTTAAAACACAAAACACATACACACATATACACAAACTCACACAAAACCGATTGGGAGAGGGAGGAAGAGAGAAAGGGATGAAGGAAGGGGAGATTGAGGGCAGAGGGGCTTGAAGGAAGAGATTGAAGCCATTGAAAACTTCACCAAGCTTGAAGAAAGTAAGTTTTTATTTCTCTCTCTACAATTATATATGGATATGTACCTATCTTGTATGATTTTGTTGGGTAATTGTATATATGCATCTTGGAGTGTTGTCAATGAGTTTGGGGGATTCCTTTGGTCCCATTTGTATGATTTTGAGAGCTTGAAGCTCATTGTTAAAGATTAGGAGTGGTGGTTTTGAAAATCCCTAGATATATCAAATGTTAGGGTTTTGATTTCTTCTTTAGATCCCTTTGTTTTGATTGTTCTTTCTCCCTCATTTTGAGTTATTATCATCCTTGTGGGCTAATCTTTGAGCCCTAAGAATGTTGGGAAGGTTTGGTTGTGTTTAGAGGGATTTTGGGTGAGTTTTGGGTTGAAAATAGCTACTGTGCAGGTGGGGGCGTCCGAACGCCCGATAGGGCCGTTCGAACGACCCGAGAATAGATTTTCCATTTTTGCCTATAGTTGGAACGGCCCTTCCGAGCGTTGGAACAGTTTGAGAGGGTGTTTTTCTTATTTTGCCTGGCGTTCCAATAGCCATTTTGGGCGTTCCAACAGCTGGGTATTTTGGCCAAGCGTTCCAACGGCCCGGTTGGGCGTTGGAATGGTCTACCAATTTTGGCACTGTTTAGTAAAATAAGCATAATTTTCTCTAGAAAACTCAGATTGATGCACCGTTTAAAGCATTAGAAAGTAGACTTATAGACCTTTTTATCCATATAAAGTTTGTTCTCTAATTCTTTATAAATTGAGAGTTATGAAAGTTTAAAGTTGACCTAAAATCTATGCCAACAACATTGTTTTTCAAAATTTTAGTTCACCTTCCATGAAACATAACTTCTTCACCCAAAATGTGTTTTTGGCTTGTGACCTATCAAAATAAAGGCCTTTAAGCCTATCTTCAAATGGAAGTAGCCTTGGGTATGAACTCATCTTTGAGAGATAGATGGGACTCAATGAAGGAGTCGACATTCCGGCTTTCATGTTCAAACCTCAACTTCACGTTGTTATTTTACATCGGGGCTTTGTCCTAGAGTTTAGTCTCGCTCTCCCATCGTGAGAATGAGGTGTTGTTGAGTGTGGGTCGAGGGGTTTATGTACTTAGTCTTGACTTATGTGTTATTGCTTTGCCTTGGTACTTTGTATTGATGTTTCTATACTTCTACATGCATTTTGTATAGGAACACCTTATTTATCACCCGTCTAATCGGAGAGAGGTGAGTAACGATATGCCATGAGTAAAACTCTAGTATTTTCCAAATATTTTAAGCTCGCCTCTATATTATGAATGTTTTTCATACATTTCAATGCATCAATGCTACGTTCAATTACAAATGTCACATTTCAAATGCATGCAAGCTATATTTATGTTATGAATGAAAACCATAGACTATAATGTTTAAATAAAAGAGATGCTAAGTTTCCAATATATGGTGCCAACTCGGGTCTTCTCGTGGCAAGACCTTAATCTAGCTCGATAGTCCAACGATAGGGGATGAAAAATAAACTATCTATGTTGGGAGACGTCCCTGGCCTAAAGAGCCTTAGCATAACCTATATGGTTACTATGGAGCCTAACTCATATGTCGAGTTGTAGCACACTTATGTATTGAACCGAGAACCATGATATGTTCACATGTTTTACGACAAGTCATGAAATGTTATATCAAGAATAATGTTATGTTGCATCTCTTCTTATGATACTATGTTTTGAAATGTTGAAACGTTTCAAATAATGTTTACATTATCTATGACTTTCAAGCATACGCTTTATACGTTCAAAAGTTCATTTCTTTATGCATCAATGATTATCTATCCTTATACGTTGGATATAATTGCTAGTCTATGATATTTTCTCGCTTATGCATTATTGTTATTCACTAAGTATTAGTTTACGTTTTTTCAAATGATTTTCAAGTAGCCAATCCGAGAGGCCCTAGAGCGAGGCCATATGTGGATTTTAAGCTATGGTCTACGAGCCCATGTTTTGTATAATTTTTTAGGGCTGGACCCAATGTTTTGTAATGATATATTGCAATAACTTTGGTGGACCTTAATTTAGTCCTTATGTATGTTATGTTTTGGATTAGGCACAGTTCTACCATGTATGACACGGATTATGTTTTCAAGTTATCAAAAGTTCTATTTTTCGCAATTATGCATCATTATAAATGATTATACACAGGTGATCAATCAGTTTATGTAATGCAACCTTAGGTAGCCTTGCTACTGGCCGGTCATGTATCCTAAATCCGTAAGGCCGGGTTATTGAGCATGACATTATCCAAAATAATAATAAATAAATAAATAAATACTGCAAATAAAAGAGCAATAAATAAGTAAAGACTGTAAAGAAAGAAAAATAAATAAAGTCTACAAAAAAAAGTTAAATGGTTATATGAGTTAGATGGGTTAGGTGAAAAATAAAAATAGAAAAGATGGTACCAAACTTGAATTGCTTCATCCAGCCAGAGGCGAGTATGCCAACTAAAGAGTTTAACAATATAAAAATAAATAACTAAATAAAAGACAAAGAACTAAATATAAACAAATGTACAAGTTAACAGCAGAGCGAAGTAAAAAGTAAGCATAAACCATTGATAAGTTGGTATACACCATCCAATTTCTTCGTTAAAGTAAGGAAGCAATCAATTGTCCAAAATTCAGCAAAAGTATTATCAATTTGTAGTCCGCCAATGTGTTATTATATTTTTTTTATTTTTTATTTTTTATATTTTTAATTTTTGAATTATATTTTTATATTTTATATTTTTTATTTTTACAAATTTTAATTAAAATCGTTCCTCGGCAACAATGCCAAAAACTAATCACTTGTAAATATTGTGATTGAAATACGCTAGTGTGCGATTGTGATACACTGATAACTCGGTAAGTTGAGATCGAATTCACAGGTAATGATTAACAAAATATATAAAATTGGAACTGAAAATTCACCAACGGTAAAATATTAAATATCAACTAAATTGTGTTAAATACTATATTATTGCAGTGGTTTCTGTTGGAACCTAAGCTAACCTATTTAAATTCTACCAAGAATAGTACCGTTGAGATCTGAACAATTGGTGCAGAAAAATAGTAACCAAAAGAAAAATATTTTACTTTGCAAAGTTTGATGATTATGGAACTACACTTTAAATAACAAAATGGTTTTGGATCCAATTGATCAGACTACCCAATTCATCTAAAATTTCAACAGAGGTTTAGTAACTCAAATCATTAGTTTTGTCTTGAGTCATTGATTTAGAAGATTTAGCGATGAAAATATAATTTCAATAATTATTAAATCTAGAATAACAAAATTAACGCCATAGATTCATACAATCGATTTGTATATACCAACTGCTTTGTCAATGTAGAAGGTATTACAAACATAGTAAAAAATTTAAATTTTCTCAAAGATCTAGAATTTAATTATCAAAAAATACCAATTACCTTTGTTGATATTTCAAGATTTTCGGATGATCTTCACAATTGCCTCTAAGAATAAAATTAGCTACTCATAATATTGAAAAGGCTTGACTTAAAAAAAATAATTTCATAAATAATTGAAAATTCATACATCTCTCTCTCTCTCTCTCTCTCTCTCTCTCTCTTGCCTCCTCTTAAGCTCTTTCTCTTACCTTTCTTGGTGTTGCTATTTATAGACTTACAAGATGAACTCATCTATTTTCTACAATATTGCATTATTCTTTTTTTAATTATTAAATTTTTTCTTTTATCTTTTCATATCAATTACCATTCTTTCATGTCAGTTTTTATCTTTCCATGTGAATTTCACGTGAGTTTGCTTCCTCTTTTATTTAAAATAAAAATATGTTTTGCTTGTCCTGCTAGAGTTGTTGAAAAATGGATATTTGCTCATATAGGCAGGCTCCAATCAATGAATACTCATTTTCTTTTCATATGAGTTTGCTCCCTTTTTTATCTAAAAGTCTACAAAATGTTCAACAAAATTTATTAAGATTCAAAGTAAATTAATTAAAATTATTTATAATTATTTTAATGCTAACAAACACAAATTGAAAACTTGTAATTATATTTTTACAATGTAATCACGTACTACATGTAGAGTGTTATACAAAAGCTTGGCCCATCGAGCATAATACAGTTCTGCCTCTGCACATGAGTCTCAATCCTCTCAAGCAAGTTGTAAAGTAAGTATTTTATTAGACTATGTTGCATCCACATCTTATGTAAGTTGAGTATCAATATTAATAATTGTAGTGTTATTTTACATTGTAAAAAAAGAAAGGTTTCTTAAATAATAAAAAAGAAATTTCTCTTTTATTGGTATCCCTTCTCTCTCCTCTCTTTCCTTCCATCCTCAGGCACCCTCCAGTTCTTTTTTTCTTGTTTGCTATCAACGACAAAGTTCATAACCAACCTTCTTTTGTTATAGTTTTCATATTCTGTGAATTGCTAATATAACTGATGTAAAGGTTCAAACACACCATCAATCTTAACCGACGCACCCGACCAAGTTCCCTCGATGATCCCTAGCTACTCGTCCCCAAACATCCATGGCTGCACAAAACACGTCTAATGCCTTTATTCACCTCAAGCTTATTATTTGCTTAAAAAAATTCACTGTATATTTCATTCCATTGTCATTGACGCTATTCTCACCATATCCCAATATATTATAATTGAACATTCCTTCTATCAGACCATCTAGAAGTTCCCAGTCACTTAATAATATGGAGAGAATGCGACTAAAGGTATTTATTCTACTAATTAATTTGCAGAAAAGCCCATGTGCATGTGCAAAATTTTTATGCAGAGTGTAGTGTACTCTTATGTATGCACGCAGGTCCAATAGCATGAGCCTAAAACCCTGGTGCCACCAAGGGTCCAAGGGTACTAGTGGTAATTGTTCTCGACTTACCTGTGTTTGTATCCCAAATTTGTTGAGGAGAAAAGAAAAAAAAAAACTATATAAAATTACAACTTATGTTTGGTTGGGAGAGAAACTAGAAAGTAAACAAACATAAAAAAAAAAAAAAGTAAGAATTTCAAATTTCTCATATTCTTCTCTTTTCCCTCTCATTTTTTTTTTCTTTTTCTTTTCTCTTGATAAATTGGAAAGCCAAACATAAAATTAAGGTCCAAATCTTGCCACTTTTGTTTGAGAGAGTGCTCTCTTTCTGGGTAAGTTTGATATTTAAAGGTACTTTTTTATAAATGTTTTCTATTTGGAAATGTGTGGGTAGTTTAGTTATAGTTGCTGGATGACATTGCATTTCAAGAACAATGGCTGTTGGGGAAAAAAAAGAAAAAGAAAAAGAAAAGAACGGGAAAAGAAAAACAAATGCGTGCAAATAGCAGATGGGGTAATTTTTAATAGTGTACCACTGACAAGTTCAAAATATTAATAAAATAGCATAATTTCAAATTTCATTATCATTCGACACACTCCTATATCTTAAAATTTAAATAAATGATTATATGAAACTTTAAAGAAATCATAAATTTATACAATTTGTTCTTAAGAACCAAATTGCAATAAAAATAAATATACGAATCTTGATATTTGCAAATGAGCAAGCCAAAGAAAAAAGTGAAACACATTCGTTGTAAATTACGTTGTTAGTTCTGTATATAATGCTGCTTCTCTATACAAAAAATGCATGCAATACTTCGATTTTCATGAATATTTATTGTTAGTGTAAAATTCATGCTACCATATGCTATATTTTGTTAAATTCAAATAAAAAAATTATTATCTCCGCAAATTTTTTTAATTATTATATCTCTCATTATACTAACAATTTATCTTTGTTTTCATATAGACGCTTATATAGAAATACATAAAAAAAAATAAGTATAATAATATTTTATTTAAATCAAACATAACTGGATAGAAAAATACACAATTAAATTATGCAAAAAGCTTAGCAAAAAAAATCAATTACATAAAATAAAAATATAAACAAAGAGTTATATATGTAAAATCAATACAATAAAAACAATAGATCAAGAAATTAAGAAAAAAAGTTTTATGCGTCGCACTAGCCTAAAATCAGTATATATAAAAGGAGATCATTTCTATGACAAACAACTCAATTTGAGTAGCTCTCAAGTTTTGTTTAAAAATTTTCTTTCAAAAAGAACTAAGTGAGTTATGCAATTTGAGCTAGTTCATTTGTTCAATGTATTTATTTATTTTTCTTTATTTTTTTTGAATTATAGTTCACTATATTTTGGTTAATATTCTTGTTTGTGATAATTTTCCCAATCAGCAATTAGAGTGATTGTTTGCTCTTTGCCATGATCAGCTTGAAGGACAATGATGAAATCCTCCTCCTCTAAGACTTGATGCTCTATCTGTTAGTAACTACAGAATTTCTCACGATCCGACTATAGTACATGCGCATAATACAAAATTTTCTGATCTGATTAGTAGAGATTAATCTACTTGATTAGAATCACACATTCAAGATCTTTCTGGTTTGATCTTGAATAACAGTAGATATGAACTTTGAAATCTTTCTACTTTGATCTCGAATAGCAAGCAATAGCAATAAACATGAATCAATTGCATGAACTCAACCTTCGAATTTTTATTATATCCCTCGTACACTCCTTACTCTAGAGAGAGTGGGTTCACAGCTGTTAGGCTTTTTCTTTCTTATAAAAACATATATCTCTCGATTATGAGTAAGTGTAATCTTAGCTACTCTTAGAGTGCATATATATAGAGGCTATAGTAGGGACTATAAGATTAGTATGACTAGAGCTTCCTACACAAATAAAGATTCATAATCCAATCAAGATTAATTCATATTTACGTAAATTATAATTTGTACCACTAATACATTATAATTGCATTTCTTGTCATACTAAAAATTATATTTTAAGCTCTATATTATTAAATAATTATTTATTTTTTCATGTTAAGATCATAGATACCCATCTATTAAATTAAATTACTGATAATTAAATTTAATAGACTTATTTAATTTCTTGAGACCTTCCACTTAACTTAATTGATATGTTTGATTCATAGTCCACCTGCAAGATTTGAAATAATTAAAACTTATAAATTTCTTTAAGAGGATATCATAAATCCTATACCGAGATGTGGATTTCATCCATAATTAATATTCACCATACACGTACTGTTATTGTCCAACTCACTGAGTTTATTGATCCACAAAGAATCTCACTTGTCTATTAATTTAAACAATAAGTGTTAAATGCACGTGTCTATTTATTATTTTAAGATTAAGAGCTTAAACACTCATAATTGTACTCTAAAAAATCCAAATCAAAGTCCCTAATTGTAAGATATTATTAGTAAATATTTATATATTATTTATCATTTTAATGCAAAGTTAGTTTTCTTTTATATTTTTATTTTCTATATAAATTTAAACCTAAAACCTAGCAAAATAAAGTCAGCGTGCACACTCACAATTATTTGAGTGTTAATTTGATATAATAGATACATTATATGTGTGTGTCAGTGGGTATAATATTATATATATATATATATATATATGTGTTAGTGAGTGTATATCAATTATATGTGTGTGAGTGTGTGAATGTATGTACAGATTGAAATAATGGACACAAACGGACAAATGAAGCATGTACATATTGAAATGATGAAAGCAAATGGACAAATGGATGATAAGAAAGCACAAAAGCAAATATAAGTTGTCGGCAAAGAGCAAAATGAATAAAAAATTATAAAGCTTCACTCTTTGAAGTCTATACAAGAAGGACAGCAGAGAAGAGGGGGGGGGGGGGATCTACGAAGGCAAATGCCAATAGAAAGCTCCATTGTTTTATTTTTTTTGTTTTAATTTTCAAGTATAGAATTTTCAGTTAGTTTATTAGTACTTTTTAATAAAATAATTTTTTCTTTCAGTTTTTTCTTTACTGTTATTCCACTATAATAAACCTTTTTATTATGAAGTTATTTTTTAAGTCCTGTCTTTTCTTTATAATACTATGAGTAGCTAATTTTATTCTTGAAACTAATTGTGAATATCATATGAAGATCTTTGAATATCAACGGAGGTAATTGAGTCTTTATTGTTTTATCTTTAAAATCTTTCAATTCTTAGCAATTAAATTCTAGATCTTTGAGAAAACTTAGATTTTTTACTAAGTTTTGTAATTTCTATATATAAATCTTAGTGTGGTATAGTCATTGCACAAATCGATGGAATTAATGTATGACTTTAATTTTATTATTTTAGATTTAATTATTATTGAATTTTTGTTCTAATAGTATAATCTTCCAAATAAAAGGCTCAAGACGAAGCTAATGATTTAAGTTACAAAATGTCTGTTGGAATTTTGAGTGAATCAGATGATCAGATCAATTGGATCCAAGAATATTTTATTTAATTTAATTAAAGTCTCGTTCTACAACTATTAATCCTCACAAATTAAACTATTTTACTTTGGTTAGCATTTTTTGCAATAATTGTCCAATATTCATTAGTAATTTTCAAAGTGAAATTCAAACAGATTGACTTAGGTTCCAATTGAAGTCATTGTAATATTATAGTATCTAGCATGGCTTAGTCGGTATCTAATATTTTACCATGGGTAAATTTTAGCATTTAACTTTGCATGTTTTGATAGCTGTTCCCAATGGATCGACTCCGGTTTTACTAGATTTTATTTACCGTTTCGCCGCATCTACACTTGGGTATTAGTAGATTGTCATATTTTAGGAATAGTCAAATATTTTGGTGCTGTTATCGGGGAACGACTTTAGTAAAATCATGCAAAAATTAAAAAAATCAAAAAATAAAAATAAAAATAAAAAAATTCAAAAATAAAAATAAAAAAATCAAAAATCAAAAATCCAAAATCAAAAATCAAAAATTAAAAATAATAAATAATAATAATAATTCATTCGTAGATTTAAGAATAATTGATTGCTTCCCTACCTTGACGAAAGAATTGAAAGGTGTATACCAACTGATTAGTAGTCTATGTTCACTTATTAATTCGTTCCATTGCTAACTTTTATATTTGTATATATTCAGTTCTTTTATTTTTATTATTATTATTATTTTGTATTTCGTGGTTAACCTCTTTAGTTGGCATAGTCACCTACGAAGCCAATTAAGTTGGTTATCATATTTTCTATTTTTATTTTTCATCTAATCCATCTAACTCATCTAACTTACTAACTAGTTAGCATTTTCTTTTATTTAGCGGATAACCAAAGTTGGTTATGATTCTAACATTTTATTTTCTGCACTTTATTTAAGATTTTTTTCTTTTTCTTTTTCTTTGTAGTTTACCTTTTGAGTTGATTCACCGCCTATTTAGGTCGGCATTGCTTGATATGGTGACCATATAGCTTCATATATATTGTTTATTTATTTATTTAATTTTATTTTATTATTGTGGATAACCTTATTTTGAGCTGATTCATCATCTATTTAGGTCGACTCCTCTCACTAAAGTTACCATAACGTTATTACTAACCTATCTAACATTTTTTTTGTTTGTTGTTTTTGTGTGCAAGTATTTTTTTTTTCTCTTTTTAGTATCTTTTTCGTATTGATGTTTCGGGAAGGGTTAATTTATGTCTTCATAGGGTAGGTACGTACACTTTTATGAAATACTTCATTCGGGATGTGCATAGACAATAGGTGAGCGTTGACTCTTCTAGTGATCTTTCTCTCACCTTCCGTACTTTTTTTCCATTTAGGACTCTTATTCCAAACATTCAATTAGCTAATTGAAGTCCTAGTTATATCCCAATGGCGGAAGAATTTGCTCATCAACCACCTGTGAATCCTAACCCGCCAAATCTAAATAATGTACTTGAAAGTAGGAGTATACATGGCGATCCTCTCCATAGATTTTTCAGAGATTATCTAAATCCTATTAGGTAAGCACCTACTTCTTGTATCATTCTTCCTGCGGATCAGACCACAATGACTTTAAATCCAATAATGATCCAACTGTTGAATCCATTCCGTGGTTTTGATTCTAAAAAACCATATCAGCACATCAAAAATTTCGAAGACGTATGCTCTATGTTCTTTGATAATTCTTACCCAAGAAAAGTAGTACTTCTGAAACTATTTTCATTTTGTCTCAACGATAAGGCTAAGACATGGTTCAATTCATTGATGCCTAGATCTATTCATTCTTGGCAAGATCTTTAGAAAGAATTCTTGAAAAAATTCTTCCTTGAGTATAAAACTGAGGCGATTCGTTGTCAAATTTCTCAATTTGCCCTGTGTTTGGTGAATCGTTCTTCTAATGTTGGGAGAGATTCAAAGATTTGTTTAATGTTTGCCCCCATTATGGTTTCACCAATTGGCAAATCATAAATATTTTTTATTCATCATTGACTCCACAACTGAAGCAATTCGTTGAGTCTATATGCGCATGGACTTTGTATGATAAAGACTCGTTTGAAGTGTATGACTTCTTTGATTACTTAACGAATTTGGCTAGAGATTGGGCCACAACTACAACCTAAAATCATGAGTCGAAGCCTAAGGTAACATTTTAGCTTAATCAAGTGGATGATCTGAATGCTAGAATAGCTGTAGTTACCCAAAAGTTAGAAGCCATAGAGACAAGTAAATGCAATGTTGTGCATAGTAAGTCTCCCAAGGAAGAGAGTTGTTTAATGTGTGGTACTATGGAACATGAAACTGGTGCATGTCTAATTATACCAGGTTTCAAGGAGGCCTTGCATAGCCAAGCAGGATATATATAGTGACCAACAAATTGAGAGGAACCCTTTCTTGAACACATATAACCCTGGATGACAAAATCACCCAAACTTTGGGTGGAGAAACGAGGGTTCTTCGAATCCTCCAGCATTCTAGAAAGGGCCTCAAAACCCTTAACCTTTCCAACCCCACCTAATACATATCAATCTCCTCATAGGAGATCTTTAGAAGATAATATTCATCAATTGACAAATAATATGACAAGAGTCATTAATAGGGTGGATACGTAGGACAAGGTGTTAAACAAATACACTAAGATGTTGGAGAATATAGTAAAGCAAATGTCTAACTTGACACAAGCTTTGACTCAACAAGTGTTGGGGAGATTTCCATCTCAACTGTAACCAATTCCAAATCCCACAAAGTAAGTAAACATGACCGAAGCGAGGATTGGTCCTCAATCCACTCATGAACAAGTCCAATCCATCACAACCTTGAGAAGTAGGAAAAACATTAATAAAACCATTCTATCTAGAAAGGAAACTCTTAAGGTTAGTGATGAAGGGAATGGAGATGTGAAAGAATAAGAAAGAGAAAAAGATGAGAGTGAGAAAGAGAAAAAGAACGTTGTGCCAGTTTTAGAGCCAACTAGAGCATTTGAAGATGAGAGCATTGATGTTGTGAAATATGCCCTGTTTCCTCATAGATTGGCCAAACCAAAACATGAGCTTCTGAATTTTGAAATTTATGAAGTGTTTAAGTGAAGGTCAACATTCTAATCTTAGATGCCATTAAGCAAATTCCCTCCTATGCCAAGTTTTTTAAGGACTTGTGTACTATGAAAAGGAGGTTGTATGTTAAGAAAAATGCCCTTATGTATGAGAGCCAAAGTACAATTTTGCAATGTAAGTCCCCACCAAAGTATAAGGACCCCAACTGTCTTCCTATTTCATATATAATAGGGGAACAAGATAGATTGAGCCCTTCTTGATCTAGGAGCAAGTGTTAATCTAGTTCCTTATTCGGTTTATCAACAACTCGGATTAGGTGAGTTGCGCCCTACATGTGTTACCTTGTAACTAGGCGATAGATTTATTAAGGTTCCTAAGGGTATTGTGGAGGATGTTCTCATTTAAATAGATAAGTTTTACTATCCAGTGGATTTCATTGTGTTAGATACACAACCGGTTGAGAGCATTAGTGGCTATTCCTAAATTCCTATTATCTTAGGATGACCATTCCTTGCCACGTATAATGCCATAATTCCTTGTAGGAATGTGCTGTTAAAGTTGTCATTTGGAAATATGACTATCAAGATGAATATCTTTTCAGTTGGAAAACAACTAGAAGAGTATGAGGACATCAAAGAAGTAAACTACATTGAGTCTATTGTGCAAAAGTACTATGAGAGTGAATTTTTTGAGAATCCTATTGCAAAAGCTCTTATTTCAAGCAAGCCATATGACCGGTTAGATTATGACCACGTCAAGTTTAGGGACACAATTCCTAGAAGAATAGAGAGAGAATAATATATGCAAGTGGGTCACTGGAGCCTTTAATTCCAAGGGTTGTAAAGCCTGTCCCTTCTAAACAAAAACACCACCCCGGAAAAAAAAAAACCTTTACCATATACATTGAAGTATGTATTCGTTGGTGAATGTGAGTCTTATCCTGTTGTTATATCCTCTAGCCTATTTGAAGGCCAAGAGAAGAGCATTGTGAAAGTGCTAAAGAATCATAGAAAAGTCTTAGGTTAGACCATTGCAGGCCTTTACGGTATTAGTTCTCTTATTTGCACACATCGCATATATCTTGAGGAAGAGTCTAAACAGGTGTGTCGAATGCAAAGGCATTTAAATTCCAATATCAAAGAAGTTGTGAGAAGAGAAGTACTGAAGCTTCTCAATGTGGGTATCATAAACCCCATCTTTGGTTCAAAGTGAGTTAGTCTAACCTAAGTTGTTCCTAAGAAATCTGGAGTCACAATAATTCAAAATAAGAAAAATGAATTAATGCCCACTAGGATTCAAACTAGGTGGCGCATGTGTATTGACTACCGTCGAGTAAATGTTGTTACTGGAAAAGACCACTTGCTGTAGAAGATCAGGATAAAATGACTTTCACATGTCCTTTTGGTGTTTATGCTTACTAAAGAATGCCTTTTGGCTTGGTGGATGATGAGTATCTTTAGTGATATAGTGGATAGATTCTTAGAGGTCTTCATGGATTATTGTTCTGTATACGGAGATACCTATGAGAGTTTTTTAGAACACCTAGAGCGGGTGTTAGAAAGATGTGAGGAGAGTAACTTTTTCTTAAACTGGAAAAAGTGCCACTTCATGGTGACACAAGGTATAGTGCTCGGACACATTGTGTCTATTAAGGGGAATGAGGTAGATAAAGCCAAGGTTGAACTGATTCAAAAACTACCTACACCTAGAACTGTGAAAGACATTCGTTTTTTCCTTGGGCACACTGGTTTCTATCGACGATTCATAGCAGGATTTAGTGCCATCTCCCATTCAATGTGCCATCTATTGTCAAAAGACATTTCATTTGAAAGGAATTCTGAATACCAAGAAGCTTTCGACAAGTTTAAAGAGCTGTTGACAACTACACTTATCATTCGGTCACCCGATTGGTCATCACCTTTTGAGTTGATGTTTGATGCTAGTGATTATGCTGTAGGAGCAGTTTTGGGATAGAGAGTGGATAAGAAACCCTATATTATCTATTATGCAAGCAAAACCTTGAATCAAGCCTAATTAAACTATACCATAACTGAAAAGGAACTCCTTGATGTCATTTTTGCATTAGATAAATTTCGGTCATCCTTGGTGGGGTCATTAGTTATCATATATACTGATTATTCTGTACTAAAGTACTTGTTAACCAAGCCTGATGCAAAACCATGCCTCATCCATTGGATTCTTTTGTTATAAGAGTTTTACATTGAAATTCGAGATAAGAAAGGAGTAGAGAATGTAGTTGCTAACTGTTGTGCCCAGATTTTTCGCACTTGAGAAATACACACACAAGCGGAAAAAATACTATACTCGTCCTCCTAGAAGAATGAGTGCGACTAGGTTTGAATTGAAAATTAATTTGAATAAAGGGGTTTTGGAAAACATTTGGAGTCGCCACTTAACTTGATTAAGGTGAGTTAAGTCATCTAAAAATTAAGCACAATCGGAAGACTACACTTAGGGTTTTTCAAAATGATTTTGAAAATACTATCTCAAGAGAGGTTTTTAAGAAAACAGGTTGTTTGGCAACCTTTGGAAAATATTGAACCCCCTTTTTTGAAAATAACTCCATTTTGATCTTTAAAAACAGTGATTCTAAGTTCAAAGGTTGGTTACGTGTAGGGAAGACGCACTAAGCCATCACCCTACCTCGCCTTTGCGGTACCTACATGTCTATTCACCCTAGATTCACCTATGAGAGTCTTCAACTAACAAATGTCCAAAACTATCCACTTTAGAAAAGAATTTTTGAAAAGACAAGATGCATGATATGTAAATGCAATAGAAAAAGGGAGTTGGAAAATTGATTTGGAAATAGATTTGAAAAGAAATTGATTTGATTTAAAAAGAGATTTGAAAAGATAGATTTGAAATTGAAAAGTTTTAGAAATTGAAAATAGATATTTGAAAACAGATTTTTGGAATTGGAAACTTGAAATAGATTATGGAATTGGAGATTAAAATAATTATGGAATTGGAGATTTGAAAAGAGTTATGGCATTAGAAATTGAAAAAAAGTTGTGATCGCACATATGAGGGTTGCATATGTATCATTTTTGAGGAATCAGGTCAGTCGTAGTTTGGACAACAGTCCGATTGAAAATAGAAAAATTGATTTGAAAAAAGAGATTTTGATTTGGAATTTGAATTGGAAGATTAGGAAATTAAGATTGAACTTAGACCTAGCATTGAACTTGAAAGAAAATTTGACCCTTGGAAGAGAATTTAGACTAGATTTAGAAAGATAGAGTTTTGAGAAACCTAGACTTAGGAAAGATGGGATTTAGGAAAGACTTGAGGTTTAAGAAAGATTTGACTCGAATGTTGGACTCGAAAGATTAGGGAAAGACTGGATTTAGGAAATGTTCGAATTATGAAAGTTTCGTTTTAGGAAAGTTTCATTTTAGGAAAGATTTCGAATTAGGAAAGTTTAAAATTTAGAAAGTTTTGAATTTAGAAAGTTTTAACTTAAGAAAGTTTTAAATTTAGAAAGTTTTGAAATTTAGCATGTTTAGGATTTAGAAAGATTTGAAATTTAAGTTTTAGAAACGCTTGAGATTTGGTTTCCTAAAGGGAAGATGGAATTTGGCATGGATTTGGAAGGATGATGTTTTAGAAACCTTAGATTTGGAAGACTATAGTTTTGATGTAGAAAATAGGTTTAGGAAACTTAAGACTTAGATTTTAGAAACCTAGGTTTTAAAGCAAGATTGGAAGTCATGTTTTGGGAAAGAAAATTAGGATTTCCTAATCGTTGGCTCTAGGATTTAACTTAGACTCTAAGAAAAGAGATTCTTGAAAAGTGAGCTTTTAAAAAGGAAGATTTTTGGAAGGAAATCTTAAAGTGGAGTTTTTAAAAAGTGAATTTTGAAAAGAAAGTTTTTCAAAAGGGATTTTGGAAAGTAAAGCTTTGAGAGAGCTTTTGGAAAGAGAGGTTTTGAAAGGAGATCTTAAAAACGAGTTTTTGGAAAGAGAATTTTGAAAAGAGAGTTTTTGGAAAGGAGTTTTTGGGAAAGTGCTTTTTTGGGAAGGAGTTTTTAGGGAAAAAGTTTTTTGGGAAGAGTTTTAGGGAGTGAATGTTAAAGAGAGCTTTTTTGCAAAAGAGTTTTGAAAAGAGTTTTGGAAAATAGTTTTTTGAAGGGAGTTTTTGAAAACAATTTTGGAAAGGAGATTGGAGAGAGTTTTTAGAAAGTATGTTGGAAAAGAGATTTTTAGAAAGAGAGATTTTTGAAAAGAAAGTTTTTGGAAAGTATATAAAATATCTCACTTTCCTAAGGCGATTCTAACCATAAGAAAGTTAGAACCACTCTAAGATAGTGGTTTTGAAACAACAAGGAGTTGAAAATATGGACCATATTGGTCACTTTAAATATAACACTTTCATAAAGCAACCCTAGCTATAGAAAGGCTAGAATCACCTTAGGATTGTGATTTTGAAAATGAGTTTTGAAAAAGAAGATTTTGATGCAAGTTTTGAAAACAAGTTTGAAAACGAATTTTGGAGAGATGCAAAATCATGATACACATAATGCAAGTTAGGGTCGTGAACATACAAGGTTAAAGGCTTCACCACGTAATCAAGGGGGCTAAACCGACGTTACACTCATACACTCCCCCATACACTTATACACTAGCCTTCAACCACCCCTCGAAGACTTGAAGAGCTGCCATCTAAAGCTTGAAGACAACCCTTGAAGACTGAAGAAGAGGATCAAGACGAAGACCGAAGACCGAAGACAGCGCGGCGCGCAAAATAAAGAAAACATACGGTAGGCTTTCTCTTTAATTTTCTGCACTTCCCCCCCTCTCTCTTCTCTCTCCAACCCACTTGGGTTTTCTTTATTTTAATCCCCCATCTCTTTCCCCCCCTTTCTTTGCATGCTTGAAACAAGGGGATTCCCGGTCCATGTGTAGGATTGGGCTATTGGAGAGTCACCGTGTCGGGGGCTTTCTTCTCGTCTAACCAAAGACCACGTGGGTCCGGCCCCCTTGATTATGTGGTGAAACCTTAACCTTGTATGTTTACGACCCCAAATTGCATTGTGCATATCAGTCTTGCATCTTCCAAAATTCGTTTTCAAACTCGTTTCCAAAACCGTTTTCAAACTTGTTTTCAAAATTGCGTCAAAAGCTCTTTTTCAAAAACATGTTTTCAAAATTACAATCCTAGGGTGATTCTAGCCTTTCCATGGCTAGGGTTGCTTTAGGAAAGTGTTACATTAAAAGTGGCCCCTTTGGTCTATATTTTCAAACCTTATTGTTTCCAAAACTGCTTTCCCAAAGTGGATCTAGCCTTCCTATGGTTAGAATTGCTTTAGGAAAGTGAAATGTTTTCATACCTTCTAAAACCTCTCTTTTCAAAAATCCTTTCCTAAAAGTCTCTTTTTCAACATACTTTCCTAAAACTCTCCTCTTCAAAATTGTTTTCAAAAACTCCCTCCAAAATCTATTTTTCAAAACTCCCTTTTTCAACTCCTTTCCAAAACCCTCTCTCCAAAATCCACTTTCTAAAACTCCTCTCCAAAAATCTTTCTAAAAACTCCATTTCCAAAATCTTCCTTCTAGAAATTCCCCTCTAGGATTTTCCTTCTAAAATCTACGTTTCTAAAAACACACTTTCCAAAACTCCTTCTCTTTAAAATCTTTTCCCAAAAACTCCCTCTTCAAATTCACTTTCCAAAAACTCCTCCCTAGGATTCCCTTCTAGAAAACCTTCGTTTCCAAAAACGCACTTTCCAAAAACTCTTTTCTTAGAGCCCAAGTCAAGCCCCAGAACCCACAATTTGGAAACCCTAAATTTTATTCCCAAAAACATGATTTTCAAACTTTGCCCCAAACATAAGTTTCCAAAATCTCTTGTTTTCACGTCCAAACTATACATGTTTTGAAAACCTATTTTCTATGTCAAAACTATAATTTTTCAAATCTAGGGTTTCTAGAATCTCCTTTTCCAAATCCTGTCTTCCCTTTAGGAAACCAAATCCAATCTCCCCGTTTAGGAAACTAGATCCCGTCCTCCGTTTTTGGAAACAAAATCCAACCTTTCTCTTTTAGAAACCAAATCCAATCCCTTCCTAATCCAAACCTTTCTTAATTCAATTCCTTCCTAAACCATAAGTTTCCTAAATTTAAACTTTAAATCTTTCCTTAAATTTTAAAATCCAACTCTTTCCTAATTCAAATCCTTCCTAAACTTCCACTTTCCTAAACCCTAAGTTTCCAAAAACTTGAACATAAAAATCTTTCCTAATTCAACCCCCTTTCCAAATCTTAACTTTCCAAATTCAAGCTTTTAAACCTTTCCTAAATTCAAACCTTTCTTAATTTTAAGATTTTCTAAAACTCTAAAACTTTCTAAATCCTAAACTTTCAAAATTTCAAATCTTTTCAAATCCAAAGCCTCCTAAATTCAAAACTTTCTTAAGTTAAATCTTTCTAAACCCAAATCTTTCTAAACTCTAAACTTTCCAAAACTTCAAATCTTTCCAAATCTAAGACTTTTCTAAACTCAAAGCTTTCTTAATTTAAGACTTTCTTAAGTCGAAACTTTCTTAATTCAAACATTTCCTAAATTGAAAACTTTCCTTTTTCAAACCTTTCCCAAAATGAAACTTTCTTATTTTTAAAACTTCCTTGTTTTCAAAACTTTCTAAATTCAAAACTTCATTTTTTCAAACATTTCAAAATTAAAAAATTTCTTAATTTAAAACTTTCCTAATTCTAACCTTTCCTAATTCCAAAAATTTCCAAAAATGAAACTTTCCAAGTTTGAAACTTTCCTAAATCGGGCCTTTTCTAATTCAAAACTTTCCTAAATCCGATCTTTCTTAATCTCAAGTCTTTCCTAGGACTCCTATCTTTCCTAAGTCTAGGTTTCCTAAAACCAAGTCTTTCCAAAATCAATCTTTCCAAAGCAAGTCCAATCTTCTCAAATTCAATCTCCTCTTCTAATCCCAAATCAAATCCAGTTTTCAATTCAATCTCTTTCTTCCAATCCAATCTCTCTCTTCAAATCAATCTCTTTTCAATCGGACTCCGGTCCGAACTACAACTGACCTGATTCCCCCAAAGGGATACGTAGGCAACCTTCATAGGTGTGGTCATAATACTTTTCAAACTTTCAATTCCACCCTCATGGGTGCGGTTTTCAAAATCTTTTCAAATCTCAAATTCCCATCTACTTTCAAACTTTCTATTTTCAAATTTCTATTTCCAAATTTCTCAAACTTTCTAACTTCAAATCTATTTTCAAACCAAATCAATTTCAAATCCATCTCTTTCCAAATCTATTTTTCAATTTTCTCTTGTTTTGCACTTGCATACCATGCATCATGTTAGTTTTCAAGCATTGTTTTTCAAAGTGGGTAGGATTGAACTATAGTTAATTAAAGACTCTCATAGGTGAATCTAGGGTAGATTGACATGTAGGTACCGAAAGGGCGGGGTAGGGTGATAGCTTAGTGCGTCTTCCCTACACGTAACCAACCTCCGAACCTAGGATCACTGATTTCAAAGACCAAAAAAGAGTTATTTTTCTAAAAAGGGCTAAATATTTTCCAAAGGTTGCCAAATAACCTGTTTTCTTAAAAACCCTCTCTCGAGGAGATATTTTCAAATTGTTTTCTAAAAACGCTAAGTGTAGTTTTCGGATTATTCTTAGTTTTTAGGTGACCTAACTCACCTTAATCAAGTTAGGTGGCGACTCCGAATCTTTTTCAAAAGCCCTTTATTTGAACCAGTTTTCCAATTTAAACATAGTCGCACTCATTCTTCTAGGAGGGTGAGTTCTAACGAGAGAGTACAGTGTTTTTCCCACTTTGGTGAGTATTCCTCGAGTGCGAAAAATCTGGGCGCGACAGATGGTAGGTGAATGAAATTCGGTGGGTGATGCGCAACCTTTTGCACAATTTCGATATCAATTCATTGTTTAGGTTGGCGGCATTCTCGCTGATGAGTGATTCAGGAATCTCATATCGGTAGATGATGTGGTTCTTTATGAACTTCTCCAAGACCTTCTTGGTGATATGAACATAGGAGACTGCTTCCACTTATTTAATGAAGTAATCAATGGCAACCAGGATGAATCGATGACCATTGGAGCCTTTGGGGGTGATGGGGCTGATCATATCTATTCTCCAGAAAGAGAAAGGCCATGGGGCTGACATAGAATGGAGTTTCGTGTAATAGCTTGTTCATAGGATCTTTTTGGCAAGCGTATGATAGCTCATATAAGCATCACAAACCCCCTTATGTACCTCCACCATGATAGTTTTGGCTTCAATGGCATTGACGCATTTCAATGGGCCAAACAAAGATCCCTTGAAAAGCTCATTTCCAGCCATAAAGTAATGTCTCGCGAAATGGCAAATGGTCATGTAAGCATCCCATTTTTTACTGCTCGGCAGTCTACACTCCGTCCAGACTTGTTTTCGAGTCATTGTGGGCGTATTCCAATCGAATCCAATTTTCTAAGTCCAAATCCCATTTGTCCATCGCCTCGCAGGCCCACCAGGCCCAAATAGAGGCAAAATGACCAAAATGCCCTTAGGGGCATTGCCCTCTCCTTTCTAACTCCAACCTCTCTCTCAAGACAGTTGATTCCTCATGACGGTAAATCTATTCCAAATCAAGCACGTCTTTCTAAAGACGGTAAGTCCCCTTTCCAATCCCTCTCTCGAGACAGTTTACTCCTCGAGACGGTTCCAATTCAGGCACGTCTTTTCGAAGATGGTAAGTCCCCTTTCCAATCCCTTTCTCGAGATAGTTTATTCCTCGAGACGGTTCCAAATCAGGCACATCTTTCTGAAGACGATAATTCCCCTTTCCAATCCCTCTCTCGAGATAGTTTACTCTCTCAGACAGTTCCAAATCAGGCACGACTTTCCGAAAACGATAAGTCCCCTTTCCAATCCCTTTCTCGAGACAGTTTATTCCTCGAGACGGTTCCAAATCAGGCACGTCTTTCTGAAAACAGTAAGTCCCCTTTCGAATCCCTCTCTCGAGACAGTTTATTCCTCGAGACGGTTCCAAATCAGGCACGTCCTTCCGAAGATGGCAAGTCCCCTTTCCAATCCCTCTCATAAGACAATTTATTCCTTGAGACGGTTCCAAATTAGACATGTCTTTTTGAAGATTGTGAGTACCCTTTCCAATCCCTCTCTAGAGACAGTTTATTCCTTGAGACGGTTCCAAATCAGGCACGTATTTCCAAAGACGGTAAGTCCCATTTCCAATCCCTCTCTGGAGACAGTTTATTCCTCGAGACGGTTCCAAATCAGGCACGTCTTTTCAAAGATGGTAAGTCTCCTTTGCAATCCCTCTCTTGAGACAGTTTATTCCTCGAGACGGTTCAAATTCAGGCACGTCTTTTCGAAGACGGTAAGTCCCCTTTCCAATCCCTCTCTCGAGACAGTTTATTCCTCGAGGCGGTTCCAAATCAGGCACGTCTTTCCGAAGACGATAAGTCTCCTTTTCACTCCCTCTCTCGAGACAGTTTATTCCTCGAGACGGTTCCAAATCAGGCACGTCTTTTCGAAGACGATAAGTCCCCTTTCCAATCCCTCTCTCGAGACAGTTTATTCCTCGAGACAGTTCCAAATCAGGCACGTCTTTTCGAAGACGATAAGTCTCCTTTCCAATCCCTCTCTCGAGACAGTTTATTCCTCGAGACGGTCTAAGTAGCAGAAATACTCGCAAACATCACAACCGTCCGGGTAGTAGAAATACTCGTAAATAGGTCGATATAGGGAATTGCCAACAAACCCCTGTGTCATGACGACCGCCGTCAGAGTGGCGGAAACACTCAAAACCTAGGTCAACGCCAGTACCTGCTAGCCCACTTCGGTGCAAAATGACCGTTCTGCCCCTGGTGGGCCGGCCTCCTTTTCCGACCATACTGGCTCTGAGTATCAAACCGGTAACCTTTTGAGATTGCTTCTTATAGTATTCTCAACCTTTTTCTTATCTTTCCGGATCATTTCGAGTCAGTTCTGGCCAACTCAGTACAAAATGACCTTTTTGCCTCTGGTGGGCCGATCTCCATTTTCGACCACACTGGCTCTGTGTATCAAATCGGTAACCTTCTGAGACTAATTTTTATAGTGTTCACAACCTCCCTTTACCTTTTCAGATCTTTCCAAGTCAGTTTCGGCAAACCCGATACGAAATGACCATTTTGCCCTTGGTGGGCCGGTCACCTTTTCCGACCACACCGGCTCTGGGAATCAAACCGGCAATCTTTGGGAACATTCTAAATAATGTTTTCGAATCCCAAGTCTTATTCTGGGACAGTCCAAGTCCGTCCCTGCAGCTTCCTGATCCGATTGACCGTTTTGCCCCTAAGGCTCGGTTAACCCTTCCGACACATCCTATCCTCACTTTTCAAGTCAAATACCTTCGGGACATTATTCTAAGTGTTCCTACTCTTTTCCAGCCTTTTGGGCCATTCCCGATCCTTTAAATCATTCCCAGACTTTTCGGAGTCAGTCCTAGTGAAGTCAGGCTAGAAATTGTATGGTAGTCACTAGTACAAGCGCCCAAATATAGTCAAAGATACGTTGCTTGCTGACCTTAAACATTTCCTAAATGGTTAGCGCCACAAGTAGTGGCGCCAAGCCAAAAAATGGCCTAGGAGTGGCGCCAGTGTAAAGTTTGGCCTAGCGCCACTGTAACAGGCGCTAGTGTTGTCCAACCTCTATAAATACAAAGCCACTTTCAACGTGAAAGAGGTCCGTAAACTCAATCTAAAAATCCTATATTTCGACATACAGAGCTCGAGCACCTTCTAAACCCTAGCCTCCTTAGGTTTTCCAAACCCTAGCCACCATACACTAAACCCTAGCCTCCTATACACTCATACACTAACCTTCAAACCCTCTTTTGAAGACTTGAAGAGTTGCAATCTGAAGTTTGAAGATTGAAGGCGGCTCTTGAAGATTGAAGAGGAAGATTAAGACGAAGACCGAAGAAAGCAAGGCGGGCAAAATAAACAAGATACAAGATAGGTTCCCCATTTAAATTTTCGCACTTCCCCCTCTCTCTTCTCTCTCCTTACCCACTTGGGTTTTCTCTATTTTAATCCCCCATCTCTTCCCCCCCCCCCCCCCTTATTTGCATGTTTAAAACAAGGGGATTCCCAATCCATATGTAGGACTGGACTATTGGAGAGTCACCGTGTCGGGGGCTTTCTTCTAGTCTAACTAGAGACCACGTGGGTTCGGCTCCCTTCATTATGTGGTGAAACCTTAACCTTGTATGTTCATGACCCCAAAATTGCATTGTGCATATCATGGTCTTGTATCTTCCGAAAGTCGTTTTCAAAATTGCTTTCAAAATTGCATCAAAATCTCCTTTTTCAAAAATGTCGCGCCCAGATTTTTCGCACTTGAGGAATACTCACACAAGCGGAAAAAATGTTGTACTCTCTCGTTAGAACTCACCCTCCTAGAAGAATGAGTGCGACTAGGTTTGAATTGAAAATTTGATTTGAATAAAGGGCTTTTGAAAAAGATTCGGAGTCGCCGCCTAACTTGATTAAGGTGAGTTAGATCACCTAAAAACTAAGCATAGTCTGAGAACCACACTTAGGGTTTTGGAAAACGATTTTTGAAAATATCTCCTCAAGAGAGGGTTTTTAAGAAAATAGGTTGTTTGGCAACCTTTGGAAAACATTTAGCCCTTTTTAGAAAAATAACTCATTTTTTGGTCTTTGAAAACAGTGATCTAGGTTCGGAGGTTGGTTACGTGTAGGGAAGACGCACTAAGCTATCACCCTACCCCGCCCTTTCGGTACCTACGTGTCAATCTACCCTAGATTCACCTATAAGAGTCTTCAACTAACTATTGTTCAATCCTATTTCACTTTGAAAAACAATGTTTGAAATAAATATGATGCATGAGATGCAAGTGCAAGATAAGAGAATTGAAAAATAGATTTGGAAAGAAATTGATTTGATTTGAAAAAGATTTGAAGTGATAGAATTGAAATTGGAAAGTTTGAAAATTTGGAAATAGAAATTTGAAATTGGAAGTTTGAAAATTGATTGAAATTTGAGATTTGAAAATAGATTTTGAAAACCACACCCATGAAGGTGGAATTGAAAGTTTGAAAAGTGTTGTGACCGCACCTGTGAAGGTTGCCTACGTATCCCTTTGGGGGAATCAGGTCAGTCGTAGTTCGGACAAGAGTCCGATTGAAAATGGAAGAGTGGATTTGAAGAAGGAGATTGAATTGGAAATTGAAGTTGATTTGAAATTGGAAGGGGAGATTAGAAATTGAAATTGAGAAGATTGGACTTTGATTTGAAAAGATAGATTTTGGAAAGACATGGTTTTGGAAAGATGGAGGTTTAGGAAACCTAGACTTAGGAAAGGCAGGAGACCTAAGAAAGATTAGATTTGAATGTTAGACTTGGAAGATTTGGAAAGATTGGATTTTAGGAAATGTTCGAGTTAGGAAAGGCCCGTTTTAGGAAAGCGTCATTTTTGGAAAGTTTCGAAATTAGGAAAGTTTTGAAATTAAGAAAGTTTTTATTTTAGGAAAGCTTTGAAATTGGAAAGTTTCGAGTTTAGAAAGTTTTCAAAAAAGGAAAGGTTTTAAGATTAGGAAAGTTCCCAAATTAGGAAAGTTTTGAAAATCAAAAAGTTTAGAATTTGGAAATGTTTTTGAATTAGGAAAAGTTTCATTTAAGAAAGGATTAGAATTTAGAAAATTTCAAGTTAAGAAAGTTTTGAATTTTAGAATGTTTTGAAAAAGGGAAGTTTTGAATTTGGAAAAGCTTTGAAAACAAGAAAGTTTTGAAAATAAGAAAGTTCCGTTTTAAGAAAGATTTGAAAAAGGAAAGTTTTTAGTTTAGGAAATGTTTGAATTAAGAAAGTTTTGAGCTTAGAAAAGCCTTAGATTTAGAAAGATTTTGAAGTTTTTGAAAGGTTTAGAATTTAGAAAGCTTGGAAGTTTAAAAAGATTTAACTTAAGAAAGTTTTGAATTTAGGAAACTTTAGATTTGAAAAGATTTGAAATTTGGAAAGTTTAGGATTTAGAAAGTTTTAGAGTTTAGAAAGATTTAAGATTTTAGAAAGTTTTAGAGTTTTAGGAAATCTTAAGATTAGGAAAGGTTTGAGTTTAGGAAAAGTTTGAAAACTTACGTTTGAAAAGTTAAGATTTGGGAAGGGGGTTGAATTAGGAAAGGTTTGAATTAGGAAAGATTTTTTGGAAACTTAAGATTTAGGAAAGTGGAGGATTAGGAAGGATTTGAATTAGGAAAGAGTTGGATTTTGAAACTTAAGGAAAGATTTGAAGTTTAGGTTTAGGAAACTTATGGTTTAGGAAGGAATTGAATTAGGAAAGGTTTGGATTAGGAGGGGATTGGATTTGGTTTCTAAAAGAGAAAGGTTGGATTTTATTTCCAAAAACGGAGGACGGCATCTAGTTTCCTAAACGGGGAGATTGGATTCGGTTTCCTAAAGGGAAGATAGGATTTGGCAAGGATTTGGAAAGGGAGGTTTTAGAAACCCTAGATTTGAAAAACCATAGTTTTGATGTAGAAAATAGGTTTTGGAAACATGTATATTTTTTATGTGAAAACATGAGGTTTTGGAAACTTAGGTTTGGGGCAAAGTTTGAAAATCATGTTTTTGGAAAGAAAATTAGGGTTTCTTAATTGTGGGCTCTAAGGCTCGATTTGGGCTCTAAGGAAAAGGGATTTTTAGAAAATGCATTTTTGGAAATGAAGGTTTTCTAGAAGGGAATCCTAGGGAGGAACTTTTGGAAAGTGAATTTGAAGAGAGAGTTTTTGGGAAAAGATTTTAAAGGGAAGGAGTTTTGGAAAGTGTGTTTTTAGAAACGTAAATTGTAGAAGGGAAATCCTAGAGAGGAAATTTCTAGAAGGAAGATTTTGGAAAGAGAGTTTTTTAGAAAGGTTTTTGGAGAGAGTTTTTAGGAAGGTTTTTGGTTAAAGATTGTTGAAGGGAGTTTTTGGAAAGATTTTTGGGGAGAAGATTTTGGAAAGGAGTTGAAAAAGAGAGTTTTGAAAAATAGATTTTGGAAGGGAGTTTTTGAAAACAATTTTGAAGGGGAGAGTTTTAGGAAAGTATGTTGAAAAAGAGATTTTTTTAGGAAAAGATTTTTGAAGAGAAAGTTTTTGAAAAATATGGAAACGTCTCACTTTCCTAAAGCAATTCTAACCTTAAGAGGGCTAGAACCACTTTAAGAAAGTGGCTTTGGAAAACAATAAGATTTGAAAATATAGACCAAAAAGGTCACTTTTAATGTAACACTTTCCTAAAACAACCCTAGCCACGGAAAGGCTAGAATCACCCTAGAATTGTGGTTTTGAAAACAAGTTTTTGAAAAAGAGATTTTAATGCAATCTTGAAAACAAGTTTGAAAACGATTTTGAAAACGAGTTCGAAAAAGAATTTTGGAAGATGCAAGATTATGATATGCACAATGCAATTTGGGGTCGTGAACATACAAGGGTAAGGCTTCACCACATAATCAAGGGGGCCGGATCCACGTGGTCTTTGGTTAGACTAGAAGAAAGCCCCCGACACGGTGACTCTCCAATAGTCCAATCATACACATGGATCGGGAATCCCCTTGTTTCAAGCATGCAAAGAAAGGGGGGGAAAGAGATGGGGGATTAAAATAGAGAAAACCCAAGTGGGTTAGGAGAGAGAAGAGAGAGGGGGGAAGTGCGAAAATTTAAATAGGGAGCCTACCTTGTATCTTGTTTATTTTGCGCGCCGTGCTGTCTTCGGTCTTCGGTCTTGATCTTCGTCTTTCGTTTTCAAGAGTTGTCTTCAAGCTTCGGGTTGCAGCTCCTCCAGTCTTCAAAAGATGGTTGAAGGCTAGTGTATGAGTGTATGGGGGTGTGTATTAGTGTATAGGGGGCTAGGGTTTATGTAGAGTGGCTAGGGTTTGGAAAACCTAGGGAGGCTAGGGTTTTTGGAGGTGCTCGAGCTCTGTATATCGAATTGTGTGATTTCTAGGTTAAGTTTGCAGACCCTTTTCACGTTGAACGAGGCTCTGTATTTATAGAAGTTGGACAAACCTGGCGCCTGTTGCAGTGGCTCCAGGGCAAACTTTACACTGGCGCCACTAGGAGTGGCGCCAGGCCATTTTTTGGCTTGGCGCCACTACTAGTGGCACCAGCCAATTAGGAAAGGTTTAAGGTCGGCAAGCAACGTATCTTTGACTAGATTTGGGTGCCTGTACTAGTGACTACCATGTAAATTTTAGTCTGGCTTCACTAGGAGTGACTCCGAAAAGTCCGGGAATGATTTGAAGGAGCCGGGGATGACCCGGAAGGCCGGAAAGGAATAGGAACACTTAAAATAGTGTCCTGGAGGTATTTGAGTTGAAAAGTGAGGATAAGATGTGTCGGAAAGGTCGACCGGGCCTTTAGGGGCAAAACGGTCAACCGGACCGAAAAACTGCCGGGACAGACTCAGACTGTCCCAGAAGAAAACTTGGGATCTAGAAACATTATTTAGAATGTTCCCAGAGGTTGCCGGTTTGATTTCAGAGCCGGCGTGGTCGGAAAAGGAGACCGGGCCACTAGGGGCAAAACGGCCATTTTGTACTGGGTTTGCCGAGACTGACTCGGAATGGTCTGGAAAGGTAAGGGGAGGTTGAGAACACTATAAAAAGTATTCTCAGGAGGTTACCGGTTTGATACCCAGAGCCGGTGTGGTTCCCGGGGCGTTTGGATGCCTAGGGGCAAAATGGTCATCCTGATCGAAAAGTCTCGGAAAAGGTCCTAAGGGTAGTTTGGTCCTTTTGCACCAAAGTGGGCTAATAGCCACTGGTGTTGACCTAGGTTTTGAGTGTTTCCGCCACTCTAACAGTGTGAGTATTTCCGCTACTCGGACGGGGTTGATGATTTGTGAGTATTTCCGCTACCCGGATGGGATTAATGATTTGTGAGTATTTCCGCTACTCTAACGGTTTTATGAGTAGTTTTTCTACTCAGACCGTCTCGAGCAATAAACTATCTCGAGAGAGGGATTGGAAAGGGGTCTTACCGTCTCCGAAGAGACGTGCCTGGATTGGAACCGTCTCGAGTAATAAACTATCTCGAGAGTGGGATTGGAAAGGGGTCTAACGGTTTTGTGAGTACTTCCGCTGCTCTAACGGTTTTGTAAGTATTTTCGCTACTCTAACGGTTCTGTGAGTACTTCCGCTACTCTAACGGTTTTGTGAGTATTTCCGCTACTCTAACGGTTCTGTGAGTGCTTCCGCTACTCTAACGGTTTTGTGAGTAGTTTCGCTACTCAGACCGTCTCGAAGAATAAACTGTCTCGAGAGAGGGATTGGAATTGGAATAAGAAAGGACAATGCCCCTAAGGGCATTTTGGTCATTTTGCCTCTATTTGGGCCTGACAGGCCCGCGAAGCGATGGAAAGACGGAATTTGGACCTAGAGGATTGGTTTCGATTGGAATATGTCCATAATGACTTGAAAACAAGTCTGGATGGAGTGTAGACTGCCGAGCGGTCAAAAATGGGGTGATTACAAAAAAATGTTTTCAAAATCACAATTCTAAGGTGATTCTAGCCTTTCCATGGCTAGGATTGCTTTAGGAAAGTGTTACATTCAACGTGACCAATATGGTCCATATTTTCAAATCTTGTTGTTTTCAAAACCGCTTTCCTAAAGTGGTTCTAGCCTTCTTATGGTTAGAATCGCTTTAGGAAAGTGAGATCTTTTACATCTTGAAAAAAAACTCTCCTTTCAAAAATTCCTTTCTAAAAATCTCTTTTTCAACATACTTTCCTAAAACTCTCCTTTCCGAAATTGTTTTCTAAAAACTCTTTACAAAAATCTATGTTTCAAAACCTCCTTTTTCAACTTCTTTCCAAAATGCTCTCCCCAAAATCCACTTTCCAAAAACGCTCCCTAAAGATCTTTCTAAAAACTCTCTTTCCAAAATATTCCTTCTAGAAACTCTCTTCTAGGATTTTCCTTCTAAAATCTTCGTTTCTAAAAACACATTTTTCAAAAACTCCTTCTCTTTAAAATCTTTTACTAAAAACTCTATCTTCAAATTCACTTTCCAAAAACTCCTCCCTAGGATTCCCTTCTAGAAAACCTTCGTTTCCAAAAACGCACTTTTCAAAAATCCTCTTTCCTTAGAGCCCAAGTCAAGCCCTAGAACCCACGATTAGGAAACCCTAATTTTCTTTCCAAAAGCATGATTTTCAAACTTTGCCTCAAACCTAGGTTTTCAAATCTGTACTTTCAATTTTCAAAATTTTTCAATTTCAAATCTATCCAATTTCAAATCTTTTTCAAATCAAATCAATTTCTTTTCAAATTTATTTCCAAATCTATTCTCCAACTCTCTCTTATGTTACACTTGCATATCATGCATCATGTTTTTCTAAACATTATTTTCTAAAGTAAATAGGATTGAACTATAGTTGGTTGAAGACTCTCATAGGTGAATCTAGGGTAGATTGATATGTAGGTATCGAAAGGGCGGGGTAGGGTGATGGCTTAGTGCATCTTCCCTACACGTAACCAACCTCCGAATCTAGATCACTGATTTCAAAGACCAAAAAAGAGTTATTTTTCAAAAAGGGCTAAATGTTTTCCAAAGGTTGCTAAACAACCCGTTTTTCTTAAAAACCCTCTCTTGAGGTGGTATTTTGAAAAATCGTTTTCCAAAAACCCTAAGAGTAGTCTTCGGATTATTCTCAGTTTTTAGGTGACCTAACTCACCATAATCAAGTTAGGTGGCGACTCCAAGCTTTTTCCAAAAGCCCTTTATTCAAATCTATTTTCAATTTAAACCTAGTTGTACTCATTCTTCTAGGAGGGTGAGTTCTAATGAGAGAGTACAACATTTTTTCCGCTTGTGTGAGTATTCCTCGAGTGCGAAAAATCTGGGCGCGACAGGTCTTCCTATCTTGATGAGAGACTGCATTAGGGAATGCCCTTGCCTAGATATATCTTTGAATATCATAGAACTATGGTTGCCCATCGGGCTTAGTGGTTATGTGAAGGTAATAGGAAGGGGTGTCTTTGGTAAAAATCTAGAGATGAGGTATTTATATGCCCTTGTCGATCTTGATTGCCGTGGCTAGAGTGGCTAGTGCATTAGTGAAGTTATTCTCTGTCCGGGGTATGTGATGGAAGTCTATGCTTCTAAATAATTGACATATATCCTTGATTTTTTGGTGATATGGGGATAGTTTGGTATCTCAGGTCTGGTATATGTCCTTGGATTGTTGAATAACTAGATCAAAATCTCAAAAAATAGCCAATTCATTAATCTTCATCTCCAATGCTAGCCTTAATTCAAGGATACATGCCTTATACTCAGCGATGTTATTAGTGCACAGTTCTAGTTATAATTTAACCATAATGGGGTAATGACTGCCTGTTTCTTATACTATTACTGCTTCGACATTGGCTCCCTTTTTATTAGAAGGTCCGTCAAAATACATCCTCTATTTAGTTTCTGTTGGCCCTTTAGTCACATCCTCGTGTGCATAGTATGTCCTCGTCGAAGAATTAAGGTTCCATGGATTAATAATCATTGATAGGGTTCTCGGCTAGATAATCAGCTATTACTTGCCGCTTAACTACTTTACGGGTGGTAAATACGATATCAAATTCTGATAAGATCATATGCCACCATATGATTCTGCTGGACAGGGTTGGTTTATCAAAAATATACTTGATTGGGTCTATCTGAGAGTTGAGGAAAGTGGTATGATAGAGCATATAATGCCGAAGCCTGTGGGCTACCCAGGCTAGTGCGCAACAGGTTTTCTCGAGATCAGAATACTTTACTTCATATGGCAGGAACTTCTTCTGAGGTAATAAATGGCTTACTCCTTTCTCCCCGTTTCCTCATGCTTGTCGCGCCCAGATTTTTCGCATTCGAGGAATACTCACCCAAGTGGGAAAAACACTGTACTCTCTCGTTAGAACTCACCCTCCTAGAAGAATGAGTGTGACTAGGTTTGAATTGAAAAACTGGTTCGAATAAAGGGCTTTTGAAAAAGATTCGAAGTCGCCACCTAACTTGATTAAGGTGAGTTAGGTCACCTAAAAACTAAGAATAATCCGAAGACTACACTTAGGGTTTTTAGAAAACAATTTGAAAATATATCCTCGAGAGAGGGTTTTTAAGAAAAACAGGTTGTTTGGCAACCTTGGGAAAATATTTAGCCCTTTTTAGAAAAATAACTCCATTTTGGTCTTTGAAAACAGTGATCGTAGGTTCGGAGGTTGGTTACGTGTAGGGAAGACGCACTAAGCTATCACCCTACCCCGCCCTTTTGGTACCTACATGTCAATCTACCCTAGATTTACCTATGAGAGTCTTTAATTAACTATAGTTCAACCCTATTTCACTTTAGAAAAACAATGTTTGAAAAGCATGATGCATGATATGCAAGCAATAGAAAAGAATTGAAAAATAAATTTAAAAAGAGATTGCTTTGATTTGAAAATAGACTTGAAAAGATGGAATTGAAATTGGAAAGTTTGAAAATTGAGAGTAGAAATTTGAAAATGGAAATTTGAAATTGGAATTTTAGATTTGAAAAGATTTTGAAAACCGCACCCATGAGGGTGGAATTGAAAGTTTGAAAAGTATTGTGACCGCACCTATGAAAGTTGCCTACGTATCCCTTTGGGAGAATCAGGTCAGTCATAGTTCGGACCGAAGTCCGATTGAAAATAGATTGATTTGAAGAGAGAGATTGAATTGGAAGAAAGAGATCGAATTGAAAACTGGATTTGATTTGAGATTAGAAGAGGAGATTGAATTTGGAATTTTGGAAAAGATTGGACTTTGAATTGAAAAGATGGATTTTGGAAGGACTTGGTTGTGGAAAGATGGAGGTTTAGGAAACCTAGACTTAAGAAAGATGAGACTTGGGAAAGACTTGAGATTAAGAAAGATTGGATTGGAATGTTGGATTTGGAAGATTTGGAAAGATTTGGAAACTTGGAATTTAGGAAAAATTTAGGTTAGGAAAGTTTCGAATTAGGAAAGTGTCATTTTTGGAAAGTTTCGAAATTAGGAAAGTTGTAGGTTTAAGAAAGTTTCGAATTTAGAAAGTTTTGAAAATTGGAAAGTTTTGAATTTAGAAATGTTTTGAATTAAGAAAAGTTTAGTTTGAGAAAGGTTGAGAATTTGGAAAGTTTCAAATTAAGAAAGTTTTGAATTTTGGAATGTTTGAAAAATGGAAGTTTTGAATTTGGAAAGTTTGGAATTTAAGAAAGTTTGGAAATTGGAAAGTTTTGAAATAGGGAAGTTTTGAAAGTAGGAAAGTTTGAATTTAGAAAGGTTTTGAAAAAGGAAAGTTTTTAGTTTAGGAAATATTTGAATTAAGAAAGTTTTGAGTTTAGAAAAGTCTTAGATTTGAAAAGATTTTAAAGTTTTGGAAAGTTTAGAATTTAGAAAGATTTGAAATTTAGAAAGTTTTAGAATTTTAGAAAATCTTGAGATTAGGAAAGGTTTGAGTTTAGGGAAAGTTTGAAAACTTTGGTTTGAAAAGTTAAGATTTGAAAGGAGGGTAGAATTAGGAAAGATTTAGCTTTTGAGTTTTAAAGTTTAGGAAAGATTTTTATGTTTAAGTTTTGGAAACTTAAGATTTAGGAAAGTGGAAGTTTAGGAAGGTTTTGAATTAGGAAAGAATTGGATTTCGAAACTTAAGGAAAGGTTTAAAGTTTAGGTTTAGGAAACTTATGGTTTAGGAAGGAATTAAATTAGGAAAGGTTTGGATTAGGAGGGGATTGGATTTGGTTTCTAAAAGAGAAAGGTTGGATTTTATTTCTAAAAACGGAGGACGGGATCTAGTTTCCTAAACAGGGAGATAGGATTTGGAAAGGGAGATTCTAGAAACCCTGGTTCTGAAAAATTGTAGTTTTGACGTAAAAAAAAAAAAAAAGGGTTTTGGAAACGTGTATCGTTTGGATGTGAAAACAAGAGGTTTTGGAAACCTAGGTTTGGGGTAAAGTTTGAAAACCATGTTTTTGGAAAGAAAATTAGGATTTCCTAATTGTGGGTTCTAGGGCTTGACTTGGGCTCTAAGGAAAGAGTTTTTGGAAAGTACGTTTTTAGAAACGAAGGTTTTCTAGAAGGGAATCCTAGGGAGGAGTTTTCGGAAAGTACGTTTTTAGAAACGTAGATTTTGGAAGGAAGATCCTAGAGGAGAATTTATAGAAGGAAGATTTTGGAAAGGGAGTTTTTGGAAAGATTTTTGGAGAGAGTTTTTAGAAAGTGGATTTTGGGGAGAGGATTTTGGAAAGGAGTTGAAAAAAAGGGTTTTGAAAAAAAGATTTTGGAGGGGAGTTTTTGAGAACAATTTTGGAGAGGAGAGTTTTAGGAAAGTATGTTGAAAAAGAGATTTTTAGGAAGAGATTTTTAAAGAGAGTTTTTAGAAAGTATAAAAACGTCTCACTTTCCTAAAACAGTTCTAACCATAAGAGGGCTAGAACCACTTTAGGAAAGCGGTTTTAAAAACAACAAGATTTGAAAATATAGACCAAAAGGTCACTTTTAATGTAACACTTTCCTAAAGCAACCCTAGCCATGGAAAGGCTAGAATCACTCTAGGATTGTGATTTTGAAAACATGTTTTTGAAAAAGAGCTTTTGATGCAATTTTGAAAACAAGTTTGAAAAATGATTTTTGAAAACAACTTTTTGAAAACGAATTTTGGAAGATGCAAGACTATGATATGCACAATGCAATTTGGGGTCGTGAACATACAAGGTTAAGGCTTCACCACATAATCAAGGGGGCCGGACCCACGTGGTCTTTGGTTAGACTAGAAAAAAGCTCCCGACACGGTGACTCTCCAATAGTCCAATCCTATACATGGACCGGGAATCCCCTTGTTTCAAGCATGCAAAGAAAGGGCGGGAAAGAGATGGGGGATTAAAATAGAGAAAACCCAAGTGGGTTGGAGAGAGAAGAGAGAGGGGGGAATTTAAATAGGGAGCCTACCTTGTATCTTGTTATTTGCCCGTTGTGCGGTCTTCAATCTTCGGTCTTCGTCTTGATCTTCTCCTTCAGTCTTCAAAGGTTGTCTTCAAGCTTTAGATGGCAGCTCTTCAAGTCTTCGAAGGGTGGTCGAAGGCTAGTGTATGAGTGTATGGGGGAGTGTACGAGTGTATAGGAGGCTAGGGTTTGGAAAACCTAGGGAGGCTAGGGTTTAAGAGATGCTCGAGCTTTGTATATCGAAATATAGGATTCTTAGGTCAAGTTTGCAGACCCTTTTCATGTTGAACAAGGCTCTGTATTTATAGAGGGAAGACAAACCTGGCGCCTGTTGTAGTGGCGGCAGGCCAAATTCTACACTGGCGCCACTAGGAGTGGCACCAGGCCATTTTTTGGCTTGGCGCCACTACTAGTGGCGCCCGCCAATTAGGAAAGATTTAAGGTCGGCAAGCAATGTATCTTTGACTCGATTTGGGCGCCTGTACTAGTGACTACCATGCAATTTTTAGCCTGGCTTCACTAGGAGTGACTCCGAAAAGTTCGGGAATGATTTGGAGGAGCTGGGAATGACCCGGAAGGCCGGAAAGGAGCAGGAACACTTAAAATAGTGTCCTGGAGATATTTGACTTGAAAAATGAAGATTGGATGTGTCAGAAAGGTCGACCGAACCTTTAGGGGAAAAACGGTCAACCGGACTAAGAAACTACCGGGGTGAACTCGGATTGTCCCGGAAAAAGATTTGGGATCTGGAAACATTATTTAGAATGTTCCCAGAGGTTGCCGGTTTGATTCCCAGAGCTAGCGTGGTCGGAAAAGGAGACCGGCCCACTAGGGGCAAAACAATTATTTTGTACTGGGTTTGTCGGAACTGACTCGGAATGGTCTAGAAAGGTAAAGGAAGGTTGAGAATACTATATAAACTATTCTCGGGACATTACTGGTTTGATACTCAAAGCCGGTATGGTCGAAGAAGGAGACCGGCCCTCCAGGGGCAAAACGGTCATTTTGTACCGGGTTGGCCGGAACTGACTCAGAATGATCCGGAAAGAGAAGGGGAGGTTGAGAACACTATAAAATTTATTCTAAGGAGGTTACCGATTTGATAGCCAGAGCCGGTGTGGTTCTCGGGGCGTTTGGATGCCTAGGGGCAAAATGGTCATCCTGACCGAAAAGTCTCGGAAAAGGTGCTAAGGGTAGTTTGGTCCTTTTCCACCAAAGTGGGCTAACAGCCACTGGTGTTGACCTAGGTTTTGAGTGTTTCCGCCTCTCTAACGGTGTGAGAATTTTCGCTACTCGGACGGGGTTGAGTATTTTTGCTACTCGGACGGGGTTGTTGATTTGGGAGTATTTCCGATACTCGGACGGCGTTGAGTATTTCCGCTACTCGAACGGGGTTGATGATTTGTGAGTACTTCCGCTACTCTAACGGTTCTGTGAGTACTTCCGCTACTCTAACGGTTCTGTGAGTATTTCCGCTACTCTAACGGTTCTGTGAGTATTTCCACTACTGTAACGGTTTTGTGAGTAGTTTTGCTACTCGGACCGTCTCGAGGAATAAACTGTCTCGAGAGAGGGATTGGAAAGGGGTCTTACCATCTCCGAAGAGACGTGCCTGGATTGGAACCGTCTCGAGGAATAAACTGTCTCGAGAGAGGGATTGGAAAGGGGTCTTACCGTCTCCGAAGAGACGTGCCTGGGTTTTGAGTGTTTCTGCCACTCTAACGATTTTGTGAGTATTTCGGCTACTCTAACGGTTTTGTGAGTGTTTCCGCCACTCTAACGGTTTTGTGAGTAGTTTTGCTACTCGGACCGTCTCGAGGAATAAACTGTCTCGAGAGAGGGATTGGAAAGGGGTCTTACCGTCTCTGAAGAGACGTGCCTGGATTGGAACCGTCTTGAGGAATAAACTGTCTCTCGAGAGGGATTGGAAAAGGGTCTTACCGTCTCCGAAGAGACGTGCCTGGGTTTTGAGTGTTTCCGCCACTCTAACGGTTTTGTGAGTATTTCCACTACTCTAACGGTTTTGTGAGTGTTTCCGCCACTATAACGGTTTTGTGAGTAGTTTTGCTACTCGGACCGTCTCGAGGAATAAACTGTCTCGAGAGAGGGATTGGAATTGAAATAAGAAAGGACAATGCCCCTAAGGGCATTTTGGTCATTTTGCCTCTATT
Organism: Euryodendron excelsum; assembly: GCA_033060915.1. Classification (NCBI taxonomy): domain Eukaryota; kingdom Viridiplantae; phylum Streptophyta; class Magnoliopsida; order Ericales; family Pentaphylacaceae; genus Euryodendron; species Euryodendron excelsum. The sequence continues at coordinate 11,842,050 of CM065385.1, forward strand.
TGGGCCTGACAGGCCTGCGAAGCGATGGAAAGACGGAATTTGGACCTAGAGAATTGGTTTCGATTGGAATATGCCCTAAATGACTTGAAAACAAGTCTGGACGGAGTGTAGACTGCCGAGCGGTCAAAAATGGGGTGCTTACAGCTGCCCCTCTTTTTCTGTCTTTGCTTGTCAAGGACAGAAAACGATAAGAGTAAGAGTCCCATGTTGACCGCGAGGTAGTCGGAGGGACGGACACCGGAAATCTTTCGACAACAGGGGTCGAAAACGGATAACGGACCAAAAAGGCCTTCGAAAACAAGTTTTGGCGGGAAAAAGGGCAAAACTACCCAAAATTTATAACTGGCGCCACTAGCAGTGGTGCCTTCGGTAAAAAAGCACTAGCGCCTCTGCTAGTGGCTCCAGGCTTAAGGTTAAAAACCAAAAAATTTCTGGTTCGAACACCCACGGGATTTGAAGAGTTTTTTTGCAAATTTGTGAGGCATTGCAAGGAATCCGTCTTGGACATTGAAGGAGCACTCCTTGGGGACCACGGGTGATTGCCGGAGGGAGTCCACGTAGCCGGAAAAGTCGCCGGAAGTGAAGATTTTGCCGGAGAACTTCCAAAAGGTGAGTTTTCAAAGTTTGTTGATTTTGATGTGTAGAACTTCGTTTGAATCATGTGAAGTGTGAAAATTGATGTTTTGATATGTTTTGAACACTTTGGTGATGTTGTTTTTGCATTTTGATGGTTGTTTGATTGAATTTGAGGGATTATATGTAAATGTGTGAAGGGGGTTTTCTGCAGGAATAGGAAAGTTGTTCCTATAAGCATGGGTATTAGGTTTTTTGGCTATGTTTTTGTGCAATGTGCCTTAGAAAAATGTGTTTAACAACCGTATGAAGTTTCGTGATTTTTTGAAAACTCGATGAATTTTTGATTTTTTGAAAAATAGAAAAATATTTAGAAAATTAGAAAATTCAAGAAATTGACGAAATTTTTGAAGTTTGAAATTTGGAAAAATGTAGAAATATTTTGAAAACATTTGAGGTGATTTTGAAAAATTTTGGAAGCCTTTTGAAAACCATTGATTTATTAGAAAAATAAAACATGAGTTTTGAAAATTTTGAAAAATTGAAAAGTGTGCACGGGTGCCATTGTTATGTGATTGTGGTGTTGGAAGGTGCATATTTCGTGTTTTGTGTTGATGTCATGGGCGTTGTAGGGGCCACTTTTAAACGGGACTCTGCCGAAATTTTTAGAAATTAAGAAAATAGTTGGTTAAAGTTTTAGAAATAAAATCTTTTTGAAGGGAAAAGGCAGAGAACCCTTGAGACGTGACTTGGAGTAGGAAAATCAAGATGTGTGAAAATTTTGTTTTTGATTTGTTATTCAAAATCCTTTATTTGTTTTGTGTTATTCGTTTGTTTTATTTCACTGTTATTTAAGATGCATGGATGGTATATTTACATCACTTACCTTGGCTTACCTTTTCAGGATGGCAGACGCAGGTGATGACGGTTCCGAGAGGAGATGCCGCTCGGGGAAGGCGGCCCGGACCGATTCTGCTGGTCGTTCTAGTCGATCCAGAGGTAGTCAACGATCCACCGGACGATCCTCATCCAGCTAGAGCGGGCAGGGGAGTAGACTACCTGTCGACCCTTTGCCTTCGGTTGAGCAGGCTTTTGCTGAGGAGGTTGACGCCGAGGAGGAGGTACCGGGCCTTGGGGACCAGGTGACCGGCTATGGGAGAGCTTCTTCCAGGCATAGGCAGGCAGACGCCGACTTGGGAGATTTGCAGATACCAGATGTCCCACCTCTCGGGGATCTGGCCTATCACCCTAGTGTATATTCCAGACAGCATTTGCCATCTCCACGGGTACATACAGCTTTTCGAGGGGTTGTTCACTAGGTTTTTGTGACCATGCTGCAGGCTGCCTCATCATACTGCGCCTTCTTGGCAGAGATCGGGTTTGGCGCCTTTATGGGATTACAGGCTAACCGCCTGAACCGGCATTTGGTACTGGCATTGGTTGAGCGGTGGTTCAGGGAGACTGGGACCTTCCATTTTGTCGGCTTCAAGTTGGGCCCCACTCCTTTAGATTGGGCGATTATTACAGGACTCTCCTTTGTCGGCCGGCGGATCACCTTACACCCGGTCAGCCGGGACGAGGCCTGTTTGCTATTGGATTTGCCTCAGCTTGAGCGTTCTGCCTTCCCAGTCTCTTGGATTAGTCAGGGTGAGCGTACTTTTGCTACTAAGCCATCGCCTGCCAGGCGGGATATCATGAGACGGCGACTTGTGTTGTATATTATCTTCAGCTGCTTCTACAACAACAACAAGTCACTCGTGCCGTGCCGTCTGGTGAGTATAGTAGCCGATCTGGGAGCTTTGTCTGAGTTGGACTAGGGGTCCTTTTCTTTTGGCTGCTTTCTTCGATCGATGCGGGTTCGGACTTCTTCTCGTTGGGGCAGCATGACTAGCTTTTGGCCCTTCCTTGTCTGGTGGAGTTACGAGTACCTGTGGGTGCGTCGCCCTGCAGTTGTTGAGGATGATCTCTATCCTCGCGCTTTGAGGTGGGCTCGTGACCGGGTAGCCTAGCGATCGGAGATTACTGACTTTGTGACGCTCCGGGCTAACCTGGAGCTGATTGAGGCAAGGGATGTGACCTGGAGGCCCTTCATTGGATCAGTCCATTACGAGACAGTCCGGTACCGGGTCCTGTTGTCCTTATCGAGAGCTGCTTTTCTCAGTGATGACACCTGGGAGTCCCTATCTTGGAGAGCGGCATTGGCGACAGTTTCACGAGGAGTTTCGATCAGCAAGGGCTCCGCCAGAGTATATGTTTGGAGCCCTGGTGGCTGGAGTGCCCATCCCCTAGCAGGAGCGCCAGCCAGGTGTCGAGTTCTTGCTTCCTCCGGATACGGATTATGCCGCGCACTTCAGGGCCCATTCGGTTGGTGCCTTCTCCCGGTTTGAGGTAGTAGTCGGCGGGTATGCTGTTGGCTAGGAGGTGGTTGACTTGTGGTGCCGGGCTGGAGGATATGTGCCCCAGGCCGAGTTTACTGCTGTGAGAGACCAGAGAGATCAGTACCAGATGGAGCGGGACCAGTATCAGGCTGAGGTAGCTTCCTTGACGGCTCGGTTATCTCAGATGGGTGGTGGGGGGGGGGGGTAAGTTATTCTCTCTTTGCTCCTTATTGCTCTGCTGCTGCTTAGCTCCTTTTTCTTGCGGTTGATTTTGGTTCTATCTTCCTTGCAGGATGGTGGTGCTTCGAGTAGTTATCCTCCTCCGATGCCGGGTTTCGAGGATTTTGATCCAGATGATATTGATTTTGACCTGTGATGCATAAGACTTCGATCTTTTTTTGCCCCTTGTCCCTGAGATGTACTGATGTTAGACAGTTTTATTTTGCATAGTTTTGTATAATGATGGATGTTTATGGTACTTAGATGCACAGATAGACAGATATATATGATCAGAGGCATGTGATATTTATTCCATGAGTTGATGCTGATGACTTCTATTCCTACAGGGAGTTATATCCTATGTGTGCAAAGCTCATGCTAATTTTTTTTTTTTTTAAACATATGCACAAGTTAGAAATATGTTAATAGAATGACATAGGGTGCTGTTAGACTTGTAGCCTTGGGAATGGTAACTCCCTCCTCTTCGGGGGTTTAGCCTCTCTTCTGGCTCAATCCTACCTCGATTGGATGATAGCACTTCGCACCTTTCTCAACCTCTTGACTGCCCCCCAACTTTCTATCTTAGGGTTAGTGTATAGGGTTATTGGGCTGAGACTCTCGACTCTCGGGGTCTTAGTAACAACTTACCTGACCCTTGGCAGAGCGATAAGTGGCCAGTCATTTCAATCCGAGAAGACTTTATTTAGGACCGTAATGTAGGCTAGGCTATGGGGTTTTAGAAACAACGGGATATGTAGGCTCAAATTCAATGTTGTTTTTAGCAAGGTTTAGATCCATACTGTCCTTAACCGTTTTTCAGTAGGATTAGCATCTCTTTTTCTTTTTTTTTTTTTTTTAAAAGCTTTGGCAGCGTATCTAACTCATTTAGATCAAGCAATCTATTTTCAATCAGAGTGGACTTTAATAGGGTTGTAATGTAGGTCATGGTTTCAGGGTTTTGCAAGAAAGGGTAAAGGCTCAAACCTATTGTACCTACTGGGTTTCCTAGGATCACCTTTAAATTTCCTTCTTGCTTTTGACCACATATTTCTCATGGTGAAAATAATCTGGTTCTTTCACCCTTTTCTATATAGCTTTTTTAGATAACCATGACTTTCTTTTCTTTCAATCCTCTCACTATGCCTTTGAAGTTGACTCAATCATGATTTTCTTTAGGCCTTTTTTTTTTTTTTAAATCAATTTTTTTTTTGGCCTCTTGCCCCTTGGCAACTCCTTTCTTTTGCTTTTTTTCTTTCTATTTCTTTTCTTTTCTTTTACGAAACGGAACAATTCTTTAACCCTGTTCCCTTAAACCTTTTCCTTGGTAGTTCAATATACCCAGTATGGGCGGTGATCTCTAGGTTAGGGTTTTGTTAAAAAAAGGATAGATAGCTCAACAGGTTTGGCAAGGGGTTGCTTTTGACTGTATGGGAAATGAAATGAGGGCCTCTCTTCACTTTGAATTAGGTTGCTTAATCCATAGAGTTTTCCAACACTATCCTAGCATGATAGAGGTGGACACCACTCTTAGAGTTCTCAACTATTGTCTGCCCCAGTGTGGGGAGGACAGTCTTGGATCAGGGTTAACAAAGAAAATTTTCGCTTTCCGCGAGGCACTGGGGGTTAAGCAAAGGGAATATGAGCACATTTGTTCATTTATTTAATTATTTATTTTTTATATGTGGGGGAATGAAAGATGGCTCCTCTTCCTCTTGATAAACTGGCCACACATCGCTTAGCCTCAGAGTCTTGCAAGTGCTGCCTTTGGGTAGTATTCTCACTCATCCTCATTCTCTCTCTCTGTGGAAGGCTGATCATTTGGCGAGTAGTTAACTCATACTATCATCCCTTCAAGTTGGACCATTCCATAAGACAAACCATGCCCCTTGCGTAGAGAGTAGTCACCATTCCTAGGGAAGACAAGACAACAACAATGGAATAAAAGTTGTTATTTGACTATTATTATTATGTTTACGGAAAGCATCAAGTTCTTAATAAGAAAATGTAGAAATTAATTTAAAAACAAGAAGTAAAAGGGATAGAAAGAAAGTGGGTGAAAACACCCCTCTCTTGTACGCTTGTGTAAAGAACCTATTTTTAGTATGGCCTTGGGACAATTCCCACGTCTTCGATGCTCCATTCGCGACCCGAATCTTCTGCCAAGGCGAGACAAGCAAAGGTTTCCCCTAGAGCTCCACAGATGTTAACATTGTTGATGCGGTTGTCAGCCTCCTTCTTGTTCTGTGTAGCGGGTTCTTCTGTAAACAGGGTGTCCAGCTCACCCCCTTCCAATTCGAATGGCTCTGCTTGTGCTCTTGGCTTCTCTATCCTCCAGCTCATTTCTTCATAGTTGTACTTATTTGTGGGCCAATGACTCTCTAGCAAATGACGTTCGGCCGCGGCATATTTCGGATGCAGAAACTCAGCACCCCATCCATCAGCAACCATGTTTTCAGTAGTCTCATCTCCCAGGAACATTGGCTCCTCAATGGGCCAGTCGGAAGCATCAGGCACTTCATCAGGGTTATGGAGATATATTGGGCATAATGGGAGATCCTCCTCCCAGTCATCTTCTTCCTCAGTCTCCCAATCGTCCTCATAGTCCTCGGCCTCAGGCTCGTCAAACACTCCCTCGCCTTCCATTTCTACTAGTATCATATTGACGGTGTGATCTGGCAGAGGGTTAGCAGTCACATTGGGAGTGGGAGCAGGTTTTATCGGCTGCAAATCGATGGTCTTATTGTCGATCAGGTCTTGGATCTTGTGCTTGAGAGCAAAGTAGCTTTCAGTGTCATGCCCCTGGCCACCTGAATGATAGTCACATGTAAGAGCGGCATTAAAGGTCGGGGGAAGAGGGCTTGGCAACGGGCGAGCAGGGATGGGCTTCAAGATATTGTTCTTTAGAAGGCTATGGTAGGCCTCGGTTTGGGTGCAGGCTAAGGCATTGAAGGTGCGGATACGTCGAGCAGGTCTATTGAAGTTGGGTCATGCCCCAGCAGGACCATAGTTTGGGGTTGGAGCAGGCATGGTCAAGGTGGGCAAGGGCAGTACTGGGGGTGATTATAGCAGAGGTCGGTATTGAGGTGGTTGGCTAGGCAGAATAGCAGACACTTCGCTTTCCTTCCTGATTGTGCCCCTTGTAGTAGCCACCTTCTTGGCTATGTTAGTGGTATTTTCTCCAGTCTTGGCATAGGGATCTGTGATTCTTCCTGTCTTGAGGCCGTTTTCTATCATTTCCCCCTACATGATGAGTTCGGAGAAGCTTTTTCCCACGCTTGTGCAGAGTTTCTCATAGAATATACCTTGAAAAGTATGTATAAATAGTTGTACATACTCCTTCTCTTCCAACGAGGGATTAACTTGTGCAGCGGCCTCCCTCCATCTTAGGGCGTATGCTTTAAAACTCTCCTTCTCACCCTTGCTCATCGTCATCAAGGACCAGCGATCAGAAGTGAGATCGATGTTGTGATGGTATTGGGCTTTGAATGCATTGAATAACTCCATCCAGGTTGTGATCTTCCTTAAGTCCAGACGAGCGAACCATTGTAGAGCCGACCCGGTGAGGCTGTGTTGGAATAACTGCATAAGGAGCTTCGGGTCGTGGCCATGTCCACTTAGTGCTCCAGCATATAGACGAAGATGAGCAACAGGGTTACCGGTACCGTCGTACTTCTGGAAGTCAGGCATTTTAAACTTAGCAGGCCTCGGGTGGTCAGGGAAGAAACATAGCTCATCATAGGAAGTGAATCCGTAAGCATCATGGCCATGGAGACTTCGCAACGAATCCTCCAACCCTTGGATTTTCAGACTGAGAGGGTCTAGAGGGGCCTTCTTCGTAACGAGTGAAAGCAATATGGTCTCCTCTTCTTCAGTATTGACCCTTTTGGCATCTTCTTTGGTTTTCCCAGCACTGTCAGACTGAAGCAAGATCCTCGAATTAGCGGGTTCAAAGTCTTTAGATGAAGTCGTTGATGCTGACGGGACCGTAGTAGTATCTTTCATGGCCAGAGTGTGAATGAGTTTGAGCATCTCATCCATCTTAGTCCTCATTTCATTAACTTCCTCTTGAGAGACTTGAGAGGATTCTTCAGGGTTAGCAGCCATCAATGATGCTTTGTGTCGAGTGATAATAGGATCCCTGGGTGGATGTTGCACTTTCTTGGGAGCAATGTTGACTCAGTACAAGGTGACTTCTGTAAATAGAAATAAAAAGAAACAAAGGAAAAAGACAAAAACACAAGTCACAAGTTAGTTTTTGATTTTTAGAGAGCTTTATGCAATGCATGTCCTAGAGTTGCCCTTGCTTGAGAGGGAGAATAAACATGATGTATTGGCTCACTTTTGGAGATAGTGGGTTTGCCCCTGGATGTAGACACTTTACCGTTAGATGGGAACCTTCAGCCATTCATGCATTCATTCATAAAAATAAATAAGTACATTAAATTCTGGGTTTGAGATACAAAAGAATTGAAGTACATTTTAATAGGGGGAGGGGGAACATTTTCCTTTGGACTTCCACCTATCTACTTTTACAAAAGGGAAACCCTAAACTACTCTTGAGTCTTCGGATTCGCCTTCCTTGAATATGATGTTTGAGGAGGTCACTAAGAGACCTTGTTGATTGATTGCCCCTTGTCTTCTTGGCAACCCTATCTCCGTGAGCATAGAGGGATTGGGGTCCCTCTTATGGAATGAATCGAGATGCATGCAATGAGTCCTTAGGGTTACGCGGGAACCCTTAGGGTTTGGGTAGGCTCAATGCAAGGGAGAGTAACGTTGGTGTCACTCTCAATGGGTTGATCATATGCATGAGAATGCAGTGACTTGAGTTACTTGGAACTCTTGTCTTGACATGGAATATTGAATGCATGAACATGAATATGCAAAAAGTATAAAGAGAGAAGGTACAATTGAAGTAAACATGCATGCATGAACAGTTAGACAGGCATCATAACAGTATAAATACAAGCATTATAACAACAGGTATAAATGAAAGTAAGAGCAGTCGCCCTTTTCTCAGTGATTTTGAAAACGGTGCTTGTGTCCTAAATCCAGCAGAGGTTCGGCTATGCATGGTGTCTATATGAGTATGTGGTTGAGGGTTGACTAATGCATCCTAAAAAGGCTCGGTCCCCGGATCTTCAAACCTAGGCCCACTCCCCGAGGTGGTGCCATGATCGGTTGGTGATCCGAGCGGGGGAACCATCAAGAGGCCGTAGGCGAAGAAACTAACACAGCATCTTGCCCACAACCAATATACCGTTCCCCCTTTCTAACTAGAAAGGACATATCAGGGTATGCAAGTATGCAGAATGTAAGTGCACATGCCGTGTGTGTGTGATTTTTAAAAGTGGAGGAAAGGGCCCAACAACTCCCATTCATCCTGTACAATCACATTCATGCAAAGCAATTAATAAAAATTTAATTGCAAACAAAAGCGCACCTACAAAACAAAGATGCAAGAGTTAGCATGTGGATGACAAACATAATACATGATAATATGAATGAATGTATGTTTTTTTTTTAAAACAATTTTGAAAATTTAGTTATGAAAATTTAAAGTGAATAGGATTGAACCAAGTTAATTGAAGACTCTACACGGGTGAAGGGTAAAGAGACACAACTACGGCCTAACCCTCTAAGTTTCCCTAGCGGAGTCGCCAGCTGTCGCGCCCAGATTTTTTGCACTCGAGGAATACTCACCCAAATGGGAAAAACACTGTACTCTCTCATTAGAACTCACCCTCCTAGAAGAATGAGTGCGACTAGGTTTGAATTGGAAAACTGGTTCGAGTAAAGGGTTTTTGAAAAAGATTCGGAGTCGCCACTTAACTTTGATTAAGGTGAGTTAGGTCACTTAAAAACTAAGAATAATCCGAAGACTACACTTAGGGTTTTTAAAAAACAATTTGAAAATATCTCCTCGAGAGAGGGTTTTTAAGAAAAACAGGTTGTTTGGCAACCTTTGGAAAATATTTAGCCCTTTTTAGAAATATAACTCCGTTTTGGTCTTTGAAAACAGTGATCGTAGGTTCGAAGGTTGGTTACGTGTAGGGAAGACGCACTAAGCTATCACCCTACCCCGCCCTTTCGGTACCTACATGTCAATCTACCCTAGATTTACCTATGAGAGTCTTTAATTAACTATAGTTCAACCCTATTTCACTTTAGAAAAACAATGTTTGAAAAGCATGATGCATGATATGCAAGCAATAGAAAAGAATTGAAAAATAGATTTAAAAAGAGATTGCTTTGATTTGAAAATAGACTTGAAAAGATGGAATTGAAATTGGAAAGTTTGAAAATTGAGAGTAGAAATTTGAAAATGGAAATTTGAAATTGGAATTTTAGATTTGAAAAGATTTTGAAAACCGCACCCATGAAGGTGGAATTGAAAGTTTGAAAAGTATTGTGACTGCACCTATGAAGGTTGCCTACGTATCCCTTTGGGAGAATCAGGTCAGTCATAGTTCGGACCGAAGTCCGATTGAAAATAGATTGATTTAAAGAGAGAGATTGAATTGGAAGAAAGATATCGAATTGAAAACTGGATTTGATTTGAGATTAGAAGAGGAGATTGAATTTGGAATTTTGGAAAAGATTGGACTTTGATTTGAAAAGATGGATTTTGGAAGGACTTGGTTGTGGAAAGATGGAGGTTTAGGAAACCTAGACTTAAGAAAGACGAGACTTGGGAAAGACTTGAGATTAAGAAAGATTGGATTGGAATGTTGGATTTGGAAGATTTGGAAAGATTTGGAAACTTGGAATTTAGGAAAAATTTAGGTTAGGAAAGTTTCGAATTAGGAAAGTGTCATTTTTGGAAAGTTTCGAAATTAGGAAAGTTGTAGGTTTAAGAAAGTTTCGAATTTAGAAAGTTTTGAAAATTGGAAAGTTTTGAATTTAGAAATGTTTTGAACTAAGAAAAGTTTAGTTTGAGAAAGGTTGAGAATTTGGAAAGTTTCAAATTAAGAAAGTTTTGAATTTTGGAATGTTTGAAAAAGGGAAGTTTTGAATTTGGAAAGTTTGGAATTTAAGAAAGTTTGGAAATTGGAAAGTTTTGAATTTAGAAAGTTTTGAAATAGGGAAGTTTTGAAAGTAGGAAAGTTTGAATTTAGAAAGGTTTTGAAAAAGGAAAGTTTTTAGTTTAGGAAATATTTGAATTAAGAAAGTTTTGAGTTTAGAAAAGTCTTAGATTTGAAAAGATTTTAAAGTTTTGGAAAGTTTAGAATTTAGAAAAATTTGAAATTTAGAAAGTTTAAGATTTAGAAAGTTTTAGAATTTTAGAAAATCTTGAGATTAGGAAAGGTTTGAGTTTAGGGAAAGTTTGAAAACTTTGGTTTGAAAAGTTAAGATTTGAAAGGAGGGTAGAATTAGGAAAGGGTTGAATTAGGAAAGATTTAGCTTTTGAGTTTTAAAGTTTAGGAAAGATTTTTATGTTTAAGTTTTGGAAACTTAAGATTTAGGAAAGTGGAAGTTTAAGAAGGTTTTGAATTAGGAAAGAATTGGATTTTGAAACTTAAGGAAAGGTTTAAAGTTTAGGTTTAGGAAACTTATGGTTTAGGAAGGAATTAAATTAGGAAAGATTTGGATTAGGAGGGGATTGGATTTGGTTTCTAAAAGAGAAAGGTTGGATTTTATTTCAAAAAACGGAGGATGGGATCTAGTTTCCTAAACAGGGAAATAGGATTTGGCAAGGATTTGGAAAGGGCGATTCTAGAAACCCTAGTTTTGAAAAATTGTAGTTTTGACGTAAAAAAAAAAAAAAAAAAGGGTTTTGGAAACGTGTATCGTTTGGATGTGAAAACAAGAGGTTTTGGAAACCTAGGTTTGGGGTAAAGTTTGAAAATCATGTTTTTGGAAAGAAAATTAGGGTTTCCTAATTGTGGGTTCTAGGGCTTGACTTGTGCTCTAAAGAAAGAGTTTTTGGAAAGTACATTTTTAGAAACGAAGGTTTTCTAGAAGGGAATCCTAGGGAGGAGTTTTCGAAAAGTGCGTTTTTAGAAACGTAGATTTTGGAAGGAAGATCCTAGAGGGGAATTTCTAGAAGGAAGATTTTGGAAAGGGAGTTTTTGGAAAGATTTTTGGAGAGAGTTTTTAGAAAGTGGATTTTGGGGAGAGGATTTTGGAAAGGAGTTGAAAAAAAGGGTTTTGAAAAATAGATTTTGGAGGGGAGTTTTTGAGAACAATTTTGGAGAGGAGAGTTTTAGGAAAGTATGTTGAAAAAGAGATTTTTAGGAAGAGATTTTTAAAGAGAGTTTTTAGAAAGTATAAAAACGTCTCACTTTCCTAAAGCAGTTCTAACCATAAGAGGGCTAGAACCACTTTAGGAAAGCGGTTTTAAAAACAACAAGATTTGAAAATATAGACCAAAAGGTCACTTTTAATGTAACACTTTCCTAAAGCAACCCTAGCCATGGAAAGGCTAGAATCACTCTAGGATTGTGATTTTGAAAACATGTTTTTGAAAAAGAGCTTTTGATACAATTTTGAAAACAAGTTTGAAAAACGATTTTTGAAAACAACTTTTTGAAAACGAATTTTGGAAGATGCAAGACTATGATATGCACAATGCAATTTGGGGTCGTGAACATACAAGGTTAAGGCTTCACCACATAATCAAGGGGGCCGGACCCACGTGATCTTTGGTTAGACTAGAAGAAAGTTCCCGACACGATGACTCTCCAATAGTCCAATCCTACACATGGACCGGGAATTCCCTTGTTTCAAGCATGCAAAGAAAGGGCGGGAAAGAGATGGGGGATTAAAATAGAGAAAACCCAAGTGGGTTGGAGTGAGAAGAGAGAGGGGGGAATTTAAATAGGGAGCCTACCTTGTATCTTGTTATTTGCGCGCCGTGCGGTCTTCAATCTTCGGTCTTCGTCTTGATCTTCTCCTTCAGTCTTTAAGGATTGTCTTCAAGCTTTAGATGGCAGCTCTTCAAGTCTTCGAAGGGTGGTCGAAGGCTAGTGTATGAGTGTATGGGGGAGTGTACGAGTGTATAGGAGGCTAGGGTTTGGAAAACCTAGGGAGGCTAGGGTTAAGAGATGCTCGAGCTTTGTATATCGAAATATAGGATTCTTAGGTTAAGTTTGCAGACCCTTTTCACGTTGAACGAGGCTCTGTATTTATAGAGGGAAGACAAACCTGGCGCCTGTTGTAGTGGCGCCAGGCCAAATTCTACACTGGCGCCACTAGGAGTGGCGCCAGGCCATTTTTTGGCTTGGCGCCACTATTAGTGGCGCCAGCCAATTAGGAAAGATTGAAGGTCGGCAAGCAACGTATCTTTGACTAGATTTGGGCACCTGTACTAGTGACTACCATGCAATTTTTAGCCTAGCTTCACTAGGAGTGACTCCGGAAAGTCCGGGAATGATTTGGCGGAGCCGGGAATGACCCGGAGCGCTGGAAAGGAGCAGGAACACTTAAAATAGTGTCCTGGAGATATTTGACTTGAAAAATGAAGATTGGATGTGTCGGAAAGGTCGATCGAGCCTTTAGGGGCAAAACGGTCAATCGGACTAAGAAACTGCCGAGGCGAACTCGGATTGTCTCGGAAAAAGATTTGGGATCTGGAAACATTATTTAGAATGTTCCCAGAGGTTGCCAGTTTGATTCCCAGAGCCGGCGTGGTCGGAAAAGGAGACCGGCCCACTAGGGGCAAAATGGTCATTTTGTACTGGGTTTGTCGGAACTGACTCGAAATGGTCCAGAAAGGTAAAGGAAGGTTGAGAATACTACAAAAAGTATTCTCGGGACATTACCGGTTTGATACTCAAAGCCGGTATGGTCGAAGAAGGAGACCGGCCCTCCAGGGGCAAAACGGTTATTTTGTACCGGGTTGGCCGGAACTGACTCGAAAGGATCCGGAAAGAGAAGGGGAGGTTGAGAACACTATAAAAAGTATTCTCAGGAGGTTACCGGTTTGATACCTAGAGCCGGTGTGGTTCTCGGGGCGTTTGGATGCCTAGGGGCAAAATGGTCATCCTGACCGAAAAGTCTTGGAAAAGGTCCTAAGGGTAGTTTGGTCCTTTTCCACCGAAGTGGGCTAATAGCCACTGGTGTTGACCTAGGTTTTGAGTGTTTCCACCACTCTAACGGTGTGAGTATTTTTGCTACTTGGACGGGGTTGAGTATTTCCGCTACTCGGACGGGGTTGAGTATTTCCGCTACTCAGACGGGGTTGATGATTTGGGAGTATTTCCACTACTCAAACGGGGTTGAGTATTTTCGCTACTCGGACGGGGTTGATGATTTGTGAGTATTTCCGCTACTCTAACGGCTGTGTGAGTATTTTCGCTACTCTAACGGTTCTGTGAGTACTTCCGCTACTCTAACGGTTCTGTGAGTATTTCTGCTACTCTAACGGTTCTGTGGGTAGTTTTGCTACTCGGACCATCTTGAGGAATAAACTATCTCGAGAGAGGGATTGGAAAGGGGTCTTACCGTCTCCGAAGAGACGTGCCTGGATTGGAACCGTCTCGAGGAATAAACTGTCTCGAGAGAGGGATTGGAAAGGGGTCTTACCGTCTCCGAAGAGACGTGCCTGGGTTTTGAGTGTTTCCGCCACTCTAACGGTTTTGTGAGTATTTCCGCTACTCTAACGGTTTTGTGAGTGTTTTCGCCACTCTAACGGTTTTGTGAGTAGTTTTGCTACTCGGACCGTCTCGAGGAATAAACTGTCTCGAGAGAGGGATTGGAAAGGGGTCTTACCGTCTCCGAAGAGACATGCCTGGATTGGAATTGTCTCGAGGAATAAACTGTCTCGAGAGAGGGATTGGAAAGGAGTCTTACCATCTTCGAAGAGACGTGCCTGGGTTTTGAGTGTTTCCACCACTCTAACGGTTTTGTGAGTATTTCCGCTACTTTAACGGTTTTGTGAGTGTTTCCGCCACTCTAATGGTTTTGGGAGTAGTTTTGCTACTCGGACCGTCTCGAGGAATAAACTGTCTAGAGAGAGGGATTGGAATTGAAATAAGAAAGGACAATGCCCCTAAAGGCATTTTGGTCATTTTGCCTCTATTTGGGCCTGACAAGCCCGCGAAGCAATGGAAAGACGGAATTTGGACCTAGAGAATTGGTTTCGATTGGAATATGCCCAAAATGACTTGAAAACAAGTCTGGACGGAGTGTAGACTGCCGAGCGGTCAAAAATGGGGTGCTTACAATGCTGCCCCACAACACACCCCATGGAAGTATCTAGAACTGACATGTACATCAACAAAGGGTGCCCTAGGGTTGGTGCTACTAAGATTGGAGGACTCCGTAAGTAGTCCTTGATTCTTTCAAAAGCTATCTGGAAATTATCATTCCATTCCTTCAGAACATCTTTCTTAAGGAGTTTAAAAATAGGCTCAAAGAGATGAGTCATTTGAGTGATGAACCTACTGATGAAGTTTAATTTCCCCAAGAAGGACTGAATCTCTTTTTCCCCTCTCAGAGTTAGCATTTCAACAATGGACTTGACTTTGGCAGGATCAATCTCTATTCCCTTTTCATTGACTATAAACCCCAGTAACTTCCCTGAAGATACCCCAAATGTGCATTTGGTAGGATTTAGCTTGAGTTGGTATTTATGGAGTCGATCAAACACCATCCACATGTTAAACAGGTGGTCGTCCTATTGCTTAGATTTGACAATCATGTCATTTACATAAATTTCGACTTCTCAATGTATCATGTCATGGAACAAGGTTACCATGGCCTTTTAGTAAGTTGCCACTATAATGCAAAAGCCCAAATGGCATAATTTGTAACGATATACTCCCCAAGGGGTGATAAAAGCAATTTTCCTTCAATCTTCTTCGGCAAGTTTGATTTGTTTGTACCCCAAAAAGCTATTCATGAAGGAGAACATTTCATGAGTGAGCAAGTCTATGTGTGGAAGAGGGAAATCATCCTTTGGATTGGCCTGGTTAAGGTATTGAAAGTCAATACACATCTGTGCACTTTGCCATCTTTCTTGGGAATGGGGACGATGTTAGCTAGCCATTGGGGATACTCTACTACTTGCAAAAATCCCACTTGGAATTGTTTAATCACCTCTTCTTTGATTTTCAAGCTCCATTCTAGCTTGAGTCCTCTCAACTTTTGCTTGAAAGGTTTCATTTGTGAATCTAAGGGTAACCTGTGTTCAACGATGGATTCATCTAGCCCAGGCATATCTTGATAAGAGCAGGAAAAAACATCGAGGTAGGCAAGTAATAGTTCTAGTAACTCTTTTGCTTGAAAGGTTTCATTTGTGAATCTAAGGGTAACCTGTGTTCAACGATGGATTCATCTAGCCCAGGCATATCTTGATAAGAGCAGGAAAAAACATCGAGGTAGGCAAGTAATAGTTCTAGTAACTCTTTGCGCTGCCACTGTTCTAACCCGGTGCCAATTTTGAGCTCCTTTGGACTCTGCTTATCCCCCAAAGTAACTATTTCTATCTCTTCAATGCTTGGGGTGCTACGGTTCTCATGCCGTTCTACTTGTTCTTAAATTTCCTCTGGTACTTCATCTGTATAGTGCACATCCAATTCAATTCCCAATTGTTGATAATCAAATTCAGTGTTAAAGTCATTATTTGTCATATTGGACATTCTCTGGATTAGGTGAGCAAGGCATTGGATACAAGGGTCCATGACCTGGAAAATAATGCACAACGAATCAAACAAAAGGAGTACTTTTTTGTTAATAGTGAACTGGATTAAAAGCTTGAAACAAGTAAATCATAAAGATAGCATTTGCTTACGGCAAGACTAATGCTTTGGGATTTGCTCTAGTGAGCATTGTTCCAAAACTTGCAGGTATGAATGATGTCCTTGCTGTCCCAGTTGTGAAGTTTCTCATTTGGAAGCATTGTTCAAATGGACCCATCTTAAGTTATTTTAGCATCAGCCATCATGATAGGTGCTTCTTCTTGAATTTTCCTTTCCTTGAACTTTTACCCGATGCTAATATTACCTTTCCCATGTCTAATTGTTTGAATTGATCAAGGAGCTCCATGGCTGCTTTCCTGTCAGACCTTTTCTTTTGTGCTGCCTCTCTCCTCTATTTTCTCATAGGTTAGTACCCCAGCTTGAAGGTGGGTTTGGCTAATGGTATTTCTATGATCTCAGGCCTTCCTTGTAAGTATTTCACCAAGCCTTTACCTGGATGGAAACCATTTGTTTTGAATTTTGGGAATATTTTGGCTCCACTTGATCTTCCTTCTATATGACTGTGATATATTCGAATGACTAGATGCAGGAGGGGGGCGACCCTATGTCAGGTGAGACGGTGTCAGTTTTATATACAGCAAACTCTTTTTCAACAAAGACAGAGATCAACTTGGAGCCTATGACGAACTTGACTGTTTGATGAAGACTAGAAGGGACTGCGCCAGCCGAATGAATCTATGGTCATCCTAACAACAAGTTGTAAACAGCCAGAATCTGTAGGACTTGAAATTTAATTATGAAGGTTACAAGTCCTATCTCAACTGGAATTTCAATTTCCCCCATGGTTTTTCTCTAGGAGCCATCAATAACATAGATGACTGTTTTGCTGTTGTTCAAATAGGTTTTGTCTATCCCAAGCCTTTCTAGAGTGGAATACTGGTAAACATTCAGAGCTGATCCATTTTCTATTAATGCTTTAGCCACCATTTTTTTCCTTATTTTTACAACCACATGTAAGGCACGGGTGTGCCCCATTCCGTTAGTAGGAATCTCATCATCAAAGAAGGTAATGATATTCAGGGCGATGATGAGGCCCACAATGTTGTGCAGGTTATCGAGCGTAAAGTTCTCAAGCACATGGGCATCTTTATGGATCCTCAGCAAAGCATCCCAGTGTACCTCAGAGGTGAGTAGCAAGCCTAACATCGAGATATGGGTTGGGGCTTTTCTAAGTTATTCCATGATGTCATAATCAACTTTTCCTAGAGCTTTGGTAAATTCTGATATCTCTTGATCTGTTGGTGGGTTAAAGCTTTCATCTTCTTTATCTTTCCCTTCCCTCTTTTTTTTTTTTTTTACTTTAACGGAGGTGTAAAGTCACCCTAACTGGGTCATCCCTCCTATTTTTGCTACGGGTTCTTTAGTGTTTTGGGTCTTATCAAGAGGTAATTCCATGGGACATTATGGAGACTGAGTATTGGCAACTGGGTCATAATAGGAACAACTACCTTTGGGTGTACGGGTGTAAGCACCCCATTTTGACCGCTCGGTAGTCTACAGTTCGTTCAGACTTGTATTCAAGTCAATGTGGACATATTCTGAGTCAAATGAACTTTCTAATTCTAATCCCGTCTATCCATCGCTTCGCGGGCGCACCAGGCCTGAATAGAGGCAAAATGACTAAAATGCCCTTAGGGGCATTAGTCAGTCTAATTCCAAATTAGGCACGTCTTTCTGAAGATGGTAAGTCTCCTTTCCATTTCCAATAGGCACGTCTTCCCAAAGACGGTAAGTTCCCTTTCCATATTCTAATAGGCGCGTCTTTCCGAAGACGGTAAGTCCCCTTTCCAATTCCAATAGACATGTCTTTCCGAAGACGGTAACTCCCCTTTCCAACCCCTTTTCCAATTCCAATTCCAATCCCTCTCTCGAGAAAGCTGATTCCTTGAGACGGTATGTCTATCCAATCCGGCACGTTTTTTGAAGAAAGTTTCTTCGGAACCGTAAGTCCCTTTAAACCTGTCGACCGGGATGAGACCCCAAGTCCCCGAGATGGTAGAACGGTCCACCTTTAGTGCTTGTTAGCCCACCAATGTAGAAATGTCCATTTTAGCACGCCTTTCGAGAAAGTTAACTTCTTAGGCGCTAAGTCCCTTTAGCAGCTTCTCGAGACCAAGCAGTCTCGGGAATGATCGCGAACTGTCAGAGTAGCGGAAGTACTCGTAAATATCGCAATCGTTAGAGTAGCGAAAATACTCACAAGCAGGTCGATATAGGGAATTGCCAACAAACCCCTGTATCACGAGACCACGGTCAAAGTGGCAGAAGCACTCAAAACCCAGGTCAACACCAGTGCCTGCTAGTCCACTTCGGTAAAAAATGACCAAACTGCCCCTAATGCCATTTTTTGGCATGTTTCTTGAGGTGATACCTAAGTCCTCAGAACTGTAAGTCCACCCTTTCCAAGATTGTCTTAAAGTCAATCCGGCATGATTAGGTGCCTTCTAGTCAGTTTAGGACTAATTCTGAGACTTTCCAATCAAGATGACCATTTTGCCCCTAGGCATCCGAACGCCCCGGGGACTACACCGGCTCTGGGTATCAAACTGGTAATATCCCGATAATGCTTTTTATAGTAGTCTTGACCTTCCATTATCTTTTTGGATCATTCCGTGTAGTTCCAGTAAACCCAATGCAAAATGACTATTTTGCCCTTGGTGGGTCGGTCGCTTTTTGGCCTAGCGCCACTCTTAGTTGCGCTAGAAGCATTTTTGGCCTAGTGCCACTACAATAGGCGCCAGATCATTTCTTTGTCCATAAATACAGAGCCTCCTCCAACATGAAAGAGATCCGCAAACTCAGTCTAAAAACCCTACTTTTCGGTTTGCAGAGCTCGTAGCCTCCCAAAACCCTAGTCTCTTTTAGGTTTTCCAAATCCTAGCCTCCATACATAAACCCTAGCCTCCTATAGACTCCTACACTCTCATATACTCATACAATAGCCTCCAACCCTCCATTGAATACTTAGATTGCTGCAACTACAAAGCCTTGAAGATTGAAGACAAACTCTTGAAGACTGGAGTGAAGACCGAAGCAAGAAAAGCAAAGTGCGCAAAGCAAAGCAAAATAAACAAGATACAAGATAGGCTTTCTCTTTAAGTCTACGCATCTTCCCCCTCTCTTCTCTCTCCTAACCCACTTGGGTTTTCTTCTATTTTAATCCCCCATCTTCTTCCCCCCCTTTTTGCATGCTTGAAACAAGGAAATTCCTGGTCCATGTATAGAATTAGGCTATTGGAGAGTCATCATGTCAGGGGCTTTCTTTTAGTCTAACCGGAGACTACATGGGTTCGGCACCCTTAATTATGCGGTGAAGCCTTTAACCTTGTATATTCACGACCCTCTTTGCATTGTACATATCATGATTTTCCATTCTTCCAAAATTCGTTTTCAAAGCTTGCATTAACATCGTTTTCAAACTTGCATCAAAATCTTCTTTTTCAAAACTTGTTTTTAAAATCACAATCCTAAGGTGATTCTAGCCTTTCCATGGCTAGGTTTGCTTTAGGAAAGTGTTACATTTAAAGTGACCGATATGGTCCATATTTTCAAAACATTGTTGTTTTCAAAACCACTATCTTAAAGTGGTTCTAACCTTCTTATGGTTAGAATCGCTTTAGGAAAGTGAGATATTTTATATACTTTCTAAAAAATCTCTTCTGAAAAATCTCTTTTCCAACATGCTTTCTAAAAACTCTCTCTAATCTCCTTTCCGAAGTTGTTTTCAAAAACTTCCTCCAATAATCTATTTTTCAAAAACTCTTTTTCAAAATTCTTTTTCCAAAAACACTCCCTAGGTTTCCTTCTTTGAAAACTCTCTCCCTAAATCTCTTTCTTAAAAATATCTTTCCTAAAAGCTCCTTTCCAAAAATGCTTTCCTCAAAGTTCACTCTCTAAAGATGCTCCTTATGTTTTCTTCCTAAACAACTCTTTCTAAAATTCTTTTTGTAAAAACTCCTCACTAGGATTTCTTTCCAAAAACTCCCTTTTCAAAATTCACTTTCCAAAAACTACTTTCTAGAATTTCTTTCCAAAAATCTCCCTTTCTAAAAACTCACTTTCCAAAAATCTCTTTTCTTAGAGTCTAAGTCAAGCCCTAGAACCTACGATTAGGAAACCCTAGTTTTCTTACCAAAAACATGATTTTTAATCTTACCTTAAAACCTAGATTTTCAAAACCTATTTTCTACGTCAAAACTATAGTCTTCCAAATTTAGGGTTTTTAAAACATCATCCTTCCAAATCCATGTCAAATCCAATCTCCCATCTAGAAAACTAGATCCTATCCTCCGTTTTTGAAAGCAAAATCAAACATTTCTTTTAGAAACAAAATCTAATCCTTTGTTTTAGGAAATAGAAATCTCAATCCTTCCAAATCTAAATCTTTCCTAATTCAAATCCTTTCTAATCTCATACTTTCCTAAACCTTAGGTTTCCAAAACTTAAATTTTCAAATCTTTCCTTAAACTTTAAGCTTCCAAATCTTTCCTAATTCCATACATTTCCAAATTTCGAAACTTTCTAAATCCCAAAACTTTCTTAAGTTAAAACTTTCTAAACTTAAATCTTTCCAAATTCTAAACTTCCCTAAACTTCAAATCTTTCCAAATCTAGAACTTTCTAAACTCAAAACTTTCCAACTTTCAAAACTTCCTTATTTCAAAAAATTCCAAATTCAAATCTTTCAAACTTTCAAAACTTTCCTAAATAAAAAATTTCCTAATTCAAAGCTTTCCTAAAATGAAACTTTTCTAAAATGAAACTTTCCTAATTCGAACTTTTCCTAATTTGAATCTTTCCTAAATCCAATCTTTCCTAATCTTCTAATTCTAACATTCGAGTCAGATCTTTCCTAAACCTCGAGTCCTTCCTAAATCCTATCTTCCGAAGTCTAGGTTTCCTAAATCTCAATCTTTCCAAAACAACTCCAAATCCCTCTTTCAATTTCTATCTTTCCAAATCAATTTTCTAATATTTCAATTCCAATTTCCAATCCTCTATTCTAAATTCAAATCAAATTCAAATTCCAATTCAGCTTCTTCTTTCATATCAAATCTTCTATTTTTTATCGGACACTTGTTCGAACTACGACTGACCTGATTCCTCCAAAAGGATACGTAGGCAACTCTCATGGGTGCGGTCATAACTTGTTTCAAATCTCCAATTCCACAACCTTTTTTAAATTTCTAATTCCATAATTTATTTGCAAGTTTCCAATTCCAAAAATCTATTTCTAAATCTCTATTTCCAATTTCTAAAACTTTCCAAAATCAAATCTAGCTTTTCAAATTTCTTTTTAAATCAAATCAATTTCTTTCCAAATCTATTTTCCAACTCTCTTTTCTTACACTTGCATATCATGCATCATGTCTTTTTAAACATTCTTTTTCTAAAGTGGATAGGATTGAACATTTGTTAGTTGAAGACTCTCATAGGTGAATCTAGGGTAAATAGACATGTAGGTACCGCAACGGCGGGGTAAGGTGATGGCTTAGTGCATCTTCCCTACACGTAACCAACCTCTGAACCTAGATCACTGTTTTTGAAAGACCAAAATGGAGTTTATTTTCAAAAAGGGCATAATTATTTTCTAAAGGTTGCCAAACAACCTGTTTTTCTAAAAGCCCTCTCTTAAGGGAGTATTTTTAAAATCATTTTCAAAAACCCTAAGTGTAGTCTTCGGATTATGCTTAGTTTTTAGGTGACCTAACTCGCCATAATCAAGTTGGATGGTGACTCCAAATGTTTTTCAAAAGCCCTTTATTCAAGTCTATTTTTAATTCAAACCTAGTCGCATTCATTCTTCTAGGAGGGTGAGTTATAACGAGAGAGTATAGTGTTTTTCCTACTTGTGTGTATTTCTTGAGTGTGAAAAATTTGGGCGCAACAATGGGCAAAGGGATTACCATAGGCAGAGGATATGTGAGGATGGGCATGGTGGTGAGCACAGTTGGTTTCTTTGGTAGGAGCAAAGGTAATAGAGGTCGCATGGCTTCTCAGGTGTTTGCTTAGGGTTTGGATCCAACCATGGCGACTATCGGTTCAGGTTCATATAGAGGAGTAAGAATAAGGCGGTAATGAGGAAGATTGAGTATGATTTTGACAGCTACATTCATGTTAGATTCATAAGGTTGTATGGTTAGGAAGGTATGGTCTTGGTATTCTGGCCCTTTTAGGACATAAGCATCCCTTTTGGAATTCTAATTGATGGGTTATACAGAGTGCCTCTGCTAGAGTTCTTGCTTTCCAGTGGTATATTCTCTTGTAATTTGTGAATCATGGCTTTTACTAGTATGAGAGAGGTTGAACCAACATTCATTTTCCTTGCCTATAAAGATGAAATGCCAAAAAGAACACAAGTCGCAAGTTAGTGTTTGATTTTAAAAAAGCTTTTGCGATGCATGTCCTAGAGATGTCCTTTCTTGTGAGGGAGACTAAACATAATGAGATAGGGTGTTTGCCCCTGTATGCAAATATCTTACCGTCGAGTATGAACATATATTCATTTATTCATTTATTTGTGAAAAATAAAGAAGTACAATGAACTTTTGAGTTTAAATACAATGAAATGGAAACATATTTTAATAGGGGAAAGGGGGACATTTTCCTTAAGACTTCCACCTTTCTACTTTTACATTTAAGATCCCAAATTACTCTTGAGTCTTCAGATTCGCCTTATTTGAGTTTGATGTTGGGGAGATCATTGAGAGACCTTGCTAATTGATGGCCTCTTGTCTTCTTGGTAACCTTATCTACGTGAGCATAGAGGAAATGGGGCCCTTCTTTATGGGATGACTTGAAATGCATGCTATGAGTCCTTAGGGTTATGCGGGAACTCTTAGAATTTTGATAGGTTTTATGGAAGGGAGAGTGATCTTGGCGTCATTTTCTATGGTTTGATCATATGCACGAGAATGTAGTGACATGAGTTACTTTGGAACTCTACTGTTGAAATGGAATATTGAATGCATAAACATGTATGCATAGAGTATAAAGAGAGAGAATGCAATTGTAAAGTAAATATGCATGGTTTATATGTAAGCATGAGGTTGAGGGTTTACTAATGCTTTCTAAGAAGGCTTGGTTCCCAGATCTTCAAACCTAGGCCCACTCCCTGAGGTGGTGCCATTATACGTTGGTGATCCGAACGGGGGAACTATCAAGAGGCCGTAGGTTAAGAAACTGACACAGCATCTACCCACAACTAATATACCATTCCCTATTCTAACTATAAGGGTCGTAACCAGGTAAAGAATGCAAGTATGCAAATGCAAGTGAACATACAGTGGGTGTGAAATTTTAAAAAATGGAGAAAATAGCCCAACAACTCACATACATCCTATTCATTCATGACATACATGGTAGTTAATATGACATAAAATAAAAAAGTGAACAAAGGTCCACCTATGAAAATAAAGATGCAAAAAGTCAGTACTTGAATGACAAACTTAATGCAACCTTTGGTTTTAGAAAACTTTCTCAAGAGAGGGTTTTTAAGAAAATAGGTTGTTTGGCAATCTTTGAAAAGATTTAAGCCCTTTTTGAAAAATAACTCTATTTTGATTTTTGAAAACAGTGATTCTAGGTTTGGAGCTTGTTTACATATAGGGAAGATGCACTAGGCTATCACCTTATTGTCGCACTCCATTTTTTTTTTTAACCAAGCTCTCTTGGCTCAGGAAAAAGAACAGTGCTCTCTTGTTAGAATTAGTTGTCATAGAAGGACAAATGCAATAGGGTTTGAATTTTTGAAATGAAATTTATTAGGGCTTTTTTGAAAAGGTCTTTGGAGTCGCCACCTAACATAATTAAAGATGTGTTAGGTCATCTACACCAAGTAAAACCCAAGGGTTAAACTTAGGTTTTGGAAAGTATTTTTGAAAGACATCCTCATGAGAGGGCTTTAGAAGGTAGGGTGGTTTGACAACCCTAAAAATGTGGAAAAGCACTTTTGAAAATTGACTCTAGTTTTGGTCTTTGAAACAAAAGTTCGTCAGTTCGGGGGTTGGTTACGTGTAGGGAAGATGTCCTAAGACTATCACCCTATCCTGCCATTAGGGTACCTATATGTCTATTCACCTTTTACTCACCTAATTATGACTCACCAGTTACCTATGTTTAATGCTATCCACTTATAAAACATTTGAAAACAAAGTTTGAAAGAGAGTTTGAAAAATGGAATTGAGTTTGAAAAATGGTTATGCAATTGAGAATTTAAAAAGGGTTGTGGAATTGAAAATTTGAAAAAGGTTGTGACCACACCCCATGAAGGATTACCTATGTACCTCTTTAAAGAGGATCAGGTCAACCGTAGTTCGGACAAGAGTCCGAAAGAGTTGAAATTTTGAAATGGGTTTCTATTTCTAGAAAATTTCTATTTTTAGAAAGTTTTCTTTTTAGGAAAGTTTGACTTTGAAAGATTTCCTTTCTAGGAAGATTGAATTTGGAAATGTTTCCTTGATTTGAAAAGATTATGATGGGATTTGAAAAGATTTGATTTGATTTGAAAAGATTAGATTTAAAAAGATTTTATTTGAGAAGATTTTATTTCCTTTTCGGAGAAGATTTGTTTTGTTTTTTTAAAAAAGATTTGATTTGTTTCCTTTCGGAAATACTTGAAAAGATTTGGAAGATTTGAAAGGGTTTGAAAAGATTTGGAAATGTTTTGTTTCCTATTTGGAAAAAGATTTGACTTGCTTGAAAAAGGTAAGTTTGGATTGTTTTCAAAATTGGAGGAGTTGATTTGGGGTATAAATTTGGAAGGTTTGAAAAAGAAGTGATTTGAGGGATTTGAAATAGAAGGTTTTGATTTGAATGATTTTAAAATGAAAGGTTTGAACAGGAAAGGTTTGATTGATTTGGAAATTGAGGATTTTGAGGGTTTTGAAAAATGTATCATTTTGGTTTAAAAATGGAAGGTTTCTAAGTTGGCAAAAACGGGATTTTCCTAGGATTGGATTTCTAGGGTTTGACAAACACCAATTTTGTAAATGGTTCGAAAAATGAGTTTTTAAAAATATGTTTTAGGGTTGTAAGCCCTAA
The DNA here is from genome assembly GCA_033060915.1 of Euryodendron excelsum. Lineage (NCBI taxonomy): Eukaryota > Viridiplantae > Streptophyta > Magnoliopsida > Ericales > Pentaphylacaceae > Euryodendron > Euryodendron excelsum. The sequence goes on from CM065385.1 coordinate 11,866,966, forward strand.
ATTGGATTTTAGACATCGAAATGAATATTGTACTTTGCCTAAAGCCATTATAGCCATTAAAAGGTAAGAATCATTTTAGGCTCATGACTTGAAAAACAGCAAAGGGCTGAGGCAAAAAATATAGACCTTTTCGGGTCGTTTTGAATGTCACACGTTTCCCGAGACAACCTTAGTCATGGAATAACTAAGATCATTTTGGGATTGTGTTTTTTTTTTTTTAGAAGAAAACAATATAGGCTATTAGAAGCCATTTCAAATGTCACATTTTTCTAGGAAAACCCTAACCACGAAAGGGTTAGGATCAACCTAGAATTGTGGTTTTTAGAAAGCAACTTTGAAATAAGTTTTTAGGGATAAAGAGATGAAAAAAAATGAAAATCTATGGCAATGATAATAACGGCATGAATTATACAAGGCTAGGTATCACCATAATGCAAGAGGGCCTTCAGGTCATGCCATGAGATAAGTGAAAGTCAAGAAGGAAGTCTCGATCGGTAGTCCCCTCTCGTCCACTCTCAACATGGACTTAGCATCCTCTTGTTTTACGCATGCAAGAAAGGGGGGTTTTAGAAGATGGGGGTTAAAAATGAGAAGAACCCAAGTGGATTCGGAGGAAGAAGAGAGAGTGGGGAATACGGAAAGCTAAATGGAGAATTACCTTGTCTCATTTCTTTTTTCTTTAATGGAGGCTCGGGCCTTGGACTTGAGAAGACGTAGGGAGCTTCCAAGTAACGGGGCAGACCTTCGATGGAGCTCAGAGGCTAAGGCTTCGGAGCTTCGCGCTAGGGCTTAGCCAATAGAACTTCGAGAGAGGTTTTGGTTCGAAAAGGAAAGTGTCGGACGGTGGGGCCCTACCAGATATATAAGGGAATACTTTGGAAAGTGCCTTAGAGGTTGCAAGTTTGATTCCCAGAGCCGGTGTCATTGAAGAGAGTGACCAGATAGTGGTCACCTCATCCCGGGAACTCTAGGGTTGACCAAGATTGACCGGGGTTCATTGGGTTGACCAGAGTTGACTGGGGTCGACTAGGATTTGTCGCGCCCAGATTTTTCGCACTCGAGGAATACTCACACAAGTGGGAAAAATGCTGTACTCTCTCGTTAGAACTCACCCTCCTAGAAGAATGAGTGCGACTAGGTTTGAATTGAAAACAGGTTTAAATAAAGGGCTTTTGAAAAACATTTGCAGTCGCCACCTAACTTAATTAAGGTGAGTTAGGTCACCTAAAAACTAAGCATAATCCGAAAACTACACTTAGGGTTTTTGAAAAACTGATTTGAAAATATCTCCTCGAGAGAGGGTTTTTAACAAAACAGGTTGTTTGGCAACCTTTGGAAAACATTTAGCCCTTTTTGAAAAATAACTCCGTTTTTGGTCTTTGAAAACAGTGATTCTAAGTTCGGAGGTTGGTTACGTGTAGGGAAGACGCACTAAGCTATCACCCTACCCCGCCCTTTCGGTACCTAGATGTCAATCTACCCTAGATTCACCTATGAGAGTCTTTAATTAACCCATGTCCAATCCTATCCACTTTTGAAAAACAACGTTTAGAAAAACATGATGCATGATATGCAAGTGCAATAGAAAAGAATTGAAAAATAGATTTGAAAAGAGATGGATTTGAAATTGATTTGGTTTGAAAATAGATTTGAAATTGGAAAGTTTGAGAAATTTGGAAATAGAAATTTGAAAATAGAAAGTTTGAAAGTAGATGGAAATTTGAGATTTGAAAAGATTTTGAAAACCACACCCATGAGGGTGGAATTGAAAGTTTGAAAAGTATTGTGACCGCACCTATGAAGGTTGCCTACGTATCCCTTTGGGGGAATCAGGTCAGTCGTAGTTCGGACAAGAGTCCGATTGAAAATAGATTGATTTGAAGAGAGAGAATGGATTGGAAGAAAGAGATTGAATTGAAAATTGGATTTGATTTGAGATTACAAAAAAAAAGAGATTGGAATTTGAAATTTTGGAAAAGAATGGGCTTTGATTTGAAAAGGTAGATTTGGACTTGTTTTGAAAAAGAGAAGGTTTAGAAAACTTAGACTTAAGAAAGATAGGAGACCTAGGAAAGACTTGAGATTAAGAAAGATTGGATTGGAATGTTGGATTTGGAAAGATCTTGAAAGATTTGGAAACTTGGAATTTAGGAAAAATTTAGATTAGGAAAGTTTCGAATTTAGGAAAATGTCATTTTTGGAAAGTTTGAAATTAGGAAAGTTAGAATTAGGAAAGGTTTGAATTAAGAAAGTTTTGAATTTTGAAATGTTTGAAAAAGGGAAGTTTTGAATTTGGAAAGTTTTGAAAACAAGGAAGTTTTGAAAATAAGAAAGTTTTGTTTTAGGAAGGGTTTGAAAAAGAAAATTTTTCAGTTTAGGAAATGTTTGAATTAAGAAAGTTTCGACTTAAGAAAGTCTTAAATTAAGAAAGCTTTGAGTTTAGAAAAGTCTTAGATTTGGAAAGATGTTGAAGTTTTGAAAAGTTTAGAGTTTAGAAAGTTTCAAATTTAGAAAGCTTAGAATTTTAGAAAGATTTGAAATTTAGAAAGTTTAGGATTTAGAAAGTTTTAGAGTTTGAATTTTAGAAAGTCTTGAAATTAGGAAAGGCTTGAATTTAGGAAAGATTTGGATTTGGAAAGTTAAGATTTAGAAAGGGGGTTAAATTAGGAAAGGGTTGAATTTTAGAATTTTAGGAAAGATTTTTATGTTCAAGTTTTTGGAAACTTAAGATTTAGGAAAGTGAAGGATTAGGAATAATTTGAATTAGGAAAGAGTTGGATTTTAAAATTTAAGGAAAGATTTAAAGTTTAAACCTAGGAAACTTATGGTTTAGGAAGGAATTGAATTAAGAAATGTTTGGATTAGGAAGGGATTGGATTTGGTTTCTAAAAGAGAAAGGTTGGATTTTGTTTCCAAAAACGGAGGACGGGATCTAGTTTCCTAAACGGGGAGATTGAATTTGGTATCCTAAAGGGGAGACAAGATTTGGGAAGGATTTGGAAAAGGAGATTCTAGAAACCCTAGATTTGGAAAATTATAGTTTTGATGTAGAAAATAGGTTTTGGAAACATGTATAGCTTTGATGTAGAAAACAAAAGATTTAGAAAACCTAGGTTTGGGGCAAAGTTTGAAAACCATGTTTTTGGGAAGAAAATTTAGGGTTTCCTAATTGTGAGTTCTAGGGCTTGGCTTGGGCTCTAAGGAAAAGGGATTTTAGAAAGTGCGTTTTTGGAAACGAAGGTTTTCTACAAAGGAATCCTAGGGAGGAACTTTTGGAAAGTGAATTTGAAGAGGGAGTTTTTGGAAAAAGATTTTAAAGAGAAGGAGTTTTGGAAAGTGCGTTTTTAGAAACGTAGATTTTGGAAAGAAGATCCTAGAGGAGAGTTTCTAGAAGGAAAATTTTGGAAAAGAGAGTTTTTGGAAAGATTTTTAGAGAGCGTTTTTGGAAAGTATAAAAACATCTCACTTTTCTAAAGCGATTCTAGCCATAAGAGGACTAGAACCACTTTAAGAAAGTGGTTTTGAAAACAAGGTTTGAAAATATAGACCAAAATGTCACTTTTAATATAACACTTTCCTAAAGCAACCCTAGCCATGGAAAAGCTAGAATCACACTAGAATTGTGGTTTTGAAAACAAGTTTTTGAAAAAGAGATTTTGATGTAATTTTGAAAACAAGTTTGAAAACGATTTTGAAAACGATTTTGAAAACAACTTTGAAAACGAATTTTGGAAGATGCAAGATTATGATATGCACAATGAAATTTGGGGTCGTGAACATACAAGGTTAAGGCTTCACCACATAATCAAGGGGGCCGGACCCACGTGGTCTTTGGTTAGACTAGAAGAAAGCCCCCGACACGGTGACTCTCCAATAGCCCAATCCTACACATGGACTGGGAATCCCCTTGTTTCAAGCATGCAAAGAAAGGGGGGGGGGAAGAGATGGGGGATTAAAATAGAGAAAACCCTAGTGGGTTGGAGAGAGAAGAGAGAGGGGGAAATACAGAAAATTAAAGAGAAAGCCTACCGTATGTCTTCTTTATTTTACACGCCGTGCAGTCTTCGGTCTTCGGTCTCTGTCTTGATTTTCACCTTCAGTCCTCAAGGGTTGTCTTCAAGCTTTGGATGGCAGCTCTTCAAGTCTTCAAAGGATGGTTGAAGGCTAGTGTATGAGTGTATGGGGGAGTGTATGAGTGTATAGGAGGCTAAGGTTTGTGTATAGTGGCTAGGGTTTGGAAAACCTAGGGAGGCTAGGGTTTAGGAGATACTCGAGCTCTGTATATCGAAATATAGGATTCTTAGGTTAAGTTTGCAGATCCCTTTCATGTTGAATGAGGCTCTATATTTATAGAGGGAGGACAAACCTGTCGCCTGTTGCAGCGGCGTCAGGGCAAACTTTACACTGGCGCCACTAGGAGTGGCGCCAGGCCATTTTTTGGCTTGGCGCCACTACTAGTGGCGCCAATCAATTAGGAAAGATTTAAGGTCGGCAAGCAACGTATCTTTGACTAGATTTGGGCGCCTGTACTAGTGACTACGATGTAAACTTTAGCCTGGCTTCACTAGGAGTGACTCCGGAAAGTCCGGGAATGATTTGGGAGAGCCGGGAATGACCCGGAAGGCTGGAAAGGAGCAGTAACACTTAAAATAGTGTCCTGGTGGTATTTGACTCGAAAAATGGGTACGAGATGTGTCGGAAGGGTTGACCGGGGCTTTAGGGGCAAAACGGTCAATCGGATCGGGAAGTTGCAGGGACATACTCAGACTATTCCGAAAGAAGACTTGGGATCTGGAAACATTATTCAGAATGTTCCCAGAGGTTTCCGGTTTGATTCCCAGGGCCGGCGTGGTCGGAAAAGGAGACCGGCCTACTAGGGGCAAAATGGTCATTTCGCACCGGGTTGGCTGGAACTGACTCGGAATGATCTGGAAAGGTATGGAGAGGTTGAGAATACTATAAAGAGTAGTCTCAAGAGGTTACCGGTTTGATACCCAGAGCCGGTGTGGTCGAAAAAGGAAACCGGCCCACCAGGGGCAAAATAGTCATTTTGTACCAGGTTGGCCGGAACTGACTCGGAATGATCCGGAAAGGTAAAGGAAGGTTGAGAATACTATAAAGTATTCTTGGGATATTACCGGTTTGATACCCAGAGCCGGTGTGGTTCCCGGGGCATTCGGATGCTTAGGGGCAAAATGGTCATCTTGACCGGAAAGTCTCGAAAGGGTAGTTTGGTCATTTTTCACCGAAGTGGGCTAACAGACATTGGTGTTGACTAGGGTTTTCAGTGTTTCCGCCACTCTAACGGCGGTCGTTGTGACACAGGGGTTTGTTGCCAATTCCCTATATCAACCTATTTGTGAGTATTTCCGCTACTCTAACGGTCTTTGTGAGTATTTCCGCTACTCTAACGGTTTTTGTGAGTATTTCCGCTACTCTAACGGTTTTATGAGTATTTTCGCTACTCTAACGGTTTTATGAGTAGTTTTGCTACTCGGACCGTCTCGAGGAATAAACTGTCTTGAGAGAGGGATTGGAAAGGGGTCTTATCATCTCCGAAGAGACGTGCCTGGATTGGAACCGTCTCGAGGAATAAACTGTCTTGAGAGAGGGATTGGAAAGGAGTCTTACCGTCTCCGAGGAGACGTGCCTAGATTGTGAGTGTTTCCGCCACTCTAACAGTTTTGTGAGTAGTTTCGCTGCTCGGACCGTCTCAAGGAATAAACTGTCTCGAGAGAGGTATTGGAAAGGGGTCTTACCATCTCCAAAGAGACATGCCTGGATTGTGAGTGTTTCCGCCACTCTAACGGTTTTGTGAGTATTTCCGCTACTCTAAAGGTTTTGTGAGTATTTCCGCTACTCTAACGGTTTTGTGAGTAGTTTCGCTACTCGGACCGTCTCGAGGAATAAACTGTCTCGAGAGAGGGATTAGAATTGGAAAGGAAAGGACAATGCCCCTAAGGGCACTTTGGTCATTTTGCCTCTATTTGGGCCTGACAGGCCCGTGAAGCGATGGAAAGATGGAATTTGGACCTAGAGAATTGGATTCGATTGGAATATGTCCACAATGACTTGAAAACAAGTCTGGACAGAGTGTAGACTGCCGAGCGGTCAAAAAGAGGGTGCTGACAGGATTGACTAGAGTTGATTGGTGTTAACCAGAGTTGACTGGGGTTTACCAAAGTTAATTGGGAGATTGCTGATTTAATACCTAAAGCTAGTGTGGTTTCCTAGGGCATTTGGATGCCAAGGAGCAAAATGGTCATTTTGATCGGGAACCTTCAAGAAAGGACCGAGGTTGACTGGATGGCACTGGACATGCCAGACAATCTAGGGACGGCCTTAAAAGGTGGTCTTACCATTCTGAGGACTTGGTACTTTGTCAAAGAACATACCGGACTCACTAGGGCCAAAATGGTCATTTTTCATTGGGACGGGCTAGCAGGCGTCGGTGTTGACTGGTTTGGATCTGGTCTGGACTTTTGTCTAAGGAATTGGTACTTTCTAGATAAACAGGTTTGAAAGGGTCTTACCACCTTAAGGGATAAACTTTCTTGAAGGTCATGCCGAACTTGGACGGTCTTCCGTTCTTGAGGGGTTTATGATTTCTCAAGGACGTGCCAGACTTGGATGGTCTTCCATTTATGAGGGGTTTGTGCTTTCTTAAGGATGTGCTGGACTTGGACGGTCTTCCGTTCTTAATTGGTTTGTGCTTTCTCAAGAAACGTGTCAAACTAACGAACATTCTATATTGGCGGGCTAGCAGGCGCTAGAAATGAACCTCTCTTTCATCTCGGGGACTTAAGTACTTTTCGGAGATGAGTACGAAAGGGGCTTTATCAATTTGGGGAATAAACTTTCTCGGTGATTATGCCATACTAGGTTGAATGGTTTTACTGTCAATAAGGGATTAACTTTCTTGAATGACGGGACTATTGCATTGACTTTGAATTTGGATGGACTTATCGTTTTATGAAATACATGCCCGACTAGATTGGATTGACTAATGCATGAGGGACATTCTAGTCATTTTGCCTCTATTGAGCCTAGTGGGCCCGTGAAGCGGTTGATAGATCAGATTGGATTTAGAAAGCTAGTTTGGGCTTGAGTATGCTTGTGTTGGTTTGTAAGTGGTTCTGGTTGGGCTGAAGATCGCCAAGTGGCCAAAATAGGGTGCTAACAGCTGCCCCTCTTTTTTTGTCTTTACTTGTTGAAGGCAAAAAACTATAAAGTAAGTACCTAATGAAGGTCGCGAGGCGGTCGGAGGGGCTGGAGGTTTGAAATTTTGAAAATTGGAGGTTGAAGCTTAAAAATGAGGTTAAGAGGCCATTTAAAACTGGTTTTGTCGGGCAAAAGGCCGAGGCGAGCGCAGCTTGGCTATGTGCCACTTAGAGTGGCGTCAGGCTTGGGTTTCATCTTACGCCACTAGAAGTGGCACATTGCTTGCGGGATTTCATAAAACAACAGCTACGAGTTTGAGGGTTTTTGCTTAGTTTTGTGCCATTTTTGGGATCTCTCTCCAAAACTCTTTGGGGAATTTTGCTTAGGCGTTGTTGGGAGGAGTTTGTGGAACACTGGGGAGTTACCGGAAAGTGACGTCACCACCGGAAAGTCGTCGAAGAAGAAAAAATCGCCGAAAAAAATTGCCATGTTTTAGCGAAAGTGGTTTCTTGTAGGCTTGGAAAAACTAGTGATTTGGGCACTCGGTAACACATTTTTTTGCAATGTTTTTGTTTAGGATGTCTTAGAAAAATGTTTTGAATAATCGTGTGAAGTTTCATAATTTTTTGAAAACAATTGTATTTTTTGATTTTTTAAAAATTAAAAAAAAGGTTGAAAATTTGAAAAATTGAGAAATAAATCTTGGGGTGTTGGATTACTGTTAGAAAATTCTAGAAATATTTTGAAAAGTTTTGTTTATATTTTTGGAAAACTTGTGAACTTTTTTGAAGGTGTTTAAAAGAAAACAAAAGGTCGTAAAATAGCCTCAGGAAAGAAAAATTGGTATTTGCCCGTCTGTGCCCTGTGTTGGGCAAGTGGCGAGGTATTACATGTTTGGTAGCATTGTGAGTTTGTGGTTGTGTGTTGCTGTAGAGGTCTTTTATAAATGGGACTTTGCCGGATTGTTTAAAAAGTTTGGCATTTGGAATTTTTATGGAAAAAAACGTTTAGGGAAACTTTAAAAAGGGTTCTTTAGAATAGGGAGAGGGATAGGCTTTTAAAGGAAAATCCTTAGAAACTATAGAACCAGGACTTTTGAGGGAAAGTCCTAAGAAACCATAGGACCTGGGGTTTTGAAGGAAAGCTCTAAGAAACCATAGGACCTAGGCTTTTAAGGAAAAGCCTTAAGAAACCATGCTTTTTTTAGAGAGGAAAGCTTTTTGAAAACCTAGGCTTTGGGCTTAGGTTGGTGAACTTTTTGAGGAAAATGTTAGAAAACTGAGTAATTTTGAAAAGAACTTTTTTTTTTAAGGATGAAAAGTTTATAAAACCAGTTTGATTTTGAAAACAACTTTTTGAGGGTTAAAAGTTTAGAAAACCAGTATTGAAATTGAAGCCAACTTTTTTAAGATAAAAGTTTTTAGAAAATCGGCAATTAAAATTGAAACCAACCTTCTTTAGGAGGAAAACTTTAGAAACCAAGATTGAAATTGGAACCAACTTTTTCGAGGATAAAAGTTTAGAAAACCGGGAATGAAATTGAAACCTACTTTTTTTGAGGATAAAAATTTAGAAAATCGGCAATGATTTTGAAATCAACTTTTTGAGGATAAACAGTTTAGAAAATCGAGATTGAAATTGAAACCAACTTTTTTTAAGACAAAAAGTATAGAAAACTGGAATCAAAATTGAAACCAACTTTTTTGAGGACAAAAAGTTTAGAAATTGAAATTGAAACCAACTTTTTTGAAGATAAAAAGTTTAGAAAATCGAGAATGTTGAGAAACTATTTGGGAAACTTGAGACATTTCCTATCCTTGTCCCTCTATCTTTTTTTCTGCATTCTTTTCTTTTCTCATATTGCTAACTGATAGATCTTAACATATTTCTTTTCTTTTCCTAGGATGGCCAATGTAGGTGAGGGCAGGTTTGAGAGGAGACGCGCACTCAGCAACGGCATTCGAGAGGATTCAAATGTCGGGGAGGTCAGTAGGAGTAGCTCTCATTTTAGGAGCAGTTGACAGATGGCTAGTCGGCCAGCCAGTAGTAGCAGCCAGATGACCAATGAGCTACCTTTTGAGCCCAACGTTGAGGAGAGCGGTAGTGATAAAAGCATTGAGGCACTGGGGCTGGAGGACCCCCTTACAGGCTATGGGAGGGCGAGTGTTAGGATTAGACATGCTAAGCCTGCTCTAGACGATTTGGTGGTAGCCGACATTCTGCCTTTGGTTGATCTAGCCTACCATCCTAGTGCTTATGCTCGCTGACAGATGGTTTCACGTAGACATTCTACCTTCAGAGGGGCACTTCATATGGCTCTTGGGGCGATGAGGTCAGCTGCTACATCTACCAAACCTTCTTAGTTGACATAGGCTTTAGCTCTTTTATGAGGCTTCAGACGGATCGATTGGATCATTGATTGGTTCATGCTTTGGTTTAGAGATGGTTCGAGGAGACTGGGATATTCCATTTTGTTAGCTTTGAGCTTAGGTCAACCCTATTAGATTGGGCGATCATTATCACGCTATCTTTACCGGGTCGTCGGATTGAGCTAAGGCCAGTTGACGTGACCGAGGTTTGGCATTTGCTGGATATACCACCTTTTAGAGGGCCTTCATTCCTTACTGCCCTTCTTTGTCGGTATATTTTGGATTTTAGTGCTGAGCCCCCACCAGCATGTCGGGCCATTATAAGGCACCGGTTAGTGTTGTTTATAGTATTTAGCTATTTATGCAACAACAATAGGTCTACCATCCCTCTTCCATTGGTGAGTTTAGTGGCTGATCTAGATGCTCTGACAGGTGTAGACTGGGGATCTTTTACCTTTGCTTGCTTCCTTGGGGGTATGCGATGGAGGACTTCGGCCCGTTGGAGCAGTATGACTAGCTTCTGGCCTTTCTTGATTTGGTGGAGTTACGGGTACCTACCCTTTCACCATCCTCAGGTCCATATGGTTGACTCTTATCTGCTGGCCTTGAGGTGTGAGCGTCGTCAGGTTGACGAGCATTTTAAGATAACAGATTTTGTGACTATTCGGGCGAACTTGGAGCTGTTGGTATCAGACGACTGTCGCGCCCCGATTTTTCGCATTCGAGAAAAACAAGTAAGAAAAACACAGTGCTCTCTCGTTAGAACTCATCCTCCTAGAAAGACGAGTGCGAGTAGGTTTGAACTTAAAATTGATTTGTTTAAGAGCTTTTGGAAAAAGGTTTGGAGTCACCACCTAACTTGATTAAGGTGAGTTAGGTCATCTAAAACTAAGCACAATCCGAAGATTACAATAGGATTTTTGAAAAGGTTTTGAAAACTTCATCAAGAGAGGGTTTTTAAGAAAATAGGTTGTTTGACAACCTTTGGAAAGTTTTAAACCCTATTTGAAAATAACTCTGTTTTGGTCTCTGAAAACAGTGATCTAGGTTCAAAGATTGGTTATGTGTAGGAAAGACGCACCAAACCATTGCCCTATCCTGCCCTTACGGTACCTACATGTCTATTCACCCTAGGTTCACTCATTAGAATCTTTGATTAATAAATGTCCAATTTATCCACTTTGAAAAGAACTATATGATGCATAATATGCAAGTGCAAGAAAAAGATTTGATTTGGAAAATAAATTTGAAAAGGAAGATATGATTTTAGAAATAGATTTGAAAAGAAAGATTTGATTTTGAGAATAGAATTGAAAAGACTTGATTTGAAATTTGAAAGAAGGTTTTAGAAATTAGAGATTTGAAAATAGATTATGGAATTAGAAACTTGAAATAGATTATGAAATTGGAGAAACTTGGGGATTTTATGTTTGAACTAGTGAACTCTCCCTGACAACTAAAGTAGCCTTTTGTAAAGGAGCAGGCAGTTTCCATCTGCAATTTGAGAAGGCTTTAGTTTGGACCCTAATGTAGGCTAGGCTAAGGGTAAGAAATGAAGGATATATAGGCTCAAGTAATTCTCATATTTCCAGTGGGGGTGACATGAATCAAAACCATATTGAGCAGGCTTTTGCCACTTATTCATCTTTCTTTTTAGAGGTCGTTATTTTCTTTTGAACTTGTTTAGACTAAGCAATCTGTTAGCCCTAAAGGCAACCCACTTGGTTGCCTTTAGGGCTAACAGATTGCTTAGTCCTAAGTTGGTGGCTAGAAGAACTTGGGAACAAAACCACTTGGTTGCCTTTAATTAATCTTAGAACAAAACCACTTGGTGGCTGGAAGAACTTGGGAACAAAACCACTTGGTTGCCTTTAGTAAGGGGGTGAATTGGGTTTTTAAAAATAAATTAAAGCAACTAAGATTAATTAAATTTAATCTAATCAATGGAACAGTAATTCAAGATATATGCAATGTAATGTAAGCAATAATGGAATGCAAACAGAGCATACAAAAGCACACCAAGAATTACCAAGATTCAACCACAACTTGTGGTCTAGATCTTCACCTCAAGATCCCCTTGAAGTCATCTTTCACTATGCATTCTCCAATTACAAAGTAGATGCTGATTTCCAGAGTGCTCAACTCACTTTTACACAAGAACTTCTTCCCAAGTTCTTCCAGCCACCAAGTGGTTTTGTTCAAAATCCACTTCAACTTACGAGTGTTTTTCTTTTAGAAGAGAACACTTCAACTCTCACTTACAAGTATATAAAAGATATACAAATGAAATATAAACTCTCTATGAAGAATAAATGGAAATTGAATAGCTCACTAAATGCCAACTTGAAGACAAAGAGAATTTTCAGAATTTTTAGCTCAATTAGTTAATGAATGTTGTATCTCTTCTTAATAAATGCATTTGGATGCTTGTATATAAGGCCTTGAACTGATTTCACCCATTGGAGGTAGTTGAAGGCTCATTTAATGAGAGTTTAGTTCCATGTAACGTTTAAAAATATAACCATTAGTCCCCATGTGTCGACACTTAGCTTCATGTGTCGACACATTAAGCTTGCATTTTTCAGATTTTGTTCACTGTCTCCATGTGTTTGACACTTCAAGACCATGTGTCGACACGTCACCCAGAAAATCTTCATTCATGTCTTCCTTGTTCTAGTTTAGCTTCAAATAATCTAGAGATGTTCAAAGGATCTTCTCTTTGAGGTATGAGGTTATTCAAACAAGATTTGTTTGTCCAAATCTTGTTATTCAAACCTTTGCAAAAACAATCGATATAAGATAAAATGAAATAGATGGGATCAAATTTTTTACCAGAGAAAGCTCCCCCTTTGTTTTGCAACTTATGCTTTCAAGAAAAAAAAAATATTTTCTTTTGTTTGATTAGCAAAAACAGATTTCAATTTTCAAAAAGAGTTTTTATCAGTCAATTCCAAAAGAAGTTGAGGGAAATAATTCGTTTATCATGTTACTCTCCCTAAGAACATGCTTTATAAGGTTTCATATACTATACTATGCAACTTTCATTATTTCAATTATTCATCATTCAATCATTCATCATGTCCATTCTTTTCCTGTTATTGACATCCATTCATTTACTATTCTTCCCCCCTTTTTGTCAATTCATCAAAAAGGTGAAAGAAAAATCTTATAACAAGATAATTTATAGAAACATGGCAGCAAATAAAGCATTCGATCATCAGAGCATCAACCATCAAGGCATCAAGAAAAAAATTTTATATGGGCATATTTCATTCACAAAAGTATTACAAAGGATTAGACGATTGACATCCACAAATTGTTACAAAAGATTAGACAAATGACATTCACAGAATGTTTACAAAACAATTTTGTCTTAAGGATGGCATACCATCCATGAATAGATCATGCATATTTAAAATGAAGGTTCAAATAAAATAGAAAGAAAGAAAGATATGGATAGGAGAGGTCAGTGGGGAGAGGCTGGTGGTGAGGGGCATAGGACAAGGGGGTCATCAGGGGTGTAAGCACCCCATTTTTTATCGCTCGGCAGTCTACACTTCGTCCAAACTTGTTTTCAAGTCATTTTGGGCATATTCCAATCAAAACCAATTCTCTAGGTCCAAATTCCGTCTTTTCATCGCTTCGCGGGCCTGTCAGACCCAAATAGAGGCAAAATGACCAAAATGCGCTTAGGGGCATTGTCCTTTTTTATTCCAATTCCAATCCCTCTCTGAAGATAGTTTATTCCTCGAGATGGTCCGAGTAGCAAAACTACTCACAAAACCGTTAGAGTGGCGGAAACACTCACAATCTAGGCACGTCTCTTCGGAGACGGTAAGACCCCTTTCCAATCCCTCTCTCGAGACAGTTTATTCCTCGAGACGGTTCGAGTAGCAAAACTACTCACAAAACCATTAGAGTGGCGGAAACACTCACAATCCAGGCACGTCTCTTCCGAGACGGTAAGACCCCTTTCCAATCCCTCTCTGGAGACAGTTTATTCCTCGAGACGGTCCGAGTAGCAAAACTACTCACAGAACCGTTAGAGTAGCGGAAATACTCACAGAATCGTTAGAGTAGTGGAAATACTCACACAGCCATTAGAGTAGCGGAAATACTCACAAAGCCGTCCGAGTAGCGGAAATACTCACAAATCATCAACCCTGTCCGAGTAGCGAAAATACTCACACCGTTAGAGTGGCGGAAACACTCAAAACCTAGGTCAACACCCGTGTCTGTTAGCTCACTTCGGTGAAAAATGACCAGACTACCCTTAGGACCTTTTTCGAGACTTTCTGGTCAAGATGACCATTTTGCCCCTAAGCATCCAAATGCCCCGGGAACCACACCGGCTCTGGGTATCAAACCGGTAACCTCCTGAGAATACTTTTTATATTTTTCTCGATCTTCCTTTACCTTTCCGGATCATTCCGAGTCAGGTCCGGCCAACCTGGTACAAAATGACCGTTTTGCCCCTGGTGGGCCGGTTTCCTTTTCCGACCACACTGGCTCTGGGTATCAAACTAGTAACCTCCTGAGAATGCTTCTTGTAGTATTCTCAGCCTTTCCTTATCTTTCCGGATTATTCCGAGTCAGTTCTGGCCAACCCGGTGCAAAATGACCGTTTTGCCCCTAATGGGCCAGTCTCCTCTTCCGACCACGCCGGCTCTGGAAATCAAACCAGCAACCTCTGGGAACATTCTAAATAATGTTTCCAGATCCCCAGTCTTCTTTCAGGACAGTCCGAGTCTGTCCCGGCAGTTTTCCGGTCCGATTGACCGTTTTGCCCCTAAAGGCCCGGTTAACCTTTCCGACCCACCTTATCTTCATTTTTCAAGTCAAATACCTCCAGGACACTATTTTAAGTGTTCCTGCTCCTTTCTGGCCTTCCGAATCATTCCCAGCTCCTTCAAATCATTATCGGACTTGTCGGAGTCACTCCGAGTGAAGTCAGGCTAAAAATTGCATGGTAGTCACTAGTACAGGCACCCAAATCTAGTCAAAGATATGTTGCTTGGCGACCTTAAACCTTTCCTAATTGGCTGGCGCCACTAGCAGTGGCACCAAGCCAGAAAATGGCCTGGCGCCACTCTTAGTGGTGCCAGTGTAAAGTTTGCCCTGGCGCCACTGCAACAGGCGCCAGGTTTGTCCTCCCTCTATAAATACAGAGCCTCATTCAACGTGAAAAGGGTCAGCAAACTTAACCTAAGAATCCTATATTTCGATATACAGAGCTCGAGCATCTCCTAAACCCTAGCCTCCCTAGGTTTTTCAAACCCTAGCCACTATACACAAACCCTAGCCTCCTATACACTCATACACTCCCCCATACACTCATATACTAGCCTTCAACCATCCTTTGAAGACTTGAAGAGCTGCCATCCAAAGCTTGAAGACAACTCTTGAAAACTGAAGGTGAAGATCAAGACAAAGACCGAAGACCGAAGACTGCGCGACGCGCAAAATAAAGAAGACATACGGTAGGCTTTCTGTTTAATTTTCTGCACTTCCCCCCTCTCTCTTCTCTCTCCAACCCACTTGGGTTTTCTCTATTTTAATCCCCCATCTCTTCCCCCCCCCCCCCCCCCCTTTCTTTGCGTGCTTGAAATAAGGAGATTCCCGGTCCATGTGTAGGATTGGGCTATTGGAGAGTCACCGTGTCGGGAGCTTTCTTCTAGTCTAACCAAAGACCACGTGGGTCCGGCCCCCTTGATTTTGTGGTGAAGACTTAACCTTGTATGTTCACGACCCCAAATTGCATTGTGCATATCATAATCTTGCATCTTCCAAAATTCGTTTTCAAAGTTGTTTTCAAAATCGTTTTCAAACTTGTTTTCAAAATTGCATCAAAATCTCTTTTTCAAAAACTTGTTTTCAAAACCACAATTCTAGGGTGATTCTAGCTTTTCCATGGCTAGGGTTGCTTTAGGAAAGTGTTATATTAAAAGTGACCTTTTGGTCCATATTTTCAAACTTTGTTTTCAAAACCACTTTCTTAAAGTGGTTCTAGTCCTCTTATGGCTAGAATCGCTTTAGGAAAGTGAGATGTTTTTATACTCTCTCTCTTCAAAAATCTCTTCCTAAAAAATCTCTTTTCCAACATACTTTCCTAAAACTCTTCTCTCCAAAATTGTTTTCAAAAACTCCCCTCCAAAATCTACTTTTCAAAACCCTTTTTTTCAACTCTTTTCCAAAACTCTCTCTCTTAAAAATTCACTTTCTAAAAACACTCCCTAGATTCACTTTCCAAAAAACTCTCTTTCCAAAATCTTCCTTCTAGAAATTTTTTCTCTAGGATTTTCCTTCTAAAACTTGTTTCCAAAAATACGTTTTCCAAAAACTCCTTTTTAAAATCTTTTTCCAAAAACTCCATCTTAAAATTCACTTTCCAAAAACTCCTCCCTAGGATTTTGTTTCCAAAACCTTCGTTTTCAAAAATGCACTTTCTAAAAACTTTTTCCTTAGAGCCCAAATCAAGCCTTAGAGCCCACAATTAGGAAACCCTAATTTTCTTTCCAAAAACATGATTTTCAAACTTTGCCCCAAACCTAGGTTTCCAAAATCTCTTGTTTTCACACCCAAAACTATACACGTTTCCAAAACCTCTTTTATACGTCAAAACTATAATTTTCCAAACCTAGGGTTTTTAGAATCTCCTTTCCAAATCCTATCTTCCCTTTAGGAAACCGAATCAAATCTCCCCGTTTAGGAAACTAGATCTTGTCCTCCGTTTTTGGAAACAAAAATTAAATCTTTTCTTTTAGAAACAAAATCCAATCTCTTCCTAATTCAAATCCTTCTTAAACTTCCACTTTTCTAAATCTTAAGTTTTCAAAACTTGAACATAAAAATCTTTCCTAAATTTTAAAACTAAACTTTCAAATCTTTCCTAATTCAACCCTTTCCTAATTCTACCCTCTTTTCAAATCTTAACTTCTTAAACCTAAGTTTTCAAACCTTTCCTAAACTCAAGCCTTTCCAAAATTCAAGACTTTCTAAAATTTGAACTCTAAAACTTTATAAATCCTAAACTTTCTAAATTTCAAATCTTTCTAAAATTCTAAGCTTCCTAAATTCAAAACTTTCTTAAGTTAAATTTTTCTAAACCCAAATCTTTCTAAACTCTAAACTTTCCAAAACTTCAACATCTTTCCAAATCTAAGACTTTTCTAAACTCAAAGCTTTCTTAATTTAAGACTTTCTTTAGTCGAAACTTTCTTAATTCAAACATTTCCTAAATTGAAAACTTTCCTTTGTCAAACCTTTCCCAAAACGAAACTTTCTTATTTTCAAAACTTCCTTGTTTTCAAAACTTTCCAAAATCAAAACTTCCCTTTTTCAAACATTTCTAAATTCGAAACTTTCTTAATTCAAAACTTTCCTAATTTCAAAACTTTCTTAATTTCGAAACTCTCCTAATTCGAAAACTTTCCTAATTCACAACTCGGAACTTTCCAAAAATGAAACTTTCCAAGTTTGAAACTTTCCTAAATCGGGCCTTTCCTAATTCAAACCTTTCCTAAATCCAATCTTTCTTAAATTCTCAAGTCTTTCCTAGGTCTCCTACCTTTTCCTAAGTCTAGGTTTCCTAAACCTCCATCTTTCCAAAACCAAGTCTTTCCAAAATCTATCTCTTTAAATCAAAGTCCAATCTTCTCAAATTCAATTTTTAATCTCCTCTTCTAATTTCAAGTCAAATTCAATTTTCAATTCAATCTCTTTTCAAATCAAACCTTCTATTTTCAATCGGACTCTTGTCCGAACTACGACTGACCTGATTCCCCCAAAGGGATACGTAGGCAACCTTCATAGGTGCGGTCACAACATTTTTCAAACTTTTAATTCCACCCTCATGGGTGTGGTTTTCAAAATCTTTTCAAATCTCAAATTCCAATCTACTTTCAAACTTCCAATTTCAAATTTCTATTTCCAAATTTTCAAACTTTCCAATTTCAATTCTATCTCTTCAAATCTATTTTCAAATCAAATCAATCTCTTTTTGAATTTATTTTTCAATTCTTTTCTATTGCACTTGCATATCATGCATCATATTTTTCAAACATTGTTTTTCTAAAGTGAAATAGGATTGAACACGAGTTAGTTAAAGACTCTCATAGGTGAATCTAGGGTAGATTGACATGTAGGTACCGAAAGGGCGGGGTAGGGTGATAGCTTAGTGCATCTTCCCTACACGTAACCAACCTCCGTACTTAGGATCACTGATTTCAAAGACCAAAAGGAGTTATTTTTCAAAAAGGGCTAAATGTTTTCCAAAGGTTGCCAAACAACCTGTTTTTCTTAAAAACCCTCTCTTGAGGAGATATTTTCAAATCATTTTCCAAAAACCCTAAGTGTAGCTTTCGGATTATGCTTAGTTTTTAGGTGACCTAACTCACCTTAATCAAGTTAGGTGGCCACTCCGAATCTTTTTCAAAAGCCCTTTATTCAAACCTGTTTTCAATTCAAACCTAGTCGCACTCATTCTTCTAAGAGGGTGAGTTCTAACGAGAGAATACAACATTTTTCCCGCTTGGGTGAGTATTCCTCGAGTGCGAAAAATCTGGGCGCGACAGCTAGCGACTCCGCTGGGGATACTTAGAGGGTTAGGTCGTTAGTCATGTCTCTTTACCCTTTACCTATGTAGAGTTTTCAATTAACTTGGTTCAATCCTATTCACTTTAAATTTTCAAAACCAATTTTTCAAAATTATTTTCAAAAAACATGCATTTATTCATATTATCTTGTATTATGTTTGTCATCCACATACTGACACTTGCATCTTTGTTTTGTAGGTGCTCTTTTTGTTTAAATTTTATTAACTGCTTTGCATGAATGTGATGTACATGATGAATGGGAGTTGTTGGGCCCTTTCCTCCACTTTTAAAAAATTACACACACACTGCATGTACACTTGCATTCTGTATACTTGCATACCCTGATATGTCCTTTCTAGTTAGAAAGGGGGAACGGTATATAGGTTGTGGGCAAGATGCTGTGTCAGTTTCTTCGCCTACGGCCTCTTGATGGTTCCCTCGCTCAAATCACCAACCGATCATGGCACCACCTCGGGGAGTGGGCCTAGGTTTGAAGATCCGGGGACCGAGCCTTTTTAGGACGCATTAGTCAACCCTCAACCTCATACTCATATAGATACCATGCATAGCCGAGCCTCTGCCGGATTTAAGACACGAGCACCATTTCAAAATCACGGAGGAAAAGGCGACTGCTCTTACTTTCATTCATACTTGTCTATTCCTGCTGTTATACTGACTGTATTTATACTGTTATAATGCCTGTCTAACTGTTCATGCATGCATGTTTACTTCAATTGTACCTTCTCTCTTTATACTTTTTGCATATTCATGTTCATGCATTCAATATCCCATGTTAAGACAAGAATTCCAAGTAACTCAAGTCACTTCATTCTCATGCATATGATCAACCCATTGAGAGTGACACCAACGTTACTCTCCCTTGCATTGAACCTACCCAAACCCTAAGGGTTCCTGCGTAACCCTAAGGACTCATTACGTGCATCTCAATTCATTCCATAAGAGGGGCCCCAATCCCTCTATGCTCACGGAGATAGGGTTGCCATGAAGACAAGGGGTAATCAATCAACAAGGTCTCTCAGCGACCTTCTCGACATCAAATCCAAGGAAGACAAATTCGAAGACTCAATAGTAGTTTAGGATTCCTTTTGTAAAATTAGATAAATGGAACCCCCAAAAAGAAAATGTTCCCCCTCCCCCTGTTAAAATGTATTTCAATTCTCTTGTATCTTAAACCCAAAATTCAATGTACTTCTTTACTTTTGCAAATGAATGGATGAGTGATTGTATGATGGATGAAGGTTCCCACTCGACGATAAGGTATCTGTATACAGGGGCAAACCCCCTTATCTCCAAAAGTGAGCCAATACATCATGTTTAGTCTCCTTCTCAAGCAGGGGCACCCCTAGGACATGTATTGCATAAAAAATTTTCAAATCAAGGCACTAACTTCTCTTTTGTTTTTGTCTTCTATCCTCCCCCTCCTCATTTCTAAGTACCAAGAGAACCGAAGACATAAGCAAGACAAAAAGGGGGTTTTTCTAAACCATTCATTTATTGTTATCATACTGCTCACATGTTCACTTTTAATATGCTCATACACCCATATCCGTTCCAAGACAAGAGTTCCAAGAAACTCAAGTCATTTCATTTTCATGCATTTAATCAACCGTAGAGAGAAAGGAGCAATCTAATCTCATGTTAATCGAACCTACTAAAACTCCTAAGGGTTTCTCAACCCTGAGGATTCATAGCATGCATAGAACCATATCTCGAGAGAGGCCCAAATCTCTTTCAGTCCATGGAGGTGGGATTGTCAAAATAAAGAAACATCAATCGGCCCATGCCGAAGGGGTATTGTATTGCATAATAGGGGCAAAACCCCATCTCCTAAATGGACTTATCATCATGCCTAGATTCCCTCAAAGAAGGGACCTCCATAGGACATGCATCGCATAGAACCTCCAACTTCACATACTGACTGCATTTTGTTTTTCTTTTTCTTTTTGTAGGTTAGAGAGCACGATTGAATTTATGGAATCCCCCTAGCACCTCACCAGATTCAAACTCATGGAAGGATAAACGTAGTTGTTAGAAAAGGCCAAACCTACATCAAAGAGCAAGAAGAACTGACCGTCCACCTACAAGACATTACCTCCACGACATGTTGCAACAATCACAATCCAAGCAGAGGAGGACTTCACTAGATGCGAAGTCTTGTTAGACCCGTGCATCACAACAACACATCCTCTAACTTCCAAATGCATGACAAATATCGTGAACTCGCCCTCCATTGATACGCCTGTTGAATGAAGCACCAAGAGGTTGATGTAGTCCCAAAACCCTATTAAGGATTCTTACCAAAAGGCCCACAAGAAAAGGGAGGTTTTCATAAAATTCATCTGTTTCCTTTTTGTTTGTCTATTTTCTTGCATATCTTATTTAAATAAACACACATGTTGTTCATTCATGATTTGAAATGAAAAAGATGAAGTTTCCGGTTTATTCCCTTTGTCTCATACTCTTGTGGAGGATTGTTGCATTTAAGGATTCTTTCCCATTTAGTGATGACTCGACTTGAAGGATGGGATAGCATAGGCCACCTATTTAAAAGGGTTAAAACCTTCGAGAGACAAAGAGAGAATGAGAGATAAGGGGAAGACAGTCTCAATAGAGAAGTGCAGAGTTTATTGAAAGGGCGACACTTGCGTGATATCCTGGCTAAGCGATGGGCAGCCGAGTCCCTAAAATGATGAGAAGCCATTGTTCTACTTATCCCAAATAAACACTACCCTTTGCTCAGCCCACTAGAGCCGTACATAATTTCTTTTCAGATATCCCCAAACCTATAGCCATCCCCCACACTGGGGTAAGCACAAAGTAGTTGATTCGATATAAACACACCATTTTTAGAAACATTGTCTAAATTTTGTATAAAGGCTTTATGGACTAAGCAATTTAATTTGAAGTGATGAAAGGCCCTCATTTCTTCTATCATACACAAAAATATCCCCTTTGCTTAACCCACTAGTGCCTCGCAAAAAACAAAAGATTATTTATCAACCCTGATCCGAAACCATCCCCCCACACTGGGGCAGACATGTAGTAGAAGATCTGGCAAATAATATCATTGACCATCAAACTGAAGTAACGTGAAGACTCTATGGATCAAGCAATCTTGTTCAAAATGAAGAGAGGCCCTCATTTCACTTCCTATACAGTTAAAAGCAACCCTTGTCGAACCTATTGAGCTGGTTATCTTTTCTTTTCCAAAACACACCCCAACCTAGGGATCACCGTCCACAATCGGTTAAATGAAAATGTTAAGGAAAGGAGTTGAGAGAAAGAAGTTATAGAAATGTTCTTCTTGTCAAAGGCAACAAGCAAGAAAAAAAGGCATATCAGTAGAAAGACCGAAAAAGAGTCATGTTGTGCTATCTTTAAAAAGCATATAAAGCCAAAAGTCAGGGATAAGGGGCAAATATCAGACTAAGAAGGTCAAAAGTTACAGGAAAGGTCAACTCCTCTTGTAAAAGAGAAAATTCGAAGGTGATCCTAGGTAACAAAGCCACCAAGTAGAAGCTATAGGTTTGAGCCTTTACCCTTTCTTGTTAAACCCTAACCCATGGCCTGCATTACAACCCTACTAAAGTCCACTATGATTGAGAAAGATTGCTTGATCTAAATGAGCCAGATATGTATCTGAAGCTAGAGGAGGATATTAGGGGATGAAACCCCACTAGAAGACCAACCAAGGATGGTGCGGATCTAAACCCTACTGGAAGCAACGTCAAATTTGAGCCTACATATCCCATTCATTCATAAACCCCTTAACCTAGCCTATGTTACGGTCCAAATTAAAGTCCTCTCTGATCAAAGAAAATTGCTTAGTCCAAATAAGCTTGAACAGTACCAAGACGACTAGGATGAGAAAGGAGATTTGGAAGGGAATGCAAGGGGCAATCTCATGCTTCAAGATGTGCTTTGATGGTTTCGGTTTTAACAACCCATTAAAAGAAAATCTTTGAGCCTAAATATCCCTTTATTTCTTATAACCCCTAAACCCAGCCTACAGTACGGTCCTAAAAGAAGTCTTCTCAGACTGAGGGCTTAGCTATTTATCGCTCTGCAAAGGGCATGCAAGTTGTCGCTTGAGCCATGGTGGCATTTGGAGATCTGAGAGAGAAAATCAAGTGAGATCATAAAAACCCCAAACAGTAACCCTGTAAAAAGTAGAGATAGGATAGCAAACCAAAAGGTCAAGATCCTTGGCGAATGGAGCAAATGCTATTACTCCCCGATGAGAATGGGACAAAACTAAATGGGGCAGAATCCTGGAAAGGAACAGAATCCTGAGAGTATGGGCCCAAGGGGAAATCCTGAGGTTTCCTTTGTAAATAGTTTATATACATATTGTACTGATGGATCCATGACATGTATAACCTGTAGATCCATTTAGACTCCTGCGAAGTTTGTATCTATTCATGCATTTAACTGCATTCCTGTATGAACCTGTTCATTTGTAAGGAAGTAGGTCACTTATTTAATTCAATTCTTCCATAAATCTGTGCAATCATCACAAAAATGGGGGACATTGCATTTAATTCTATTCCTGTATGTGCATTATCCAAAAGTATAACATGCATTCATTTTCACTTCTGTGTAAACCCGTGCATTCATAAAAAAGTAGGATATGCATTTGATTCAATTCCTATATAAACATGTGCATTCATAAAAAAATAGATCATGCATTTAATCCCATGGGCAGTCATCCTAAAAAATGATGATACCCCTCACCGGGGCATTTTTAAACTGTTTTTGCACAAAAACTCACTCTTTGTCTTTCTGTCTCTCTCAAATAGGAAACAATGAATAAGGCAAAACATAAAAAGGAGCTAAAGCCACCCCTCAAATATCTCTAGTACCGGCTCACACCTCAGAAAGCTCAGATTTCCATGACCAACAAGAAACAAAGAATGGGGCAATGACCCACTCTCGACCTCCCCAATCAAACGACTTTGAAAGAGGGGTAGTGAATAAGTGTCCGATCACCCAAAGCTGGAATAATGAAGCACATCCCTAACAATGAGCATCGGCCCCCCTACCAAAGTCTAGTATGACTCACGAAGGTCTGTCCCACAACCATAGGAGCATAGGAGTGTCCTTCCCGAATCCTAGCGAGCAACGCACGCAATCAACGGCCGACCAAGTCACCCCTCATGGAGACATCAACAAGTTCAAGAGAAACAGAGCTAGGGATATCATGGAGAAATGGACCAATCTTGAGAAGTATGTCAATCCCCTAAACGAGCTCTCCTATGCGTCGCAAACTCAGAATGTGAGAACAAGAGCTTCATTGGGACATAAGACAACTAGGGGCAGCAAATCAGAGGAAAAGGCCGCACAACGGAGCCCAAGCTGAGAAGAGACAATCGCAATGCAGCCATTAGAAAAAGTAGGTCCCATAATGTCAGCTAAACCATCTTGAAGACCTAGGAGGAAGCTATACTCATGGGGAGTAGGGGCAAGCTCACATTCCCCAAGAAAGACGGGTCAGGTGGCCAAAAGGGAACCATTGTCAGAAAACAAGCTCCGCCAATAGAAGAGAAGCCATGCAGCCAAAGAACCGGTGAAAAATGTCTTGCTCACCTAGAAGATATTCGTCATACCAAATCCACAGTCGACTCAAAATAGCATCGGTCATCCTAAAGGTCAAAAGGTGGGAAACTTCAACATCGATTTTCTCTTCAAAGGCTGGCTTGACTAAAAGGAAGGGGTAAACTGGGAATCTACTCCCCCCTCCCACCCTGGCTAGAAGATGTTTGATTGGCAGAGTGCTAACTACCCCTAGAGTGGCTGGAGCTGCCGACAGAATCTGTTTGGTCCACCTTCCCGAAGCAGTGTCTCTTCTTAGAACCCTCATCGCCTGCGTCCGCCATCCTGAAAGGTAAGTCAAGGTAAGAGGTATTAGTATTCGACACATGCAGTTCAAAAGATAAAGAGATAAAAGCAACAAAAAATAATAATAATGATAATAACCAAAGGTGAAACAAAAATAAAAATGAAGGACACAACTTCCATATATATCCTATTCAGACCAACCTAAAAGTTTCTTAAACTTTTTATTCAAGGTTTCGTTTCCAAAACCAAACTATCACAGGTTCCTTAAAAATTTCTCAAAAATTTTCTTACCTTCTTCCCTTCAAAAGTTCTTTCTAAAAAATCAATTTCTAAATGGTTTCCTATTACTGTGCTCCAAAAAGTTTTCCAAAATTCGTTTTTCTAAAAATTCCTTTCCAAAATCAGTTTTCAAAAGGTTTTATGATACTCTTTTCCAAAAGTTCATCTTCAAAATCGCTTCTTAAAATCAAATTCTACCTCGAAAATCATGGTCAAAGTCATTTTCAAAATCATGTCTCAAAAATTTATTTTTTTCAATCCATCTCCTAAGTTTTTCTGATTCAGTTCTTCAAGAAAATCCCTTTTCCAAATCTTGGCCCCCCAAACTTTTCTTTCAAAAGAGTCTTAGACAAAATAAATCCTTAAAAAAAAAAAAAATTTCAAGGTTTCACTCAAAAATTCTTCCTTCCAAAATTTCTATCAAATTTCGAAATTTTCTATCCTAAATCCTTGGCAATCTCAAAATTTTTCAAATCCGAAAGAGTTCTTAAATTCTTACCTCCAAAATGTCTCCTAAAATGCAATTTTCCAAAATTTTTCTAAGTTTTCTGTCCAACAAAATTTCAAAACTCAAGTCTTAGGTCAAAATGAATTCCCTCCAAATTTTGGGCAATTTTGCCCTTTTTCCCGCCAAAACTCGTTTTCGAAGGCCCTTTTGGCCCATAATCTGTTTTCGAACCCCATTGTCGGAAGATTTCCAGTGTCCGTCCCTCCGACTGCCTCGCAGTCAACATGAGACTCTTACTCTTATCGTTTTCTGTCTTTGACAAGCAAAGACAGAAAAAGAGGGGCAGCTGTAAGCACCCCATTTTTGACCGCTCGGCAGTCTACACTCCGTCCAGACTTGTTTTCAAGTCATTTTGGGCATATTCCAATCGAAACCAATTCTCTAGGTCCAAATTCCGTCTTTTCATCGCTTCGCGGGCCTGTCAAGCCCAAATAGAGGCAAAATGACCAAAATGCCCTTAGGAGCATTGTCCTTTCTTATTCCAATTCCAATCCCTCTCTCGAGACAGTTTATTCCTCGAGACGGTCCGAGTAGCAAAACTATTCACAAAACCGTTAGAGTGGCGGAAACACTCACAATCCAGGCACGTCTCTTCGGAGACGGTAAGACCCCTTTCCAATCTCTCTCTCAAGACAGTTTATTCCTCGAGACGGTCTGAGTAGCAAAACTACTCACAAAACCGTTAGAGTAGTGGAAATACTCACAAAACCGTTAGAGTAGCGGAAGTACTCACAAAACTGTTAGAGTGGTGGAAACACTCACCATTAGAGACGGTAAGACCCCTTTCCAATCCCACTCTCGAGACAGTTTATTCCACGGGACGGTCCCAATCCAGGCACGTCTCTTCGGAGACGGTAAGATCCCTTTCCAATCCCTCTCTCGAGACAGTTTATTCCTCGAGACGGTCCGAGTAGCAAAACTACTCACAGAACCGTTAGAGTAGCGAAAATATTCACAGAACCGTTAGAGTAGCGGAAATACTCACAGAGCCGTTAGAGTAGCAGAAATACTCACAAAGCCGTTAGAGTAGCGAAAATACTCACAAATGTAAGCACCCCATTTTTGACTGGTCGGCAGTCTACACTCCGTCCAGACTTGTTTTCAAGTCATTGTGGACATATTCCAATCGAAACCAATCCTCTAGGTCCAAATTCCGTCTTTCCATCGCTTCGCGGGTTTGTCAGGCCCAAATAGAGGCAAAATGACCAAAATGCCCTTAGGGGCATTGTCCTTTCTTATTCCAATTCCAATCGCTCTCTCGAGACAATTTATTCCTCGAGACGGTCCGAGTAGCAAAACTACTCACAAAACCGTTAGAGTGGCGGAAACACTCACAAAACCGTTAGACTAGCGGAAGTACTCACAAAACCGTTAGAGTAGCGGAAACACTCAAAACCCAGGCACGTCTCTTCGGAGACGGTAAGACCCCTTTCCAATCCTTCTCTCGAGACAGTTTATTCCTCAAGACGGTTCTAATCGAGGCACGTCTCTTCGGAGACGATAAGACCCCTTTCCAATCCCTCTCTCGAGACAGTTTATTCCTCGAGACGGTTCCAATCGAGGCACGTCTCTTCGAAGACGATAAGACCCCTTTCCAATCCCTCTCTCAAGACAGTTTATTTCTCGAGACGGTCCGAGTAGCAAAACTACTCACCAAACCGTTAGAGTAGCGGAAATACTCACCAAACCGTTAGAGTAGCGGAAATACTCACAGAACCGTTAGAGTAGCGGAAATACTCACAACCCCGTCCGAGTAGCGGAAATACTCACAAATCATCAACCCCGTCTGAGTAGCGGAAGTACTCACACCGTGAGAGTGGCGGAAACACTCAAAACCCAGGTCAACACCAGTGTCTGTTAGCTCACTTCGGTGAAAAATGACCAAACTACCCTTAGGACCTTTTCCGAGACTTTTCGGTCAAGATGACCATTTTGCCCCTAAGTATCTGAATGCCCTGGGAACCACACCGGCTCTGGGTATCAAACCGGTAACCTCCTGAGAATACTTTTTATAGTGTTCTCAACCTCCCCTTACCTTTCCGGATTATTCCGAGTTAGTTCCGGACAACTCGGTACAAAATGACCGTTTTGCCCCTGGAGGGCCGGTCTCTTTCTTCGACCATATCGGCTTTGAGTATCAAACCGGTAATGTCCCGAGAATACGTTTTATAGTATTCTCAACCTTCCTTTACCTTTCCAGACCATTCCGAGTCAGTTCCGGCAAACCCAGTACAAAATGACCGTTTTGCCCCTAGTGGGCCGGTCTCCTTTTCCGACCACGCTGGCTCTGGGAATCAAACCGACAACCTCTGGGAACATTCTAAATAATGTTTCCAGATCCCAAATCTTTTTTCGGGACAATCCGAGTTCGCCCCGACAGTTTCTTAGTCCGATTGATCGTTTTGCCCCTAAAGGCTCGGTCGACCTTTTCGACACATCCAATCTTTATTGTTGAAGTCAAATATCTCCAGGACACTATTTTAAGTGTTCCTGCTCCTTTTCGGCCTTCCGGGTCATTCCCGGCTCCTTCAAATCATTCCCAGACTTTCCGGAGTCACCCCTAGTGAAGCCAGGCTAAAAATTACATGGTAGTCACTAGTACAGGTGCCCAAATCTAGTCAAAGATACGTTGCTTGCCGACCTTAAATCTTTCCTAATTGGTTGGCGCCATTAGTAGTGGCGCCAATCCAAAAAATGGCCTGGCGCCACTGCAACAGGCGCAAGGTTTGTCCTCCCTCTATAAATATAGAGCCTTATTCAACGTGAAAAGGGTATGCAAACTTAACCTAAGAATCCTATATTTCAATATACAGAGCTCGAGCATCTCCTAAACCCTAGCCTCCCTAGGTTTTTCAAACCCTAGCCACTATACACAAACCCTAGCCTCTTATACACTCATACACTCCCCCATACACTCATACACTAGCTTTCAACCACCCTTCGAAGACTTGAAGAGTTGCCATCTAAAGCTTGAAGACAACCCTTGAAGACTGAAGAAGAAGATCAAGACAAAGACCGAAGACCGAAGACAAGCAAGGCGCGCAAATTAAAGAAGATACAAGGTAGGCTCCCTATTTAATTTTCTGCACGTCCCCCCTCTCTCTTCTCTCTCCAACCCACTTGGGTTTTCTCTATTTTAATCCCCCATCTCTTTCCCCCCCTTTCTTTGCATGCTTGAAACAAGGGGACTCCCGGTCCATGTGTAGGATTAGACTGTTGGAGAGTCACCGTGTTGGGGGCTTTCTTCTAGTCTAACCAAAGACCACGTGGGTCCGGCCCCCTTGATTATGTGGTGAAGCCTTAACCTTGTATGTTCACGACCCCAAATTGCATTGTGCATATCATAGTCTTGCATCTTCCAAAAACCGTTTTCAAAATTGTTTTTCAAAATGTTTTCAAACTTGTTTTCAAAATTGCATCAAAATCTCTTTTTCAAAAACTTGTTTTCAAAACAACAATTCTAGGGTGATTCTAGCCTTTCCATGGCTAGGGTTGCTTTAGGAAAGTGTTACATTAAAAGTGACCTTTTTGGCCTATATTGTTTTTCAAAACCGCTTTCCTAAAAGGTGGTTCTAGCCTTCTTATGGCTAGAATCACTTTAGGAAAGTGAGACATTTTTATACTTTCTAAAAACTCTCTCTTAAAAAATCTCTTCCTAAAAATCTTCTTTTTCAACATACTTTCCTAAAGCTCTCCTCTCCAAAATGGTTTTTAAAAACTCCCTTCAAAAATCTATTTTTCAAAACTCTCTTTTTCAACTCCTCTCCAAAATCTTTTCCTCAAAGTTCACTTTCTAAAAACACTCCTTAGATTCACCTTCCTAAAAACTCTCTTCAAAAACCTTTCTAAATCTTCCTTCTAGAAACTCCCCTCTAGGATTTTTCCTCCCAAAATCTATGTTTCCAAAAACACACTTTCCAAAAACTCCTTCCTAGGATTCCCTTATAGAAAATCTACGTTTCTAAAAACACACTTTCCAAAAACTCTTTTCTTAGAGCCCAAGTCAAGCTTTAGAGCCCACAATTAGGAAACCCTAATTTTCTTTCGAAAAACATGATTTTCAAACTTTGCCCCAAACCTAGGTTTCCAAAACCTCATGTTTTCACATAAAAAATATACATGTTTCCAAAACCTATTTTCTACGTCAAAACTATGGTTTTTCAAATCTAGGGTTTCTAGAATCTCCCTTTCCAAATCCTTGCCAAATCCAATCTCCCCGTTTAGGAAACTAGATCCCGTCCTGCGTTTTTGGAAACAAAATCCAACCTTTCTTTTTTAGAAACCAAATCCAATATCTTCTTAATCCAAACCTTTCCTAATTCAAATCCTTCCTAAACTTCCGTTTTCCTAAATCTTAAGTTTCCTAAACTTGAACATAAAAATCTTTCCTAAATTTTAAAACTCAACTTTCAAATCTTTCCTAATCCTACCCCTTTTCCAAATCTCAACTTTCCAAATCTAATTTTTCAAACTTTTTCTAAACTCAAACCTTTCCTAATCTTAAGATTTCCTAAAACTATAAAACTTTATAAATCTTAAACTTTCTAAATTTCAAATCTTTCCAAATTCGAATCTTTCTAAATTCTAAACTTTCCAAAACTTCAAAATCTTTTCAAATGTAAAACCTTTCTAAATTCAAAACTTTCTTAATTCAAGACTTTCTTAAGTCGAAACTTTCTTAATTCAAACATTTCCTAAATTGAAAACTTTCCTTTTTCAAACCTTTCCCAAAATGAAACTTTCTTATTTTCAAAACTTCCTTGTTTTCAAAACTTTCTAAATTCAAAACTTCCCTTTTTCAAACATTTCAAAATTCAAAACTTTCTTAATTTAAAACTTTCCTAATTCTAACCTTTCCTAATTCCAAAACTTTCAAAAAATGAAACTTTCCAAGTTTGAAACTTTCCTAAATCGGGCCTTTCCTAATTCAAACCTTTCCTAAATCTAATCTTTCTTAAATTCTCAAGTCTTTCCTAGGTCTCCTACCTTTTCCAAAATCTAGGTTTCCTAAACCTCCATCTTTCCAAAACCAAGTCTTTCCAAAATCTATCTCTTCAAATCAAAGTCCAATTTTCTCAAATTCAATTTTTAATCTCATCTTCTAATTTCAAATCAAATTCAATCTCCTTTTTCAATCGACTCTTCTATTTTCAATCGGACTCCGGTCAGAACTACGACTGACCTGATTCCCCCAAAGGGATACGTAGGCAACCTTCATAGGTGCGGTCACAATACTTTTCAAACTTTCAATTCCACCCTCATGGGTGCGGTTTTCAAAATCTTTTCAAATCTCAAATTTCCATCTACTTTCAAACTTTCTATTTTCAAATTTTTATTTCCAAATTTTCAAACTCTCCAATTTCAAATTCTATCTCTTCAAATCTATTTTCAAATCAAATTCTTTTCAAATTTATTTCCAAATTTATTTTTCAATTCTCTCTTATTTTGCACTTGCATATCATGCATCATATTAGTTTTCAAACATTGCTTTTCTAAAATGGATAGGATTGAACCATAGTTAGTGAAAGCCTCTCATAGGTGAATCTAGGGTAAACTGACATGTAGGTACCAAAAGGGCGGGGTAGGGTGATAGCTTAGTACGTCTTCCCTACACGTAACCAACCTCCGAACCTAGAATCATTGTTTTTCGAAAGACCAAAAGGAGTTATTTTTCAAAAAGGGCTAAATGTTTTCCAAAGGTTGCCAAACAACCTGTTTTCTTAAAAACCCTCTCTCGAGGAGATATTTTCAAATTGTTTTCTAAAAACCCTAAGTGTAGTCATCCGATTACTCTTAGTTTTTAGGTGACCTAACTCACCTTGATCAAGTTAGGTGGCGACTCCAAATCTTTTTCAAAAGCCCTTTATTCAAACCTATTTTTCAATTCAAACCTAGTCGCACTCATTCTTTTAGGAGGGTGAGTTCTAACGAGAGAGTATAGCATTTTTCCCACTTGTGTGAGTATTCCTCGAGTGCGAAAAATCTGGGCGCGATAACAAAGCCGTCCGAGTAGCGGAAATACTCACAAATCATCAACCCCATCCGAGTAGCGAAAATACTCAACCCCGTCCGAGTAGCGGAAATACTCACACCGTTAGAGTGGCGGAAACACTCAAAACCTAGGTCAACACCCGTGTCTGTTAGCTCACTTCGGTGAAAAATGACTAGACTACCCTTAGGACCTTTTCCGAGACTTTCCGGTCAAGATGACCATTTTGCCCCTAAGCATCCGAATGCCCCGGGAACCACACTGGCTTTGGGTATCAAACCGGTAACCTCCTGAGAATACTTTTTATAGTGTTCTCGATCTTCCTTTACCTTTCTGGTTCATTCCGAGTCAGGTCCAGCCAACCCAGTACAAAATGACCGTTTTGCCCCTAGTGGGCCGATTTTCTTTTCCGACCCAACCGGCTCTGGGTATCAAACCAGTAACCTCCCGAGAATGCTTCTTGTAGTATTCTCAGCCTTTCCTTATCTTCCTGGATCATTCTGAGTCAGTTTTGGCCAACCCGATGCAAAATGACCATTTTGCCCCTAGTGGGCCGGTCTCCTCTTCCGACCACGCCGGCTCTGGAAATCAAACCAGCAACCTCTGGGAACATTCTAAATAATGTTTCCAGATCCCCAGTCTTCTTTCGGGATAGTCCGAGTCTGTCCCGGCAGTTTTTTGATCCGATTGACCGTTTTGCCCCTAAAGGCCCGGTCAACCTTTCCGACCCACCTTATCTTCATTTTTCAAGTCAAATACCTCCAGGACACTATATTAAGTGTTCATGCTCCTTTCCGGCCTTCCGGGTCATTCCCGGCTCCTTCAAATCATTCTCGGACTTTTCGGTGTCACTCCTAGTGAAGCCAGGCTAAAAATTGCATGGTAGTCACTAGTACAGGCGCCCAAATCTAATCAAAGATACGTTGCTTGCCGACCTTAAACCTTTCCTAATTGGCTGGCACCACTAGCAGTGGTGCCAAGCCAGAAAATGGCCTGGCGCCACTCCTAGTGGCTCCAGTGTAAAGTTTGCCCTGGCGCCACTGCAACAGGCGCCAGGTTTGTCCTCCCTCTATAAATACAGAGCCTCATTCAACGTGAAAAGGGTCTGCAAACTTAACCTAAGAATCCTATATTTCGATATACAGAGCTCAAGCATCTCCTAAACCCTAGCCTCCCTAGGTTTTCAAATCCTAGCCACTATACACAAACCCTAGCCTCTTATACACTCATACACTCCCCCATATACTCATACACTAGCCTTTAACCATCCTATAAAGACTTGAAGAGCTGTCATTGTCGCGCCCAAATTTTTCGCACTCGAGGAATACTCACCCAAGTGGGAAAAATGCTGTACTCTCTCGTTAGAACTCACCCTCCTAGAAGAATGAGTGTGACTAGGTTTGAATTGAAAACAGGTTTGAATAAAGGGCTTTGAAAAACATTCGGAGTCACCACCTAACTGGATTAAGGTGAGTTAGGTCACCTAAAAACTAAGAATAATCCGAGGACTACACTTAGGGTTTTTGAAAAACAATTTTGAAAACATCTCCTTAAGAGAGCGTTTTTAAGAAAACAGGTTGTTTGGCAACCTTTGGAAAACATTTAGCCCTTTTTTGAAAAATAACTCCTTTTGGTCTTTGAAATCAGTGATCCTAGGTTCGGAGGTTGGTTACGTGTAGGGAAGACGCACTAAGCTATCACCCTACCCCGCCCTTTCGGTACCTACATGCCAATCTACCCTAAATTTACCTATGGGAGTCTTCAACTAACTAATGGTTCAACCCTATTCACTTTGAAAAACAATGTTTGAAAACTAATTTAGCATGATGCATAATAGGCAAGTGCAAGATGAGAGAATTGGAAAACAGAAATTGATTTGAAAAGAAATTGATTTGATTTGAAAATAGATTTGAAGAAATAGAATTGAAATTGAAAAGTTTGAAAATTGAAAGTAGAAGTTTAAAAATAGAAATTTTGGAATTCTGAAAATAGGTTGCAATGTGAGGTTTGAAAAGATTTTGAAAACCGCACCCATGAGGGTGGAATTGAAAGTTTGAAAAGTATTGTGACCGCACCTATGAAGGTTGCCTACGTATCCCTTTGGAGGAATCAGGTCAGTCGTAGTTCGGACCGGAGTCCGATTAAAAAGAGAAGGGTTGATTTGAAAGAAAGAGATTGAATTGGAAAAAAGAAATTGAATTGAAAATTGGATTTGATTTGAGATTAGAAGAGGAGATTGGAAATTGAAATTGAAAAGATTGGACTTTGATTTGAAGAGAATGATTTTGGAAAGACTTGGTTTTGGAAAGATGGAAGTTTAGGAAACCTAGACTTAGGAAAGATAGGAGACCTAGGGAAGACTTGAGATTAAGAAAGATTGGATTGGAATGTTGGATTTGGAAGATTTAGAAAGATTGGATTTTAGAAAATATTCGAATTAGGAAAGGTCCGTTTTAGGAAGGTTTCGTTTTCGGAAAGTTTTGAAATTAGGAAAGTTTTAGGTTTAGGAAAGTTTTCGAAAAAGGAAAGGTTTTCAGATTAGGAAAGTTCCCAAATTAGGAAAGTTTTGAAAATCAGAAAGTTTTGATTTGAGAAATGTTTTGAAAAAGGGAAGTTTTGAATTTGGAAAGCTTTGAAAACAAGGAAGTTTTGAAAATAAAAAAAGTTTCGTTTTGGGAAAGGTTTGAGAAAGGAAAGTTTTCAATTTAGGAAATGTTTGAAAAAAAGGAAATTTCAACTTAAGAAAGTCTTGAATTTAGAAAGTTTTGAATTTAGAAAAGTTCTAGATTTGAAAAGATTTTGAAGTTTTGGAAAGTTTAGAATTTAGAAAGTTTTTAGGTTTAGAAAGATTTAACTTAAGAAGGTTTCAAATTTAGAAAGTTTTGAATTTGGAAGTTTAGAATTTTAGAAAGATTTGAAATTTAGAAAGTTTAGGATTTAGAAAGTTTTAGAGTTTTAGAAAATCTTGAAATTAGGAAAAGCTTGAGTTTAGGAAAGGTTTAAAAACTTAGATTTGAAAAAGATTTTGGAAAATGGTAGAATTAGGAAAGGGTTGAACTAAGAAAGATTTGAAAGTTGAGTTTTAAAGTTTAGGAAAGATTTATATGTTCAAGTTTTTAGAAACTTAAGGTTTAAGAAAGTGGGAGTTTAGGAAGGATTCGAATTAGGAAAGAGTTGGATTTTGAAACTTAAGGAAAGGTTTAAAGTTTAGGTTAGGAAACTTATGGTTTAGGAAGGAATTGACTTAGGAAAGGTTTGGATTTGGAAGGGATTGGATTTGGTTTCTAAAAGAAAAGATTTGATTTTGTTTCAAAAAACGGAGGATGGGATCTAGTTTCCTAAACGGGGAGATTTGATTTGGTTTCCTAAAGGGAAGATAGGATTTGGAAAGAGAGATTCTAGAAACCCTAGATTTGGAAAATTGTTGTTTTGACGTAGAAAAGAGGTTTTGAAAACATGTATAGTTTTGATATAGAAAAAAAAAGATTTTGGAAACCTAGGTTTGGGGCAAAGTTTGAAAACCATGTTTTTGAAAAGAAAATTAGGGTTTCCTAATTGTGGGTTCTAGGGCTTGACTTGGGCTCTAAGGAAAGAGTTTTTAGAAAGTCCGCTTTTGGAAACGAATGTTTTTCTAGAAGGGAATCCTAGGGAGAAATTTTCAGAAAGTGAATTTGAGGAGGGAGTTTTTGGAAAAAGATTTTAAAGAGAAGGAGTTTTGGAAAGTGTGTTTTTGGAAACGTAGATTTTGGAAGGTAGATCCTAGGGGGGAATTTCTAGAAGGGAGATTTTGGAAAAGAGAGTTTTTGGAAAGATTTTTAGAGAGCGTTTTTAGAAAATGGATTTTGGGGAGAGGATTTTGGAAAGGAGTTGAAAAAGGGAGTTTGAAAAATAGATTCTGGAAGGAGTTTTTGAAAACAATTTTGAAGAGGAAAGTTTTAGGAAAGATTTTTGAAAAAGAGATTTTTAGGAAGAGATTTTTAAAGAGAGGGAGAGTTTAGAAAGATTAAAAACATCTCACTTTCCTAAAGCAATCCTAGCCATAAGAGGACTAGAACCACTTTAGGAAAGTGGTTTTGAAAACAAGGTTTAAAAATATAGACAAAAATGTCACTTTTTATATAACACTTTCCTAAAGCAACTCCAGCCATGGAAAGGCTAGAATCACCCTAGGATTGTGATAATGAAAACATGTTTTTGAAAAAGAGCTTTTGATGCAATTTTGAAAACAAGTTTGAAAACGATTTTTGAAAACAACTTTTTGAAAACGAATTTTAGAAGATACAAGACTATGATATGCACAATGCAATTTAGGGTCGTGAACATACAAGGTTAAGGCTTCACCACATAATTAAGGGGGCCGGACCCACGTGGTCTCTGGTTAAACTAGAAGAAAGCCTCCGACATGGTGACTCTCCCATAGTCCAATCCTACACATGGACCGGGAATCCCCTTGTTTCAAGCATGCAAAGAAAGTGGGGGAAAGAGATAGGGGATTAAAATAGAGAAAACCCAAGTGGGTTGGAGAGAGAAGAGAGAGGGGGGAAGTGCAGAAAATTAAAGAGAAAGCCTACCTTGTTTCTTGTTTATTTTGCGCGCCGTGTAGTTTTCGGTCTTCGGTCTTCGGTCTTGATCTTCACCTTCAGCCTTCAAGGATTGTCTTCAAGCTTTGAATGACTGTTCTTCAAGTCTTGAGAGAGTGGTTGAAGGCTAGTGTATAAGTGTATAGGGGTGTGTATAAGTGTATAGGAGGCTAGGGTTTTGTATATAGTGGCTAGGGTTTAGTGTAGGGTGGCTAGGGTTTGGAGAATTTAAGGAAACTAGGGTTTTTGGAGGTGCTCGAGCTCTGTATATCGAATTGTGTGATTTCTAGGTTCAGTTTGCAGACCCCTTTCATGTTGATCGAGGCTCTGTATTTATAGAAGTTGGACAAGCCTGGAGCCTGTTGCAGTGGTGCCAGAGCAAAATTTATACTGGCGCCACTAAGAGTGGCGCTAGGCCATTTTTTGGCTTGGCGCCACCAGCCATTTAGGAAACAATTAAGGTTGGCAAGCAACGTATCTTTGACTAGATTTGGGCTCCTGTACTAGTGACTACCATGTAAACTTTAGCCTGGCTTCACTATGAGTGACTCCGGAAAGTTCGGGAATGATTTGAAGGAGCCGGGAGTGGCCCGGAAGGCCGAAAAGAAGTAGGAACACTTAAAATAGTGTCCTGGAGGTATTTGACTTGAAAAGTGAGGATTGGATGTGTCGGAAAGGTTGACCGAGCCTTTAGGAGCAAAACGGCCAATCGGACCGAAAAACTACCGGGACAGACTCAAACTGTCTCAGAAGAAGACTTGGGATCTGAAAACATTATTTAGAATGTTCCCAGAGGTTGCCGGTTTGATTCCCAGGGCCGGCGTGGTCGGAAATGGAGACCGGCCCACCAGGGGCAAAACGGTCATTTTGTACCGGGTTTGCCGGAACTGACTCGGAATGGTCCGGAAAGGTAAAGGAAGGTTGAGAACACTATAAAAAGTATTCCCGAGACATTACCGGTTTGATACCCAGAGCTGGTGTGGTCGAAGAAGGAGACCGGCCCTCTAAGGGCAAAACGGTCATTTTGTACCGGGTTGGCCGGAACTGACTCGGAATGGTCCGGAAAGGTAAAGGAAGGTCGAGAACACTATAAAAAGTATTCTCGGGACATTACCGGTTTGATACCCAGAGCCGGTGTGGTCGAAGAAGGAAACCGGCCCTCTAGGGGCAAAACGGTCATTTTGTACTGGGTTGGCCGGAACTAACTCGGAATGGTTCGGAAAGGTAAAGGAAGGTTGAGAACACTATAAAAAGTATTCTCGGGGCATTACCGGTTTGATACCCAGAGCCGGTGTGGTTCCCGGGGCATTCAGATGCTTAGGGGCAAAATGGTCATCTTGACCGAAAAGTCTCAGAAAAGGCCCTAAGGGTAGTCTGGTTATTTTTCACCGAAGTGAGCTAAAAGCATGGGTATTGACCTAGGTTTTGAGTGTTTCCGCCACTCGGACGGGGTTGAGTATTTCTGCTACTCGGACGGGGTTGAGTATTTTCACTACTCGGACGGGGTTGACGATTTGAGAGTATTTCCGCTACTCTAACGGTTCTGTGAGTATTTCTGCTACTCTAATGGTTCTGTGAGTACTTCCGCTACTCTAACGGTTCTGTGAATATTTCCGCTACTCTAACGGTTCTGTGAGTACTTCCGCTAATCTAACGTTTCTGTGAGTATTTCCGCTACTCTAACGGTTGAGTATTTCCGCTACTCGGACGGCTCCGTGAGTACTTCCGCTACTCTAACGGTTGAGTATTTCCGCTACTCGGACGGCTCTGTGAGTATTTCTGCTACTCTAACGGTTCTGTGAGTACTTCCGCTACTCTAACGGTTCTGTGAGTATTTCCGCTACTCTAACGGTTCTGTGAGTACTTCCGCTAATCTAACGTTTCTGTGAGTATTTCCGCTACTCTAATGGTTCAGTATTTCCGCTACTCGGACGGCTCCGTGAGTACTTCCGCTACTCTAACGGTTGAGTATTTCCGCTACTCGGACGGCTCTGTGAGTATTTCCGCTACTCTAATGGGTCTATGAGTATTTCCGCTACTCTAACGGTTCTGTGAGTAGTTCCGCTACTCTAACGGTTCTGTGAGTACTTCCGCTACTCTAACGGTTTTGTGAGTATTTCCGCTACTCTAACGGTTGAGTATTTCCGCTACTCTAACGGTTGAGTATTTCCGCTACTCGGACGGCTCCGTGAGTACTTCCGCTGCTCTAACGGTTGAGTATTTCCGCTACTCGGACGGCTCCGTGAGTACTTCCGCTACTCTAACGGTTGAGTATTTCCGCTACTCGGACAGCTCTGTGAGTATTTCCGCTACTCTAACGGGTCTATGAGTATTTCCTCTACTCTTACGGTTTTGTGAGTATTTCCGCTACTCTAACGGTTTTGTGAGTAGTTTTGCTACTCGGACCGTCTCGAGAAATAAACTGTCTCGAGAGAGGGATTGGAAAGGGGTCTTACCGTCTCCGAAGAGACGTGCCTAGATTGGAACCGTCTCGAGGAATAAACTCTCTCTTGAGAGGGATTGGAAAGGGGTCTTACCGACTCCGAAGAGACGTGCCTACATTAGAACCGTCTCGAGGAATAAACTGTCTCGAGAGAGGGATTGGAAAGGGGTCTTACCGACTCCGAAGAGACGTGCCTAGATTGGAACCATCTCAAGGAATAAACTGTCTCGAGAGAGGGATTGGAAAGGGGTCTTACCAACTCCGAAGAGACGTGCCTGGGTTTTGAGTGTTTCCGCCACTCTAACGGTGTTGTGAGTGTTTCCGCCACTCTAACGGTTTGGTGAGTACTTCCGCTACTCTAACGGTTTGGTGAGTAGTTTCGCTACTCGGACCGTCTCGAGGAATAAACTGTTTTGAGAGAGGGATTGGAATTGGAATATGAATGGACAATGCCCCTAAGGGCACTTTGGTCACTTTGGCTCTATTTGGGCCTGACAGGCCCGCGAAGCGATGGAAAGATGGAATTTGGACTAGAGGATTGGATTCGATTGGAATATGTCCATAATGACTTGAAAACAAGTCTGGACGGAGTGTAGACTGCCGAGCGGTCAAAAATGGGGTGCTTACAGCTGCCCCTCTTTTTTTGTCTTTGCTTGTCAAAGACAGAAAACGATAAAAGTAAGTGTCCCATGTTGACCGCGAGGCAGTCGAAGGGACGGACACAGGAAATCTTTCGACAACGAGGGTCGAAAACGGATAACGGACCAAAAAGGCCTTCGAAAACAGGTTTTGGCGGAAAAAGGGCAAAACTGCTCAGAATTTGGAGGGAATTCATTTTGACCTAAGACTTGAGTTTTGAAATCTTGTTGGACAGAAAACTTAGAAAAATTTTGGAAAATTACATTTTGGGAGACATTCTGGAGGCAAGAATTTAGGAACTCTTTCGGATTTGAAAAATTTTGAGATTAACAAGGATTTAGGATAGAAAACTTCAGAATTTGATAGAAATTTTGGAAGGAAGATTTTTTGAGTGAGACCTTGAAAATATATTTTTTTTTTAAGTATTTATTTTGTTTAAGACTCTTTTGAAAGAAAAATTTGGGGGGGCCAGAATTTGGAAAAGGGATTTTCTTGAAGAACTGAATCAGAAAAACTTAGGAGATGGATTGAAAAAATTTGAGACCTGATTTTGAAAATGACTTTGACCCTGATTTTTGAGGTAGAATTTGATTTTAAGAAGTGATTTTGAAGATGAACTTTTGGAAAAGAGAATCAGAAAACCTTTTGAAAACTGATTTTGGAAAGGAATTTTTAGAAAAACGAATTTTGGAAAACTTTTTGGAGGACAATAATAGGAAACCATTAAGAAACTGATTTTTGAAAAAGAACTTTTGAAGGGAAGAAGGTAAGAAACTTTTTGAGAAATTTTTAAGGAACCTGTGATAGTTGGTTTTAGAAAACAAACCTTGAATAAAAAGTTTAAGAAACTTTTAGGTTGGTCTGAATAGGATATATATGTAAGTTGTGTCCTTAATTTTTATTTTTGTTTTACCTTTGGTTATTATCATTATATTACTTTTTGTTACTTTTATCTCTTTATCTTTTGAACTGCATGTATCGAATACTAATACCTCTTACCTTGACTTTCCTTTCAGGATGACGGACGCAGGCGATGAGGGTTCTGAGAAGAGACACCGCTTTGGAAAGATGGCCCGAACGGATCCCTCTTGGCAGCTCCAGTCGCTCTAGAGGTAGTCAGCACTCTGCCAATCGAGCACCTTCTAGCCAGGGTGGGAGAGGGGAGTAGGCCTCCAGTCGACCCCTTCCCTCCATTAAGCCAACCCTCGAGGATGAGATGGACATTGAGGTTTTCCACTTTTGACTTTATCGAATGGCCGACGCTATTTTGAGCTGACTACGGGTTTGGTATGACGGGCATTCTTCAGATGAACAAGACATTTTTGCTGGTCCTTTGGTTGCATGGCTTCTCTCCTGTTAGTGTAGCTTGCTTTCTGACAGTGGTTCCCATCTGACCTGTCTTTCTCCCATTTTGGGGAATGTGAGCCTGCCCCTACTCCCCATGAGTATGGCTTCCTCCTAGGTCTTCGGGATGGTTCAGCTGACATTGTGGGACCTACTTTTCCTAATAGCTGCGTCGCGATTGTCTCTTCTCAGCTTGGGTTCTGTTGTGCGGCCTTTTCTTCTAATCTCCTGCCCCTAGTTTTCTTATGTCCCAATGAAGCTCTTGTTCTCATATTCTGAATTTGCGACGCATACGAGAGCTCGTTCAGGGGATTGACATACTTCTCAAGATTGGTCCATACCTCCATGATAGCCCTAGCTCTGTTTCTCTTGAACTTGTTGATGTCTCCACGAAGGGGTGACTTGGTCGGCCGTTGATTGCGTGCATTCCAGGATTCAGGAAGGACACTCATATGCCCCTATGGTTGTGGGACAGACCTTCATGAGCCTTACTAGACTTTGGCAGCGAGTGATGCTCATTGTTGGGGATGTGCCTCATTATTTCAGCTTTGGGTAATTGGACACTTATTCACTTCCCCTCTTTCGAAGTCGTTTGATTAGGGAGGTCGAGGGTGGGTCATTACCCCATTATTTATTTCTTGTTGGTCATGGAAATCTGAGCTTTCTGAGGTGTGAGCCGGTATTAGAGATATC
Organism: Euryodendron excelsum; assembly: GCA_033060915.1. Lineage (NCBI taxonomy): Eukaryota > Viridiplantae > Streptophyta > Magnoliopsida > Ericales > Pentaphylacaceae > Euryodendron > Euryodendron excelsum. Next base: position 11,907,424 of record CM065385.1, read on the forward strand.
TGAGGGGTGGCTTTAGCTCCTTCTTATATTTTGCCTTGTTCATTGTTTCCTATTTGAGAGAGACAGAAGGACAAAGAGTGAGTTTTTGTGCAAAAACAGTTTAAAAATGCCCCGATAAGGGGTGTCATCATTCTTTATGATGATTGCCAAGGGGATTAAATGCATGATCTATTTTATTATTATTATTATTATTTTTTATTTTTTATGAATGTACATGTTTATATAAGAATTGAATCGAATACATATCCTACTTTTTTTTTTATAAATGCACAGGTTCACACAGAAGTGAAAATGAATGCATGGTATATTTTTGGACAATGCACATACAGGAATAGAATTAAATGCAATGTCCCCCATTTTTTTGTGATAAATGCACAGATTTATGTAAAAATTGAATTAAATGCATGACCTACTTTCTTACAAATGAATAGGTTCATACAGGAATACAGTTGAATGCATGAATAGGTTCAAACTTCGCAGGAATCTAAATGGATTTATAGGTTATACATATCATGGATGCATCAGTACTACATGTATATAAACTATTTACAAAGAAAACCCCAGGATTGCCCCTTGGGCCCATACTCTCAGGATTTTGCTCCTTTCCAGGATTCTGCCCCATTTAGTTTTGTCCCATTCTTATCGGGGTGTGATAGCATTTGCTCCATTCTCCAGGGATCTTGACCTTTTGGTTTGCTATCCTATCCCTACTTTCTATAGGGTTACTGTTTGGGGAGTTTCTGAGCTCACTTGGGTTTCTCTATCTGATTTCCAAAATGCCACCATGGCTCAAGCGACAACTCGCATGCCCTTTGCAGAGCGATAAACAGCTAAGCCCTCAATCCGAGAAGACTTCTTTTAGGATCGTACTGTAGGCTGGGTTTAGGGGTTGTAAGAAATAAAGGGGTATTTAGGCTCAAAGATCTTCTTTTAGTGGGTTGTTTAAACCAAAACCATTTGAACACGTCTTGGAGCATGAGATTGCCCCTTGCATTCCCTTCCAATTCTCCTTTCTCACCCTACTTGTCTTGGTATTGTTCAAGCTTATTTGCACTAAGCAATTTTCTTTGATCAGAAAGGACTTTAATTTGGACCGTAACATAGGCTAGGTTAAGGGGTTTATGAATGAAAAGGGTAGAAAGGCTCAAACATTATCACTCGTGGGGTTTTTTAAAAGACCAATGATCACCTTTGGCAACTTAACTTCCATTCACTGCTTTCTTCTTTCCTTCATACTCTTGTTGCTCTTCTGGACCGCTTTCTACCTTTTAAGATTCTCTCTTTTTTTTTTTCATCAAGAAATTTGTTGCTAAGTCAACTTTTGGAGATGCTAATTTTTCATTTATATTTTGGGATGACAGTATCTTCCTTTGAAAATCCCCCCGAACATAATATCTTCTTTAGAGACGCCTTTGACGCCATAACTTCTTGAAGATCACCATTTTCATCGTTGTTCATTACATCTTCTTGGAAATCAACCCTTTCATCATTGCTTATTATATCTTCTTGGAAATCACCCCTTTTCGTCATTGCTCATTATATCTTCTTGGAACTCAACCCTTTCATCATTGCTCATCTTACTCATGACTTTTGCCTTAACCCAGTGTGGGCGGTGATCATCTAGTTGGTTTTTTTTTTTTTTTAGGAAAGTAACCGGCTCAAGTGGGCTTTACAAAGGGATTTATTTGTGTATGGTAGAAGAAATGAGGGCCTTTTATCACTTCAAATTAAATTGCTTAGTCCATAAAGCCTTTATACAAAATTTAGACAATGTTCCTATAGATAGTGTGCTTCTGCCCGTGAACTCCTACATATTCTACTGAATCAACTATTCTGTGCTTACCCCAATGTGGGGGATGGTTTTTGGGGATATTTGAAAAGAGATCACTAACGGCTCTAGTTGGCTGAGCAAAGGATAGTGTTTATTTAGGGTAAATAGAACAATGGCTCCTCATCATTTTGAGTACTCGGCTGCCCATCGCTTAGCCAGGATATCACTCAAGTGTTGCATCTTCAATAATATTCGCACTTCTTTGTTGAGATTGCCTTCCTCCTATCTCTCACTCTCACTCTCACTCTCAGTCTCTCAAGGGTCTTAACCCCCTTTGAGTGGGTTGCCCATGCTATCACATCCTTCAAGTCGAGTCATTTACAAAATGGAAAAGAATCCCTAAAAGTAATATTTATCCGCAAGAGTATGAGACAAAGGGGATAAACTAGAAACTATCCATTTTCCTTTTTAAAACATGATTACATGTCATGCAATTTTTATTTAAAGAAGATATGCGAGAAAAAGAAAACAAAGAAATTTTGTGGAAACCTCCCTTTTCTTGTGGGCCTTTTGGTGAGAATCCTTAATAGGGTTTTGGGACTACATGAACCTCTTGGTGCTTCATTCAACAGGCGTATCAATGGAGGGCGAGTTCACAATATTTGTCATGCATTTGGAAGTTAGAGGATGTGTTGTCGCGATGCACGGGTCTGACAAGACTTCGCATCTAGTGAAGTCCTCCTCTGCTTGGATTGTGATTGTTGCGACATGTCGTGGAGGTGATGTCTTGTAGGTGGACGGTCAGTTCTTCTTGCTCTTTGATGTAGGTTTGGTATTTTCTAACAACTAGGTTTATCCTTCCATGAGTTTGAATCTGATGAGGTGCTAGAGGGATTCCATGAATTCAGTCGTGCTCTTTGACCTACAAAAAGAAAAAGAAAAAGAAAATGCAGTCAGTATGTGAAGTTGGAAGTTTTATGCAATGCATGTCCTATGGAGGTCCCTTCTTTGAGGGAATCTAGGCATGATGACAAGTCCATTTTGGAGGCAGGGTTTTGCCCCTATTATGAAATATAATACCTCTTCGGCGTGGGCCGGTTGATTTTTCTTTATTTAGGCAATCCCACCTCCATGGACTGAGAGAGATTTGGGCCTCTCTCGAGATATGGTTCTATGCATGCCATGAATCCTTAGGGTTTAAGAACCCTTAGGAGTTTTGGTAGGTTTGATTAACATGAGATTGGATTGCTCCTTTCTCTCTACGGTTGATTAAATGCATGAAAATGAAATGACTTGAGTTTCTTGGAACTCTTGTCTTGGAATGGATATGGGTGTATGTGCATATTAAAAGTGAACATGTGAGCAGTATGATAACAATAAATGAATGGTTTAGAAAAACCCCCCTTCTTGTCTTGCTTCTGTCTTCGGTTCTCTTGGTACTTGGAAATGAGGAGGGGGAGGATAGAAGACAAAAACAAAAAAAAAAGAAGTTAGTGCCTTGATTTGAAAATTTTTATGCAATGCATGTCCTAGAGGTGCCCCTACTTAGAGGGGAGACTATACATGATGCACTGGCTCACTTTTGGAGATAGGGGATTTGCCCCTGTATGCAGATGCCTTACCATCAGTTGGGAACCTTCATCCATTCATGCATTCATTCATAAAAGTAAAGTAATACATTGAATTTTGGGTTTAAGATACAAAAGAATTGAAATACATTTTAATAGGGGGGAGGGGGAACATTTTTCTTTGGACTTCCACCTATCTACTTTTACAAAGAGAGATCCTAAACTACTCTTGGGTCTTCGGATTCACCTTCTTGGGATTTGATGTCGAGGAGGTCGCTGAGAGACCTTGTTGATTGATTGCCCCTTGTTTTCTTGGCAACCCTATCTCCGTGAGCATAGAGGGATTGAGGCCCCTCTTATGGAATGAATTGAGATGCATGCAATGAGTCCTTAGGGTTATGCAGGAACCCTTAGGGTTTGGGTAGGTTCAATGCAAGGGAGAGTGATGTTGGTATCACTCTCAATGGGTTGATCATATGCATGAGAATGCAGTGACTTGAGTTACTTGGAACTCTTGTCTTGACATGGGATATTGAATGCATGAACATGAATATGCAAAAAGTATAAAGAGAGAAGGTATAATCAAAGTAAACATGCATGCATGAATAGTTAGACAGTTATTATAACAGTATAAATACAAGCATTATAACGACAGGTATAAATGAAAGTAAAAACAGTTGCCCTTTCCTCCGTGATTTTGAAAATGGTGCTCGTGTCCTAAATTCGGTATAGGTTCGGCTATGCATGGTGTCTATATGAGTATGAGGTTGAGGGTTGACTAATGCGTCCTAAAAAGGCTCGGTCCCCGGATCTTCAAACCTAGGCCCACTCCCCGAGGTGGTGCCATGATTGGTTGGTGATCCGAGCTGGGAAACCATCAAGAGGCCGTAGGCGAAGAAACTGACACAGCATCTTGCCCACAACCAATATACCGTTCCCCCTTTCTAACTAGAAAGGACATATCAGGGTATGCAAGTATGCAGAATGCAAGTGCACATGCAGCGTGTGTGTGATTTTTAAAAGTGGAGGAAAGGGCCCAACAACTCCCATTCATCCTGTACATCACATTCATGCAAAGCAGTTAATAAAATTTAAACATAAAGCGCACCCACAAAACAAAGATGCAAGTGTTAGTATGTGGATGACAAACATAATACAAGATAATATGAGTAGATGCATGCTTTTTGAAAACAATTTTGAAAATTTGGTTTTGAAAATTAGAAGTGAATAGGATTAAACCAAGTTAATTGAAGACTCTACATGGGTAAAGGGTAAAGAGACATGACTAACGGCCTAACCCTCTAAGTGTCCCCAGAGGAGTCGCCAGCTATCGCACCCAGATTTTTCGCACTCGAGGAATACTCACCCAAGCGAGAAAAATGTTGTACTCTCTCGTTAAAACTCACCCTCCTAGAAGAATGAGTGCGACTAGGTTTGAATTGAAAACAGGTTTGAATAAAGGGCTTTGGAAAAAGATTTGGAGTCGCCACCTAACTGGATTAAGGTGAGTTAGGTCACCTAAAAACTAAGAATAATCCGAGGACTACACTTAGGGTTTTTGAAAAACAATTTTGAAAACATCTCCTCAAGAGAGGATTTTTAAGAAAACAGGTTGTTTGGCAACCTTTGGAAAACATTTAGCCCTTTTTTGAAAAATAACTCTTTTTGGTCTTTGAAATCAGTGATCCTAGGTTCGGAGGTTGGTTACGTGTAGGGAAGACGCACTAAGCTATCACCCTACCCCGCCCTTTCGGTACCTACATGCCAATCTACCCTAAATTTACCTATGGGAGTCTTCAACTAACTAATGGTTCAACCCTATTCACTTTGAAAAACAATGTTTGAAAACTAATTTAGCATGATGCATGATAGGCAAGTGCAAGATGAGGGAATTGGAAAATAGAAATTGATTTGAAAAGAAATTGATTTGATTTGAAAATAGATTTGAAGAAATAGAATTGAAATTGAAAAGTTTGAAAATTGAAAGTAGAAGTTTGAAAATAGAAATTTTGGAATTCTGAAAATAGATTGGAATGTGAGGTTTGAAAAGATTTTGAAAACCGCACCCATGAGGGTGGAATTGAAAGTTTGAAAAGTATTGTGACCGCACCTATGAAGGTTGCCTATGTATCCCTTTGGGAGAATCAGGTCAGTCGTAGTTCGGACCGGAGTCCGATTGAAAAGAGAAGGGTTGATTTGAAAGAAAGAGATTGAATTGGAAAAAAAAATTCAATTAAAAATTGGATTTGATTTGAGATTAGAAAAGGAGATTGGAAATTGAAATTGAAAAGATTGGACTTTGATTTGAAGAGATTGATTTTGGAAAGACTTGGTTTTGGAAAGATGGAAATTTAGGAAACCTAGACTTAGGAAAGATAGGAGACCTAGGGAAGACTTGAGATTAAGAAAGATTGGATTGGAATGTTGGATTTGGAAGATTTAGAAAGATTGGATTTTAGAAAATATTCGAATTAGGAAAGGTCCGTTTTAGGAAGGTTTCGTTTTCGGAAAGTTTTGAAATTAGGAAAGTTTTAGGTTTAGGAAAGTTCTCGAAAAAGGAAAGGTTTTCACATTAGGAAGGTTCCCAAATTAGGAAAGTTTTGAAAATCGGAAAGTTTTGATTTTAGAAATGTTTTGAAAAAGGGAAGTTTTGAATTTGGAAAGCTTTGAAAACAAGGAAGTTTTGAAAATAAAAAAAGTTTTGTTTTGGGAAAGGTTTGAGAAAGGAAAGTTTTCAATTTAGGAAATGTTTGAAAAAAAGGAGATTTCAACTTAAGAAAGTCTTGAATTTAGAAAAGTTCTAGATTTGAAAAGATTTTGAAGTTTTGGAAAGTTTAGAATTTAGAAAGTTTTTAGGTTTAGAAAGATTTAACTTAAGAAGGTTTCAAATTTAGAAAGTTTTGAATTTGGAAGCTTAGAATTTTAGAAAGATTTGAAATTTAGAAAGTTTAGGATTAAGAAAGTTTTAGAGTTTTAGAAGATCTTGAAATTAGGAAAAGCTTGAGTTTAGGAAAGGTTTGAAAACTTAGATTTGAAAAAGATTTTGGAAAATGGTAGAATTAGGAAAGGGTTGAACTAAGAAAGATTTGAAAGTTGAGTTTTAAAGTTTAGGAAAGATTTATATGTTCAAGTTTTTAGAAACTTAAGGTTTAAGAAAGTGGGAGTTTAGGAAGGATTCGAATTAGGAAAGAGTTGGATTTTAAAACTTAAGGAAAGGTTTAAAGTTTAGGTTAGGAAACTTATGGTTTAGGAAGGAATTGAATTAGGAAAGGTTTGGATTTGGAAGGGATTGGATTTGGTTTCTAAAAGAAAAGATTTGATTTTGTTTCCAAAAACGGAGGATGGGATCTAGTTTCCTAAACGGGGAGATTTGATTTGGTTTCCTAAAGGGAAGATAGGATTTGGAAAGAGAGATTCTAGAAACCCTAGATTTGGAAAATTGTTGTTTTGATGTAGAAAAGAGGTTTTGAAAACATGTATAGTTTTGATATAGAAAACAAAAGATTTTGGAAACCTAAGTTTGGGGCAAAGTTTGAAAACCATGTTTTTGAAAAGAAAATTAGGGTTTCCTAATTGTGGGTTCTGGGGCTTGACTTGGGCTCTAAAGAAAGAGTTTTTAGAAAGTCCGCTTTTGGAAACGAAGGTTTTTCTAGAAGGGAATCCTAGGGAGGAATTTTCGGAAAGTGAATTTGAGGAGGGAGTTTTTGGAAAATGATTTTAAAGAGAAGGAGTTTTGGAAAGTGTGTTTTTGGAAACGTAGATTTTAGAAGGTAGATTCTAGGGGGGAATTTCTAGAAGGGAGATTTTGGAAAAGAGAGTTTTTGGAAAGATTTTTAGAGAGCGTTTTTAGAAAATGGATTTTGGGGAGAGGATTTTGGAAAGGAGTTGAAAAAGGGAGTTTGAAAAATAGATTTTGAAAGGAGTTTTTGAAAACAATTTTGAAGAGGAAAGTTTTAGGAAAGATTTTTGAAAAAGAGATTTTTAGGAAGAGATTTTTAAAGAGAGGGAGAGTTTAGAAAGATTAAAAACATCTCACTTTCCTAAAGCAATCCTAGCCATAAGAGAATTAGAACCACTTTAGGAAAGTGGTTTTGAAAACAAGGTTTAAAAATATAGACGAAAAGGTCACTTTTTATATAACACTTTCCTAAAGCAACTCCAGCCATGGAAAGGCTAGAATCACCCTAGGATTGTGATTTTGAAAACATGTTTTTGAAAAAGAGCTTTTGATGCAATTTTGAAAACAAGTTTGAAAACGATTTTTGAAAACAACTTTTTCAAAACAAATTTTAGAAGATACAAGACTATGATATGCACAATGCAATTTAGGGTCGTGAACATACAAGGTTAAGGCTTCACCACATAATTAAGGGGGCCGGACCCACGTGGTCTCTGGTTAGACTAGAAGAAAGCCTCCGACACGGTGACTCTCCTATAGTCCAATCCTACACATGGACCAGGAATCCCCTTGTTTCAAGCATGCAAAGAAAGGAGGGGAAAGAGATGGGGCATTAAAATAGAGAAAACCCAAGTGGGTTGGAGAGAGAAGAGAGAGGGGGGAAGTGCAGAAAATTAAAGAGAAAGCCTACCTTGTTTCATGTTTATTTTGCGCGCCGTGCAGTCTTCGATCTTCGGTCTTCGGTCTTGATCTTCACCTTCAGTCTTCAAGGATTGTCTTCAAGCTTTGAATGACTGTTCTTTAGCTCTTGAGAGAGTGGTTGAAGGCTAGTGTATGAGTGTATAGGGGTGTGTATGAGTGTATAGGAGGCTAGGGTTTAGTGTAGGGTGGCTAGGGTTTGGAGAATTTAAGGAAACTAGGGTTTTTCGAGGTGCCCGAGCTCTGTATATCGAATTATGTGATTTCTAGGTTCAGTTTGCAGACCCCTTTCACGTTGATCGAGGCTCTGTATTTATAGAAGTTGGACAAGCCTAGCGCCTGTTGCAGTGGCGCCAGGGCAAAATTTATACTAGCGCCACTAGGAGTGGCGCCAGACCATTTTTTTGGCTTGGCGCCACTACTAGTGGCGCCAGCCATTTAGGAAACAATTAAGGTCGGCAAGCAACGTATCTTTGACTAGATTTGGGCGCCTGTACTAATGACTACCATGTAAACTTTAGCCTGGCTTCCTTAGGAGTGACTCTGGAAAGTCCGGGAATGATTTGAAGGAGCCGGGAGTGGCCTGGAAGGCCGGAAAGGAGCAGGAACACTTAAAATAGTGTCCTGGAGGTATTTGATTTGAAAAGTGAGGATTGGATGTGTCGGAAAGGTTGACCGAGCCATTAGGGGCAAAACGATCAATCGGACCGGAAAACTACCGGGACAAACTCAAACTGTCCCGGAAGAAGACTTGGGATCTGGAAACATTATTTAGAATGTTCCCAGAGATTGCCGGTTTGATTCCCAGGGCCGGCGTGGTCAGAAATGGAGACCGGCCCACTAGGGGCAAAACGGTCATTTTGTACCGGGTTTGCCGGAACTGACTCGAAATGGTCCGGAAAGGTAAAGGAAGGTCGAGAACACTATAAAAAGTATTCTCGGGACATTACCGGTTTGATATCCAGAGCCAGTGTGGTCGAAGAAGGAGACCGGCCCTCTAGGGGCAAAACGGTCATTTTGTACCGGGTTGGCCGGAACTGACTCGGAATGGTCCGAAAAGGTAAAGGAAGGTCGAGAACACTATAAAAAGTATTCTCGGGACATTACCGGTTTGATACCCAGAGCCGGTGTGGTCGAAGAAGGAAACCGGCCCTCTAGGGGCAAAACGGTCATTTTGTACCGGGTTGGCCGGAACTGACTCGGAATGGTCCGGAAAGGTAAAGGAAGGTCGAAAACACTATAAAAATTATTCTCGGGGCATTACCAGTTTGATACCCAGAGCCGGTGTGGTTCCCGGGGCATTCGGATGCTTAGGGGCAAAATGGTCATCCTGACCGAAAAGTCTAGGAAAAGGCCCTAAGGGTAGTCTGGTTATTTTTCACCAAAGTGAGCTAACAAGCATGGGTATTGACCTAGGTTTTGAGTGTTCCCGCCACTCGGATGGGGTTGAGTATTTCCGCTACTCGGACGGGGTTGAGTATTTTCGCTACTCGGACGGGGTTGACGATTTGAGAGTATTTCCGCTACTCTAACGGTTCTGTGAGTATTTCCGCTACTCTAACGGTTCTGTGAGTACTTCCGCTACTCTAACGGTTCTGTGAGTATTTCTGCTACTCTAACGGTTGAGTATTTCCGCTACTCGGACGGCTCTGTGAGTACTTCCGCTACTCTAACGGTTGAGTATTTCCGCTACTCGGACGGCTCTGTGAGTATTTCCGCTACTCTAATGGGTCTATGAGTATTTCCGCTACTCTAACGGTTCTGTGAGTAGTTCCGCTACTCTAACGGTTCTGTGAGTACTTCCGCTACTCTAACGGTTCTGTGAGTATTTCCGCTACTCTAACGGTTGAGTATTTTCGCTACTCGGACGGCTCCGTGAGTACTTCCGCTACTCTAGCGGTTGAGTATTTCTGCTACTCGGACGGCTCTGTGAGTATTTCCGCTACTCTAACGGGTCTATGTGTATTTCCGCTACTCTAACGGTTTTGTGAGTATTTCCGCTACTCTAACGGTTTTGTGAGTAGTTTTGCTACTCGGACTGTCTCGAGAAATAAATTGTCTCGAGAGAGGGATTGGAAAGGGGTCTTACCGTCTCCGAAGAGACGTGCCTAGATTGGAACTGTCTCGAGGAATAAACTGTCTCGAGAGAGGGATTGGAAAGGGGTCTTACCGACTCTGAAGAGACGTGCCTGGGTTTTGAGTGTTTCCGCCACTCTAACGGTGTTGTGAGTGTTTCCGCCACTCTAACGGTTTGGTGAGTACTTCCGCTACTCTAACGGTTTGGTAAGTACTTCCGCTACTCTAACGGTTTGGTGAGTAGTTTCGCTACTCGGACCGTCTCGAGGAATAAACTGTCTCGAGAGAGAGATTGGAATTGGAATACGAATGGACAATGCCCCTAAGGGCACTTTGGTCACTTTGCGTCTATTTGGACTTGACAGGCCTGCGAAGTGATGGAAAGACGGAATTTGGACTAGAGGATTGGATTCGATTGGAATATGTCCATAATGACTTGAAAACAAGTCTGGACCGAGTGTAAACTGCCGAGCGGTAAAAAATGGGGTGCTTACAGCCATCCAAAGCTTGAAGACAACTCTTGAAAACTGAAGGTGAAGATCAAGACAAAGACCAAAGACTGAAGACAGCACGACGCGCAAAATAAAGAAGACATACGGTGGGCTTTCTGTTTAATTTTCTGCACTTCCCCCCTCTCTTTTCTCTCTCCAACCCACTTGCGTTTTCTCTATTTTAATTGCCCATCTCTTTCCCCCCCTTTCTTTGCATGCTTGAAACAAGGGGATTCCCGGTCCATGTGTAGGATTGGGCTATTGGAGAGTCACCGTGTCGGGGGCTTTCTTCAAGTCTAACCAAAGACCACGTGGGTCCGGCCCCCTTGATTATGCGGTGAAGCCTTAACCTTGTATGTTCACGACCCCAAATTGCATTGTGCATATCATAATCTTGCATCTTCCAAAATTTGTTTTCAAAGTTGTTTTCAAAATCATTTTCAAACTTGTTTTCAAAATTGCATCAAAATCTCTTTTTCAAAAACTTGTTTTCAAAACCACAATTCTAGGGTGATTCTAGCTTTTCCATGGCTAGGGTTGCTTTAGGAAAGTGTTATATTAAAAGTGACCTTTTGGTCCATATTTTCAAACCTTGTTTTCAAAACCACTTTCTTAAAGTGGTTCTAGTCCTCTTATGACTAGAATCGCTTTAGGAAAGTGAGATGTTTTTATACTCTCTCTCTTCAAAAATCTCTTCCTAAAATATCTCTTTTCCAACATACTTTCCTAAAACTCTTCTCTCCAAAATTGTTTTCAAAAACTCCACTCCAAAATCTATTTTTCAAAACCCTTTTTTTCAACTCCTTTTCAAAACTCTCTCTCATAAAAATTCACTTTCTAAAAACACTCCCTAGCTTCACTTTCCAAAAAACTCTCTTTCCAAAATCTTCCTTTTAGAAATTTCTTCTCTAGGATTTTCCTTCTAAAACTTGTTTCGAAAAATACGTTTTCCAAAAACTCCTTTTTAAAATCTTTTTCCAAAAACTCCATCTTAAAATTCACTTTCCAAAAACTCCTCCCTAGGATTTTCTTTCCAAAACCTTTGTTTTCAAAAATGCACTTTCCAAAAACTTTTTCCTTAGAGCCCAAATCAAGCCTTAGAGCCCACAATTAGGAAACCCTAATTTTCTTTCCAAAAACATGATTTTCAAACTTTGCCCCAAACCTAGGTTTTCAAAATCTCTTGTTTTCACACCCAAAACTATACACATTTCCAAAACCTCTTTTCTACGTCAAAACTATAATTTTACAAACCTAGGGTTTTAGAATCTTCTTTCCAAATCCTTACAAAATCCTATTTTCCTTTTAGGAAACCGAATCAAATCTCCCCGTTTAGGAAACTAGATCCCGTCCTCCATTTTTGGAAACAAAAATCTTTTCTTTTAGAAACAAAATCCAATCTCTTCCTAATTCAAATCCTTCTTAAACTTCCACTTTCCTAAATCTTAAGTTTCCAAAACTTGAACATAGAAATCTTTCCTAAATTTTAAAACTAAACTTTCAAATCTTTCCTAATTTAACCATTTCCTAATTCTACCCTCTTTTCAAATCTTAACTTTTTAAACCTAAGTTTTCAAACCTTTCCTAAACTCAAGCCTTTTCAAATTTCAAGACTTTCTAAAATTTGAATTCTAAAACTTTCTAAATCCTAAACTTTCTAAATTTCAAATCTTTCTAAAATTCTAAGCTTCCTAAATTCAAAACTTTCTTAAGTTAAATTTTTCTAAACCCAAATCTTTCTAAACTCTAAACTTTCCAAAACTTTAACATCTTTCCAAATCTAAGACTTTTCTAAACTCAAAGTTTTCTTAATTTAAGACTTTCTTAAGTCGAAACTTTCTTAATTCAAACATTTCCTAAATTGAAAACTTTCATTTTTCAAACCTTTCCCAAAACGAAACTTTCTTATTTTCAGAACTTCCTTGTTTTCAAAACTTTCCAAAATCAAAACTTCCCTTTTTCAAACATTTTTAAATTCGAAACTTTCTTAATTCAAAACTTTCCTAATTTCAAAACTTTCTTAATTTCGAAACTCTCCTAATTCGAAAACTTTCCTAATTCACAACTCGGAACTTTCGAAAAATGAAACTTTCCAAGTTTGAAACATTCCTAAATCGAGTCTTTCCTAATTCAAACCTTTCCTAAATCCAATCTTTCTTAAATTCTCAAGTCTTTCCTAGGTCTCCTACCTTTTCCTAAGTCTAGGTTTCCTAAACCTCCATCTTTCCAAAACCAAGTCTTTCCAAAATCTATCTCTTTAAATCAAAGTCCAATCTTCTCAAATTCAATTTTTAATCTCCTCTTCTAATTTCAAGTCAAATTCAATTTTCAATTCAATCTCTTTTCAAATCAAACCTTCTATTTTCAATCGGACTCTTGTCCGAACTACGACTGACCTGATTCCCCCAAAGGGATACGTAGGCAACCTTCATAGGTGCGGTCACAACATTTTTCAAACTTTTAATTCCACCTTCATGGGTGTGGTTTTCAAAATATTTTCAAATCTCAAATTCCAATCTACTTTCAAACTTCCAATTTCAAATTTCTATTTCCAAATTTTTAAACTTTCCAATTTCAATTCCATCTCTTCAAATCTATTTTCAAATCAAATCAATCTCTTTTTGAATTTATTTTTCAATTCTTTTCTATTGCACTTGCATATCGTGCATCATATTTTTCAAACATTGTTTTTCTAAAGTGAAATAGGATTGAACACGAGTTAGTTAAAGACTCTCATAGGTGAATCTAGGGTAGATTGACATGTAGGTACCGAAAGGGCGGGCTAGGGTGATAGCTTAGTGCATCTTCCCTACACGTAACCAACCTCCGAACTTAGGATCACTAATTTCAAAGACCAAAAGGAGTTATTTTTCAAAAAGGGCTAAATGTTTTCCAAAGGTTGCCAAACAACCTGTTTTTCTTAAAAACCCTCTCTTGAAGAGATATTTTCAAATCGTTTTCCAAAAAACCTAATTGTCGTTTTCGGATTATGCTTAGTTTTTAGGTGACCTAACTCACCTTAATCAAGTTAGGTGGCGACTCCGAATCTTTTTCAAAAGCCCTTTATTCAAACCTGTTTTCAATTCAAACATAGTTGCACTCATTCTTACAGGAGGGTGAGTTCTAACGAGAGAGTAAAGCATTTTTCCCGCTTGGGTGAGTATTCCTCGAGTGCAAAAAATCTGGGCGCGACAAGGGGTGTTGGAGAACTTTTTGCCAGGTTTGTCCCTTAACCCATACTTGTGACCAGAAACAAAAGGGGGGGGGGCATCAGATTCTGTGGCTGAGGAGTCTACCTCTTGGTCTTACTCCTCTGTTTCTAATCCTTTTTCAGCATTTTCTCCTTCTTTAGCCTCGTGTGCCTCTTATTCTTCTTCTTTTTTTCCTTCTTTGTCTCCTTCTTCTTCTCCTTCTTTTTCTCTTTCTTCTTCTCCTTCCTTTTCTACTTCCTCATCTTCTTCATTTTCTTCCTCCACTTCTTCCTCATCATCTTCTTCTTCTATAATTTTTTCTTTTCCATTTCCTAACATTGGTACTTTCCTTTTTAGTTCTCTCACCTTCCTTTCCATAAACAACATTCTTGTGGTAGCAATATTTACCTTTTTGTTCAATTTTTCCAGTGATTCCGTCACTTGAGCCATAAACATACTCAAGTCCCCTGCACTCTTGAAATTCTGGATTGAAACTCCTTTTGGTACTCCTTTTCCTGGAACTACTCCCAAATGAAGTCTTTTCCTTTAAGGTACTGCCAGCACCAGATTTCTTAGGAGTCCATTTGTTGTCTTTTATTATGAACCCCATTCTCTTGAGAGTCTTTTCATTATATTCATCACTGATGGCCTTGGGGTCCTTTTTCTCACATTGCTCAAATTAATATTGAAATACTTGAAAACTTTTGTTAGGAAAATACCGCAGGGCAGACTGATTCTAGAAATAGTAGCCTTGTACATATGATCCAAAATAAACAAAGGCAAATCAATCCTAGAGTCAGTCAGATATGCCTACAAGAAAAAAAAAAATCTTCTTCAGAAGCATGCTCATACTTTTTAGTTTTTGGGGTGAAAATGGTGCAGGCAAAGTGATGAACCAATCTCAATTCAAGAGGCAAATTACTGGCAAGGGGATGTAAACACTCATCCACTTTTTTCCCATAAAGAGCTTTCAATTGATCTTTTCGAGGAACATCATCTCGATAAGTCTCTCCATTAGCCTAAGTCCTAGAATGTGCCTTATCACAGTTCTATCCAAAGTGAAAGTAACACCCTTAAAATAACTTATAATGGATACTTCTCTATAATCTCTTTCAGCATTGACATAAAAATGGGCAACTAAGTCATGGTAAGCATTAACCCTCAATGTAGTCATAGATTTTCATCCAAAATTGGTTAATTTTGTACTCAACTCAAACTTGTAATGATCGAAGAAATTATAATATACCCATTGTCCATTATACACCTTCCTAAGAAAGAAACTCGAATTGTACCTTTCCTGGGTTTTGTCCTAACTGAAATATAGCTCATTCCTTTCCAGGGCTGTTGAAGGTGTCGATTCTCCCTCCTTACTTCTCATCTTTTTCTTCTTTTTGTCTTTGCTTGAATCCCCCTTAGATTTTTGCTTATGGCTCTTCGGGACAAAGGACGTCGATGTATTTGGGGTTTTCATACTCTTCTTCAATTTAGGGTTTTTAGGTGCCATGGTGGAATCAATGAGGGTTGTACGAAGTTGGGAAAGGTCGATTTAAGGTTTGCAAGGTGCTTAAAGATGAGATTGAGAGGGGTGGTTAGGTGATGGTTGGTTTGGTGCGAGAAAAGAGCGAAATAGATACAGAGAGAGATATTGGGAAAGTTTGAATATGCGTTATGTGGATTGGTTTAAAATATATAGGCCCGGCTCATGTGTCGACACATGAACTTGATGTGTCAACACATGAGTGTCAACAATTCATTTTGAACCCACTGTGTTGATGTGTCGACACATGAAAGTGATGTGTCGACACACAAAGCCAAACTGGGTCAGATTATGTCAGAAAGGATATTTATGAACTCAGACATCGACTTTTGATCCATAGATGATAATATGTACTAATATGAGCATGCAATGAATCATAAGAGTAAGAAATTTAATTCACATAATCAATGTTCACATTTAAAACATAAATAACATGTATTTCACTCAATTTTAATAAGGATCAAGACATAGGATTACTCATTCCCAATTCTTATCTTATCATACAAAATCTATCATCACTTAATGGTTTTATAAAAATATCAGCCAATTACATGTTTGCTCTCACAAAATTAAGTTCAATATTGCCTTTTTGCACATCATCTCTTATGAAATGATATCTAATTTCAACGTGTTTTGCGCGAGAGTGTTGGATGGGATTCTGAGTCAAATTTATAGCGCTAGTATTATCACATCTAATGGGTATATGATTATATAAGATATCAAAATCTTCTAATTGTTGTTTAATCCACAATACTTGAGCACAACAACTACTAGCTGCTACATATTTAGCCTCAGCTGTGGAGAGAGTAATCGAATTTTGTTTCTTACTACACCAAGACATAATCATGTTGCCAAGGAGTTGGCAAGAGCCACTTGTGCTCTTCTTATCAACTCTAATTCTGCCATAGTTAGCATCGGTATAAGTAATCAAATTAAAGCCAGTAGCTTTTTGATACCATAATCCAAGTTTAGGTGTGTGCTTTAGGTGACGAAATATTCTTTTCACAGCAATCACATGAGATTCTTTAGGATTTGATTGAAATCGAGTACATAAGCAAACACTGAACATTACATCTGGCCTACTAGCAGTTAGGTATAATAAAGAACCTATCATGCTTCCATAAAGCTTAGTATCTACTGATTTACCTTTCTCATCACTATCCAATTTTGTTGTAATACTCATTGAAGTACTTATGGGCTTTGCATCTTCCATGCCAAACTTTTTGATCAAGTCTTTGATGTACTTGGCTTGGTTAATAAAGATGACTTTCTTTAATTTCTTGATTTGAAGACTGAGGAAGTAATTAAGTTTGCCCATCATACTCATTTCGAATTCTCCTTGCATACACTTAGCAAATTCCTTGCAAAGCGACTCATTAGTAGCACCAAATATAATATCATCCATGTACGCACCCCATTTTTTACCGCTCGGCAGTCTACACTCCATCCAGACTTGTACTCAAGTCAATATGGACGTATTCCAATTGAAACCAACTCTCTAAGTCCAAATCCCGCCTGTCCATCGCTTCGCGGGCCCACCAGGCCCAAATAGAGGCAAAATGACCAAAATGCCCTTCGGGGCATTGTCCTTTTCAATTTCAATCCCTCTCTAAAGACAGTTTATTCCTCGAGACGATTCCAAATCAAGCACGTCTTTCCGAAGACGGTAAGTCCCCTTTCCAATTCCAATCCCTCTCTCGAGACAGTTTATTCCTCGAGACGGTTCCAAATCAGCCATGTCTTTCCGAAGATGATAAGTCCCCTTTCTAATTCCAATCCCTCTCTTGAGACAGTTTATTCCTCGACGTGTTTCCGAAGACGATAAGTCCCCTTTCCAATTCCAATCCCTCTCTCGACACAGTTTATTCCTTAAGACGGTTCCAAATCAGGCACGTCTTTCCGAAGATGATAAGACCCCTTTCCAATTTCAATCCCTCTCTCGAGACAGTTTATTCCTCGAGACGATTCCAAATCAGGCACGTCTTTCCAAAGACAATAAGATCCCTTTCTAATTCCAATCTCTCTCTCGAGATAGTTTATTTCTCGAGACGATCCGGCACGTTTTTCGAAGAAAACCTATTCGAAACGATAAATCCCTTTAAACCTGTCGACCAGGACGAGACCCCAAGTCCCCTAGATGGTAGAACGGTCCACCTTTGGCGCCTGCTAGCCCGCCAATGCAAAAATGTCAGTTTAGGCACGCCTTCCGAGAAAATTGACTTCTCAGGCGCTAAGTCCCCTTTAGCAGCTTCCCAAGATCAGGCAGTCTCGGGAATGATCACGAACCGTTAGAGTAGCGGAAATACTTGCAAACATCACAATCGTCAGAGTAGCGGAAATACTCGTAAACAGGTCAATGTAGGGAATTGCCGACAAAGCCCTGTGTCATGACAACAACCGTCAGAGTGGTGGAAACACTCAAAAGCCAAGTCAACACCAGTGCCTGCTAGCCCACTTCGGTGAAAAATGATCAAACTGCCCCTCGAGCCTTTTCCGAGACTTTTCGGTCAAGATGACGACATCCGAACGCCCCGGGAACCACACCGGCTCTAGGTATTGTAAGCACCCCATTTTTGACCGCTCGGCAGTCTACGCTCCGTCCAGACTTGTACTCAAGTCAATATGGACGTATTCCAATCGAAACTGATTTTCTAAGTCCAAATCCCATTTGTCCATCGCCTCGCGGGCCCACCAGGCCCAAATAGAGACAAAATGACCAAAATGCCCTTAAGGGCATTGTTCTTTCCAATTCTAACTCTTACCCCTCTCTCGAGACAGTTTATTCCTCGAGACAGTTCCAATTCAAGCATGTCTTTTTGGAGACGGTAAGTCCCCTTTTTAATCCCTCTCTTGAGACAGTTTATTCCTCGAGACGGTTCCAAATCAGGTACGTCTTTTCAAAGACGGTAAGTCCCCTTTCCAATCTCTTTCTCGAGATAGTTTATTCCTTGAGACGGTCTAAGTAGCGGAAATACTCAGAAACATCACAACCATCCAAGTAGCGAAATTAGTTGTAAACAGGTCGACATGGAGAATTACCAACAAACCCCTGTGTCACGACGACCGCCGTCAGAGTGGCGAAAACACTCGAAACCCATGTCAACGCCAGTGCCTGCTAGCCCACTTCGGTGAAAAATGACCAAACTGCCCCTTGGGCCTTTTCCGAGACTTTCCGGTCAAGATGACCATTTTGCCCCTAAGCATCCGAACGCCCTGGGAACCACACCGGCTCTGGGTATTAAACCGATAACCGCTTGAGATTGCTTCTCATAGTATTCTCAACCTTCTTCTAATTTCTCGGATCATTCCGAGTCAGTTCCGGCCAACCCGGTACAAAATGATCGTTTTGCCGCTGGTGGGCCGGTTTCCTTTTTCGACCATACCGGCTCTGGGTATCAAACCGGTAACCTCCCAAGAATGCTTTTTATAGTACCCTCAACCTTTCTTTAGCTTTTTGAATCATTCCGAGTTAGTTCCGGTAAACTCGATGCGAAATGACCATTTTGCCCCTGAAGGGCCGGTCACTTTTTCTAACCACACCGGCTCTGGGTATCAACCGGCAACCTTTGGGAATATTCTGAATAATGTTTCCAAATCTGGAGTCTTCTTCCGGGACAGTCTGAGCTCGTCCCGGCAACTTTCCAACCCGATTGACCATTTTGCCCCTAACGGCTCCGTCAACCCTTCTAACACATCTTGTCCTCATTTTTCAAGTAAAATACCTCTGGGACACTATTCTATGTGTTCCTGCTCTTTTTCGGCCTTTTGGGTCATTCTCGGCCTCTTTAAATCATTCCCGAACTTTCCGGAGTCACTCTTAGTGAAGCGAGGCTAAAAATTGCATGGTAGTCACTAGTACAGCCGCCCAAATCTAGTCAAAGATACGTTGCTTGCTGACTTTAAACATTTCCTAAATGGCTGGCGCCACTCCTAGTGGCGCCAGTGAAAAGTTTGGCCTGGCGCCACTACAACAGGCACTAGTGTTGTCCAACTTCTATAAATACAAAGCCTCTTCCAGCGTGAAGGAGGTCCGCAAACTCAGTCTATAAACACTAATATTCGATATACAGAGCTCGAACAATCCCTAAACCCTAGCTTTCTTAGGTTTTCCAAACCTTAGCCGCCACACACTAAACCCTAGCCCTCTATCCACTCATACACACCCCCATACACTCATACACTAGCCTTCAACCCTCCTTTGAAGACTTAAAGAGCTACAATCTGAAGTTTGAAGACAACTCTTGAAGATTGAAGACAAAGATCAAGACAAAGACCGAAGACAAGCAAGGCGCGCAAAATAAACAATACATACGGTAGGCTTTCTCTTTAAATTTCTGCACTCCCCCTCTCTCTTCTCTCTCCTAACTCACTTGGGTTTTCTCTATTTTAATCCCCCATCTTTTTCCCCCCCTTTCTTTCTATGCTTGAAACAATGGGACTCCCGGTCCATGTGTAGGATTAGACTATCGGAGGGTCACCGTGTCGGGGGCTTTCCTTTAGGCTAACCGGAGACCACTTGGGTTTGGCCCCCTTGATTATGGTGTGAAGCCTTAACCTTGTATGTTCACAACCCCAAAATTGCATTGTGCATATCATGATCATGCATCTTTAAAAAATCGTTTTCAAACTCGTTTTCAAAATCGTTTCCAAACTTGTTTCCAAAATTGCATCAAAATTCCCTTTTCAAAGACTTGTTTTCAAAATCACAATCCTAGGGTGATTTTAGCTTTTCAATGGCTAGGGTTACTTTATGAAAGTGTCACATTGAAAGTGACCAATATGGTCCATATTTTCAAAACTCCTTGTTTTCCAAAACCGTTTCTTAAAGTGGTTCTGTCCTTCTTATAGCTAGAATCGCTTTAGGAAAGTGAGATGTTTTTATACCTTCTAAAAACTCTCTTTTCAAATCCCTCCTCCTAAAAATCTCTTTTCCAACATGCTTTTCAAAAGTTCCTATTTCCAAAATTGTTTTCTAAAAACCCTTTTCAAAACTTTTCTTTTTCAACTCCTTTCGAAAATGCTCTTTTCAAAGTCCACTTTCCAAAAACGTTCCCTAGGTCTCTTTCCTAGAAAAACTCTCTCCAAAAATCTTTCTAAAAACTCTCTTTCCAAAATCTTCCTTCTAGAAACTCCCCTCTAGGATTTTTCCTCTAAAATCTTCGTTTCCAAAAACACACTTTCCAAAAACTCCTTCTCTTTAAAATCTCTTTCCAAAAACTCTCTTCGAATTCACTTTCTAAAAACTCCTCCCTAGGATTCTCTTCTAAAAACCTTCGTTTCCAAAAACGCACTTTCCAAAAACTCTTTTCTTGATGCCCAAGTCAAGCCCTAGAACTCACAATTAGGAAACCCTAATTTTCTTTCCAAAAACATAGTTTTCAAATTTGCAATAAAACCTAGGTTTCCAAAACCTCTTGTTTTCACATTCAAATGATACACATTTCCAAAACCTCCTATTTTCTACGTCAAAACTATAGTTTTCCAAATCTAGGGTTTCTAGAAACTTCCCTTTCCAAATCCTTACCAAATCCAATCTTCCTGTTTAGAAAATTAAATGATATCCTCTGTTTTTAGAAACAAAATCAAACCTTCGTTTTTAGAAACAAAATCCAATCCTTTTCTAATCCAACTCTTTCTTAACTCAACTCCTTCCTAATCTTCTACTTTCCCAAATCTTAACTTGAACATAAAAATCTTTCTTAAATTTTAAAACTCAAAATCTAAATCTTTCCTAATTTAACTCTCTCCTAATTTCCTACCCTTCTAAACCATAAGTTTCCTCAAACTTCCAAATCATTCTTTAAACATTAAGCTTTCAAATCTTTCCTAATTTACCCCTTTCCTAATTCCATCTCTTTCCAAATCTTAACTTTCCAAATCCAAGTTTTCAAATCTTTCCTAACTCAAAACTTTCCTAATCTCAAGATTTTTTTTTTTAAATTCAAAACTCTAAAACTTTCTAAACCCCAAATCTTTCCAAAATCCTAACTTTCTAAATTTCAAATCTTTCTAAATTCAAAACTTTCTTAAGTCAAATCTTTCTAAACCTAAATCTTTCTAAATTCCAAACTTTCTAAATTTCAAACCCTTCCAAATTTCAAAACATTCTAAATTCAAAACTTTCCTATTTTCAAAACTTCCTTGTTTTCTAAACATTCCAATTTTCAAAACTTCCCTATTTCAAAACTTTCCAAATTCGGGAACTTTCCTAATTTGAAAACCTTTCCTATTTCGAAAACTTTCTAAATTCGAACTTTCTTAATCCAAAACTTTCATAATTCGAAACTTTCTTGAACCGAAAACTTTCCTAATTCCAAAACTTTCCTAAAATGACACTTTCCTAATTCGAAATTTTTCTAATCCGAATCTTTCCTAAATTCCAACTTCCCTAATCTTCCAAGTCCAACCTTCAAGTCAAATCTTTCTTCATCTCAAGTTCAAATCCTATCTTCCTAAGTCTAGGTTTTCTAAAACACAGCTTTCCAAAATCAAATCTTTTCAAATCTTCCAATTCAATCTCTTTCTTCCAAATCAATCTCTTTTCAATCGGACTCTTGTCCGAACTACAATTGATCTGATTCCTCTGAAAGGATACGTAGGCAACCGTCATGGGTGCGGTCACAACATTTTTCCAATCTCAAATTTCACAACATTTTTCCAATATCAAATTCCACAACTTCTTTCAAATTTCAAATTCCCCCATATCTTCCAAATTTCAAATTCCAAAATCTTTCCAAATCTCCAATCTATTTTCAAATTTTCAATTTCAAATTTCTATTTTCAAATCTCTACTTTCAATTTCCAAAACTTTTCAATTTCAAATCTATCTAATTTCACATCTCTTTCAAATTAAATCAATTTATTTTCAAATTTATTTCCAAATCTATTCTCCAACTCTCTCTTATCTTGCGCTTGCATCCCATGCATCATTTCTTTTCAAATATTGCTTTTCAAAGTGGATAGGATTAGTCAATAGTTAGTTAAAGACTCTCATAGGTGAATTTAGGGTAGATTGACATGTAAGTACCGAAAGGGCGGGGTAGGGTGATGGCTTAGTGCGTCTTCCCTACACGTAACCAACCTCCGAACCTAGATCACTAATTTCAAAGACCAAAAGGAGTTATTTTTCAAAAAGGGGCTAAATGTTTTCCAAAGGTCGCCAAACAATCTGTTTTTGTTAAAAACCATCTCTTGAGGAGATATTTTCAAAAACCCTAAGTGTAGTCTTCGGATTATTCTTAGTTTTTAGGTGACCTAACTCACCTTAATTAAGTTAGGTGATGACTCCAAATCTTTTTCAAAAGCCCTTTATTCAAACCAATTTTCAATTCAAACCTAGTCGCACTCATTCTTCTAGGAGAGTGAGTTCTAATGAGAGAGTACAACATTTTTCCCGCTTGTGTGAGTATTGCTTGAGTGCAAAAAATCTGGGCGCGACAGGTATCAAACTGGTAACCTTCTAAGATTACTTCTTATAGTATTCTCAATCTTCCTCTACCTTTCCGGATCATTCTGAGTCAGTTCCGGTAAACCCGGTAAAGAATGACCGTTTTGCCCCTGGAGGGCCGGTCACCTTTTCCGACCACACCGGCTCTGGGCATCAAACCAGTAACTTCCCAAGAATACTTTTTATAGTTTCATGAACCTTTCTTTGTCCTTTCAGATCGTTTCGAGTTAGTTCTGACAAACCTGGTGCAAAATGACCGTTTTGCCCTTGGTGGGCCGGTCACCTTTTCCGACCACATCGGCTCTGGGTATCAAACCGGAAACCTTTAGGAACATTCTAAATAATGTTTCCAAATCTCGAGTCTTCTTCCGGGACAGTCTGAGTTCATCCCGACAGCTTCCCGATTCGATTGACCATTTTGCCCCTAAAGGCCCGGTCAACCCTTCCGACACATCCTATCCTCATTTTTCAAGTCAAATACCTCTGGGACACTATTCTGAGTGTTCTTGCTCTTTTCGACCTTCTGGGTCATTCTCGGTCTCCCAAACTCCTTCCCGGACTTTCTAGAGTCACTCCTAGTGAAGCCAAGCTAAAAATTACATGGTAGTCACTAGTACAGGTGTCCAAATGTAGTCAAAGATACGTTGCTTGCCGACCTTAAACATTTCCTAAATGGCTGGCGCCACTACTAGTGGCGCCAAGGCAAAAAATGGCCTGGTGCCACTCCTAGTGGCGCTAGTGTAATGTTTGGCCTGGCGCCACTGCAACAGGCGCCAGTGCATTCCTCTCTCTATAAATACAGAGCCTCTTCCAGCGTGGAGGAGGTCTACAAACTCAATCTAAAAATACCAATATTCGATATACAGAGCTCGAACAATCCCTAAACCCTAGCCTCCTTAGGTTTTCCAAACCCTAGCCACCATAGACTAAATCCTAGCCTCATATACAATCATACACACCCCCATACACTTATACACTAGCCTCCAACCCTCCTTCGAAGACTTAAAGAGCTACAATTTGAAGTTTGAAGATTGAATACAACTCTTGAGGATTGAACACGAAGATCGAAGACAAGCAAGGCGCGCAAAGTAAACAAGACATTCTGTAGGCTTTCTCTTTAAATTTATGCACTTCCCCCCCTCTCTTCTCTCTCCTAACCCACTTGGGTTTTCTCTATTTTAATCCCCTATCTCTTTCCCCCCCTTTCTTTACATGCTTGAAACAAGGGGACTCCCGGTCCATGTGTAGGATTAGACTATCGGAGGGTCACTGTGTCGGGGGCTTTCCTTTAGGCTAACCGGAGACCACGTGGATTCAGCCCCCTTGATTATGTGGTGAAGCCTTAACCTTGTATGTTCACGACCCCAAACTTGCATCGTGCATATCATTGTCTTGCATCTTCCAAAAACCGTTTTCAAACTTGTTTTCAAAGATTGCATTAAACTTGTTTTCAAAATTGGATCAAAATCTCCTTTTTGAAAACGTGTTTTCAAAATCACAATCCTGGGGTGATTCTAGCCTTTCCATGGCTAAGGTTGCTTTAGGAAAGTGTTACATTTAAAGTGACCAACACGGTCCATATTTTCAAATCTTGTTGTTTTCAAAACCGCTTTCCTAAAGTGGTTCTAGCCCTCTTATGATTAGAATCACTTTAGGAAAGTGAGACATTTTTATACCTTCTAAAAACTCTCTTTTCAAAAGTCCCTTTTCCTAAAAATCTCTTTTTTAACATACTTTCCTAAAACTCTCCTTTCCAAAGTTGTTTTCAAAAACTCCATCCAAAAATTTATTTTTCAAAACTCCTTTTTAATCTCCTTTCCAAAATCTTCTCCCCAAAATCCACTTTCTAAAAACGCTCCCTAAAAATCTTTCCAAAAACTCTCTCCAACAATCTTTTACCAAAAATCTTTCTAAAAACTCTCTTCCCAAAATTTTCCTTCTAGAAACTCCCCTCTAGTATCTTTCTCCTAAAATCTTCGTTTTCAAAAACACACTTTCCAAAAATTCCTTTTTTTAAAATCTCTTTCTAAAAACTCTATTTCCAAATTCATTTTTCAAAAACTCCTCTCTAAGATTTTCCTTCTAAAAATCTTCCTTTTCAAAAAATGCACTTTCCAAAAATACTTTTTCTTAATGCCCAAGTCAAGCCCTAGAGCTACAATTAGGAAACCCTAATTTTCTTTCCAAAAACATGGATTTCAAACTTGCCTTAAAACCTAGGTTTCCTAAACCTCTTGCTTTCTACATCAAAACTATACATATTTTCAAAACCTATTTTCTACGTCAAAACTATAGCCTTCCAAATCTAGGGTTTCTAAAACTTCCTATTTCCAAATCCTTGTCAAACCAAATCTTCCCTTTAGGAAACCAAATCCAATCTTCCCGTTTAGGAAACTAGATCCAATCCTCCGTTTTTAGAAACAAAACCAAGCCTTCTTTTAGAAACAAAATCCAATCTCTTGTTTTAGAAATAAAATCCAATCCCTTCCTAATCCAACTCTTTCCTAACTCAACACCTTCCTAATCTCCAACTTTCCAAAACTTGAACACAAAGTCTTTCCCAAATTTTAAAATTCAACTTTCAAATCTTTCCTACTTCCACTCTTTCCTAATTCCACCCCTTTTCAAATCTTAACTTTCCAAATCTAGGTTTTCCAATCTTTCCTAAATTCAAACCTTTCCTAATCTCAAAACTTTCTAAATCTTAAGCTTTCTAAATTCTAAAGTTTCCTAAATTTCAAATCTTTCTAAATCCAAAGCTTTCTAAACTCAAAACTTTCTTAATTCAAAACTTTCTTTAGTTGAAACTTTCTTAATTCAAACCTTTTCTAAATCGTTCATAATTTAAAATCTTTATAAAATTTGAAGTTTTCCAAATTCAAAACTTTTTTAACTTGAAACTTTCCAAATTCTAAACCTTTCTTAAACTAAACTTTTCCTAATTCAAAACATTTCTAAATTCAACACTTTTCTATTTCAAAACCTTTCTCAAAATAAAACTTTCCTAAGTTGAAACTTCCTAATTTCAAAACCTTTCCTAAAATAAAACTTTCCTTTTTTAAATACTTCCTAAAACAAAACTTTCCTATTTTGAAACTTTCCTAAATCGAAACTTTCCTAATTTAAATCTTTTCTAAATTCCAACTTCCTTAATCTTCCAAGTCCAATATTCGAGTCAATTCTTTTCAAAAATCTTTTCAAGTCAAGTCCAAATCCCTCTTCCAATTTCTATCTTTCCAAATCAATTTCCAATCTTCTAAGTTCCAATCAAAATCTCTTTTTTCCAATCCAACCTTCTATTTTCTATCGGACTCTTGTCCGAACTACGACTGACCTGATTCCTCCAAAAAGATACGTAGGCAACTCTCATGGGTGCGGTCACAACTTCTTTCAAATTTCAAATTCCTCCATATTTTTCAAATCTCAAATTCTACAATCTTTTCAAATCTCCAATCTATTTTTAAACTTCCAATTTCAAATTTCTATTTCCAAATCTCTATTTTCAATTTCCAAAACCTTCTTTCCAAATTCAAACTTCTATCTCTTCCTTTTCAAATCAAATCAATTTCTTTCCAAATCTATTTTTTTTCAATTCTCTTTTCTTGCACTTGCATATCATGCATCATGTTAGTTTCTTTTTAAACATTGTTTTTCAAAATGGATAGGATTGAATATTAGTTAGTTAAAGACTCTCATAGGTGAATCTAGGGTAGATTGATGGCTTAGTGCGTCTTCCCTACACGTAACCAACCTCCGAACCTAGAATCACTTATTTCAAGGACCAAACGGAGTTATTTTTCAAAAAAGGGCTAAATGTTTTCCAAAGGTTGCCAAACAACCTATTTTCTTAAAAACCTTCTCTTAAGGCGGTATTTTCAAAAACCTTTTTCCAAAAACTTTTGAAAGTATGCTTATACTAATGTGACTAAGTTTTTAGATGACCTAACTCACCTTAATTAAGTTAGGTAGCAACTCCAAACTTTTTCCAAAAGCCTTTTACTCAAAACAATTTTCAATTCAACCCTAATCGCACTCATTCTTCTAGGAGGGTGAGTTCTAATGAGAGAGTATAGCGTTTTTTCCACTTGTGTGTGTATTCCTCGAGTGCGAAAAATCTGGGCGTGAAAATCCACAAATATTTGTACTAAAAGCATATTAGTGTTTTTGATCTTGATAAAAAGAGTGGTATCTATTTTTCCTCTTGAAAAACCTTTTTCAATCAAAAACTTGCTCAATCTTTCATACCAAGTCCTTGGGGCTTGCTTCAAACTATATAATGCCTTTGTTAATTTGAAAATATGGTTAGGAAATTTTAGATCTTCAAATTCGGGGGGTTACTCAACATATGCCTCTTCGGTAATAAAACCATTTAGAAATGCACTTTTAACATCTATTTGATATAGTTTAAAATTTTTAAAACAAAAGAATGAAAGTAGCTACCTAATAGCTTCTACTCTGGCTACTAAAGCATATGTTTCATCAAAATCAATGTCTTCCTTTTGGCTATATCCATGAGCAACAAATCTTGCCTTGTTCCTCACAACAACTCCAAATTCATCTATTTTATTTCTAAAACTCCACTTAGTTCCAATGACTGGATGATCATTAGGCCTAGGAACAATG
Organism: Euryodendron excelsum; assembly: GCA_033060915.1. Lineage (NCBI taxonomy): Eukaryota > Viridiplantae > Streptophyta > Magnoliopsida > Ericales > Pentaphylacaceae > Euryodendron > Euryodendron excelsum. Next base: position 11,934,725 of record CM065385.1, read on the forward strand.
TGTCATACCTCATTCATTTCAAATTGATCCAATTCCTCTTGCATAGCTTTAATCCAAAACTCATCATTTTCAGTATCATTAAAACACTTAGGTTCTATTTGTGACAGGAAAGCAAGGTGATTATATATATTTCTAAGGGAGGATCGAGTTCTTACCCCTTATGAAGGATCAACTAAGCTTTGTTCCGTTAGATGGTTATATACAAACTTCTATTCCTTTGGTAGACCTTCATTGATCTCTTGTTGGTTTGTAAAGGCTTCTTGCACTTTTTTCTCCTTTTGTGATTATTTGTTTAAGCTTGGTTGAATATCTAATTTTTTCATATTTTGGTTTACCTCATCTACATCATCACTTACAACATTTCTTGAAAGAGAGTTATGTTCATCAAAAGTGACATTGATTGATTCTTCAACCACTAAAGTCCTCTTATTAAAGACTCTATAAGCTTTCCTATGTGTTGAATATCCAAGAAATACACCCTCGTCAGATTTTGCATCAAACATGCCAAGGTTGTCTTTATTATTATTCAACACAAAGTATTTGCATCCAAAGGCTCTAAAGTATGAGACATTTGGTTTTTTATCTTTCCAAAGCTCATAAGGGGTTTTGTTCAAAATTTTTTTAAATAAGATTCGATTTAAAACATAGCAAGCTGTGTTGGCAGCTTCAACCCAAAATATTTTGGCAAACCATTTTCGCAAAGCATGGTTCTTCCCATTTATTCCAAAGTTCTATTTTTCCTCTCAACAACTCTATTTTGTTTAGGTGTTCCAAAGGCTGCAAAGTTATGGTCAAAACCATTTTCATCGCAAAACACTTCAAAGGGTTTGCCATCAAATTCCCTTCCATGATCAATCCTTATAGAAGTTATTGAAAAACCTTTCTCATTTTGAACCTTTCTACAAAATTTTGTGAAGAAAACAATTGTCTTATTTTTGTGAGCTAGGAAAAATGTCCATATAAATCTAGAATAGTCACCAATAATAACAAGTGCATATTGTTTTCCACCAAGACATAAAGTCCTAGTTGGTCCAAATAAATCCATAGGCAACAATTGTAATGGCCTAGAAGTGGTCAGCATATTCAAGGATTTAAATGAAATTTGAGTTTCTTTTCCGAATTGACAAGCATCACAAATTCTATCCTTGTCAAATTTTATTTTTGGAAGACCTTTGACCAAATTATTTTTAGAAACTTTTGAAAGTATGCTTATACTAATGTGACTAAGTTTTCTATGCCATAACCAACTTTCATCATTATTCATAGCGGCAAGACATTCAACTTTGTAAGAAGATAAGTCATTTAAATCGAAAATATATATATTGCCTTGTCTATGCCTAGTAAGAATAGTCTTGTTACTATTGATGTCAATCACATCACACTTAGAAGATTCAAATACAACATTGCATCATTTGTCACAAAGTTAACTAATGCTCAAAAGATTGTGTTTAAGTCCTTTAACAAGCAAGACATTTTCAATAGAGGTGGAATAGTTCTTACCAACACTACCTATACCAATGGTTTTTCCTTTGCTATTGTCTCTAAATGTTACAAGTCCTCCATCCTTTGGTGAGGGAGAAGTGAATTATGCTTCATCTCCCGTCATATGTCTTGAGCATCCACTATCCAAATACCAATGTGCTTTCTTGGATTTCGCTTGAAGGCACACCTACACATGAGTTTGTTTGACTTTAGGTATCTAAACCATCTTAGGTCCTTGGGGGTTAGTCTTCAATGGCCTTTTTGAGACTTATACATTGTTAGGAGCAATAGAATTTTGTATGGCATAACACTTACTAGCCATGTGTCCTAGTTTGTGGTAATAAAAGCATGAAACTTGTGTTTTACTAGTGGAAGAAACAAATCTAGTTTTTGAAAATTTTCTCCTTTTGAAGGGATTGAAACCAAGTCCCACTTTGTCAAGTGAACATTTTTATTTTTCAAGAATGGTATCCAATTTCTCTTTTCCATTTATACATTTAAAAAGAGTTGTTTCTAAGTGTTTAACTTCTTTTCTCAAAGATTAATTTTCCTTTGAAAGTGAGGAATCCTTTTGAAATGAGTTTTCCTTGACTTTGTCATTCAAAACACAAATTTCATTATTTAGATCTTCATTTTCTTTTTGTAAGTCCTCATTCTCTTTAGTTAAAGTAGAAAACATCTTTTTAAGAAGTCCATTTTTTATTTCCATATTTTTTAATTCGAGAAGTAAATCACTGAATGTATCTTGTAGTTCATTGAAAGTAAATTGAGATGGGTTTGAATTTGATACCTCATTGACTTCTTTATGAGCCATGGGACAAAGATTAGCTACCTCTTGAGGTTCAGCTTCTTCTTCAGAGCCAGATTCTTCATCGTCACTCCATGGCATAGCTGTTATTGCCCTTTTTCCTTGGTTTTTGTTTCCTTTCTTTTTGAGGAGGGGGCATTCAGCCTTTATATGACTAGACTTTTTACATTCATAGCATATAATAGTTGATTCTTTGCTAGAATCTTCTTTGGCTTCATGATTCTTTCCACCTTTCCATTTCTTCTTCACGAATCTCGTGAATTTTCGTGTGATGAAAGCAATGTCTTCATCATCATTCTCATCACTTGTCAATTCCTCTTCTTGGCTGGTAGACTTGAATGCTACCGTCCTTCTTTTCTTTTCTTCATCATCTTAGGCATGTTGCTTTTGACTTAATTCGTATGTCATGAGGGAGCCCCAGAGTTCTTCAAGAGGCAATGTGTTGAGGTCCTTTGCCATTTGAATTACCGTGACCTTAGCTTCCTAAGTTATTGGCAGTGACCTTAAGATCTTTCTTACCTGCTTATTGTTAGGATACACCTTTCCAAGAGATTTCAAACCATTAATAATATCAGTGAACCTTGTGAACATTTCGGTAATAGACTCATCTGTTTTCATTTTAAACAATTCATAACTATACACTAAGATATTGATTTTAGATTCCTTAACCTAATTAGTACCTTCATGTGTTACCACTAGTCTATCCTATATTTCTTTGGCTGATTCGCAAGTAGAGATGCAATTGAATTTGTCAAGATCAAGTGCACAATACAAAATATTCATGGCTTTGGTATTAGGATGCAACATTTTCCAATCATCCTCATCCCATTCGGATTCGGGCTTAGGGATATCAATCCTTTCTACTATTTTCATAGGGGTTTTGGGACCATTCACTATAATTCTCCATAATCTACTGATTGAATATAGGTTCTCATTCTATTTTTTCAATAGTTGTAATTGGTGCCATTAAACATAGGTGGTCTGTTGGTGGATTGACCCTCACTAATAGAGTTTCTGAAGTTGTTTGCCGTGGATCTATTCCTAGGATGTTAAGCCTAAAACAAGAATACAAGCTCTGATACTAATTATTGGCCCAAAAGGCAACCCAAGGAGGGGGGTGAATTGGGTTTTTTTTTTAAAAATTAAAGCAATTAAGATTAATTAATTTTAATCTAATTAATAGAGCAGTAATTCAAGATATATGCAATGTAATGTAAGCAATAATGAAATGAAAATATAGCACAAGAAAGCACACCAAGAATTACCAAGGTTTAACCACAACTTGTGGTCTACGTTCTCATCCCAAGATCCCCTTGAAGTCTTCTTTCACTATGCAATCTCCAATTACAAAGTAGATGCTGATATCTAGAGTGTTCAGCTCGCTTTTACACTAGAACTTCTTCCCAAGTTTTTCCAGCCACTAAGTGGTTTGTCCAAGATCTACTTCATCTTATAAGTGTTTTTTTTTTACAAGAGAACACTTCAACTCTCACTTATAAGTATATGAAAGATATGCAAATGAAATATAAACTCCTTTTGAAGAGTAAATGAGAATTGAATAGCTCACTAAGTGCCAACTTGAAGACAAAGAGAATTTTCAGAATTTTTAGCTCAATCAATTAATGAATGCTGTATCTCTTCTCAATAAATGCATTTGGAGGCTTGTATATAAGGCCCTGAACTGATTTCACCCATTGGAGATAGTTAGAGGCTCATTTAACGCGAGTTCAGTTCAATATAACGTTTAAAAATATAACTATTAGACCTCACATGTCGACACTTGGCCTCATGTGTCGAGACATCAAGACTACATTTTTTAAATTTTGTCCACTGTCTCCATGTGTTGAAACTTCAAGATCATGTGTTAACACATCACCCAGAAATCTTCATTCATGTCTTCCTTGTCCAATTTAGCTTTAAATAATCTAGGGATGTTCAAGAGATCTTCTCTTTAGGGTATGATGTTCTTCAAATTAGATTTGTTCGTCGAGAATAACATCAATTCAACTTTTGGATAGAAATTTTCTTTTGATGATCATATTTTCTTTATTGCAGAGTTGTCAAACTTCTTTTCATTAATGCCAAACTTCTTTTTATCCATGTCGAGCTTCATATACATGATGCCGATCTCATTTTCATGATAACTTCATTGACTCTTTAAAGGCTTGATGAAGTCTACTTTTGAGCACTTCCAATACACATCAACTTTATTGAATCTTCACAACCTTGATGAAGTCTTCTTTTGAATTCTTTATAGAGACTTTGCAATCATGATGAATTATCTTTTTAAGCACCTTTAATCTCTTCAAATTCAAGTCAACTTCATTGAGTCTTTGCACACTTGATGAAATTTTCTTTTGAACACCTTAAATCTCTTCGAATGTAAATCATTTGTTTGAAGTTTGAATGGGTGCAATTACTCTATTTTGGTGCATGACTCAAACTTAGAATTGTTATGCATCCATTTTGATATGTATTAGACTTTAAGTTAAGTTTTAAGTCTAAATTATAATCCTTATTAATCTATACACTAATTAAATGCATTAGTAAATTAACACAAGGTTTAGTTATAATCAAAATTAAGGCATAGAGTCAACACAATCTTCTCTGATCCGAGGGGGCTTTATTTTCAAGTTTTAATGTGGTTAGGTTATGGGGGTTTTGAATTAAAGGGTATTAAAGGCTCAAAGTGCTTCACTTTCCCTGGGTTTGTTATTGACCTGTGATCACTCTGGTCAGTTGTTATTTTTATTTTCGCCTTCTCCTTTGGATTTTTCCCTACTTTTTCTTGTTTTTTTAGTATCTGCTATGCTCTTGTGCGGACTTTTGTTATGCCATCGCTTCTCTTTTCTTTGCCCCAGACTTGTGAGGGGGCTCTTTTTTTTTTTTTTTTTTTTTCAAGTAGCGCATTGTTTTCCTTTTCTTTGAATATGTGAGGAGGCTTTACCCTGTTTTCTCCCTCTCTCTTTTTTTGCTTTCCTTTTTTGCTTTTTGGCTTCACCTTTGGAATCTATCCAACCCGTGCTTATTCTTTTGATTTTTCCTAATTTTGCTTTCACACTTTGTGGGCGGTGATCCTTAGGTCGGATTTTTCAAAAGAATGTAATTGGCTCAAAATGGGGTTTTTCAAGGGGGTACTTTTAACTGTATGATAGAAGAATAGATGGCCTCTCTTCATTTCAGTCAAGATTGCTTAGTCTATAAAGTTCAGTCATAGAATTTTAGCAACATGCATTAAGACAAGTGAATGCTAGTTTGAACGTTCCGTTACTCGTGCTTGCCCCAGTGTGGGGGGTGGTTCATGGTTAGGGTGTTTGAACAAAAACCACTTGCAGCTCGAATGGGATGATCGAATGAACTGCTTTGCTATTTAGAGAATTTGAAATGATGACTTCTTTTCCTTTTGAGGGTCTAACTGCCAATTGCTTTGTCATGGCATCCTTCGGATGCTGCCCTTATTCTGTGATCCACTCTCTCTCTTTTCTTTCTTCAGTGTTTCCTCTCTTTGGATTGGAAATGGTCCCCACTAATGAGGACGCGCATACTATCCCTCCTCTTCAAGTCAAGGCACAACAAAAAGGGAAACTTCTAGAAAACAAAAAGGCATTCAGAGAAGATGATAATCATAAATTTCAAACTCTTTTTTATTTCAAGGATTTTATGTATATGCTAGGCTCTTGATTTTTAAAGCAGAATTAACAAAAAGTAAAGGCAGAGTTTGGAAAAAAGGAACATGCCTTTGGTGGCCATCTCTTTAGGTTGGTTTTGGGACCATGCCCACCTCTTCTATGCTTCACTCTCCAACTTCTTAGCCGGGCTGCGCTAGACAGATTGGTGCGTTGACTGCAGAATGGTAAAGGTGGGTGGTCAGAGTGTAATTGGGGATACCTCCTTTTCCTTCCCTTCCTCCAGCTTAGATATTAGGGTTACTTATCAGGTCTTGGGGACCCTGACAGTTCTCCTCCGATTGGTCGGTCTTTCCTTGCTCAAGCTCTATCGCTTTCTTGTGTTTTGTGCCCAGGCTTCCCCTTAGGATTTACAATTGCTCTTAATTGCCTCTCTCTTTTTTAGCTTCCTCTTGATCAATTTTAGCAAAGAGACTATCCAAATTACCCTACTCGAATTCAAATGGTGTCATAGGTACTTTTGGTTCACTGATGCCCCAGCCCATATCCTAATAATTGAAGAGGTCCTCCACTAACAGGTGCTCTGTCATAGCACATTTGGGGTGCAAGAATTCATCTCCCTAGCCATCGACAAACACAGTTCTCGTGGGAACGTCTTCTATAGGATCTTTCATTAGCCAGTCAAGGGGATCTTGCTCTCCATTCGAGTTCTAAATATAGATAGGGCATGATGGTGGCTCTTCCTCCCAAGCACTTTTTTCACAGTTTCTGACTCTCCTTCGAAATACTCTGCAGTTATGATTCCATCCGGATCTACTTCCCCTTCTGTAATTATTTTAACGACATGGTCCAGTAGGGGATTGGTTGTAACATTGGGCACAGGGGCCAGCTTTGCTTCCTAAGTGTTGATGACTTTGCTATCAATGAGATCTTGGATATTATGCTTCAGAGAGAAACAGGACTCTATTGTTAGCCCAAAAGGCAACTCAGGAGAGGGGGTGAATTGGGTTTCTCAAAAAATTAAAACAATTAACATTAATTAAAAATAATCTAATCAATGAAATAATGATTTAAAATATATGCAATGCAATGTAATCAACAAAGAAATGAAAGCAGAGCAAGAGAAAGCATACCAAAAATTACCGAGGTTCAACCACAATTTATGGTCTACGTCCTCACCCCAAGATCCCCTGGAAGTCTCCTTCTACTATGCAATCTCCAATTACAAATAGATGCTGATTTTAAAAATGCTCAGCTCACTTTTACATAAGAACTTCTTCACAAGTTCTTCCAGCTACCAAACGGTTTTATCCAAAATCCACTTTAACTTACAAGTATTTTTTCTTTACAAGAGAACACTCAAACTCTCACTTGCAAGTGTATGAAAGATATACAAAATGAAATACAAGCTCTCTATAAACAGTAGATAGGAATTGAATAGCTCATTAAATGCTAAAACGAAAAACAAAGGGAATTTTTCAGAATTTCTTAACTTGATCAGTCAGTGAATGTTGTATTTCTTATCTATAAATGCAATTAAAAGCTTGTATATAAATCATTATATTGAATTCACCGGTTAGAGGTAGTTGGGGGCTCATTTAATACGAGTTCAGTCCGTTATAACATTAGAAAAATTAGCTGTTAATCCCCAGGTATTGACACTTGATTTTCATGTGTCGATACATTCAGCCTGCATTTTTCAGATGTTGTTCATTGTCTCCATGTGTTGGCACTTCAATCTTATGTGCCGACAGTTTGATCATCCTGTCTCCAGACTTTGGCCACTGCCCTTATGTGTCAACTCTTCATTTTCATGTGTCGACATAGTATCCAGAAATCTTCATTCATCCTTTCTTTGGTCAAGTTCAGCTTTAGCAGTACTATAAGATCTTCAAGGAGTATTCTCTTTGGGGTATTATAATAGATTAAGGTCTTCAATCTATCAAAGCTGTCTTTCATTCAATTTGGATTGAATTTTATTCTTGATAGTCACATCTTCTTTGTTGCCAAGCTGCCAAAACTCATTTCCATTTATGCCAAGTTATTCTTCTTTATTGCTGAGCTCTTTCCATCTACTGCTAATGACTTTTTCATCCATGTAGAAGTTCATATTCATGTTGCCTCATTGCCGAGCTCTTTCTTTTTGCTACTATTCCTTCTTTCTTCTTTAAGATCCCTTCAGTGAGTCTTTTATAAGTTTGATGAAGTTTACTCTTGAACATCTTCAATTTCTTCGAACACACATCACCTTCATTGACTTTTCACATCCCAAATGAAGTCTTCGCTTGAATTCTTTGTAGAGATTTTGCAATTATGATGAATTCTCTTTTCAAACACCTTCAATCTCTTCACATCAATCTTCATTTAACCTTTGCAAACTTGATGAAATCTTGTTTTGAATACTTTAATCTCTTTAAATGCAATTCATTTGTTTGAAGTTTGAATAAATGTCACTGCTCGGTTTGGTGCATTACTTGACTCTTGACTTGTTATACATCCAGTTGATATGTATTAGCTCTAAGTCAAACTTTGAGCCTAATTAATTATCCTTATTAATCTACACATTAAGTAAATGTATTAGTAAAATAACACAAGGTTTAGTTATCATCAAAATCGACATGGGGATTAACCTTTAGTTAACATCCATGTCATGCCCTTGTCCGCGGGGGTATAGGGTTTAGGTGTTTGGCTTTGAGGACCTCATGGTAGGCCTCTAATTGAGTGTAGGCTAGGTGAGTGAATTCTTGGATCCACTAGTTATTTCTATTGGGGTTGAAATACGACTGGCTGCAACGGGTCCAGGAGTAGGTATTTGGACGTTGGTAATAGGGATGTTAATAATATGAGCAGATGGTTGCGACCAAGCTTGATATTACGGGTATTATGGCTGTTGTTGAGTTGGTAAGATAGCAGATACTTCTCCCCGCTTCCTACCAGTAGTCAAGTGGTTGCCACCTTCTTTGCCACATTTGAGAAGCCTTCACCTGTCTTGGAATAAGGGTCTGTGATCCTGCCAGTTTTCAACCCGTTCTCGATAATTTCCCCTTGCATTATTAATTCAGAGAAACTCTTCTCAATGTTTAGGCATAAGCATTCATACTAGAAGCCCTGGAAGGTATTCACAAATAATTGCACATATTCTCAGTGGAGGTTAACTTAAGAGGCTGTATCTCTCCGCCTTAGAGCATATCTTTTGAAACTCTTCCTTTCCTCTCGAGTCATCATCATTAGGGCACATCTATCTAAGGTGAGGTCACTGTTGTGCTGGTACTGTGATCGGAAGGCCATGACTAGCTCGTTCCAGGTTGTTATTTTCCTCAGATTCAAGCGGGTAAACCATTGCAAGGCAGACCGGAACAAGCTATGCTAAAATAGCTGCATCAGAAGTTTGGGATCGTTCGCATGACCACTTAACGCACCTATATATAATCTCAGATTAGCCACAGGATCTCCACTTCCATCATATTTTTGGAAATCAGGCATTTTGAATTTGGGTGGCCTTAGCTGATTGGGGAAGAAGCATAGTTCGTCATAAGATGTTCCATCAAAGGTATCATGGCCTTGTGAGCCATACAGGGACTTTTCTAGACTTTGTATCTTCAGATTGAGGAGATTTAGGCTTTTCTTTTTTGGTGCAGCAGCCAGCAGGATGGTTTCAAGGTTATCTTCTTCCTTTTCCTCGATGTGCACCACTTTAGGGATTTCCTTGCTTTTACCCATATTCTCAGTACGCAGGGTGACCTTTGGCAGGATAACCTTAGCTTCTTTGGGGAGAGACATTGAAGCTGAAGGATCCATGGCCGATCCCTTGGAGGCCATCATTTGTTCAAGCTTAAACATCTCGTCTATCCTTGTTTTCATCTCATCCACTTCTTCTCATATTACTGGACTATTCTGTTAATCGGGAGCATTGCCCTCGCTCGTCAATTGTGTTGCTCGGTGTCGGGTAAGGATTGGTTTTCGAGGTACAGAAGGTACTCATGTTCTTCTCTTTCCCTTTTTAGGATTAATGGTGACTTGAAATGTAAGCAAATCTCACTAAAAACTATTTCTAGCCTTAGGTGCCATGAGGGGGGTAGAAGTAAAGAAAAATAAGAAAAAGATCATATGTTAGTTCTTGGATTGAGGAAAGTTTTAAGTAATGCATGACTTAGGGATGCCCCCGCCTTTCGAGGTGGACTAGTCATGATGTTTTGGCTCAGGCTATGGAGATAGGGCCTTGCCCCTGTTATGAAATACTATACCTGTGCCTGTAGTTATTCATTTGTACATTCATTTATTCAACAAAAATAATAATTTTATTGAGATGAATTTCCTTTGTACATGTAATTTTCAAAAGTACATTGAAATGGGGAGAATGGACATTTTCCTTAGAACTGTCACCTATGCTATTTTTACATTTAAAATTCTAAACTACTCTTGAGTCTTCAGATTCGCCTTCTTCGATGGAGGTCGGTGAAAGACCTTGATTTTAGATTGCCCCTTGTCTTTTTGGCAGCCCTATCTTCGTGAGCGAAATAAGGATTAGGGCCCATTTTTATGGGATGAGTTTGATGCATATCATGAGCCCTTAGGGTTACTTGGTACCCTTAGGAATTTTGGTTGACTTGATTTTAGCGAGAAGGGCTTCGAGTCATTCTCTGGGGGTTAATCAAATGTATGGAAATGCAATATCTTGAGTTACATTGAGAACTCTAGTTTTGGAATGAATACGAATGCATAAGTAGTTATGATGCAAAAAGATGCATAAATAATGTAACAACAGGAATCAAGTAGCATAACAGCATGAATTGAGTAGGATATAAGGAAAAGTAAAGCGGTCACCATTTCCTCCCTGGTTTTGAACTTGACTCGTGTGCCATAAATTCGGTAGAGGTTCGGCTATGCATGGGGTGCTACAAGAGCATGAGGTTGGGGGTTTACTAATACTTCCTAAAAAGCTCGGTTCTCAAACCTTTAAACTTCCCGTGTCCACCCCTGAAAGGGCGAGCTTCATCTTTGGTTGGTGGTTCAAGCAGCGGAGCTATCAAAAGACTGTGGGCTGAGAAACTGACACATCATCCTCCCATAGTTAATACACTATTTCCCCTTCTGTCTAGAAGGGTAGTAACGAAACAATTATGCAAAAATGCAAACGCAAGTGAGTGCACCAAGTGTGTGTGAGATTTTCAAAAATGGAGGAAAGGAACCAACAACACACATCTAATTCTGCTCATTCATCACATACATGGCAAGTAATATCACATAAAATAAAATGTGAACAAAGGTCCACTTAAAAAAAAAAATGCAACGAGTTAGTAACTTTTTTAAAAAACTCAATGCAAGATAAAATAGATGGTAGATGCAAGAGCATGAATATGGAAAGCAATGCAAGGGCATGCAAGTGGATGTCAATGCAAGAGCATGAATGTAAGCAATGATTGCAAGTAATGACTCTTATTTTGAAAACTGTTTTGGAAAATAATGTTAGTTTTTACAAACTTAAAATTTTGAAAATTTTTTTTTAGGAACTTGGAAAAAATTTCAGAAGCGGATAAAACTGAACAAAGTAACTGGAGATTCTGGGTGAGTGAAAGGTGAAGAGACATAATAATGGCCTTACCCTCTAAGTATCCCTAGCGGAGTCGCTAGCTGTGACGCCCCGGATTTTAGATCCCAAATCCCTCTTGGCCCGGGAAAAAGTACGGTACTCTCTCGTTAGAACTCATCCTTCTAGAAGGACAAGTGCGACTATATTTGAACTTGAAATTAGTTTGAACAAGGGTGTACGCACCCCATTTTTACCCGTTCAGCAATCTATAGTCCGTTCAGACTTGAGTTCAAGTCAATATAGACATGTTCTAGAATTCTAGTCGTAATTTAGTCGATTCATCGCTTTGCGGGCCCACCAGGCCCAAATAGAGGCAAATGACCAAAATGCCCTTGGAGGCATTGCTCGGTCCCCAAATTAGGCGCGTCTTCCCAAATACGGTAAGTCCCATTTTCCAATTCTAATTCCAATCCCTCTCTCTCGAAAGTTGATTCCTCGATACGGTAAGTCTATCTTATCTGGCACATTTTCTGAAGAAAGTTTTTTCGGAATGGTAAGTCCCTTCAAACCCGTCGACCGGGACGAGACCCCAAGTCCCCTAGATGGCAGAACGGTCCATCTTTGGCGCATGCTAGCCCGTCAATGCAGAAATGTCCGTTTCAGCACGTCTTTCGAGAGAGTTGATGTGTCAGGCGCTAAGTCCCTTTAGCAGCTTCCCGATATCATGCAATCTTAGGAATGATTATGAACCGTCAGAGCAGCGGAAATACTTGCAAACATCGCAACCGTTAGAGTAGCAAAAATACTCGCAAATAGGTCGATATAAGGAATTGTCAACAAACCCCTGTATTAGGGGACCGCCGTCAGAGTGGCGGAAACACTCAAAACTCAGGTCAATCCGAGTGCCTGCTAGCCCACTTCGGTGAAAAATGACCAAACTGCCCCTAGGGCCATTTTACGGCACGTTTCTCGAGAAAGTACCTAAGTTCTCAAAACGGTAAGTCCACCCTTCGAAGATCGTCTCCAGTATGATTAGGTGCCTTCTAGTCAGTTTTGGGCTAATTCCGAGACTTTCTAGTCAAGATGACCATTTTGCCTCTAGGCATCCGAATGCCCCGGGGATCACACCGGCTCTGGGTATCAAATCGGTAACCTCTCAAGAATGCTTTTTATAGTAGTCTCGAGCTTCTATTATCTTTCTGGATCATTCTGAGTCAATTCCGACACACCCGGAGCAAAATGACTATTTTACCCTTGGTGTGCAATCGTCTTTTCTAACCACATCGGCTTTGGGTATCAAACCGATAGTCTTTGAGAACATCCTAAATAATGTTTCCAAATCTCGAGTCTTTTTCCGGGATATTCTAAGTCCATCCCGGCAGCTTTCCGATCCAATTGACCATTTTGCTCTTAATGGCTCAGTCAACCCTTTCAACAAATCTTGTCATCCTTTTTCAAGTCTATTACCTCCGAGAAACTGTTCTAAGGGTTCCTGTCCCTTTTTCGGCCTTCTGGGCCATTCCCAGTCCCTTAAAATCCTTCCTAGACCTTCCGGAGTCACTCCTTGTGAAGCCAGGCTAAAAATTGCATGGTAGTCACTAGTACAGGCGCCCAAATCTTCTCAAGATACGTTGCTTGCCGACCTTAAAACTTTCCTAACTAGCCGATGCCACTAGTAGTGGCTCCAGAAGGTTGTTTGCCTTGGCGCCACTGCAATAGGTGCCAGGTCATTCATCTCTCTATAAATACAGAGCCTCCTCCAACGTGAAAGAGGTCTGCAAACTCAGTTTAAAAACCCTACTTTTCAATACACAGAGCTCGTAGCCTCTCTAAACCCTAGCTCCTTTAGGCTTTCCAAACCTTAGCCTCCTATACACTCATACACTCTCATATACTTATACACTAGCCTCAAACCCTCCATTGAAGACTTAGATTGTAGCAACTACGAAGCTTTGAAGATTGAAGATAAACTCTTAAAGACTGAAGTGAAGGCCGAAGCAAAGCAAGAAAAAGCCAAGCGCGCAAAGCAAAGCAAAGCAAAGCAAAATAAACAAGACACAAGGTAGGCTCTCTATTTAAGTTTATGTAACTCCCCCCCTCTCTCTTCTCTCTTTGAACCCACTTGGGTTTTCTTCTATTTTAATCCCCCATCTTCTTCCCCGCCTTTCTTGCATGCTTAAAACAATGGATTTCCCGGTGCATGTGTAGGATTAGATTATTGGAGGGTCATTGTGTCAGGGGTTTTCTTTTAGTCTAACCGGAGATCACGTGGGTACGACCACCTTGATTATGTGGTGAGACCTTTAACCTTGTATGTTCACGACCCCAACTTGCATTGTGCATATCAAGATCTTGCATTATTCCAAAATTTGTTTTCAAACTCGTTTTTCAAAACTTGCATTAACATTGTTTTCAAACATGCATCCAAATCTTATTTTGCAAAACTTATTTTCAAAATCACAATCCTAGGGTGGTTCTAGCCTTTTCATGGTTAGGGTTGCTTTAGGAAAGTGTTACATTTAAAGTGACTAATATGGTCCATATTTTCAAAATATTCTTATTTTCAAAACCACTATCTTAAAGTGGTTCTAACCTTCTTATGGTTAGAATCGCTTTAGGAAAGTGAGATATTTTATATACTTTCTAAAAAATCTCTTTTCAAAAATCTCTTCCTAAAAATCTCTTTTCCAACATGCTTTCCATAAACTCTCTTTAAATTCCTTTCCAAAATTATTTTCGAAAACTCCCTCTAAAAATCTATTTTTGAAAACTTCTGTCCAACATGTTTTCCATAAGCTATCTTCAAATTCCTTTCCTAAAAACACTCCCTAGGTTTCCTTCTGAGAAAACTCTCTACCTAAATCTCTTTCCTAAAAACTCTTTCCAACAATCTCCTTCTAAAAGTCTTCTTTTAAAAAACTATCTCTTTTCACATTCACTTTCTAAAAACTCCTTTCTAGGATTTCTTTCAAAAAATCTCCCTTTCTAAAAACTCACTCTCCAAAAATCTCTTTCCTTAGAGCCCAAGTCAAGTTCTAGAACCCACGATTAGGAAACCCTAATTTTCCTTCCCAAAAACATGATTTCCAATTCCCTATTTTGGCCTCAAAATCTAGGTTTTCAAAACCTCTTATTTTCTACACGAAAACTATATATATTTCCAAAACTATAGTCTTCCAAATCTAGGGTTTCTAAAACTTTTCTTTTCAAATCCATGTCAAATCTAATATTCCCTTTAGGAAACCAAATCTAATCTCCCCATTTAGGAAACTAGATCCTATCCTCCGTTTTTGGAAACAAAATCAAAACATCTCTTTTTAGAAAGAAAATCCAATCCCTTGTTTTAGGAAATAGGAATCTCAATCCTTCCCAGTCTAAACCTTTCATAATTCACTCTTTCCTAATCTCATACCTTCTTAAACCTTAGGCTTCCAAATTTTAAGCGTCCAAATCTTTCCTAATTCAACCATTTCCTAATTCTATACCATTTCAAATTTTAACTTTCCAAATCTAATATTTCAAATCTTTCTAAACTTCCAAACTTTCTAAATTCGAATCTTTCCAAATCTAAAACTTTCTAAAATCGAAACTTTCTTAAAATGAATCTTTCCTAAATCAAAATTTTCCTAATTCGATATCCTTCCTAAAACAAGAACTTTCCTAAATGAAACTTTCCTATTTTGAAACTTTCCTAAATTCAAATCTTTCTAAATCCAATCTTTCCTAAATCTTCTAAGTCCAACATTCGAGTCAAATCTTTCCTAAGTCTTTAGTCTTTCTTAAGTCTAGGTTTCCTAAAACCAAGCTTTCCAAAATCAAATCTTTTGAAATTTTCTAATCAAAGTTCAATCTCTCAATCTTCCAATCCAAATTCCAATTCAATTTCTTTTTCCAATCAAACCTTCTATTTTCTATCGAACTCTTGTCCAAACTATGACTGACCTAATTCCTCAAAAAGGATACGTAGACAACCAACATGGGTGCAGTCACAACTTTTTTCAAGCTTCTATTTCCATAACTCTTTTCAAATTTCTTTTCAATTTCAAATCTATCTTTTCAAATCTCTTTTAAATCAAATCAATTTCTTTTCAAATCTAGTTCCAATTTTCTTTTCTTGCACTTGCATATCATGCATCATGTCTTTTTAAACATTCTTTTTCTAAAGTGGATAGGATTGGACATTTGTTAGTTAAAGACTCTCATAGGTGAATCTAGGGTAAATAGACATGTAGATACTGCAAGGGCGGGGTAGGGCGATGGCTTAATGCGTCTTCCTTACACGTAACCAACCTTCAAACCTATGATCACTAATTTCGAAAGACCAAAATGGAGTTATTTTCAAAAAAGGGTTTAAATATTTTCTAAAGGTTGCCAAACAACCTGCTTTCCTAAACATCCTCTCTTGAGGAAATATTTTCAAAACCATTTTAAAAAACCCTAGGTGTAGTCTTCGGATTGTGCTTAGTTTTTTTTAGGTGACCTAACTCACCTTAATCAAGTTAGATGGCGACTCCAAACTTTTTCTAAAAGCCCTTTATTCAAATTAAGTTTTCAATTCAAACCTAGTCGCACTCATTCTTCTAGGAGGTGAGTTCTAACGAGAGAGTACAGTATTTTTTCTGCTTGTGTGTGTATTCCTTGAGTGCGAAAAATCTGAGCGCGATAGATGGCGACTCCACTGGGGAAATTTAGCGGGTAAGGCCATAGTTATGTCTCTTCACCCTTCACCCATGTAGAGTCTTCAATTAACTTGTTCAATCCTATTCACTTTAAATTTTCAAAACCAAATTTTCAAAATTGTTTTCAAAAAACATGCATTCATATTATCTTGTATTAAGTTTGCCATTCATATACTAACTCTTGCATCTTTATTTTGTAGGTGCACTTTTTGTTTAAATTTTATTAATTGCCATGCATGAATGTGATGAACAAGATGAATGGGAGTTGTTGCACTCTTTTCTTAGCTTTTAAAAATCACACACACACTGCACGTGCACTTGCATTCTGCATACTTGCATTTTTTCCCTGATATGACCTTTCTAGTTAGAAAGGGGGAACGGTATATTGGTTGTGGGCAAGATGCTATGTCAGTTTCTTCGCCTACAGCCTCTTAATGGTTCCCCCGCTCGGATCATCAACCGATCATGGCACCACCTCGAGGAGTGGGCCTTGGTTTGAAGATCCAGGGATCGAGCCTTTTTAGGATGTATTAGTCAACCCTCAACCTCATGCTCATATAGACACCTTGCATAGCCAAACCTGTGCCGAATTCAAGACACGCGCACTATTTTCCAAAACCATAGAGGAAAGGGCGACTGCTCTTATTTTCATTTGTACCTGTCTATTCCTATTGTTATAATGATTGTATTCTTACCGTTATAATGCTCGTCTAACTGCTCATACATGCATATGTACTTCAACTATATTCTCTTTCCTTATACTTTATGCATCCATTTTTATGCATTCCATATTCCATGTCAAGACAAGAGTTCCAAAGTAACTCAAGTCATTGCATTCTCATGCATAGGATCAACCCAAAGAGAGTAACACCTAGTTCACTCTCTCTTGCATTAAACCTACCTAAACCCTTAGGGTTCCCACGTAACCCTAAGGACTCATGGCATGCACATCGATTCATTCCACAAGAGGGGCCATAATCCCTTTATGCTCACGGAGATAGGATTGCCAAGAAGACATGGGGCAATCGATTAACAAGGTCTCTCAGCGACCCCCCTCGACATCAAATCCAATGAAGACGAATCCGAAGACTCAAGAGTAGTTTAGGTTTTCTTTTGTAAAACTATATAGGTGTAACCCCAAAGGAAAATGTTCCCCCTACCCCTATTAAAATGTATTCCAACTCTTTTGTATATTAAACCCGAAGTTAAATACTTTCCACTAATGAGTGAGTGAATAAATGCATGAACGAAGGAAAGGTTCCCAGTTGACGGTAAGGCATCTGCATACAGGGGCAAATCCCCTATCTCCAAAAGTGAGCCAATACAACATGTGTAGTTGCCTTCCTAAAAAGGGGCACCCTAGAGCATGCATTGCATAAAGACTTATCAAGATAAAACACTGACTCTTTTCCTTTGTTGGTTTCAGGTACCTCTCCTCTTACCCCCCCTGTCGTACAGGCCAAAAGCTAAGAAATGCCCATGGAATCACTTACTCATGATACCTTAACTCTACTACTAGCGGAGGCGAGAGGAGTTAGACATAGAATGACCAAAATGGAAGGCATACTTTTTTCACTCTTATCCCACGCAACCCGTGAGCAAGCAGAGTCCTTGCAAGCCTAAACCCATGATGGACGAAAAAGGATGAGGAAGGAAGACCAAGACTATGCCCCGACCATAGCTCACTAACAATCTCCACAGGTCATATGCCGCATTCCGGCATCTGTCAAACCAACCTTTGACCACACCCCTGAATCCTATAAGCTATCCTATAAGTACCAGTCCTATCCGCTGGGACTTGACATTAGAAATTGTCCCACTTTGAAATATAAAACCCGAAGCTCCTCCAATTCCTAAACCACTGACCCAATAGTTGTTGCACCAGAACTTGATCCCCACCCTTCTATATCATCTAAGACACCTAGGCAAATCAGACCAAAAGATTGAGTTTTCACTGAACTTGCCAGTACACAAACCACAGCCTACTTTAGTCTCCTAGTCGTAGGATATCTAAAACCTATACCCCCTCGACCTCGACGTAATCCTCTGCCACCTCATTTTAACCCAAAGGTGTATTGCGAGTACCATTCGAGTGGCCAAGGACATGACACTAAAGAATGCTGGACCTTCAAACATAAGATTCAAGACTTGATAGAGAATGAGATCATCGGCTTATGACTAGGGAATCCTTCCTCGAATGTCACTACAAGCCCTCCATCAGATCCCACTGTCAATGTCATTACAAAGTTTGGGAACAACAAGGTTTGTTTTGCTGCATGCAAAGAGATATATTACAAGGGTGGGGAGGAAATGTAATACGAAGATATGCAGCAAGTGGCGACTCCAAACTTTTTCTAAAAGTCCTTTATTCAAATTAAATTTTCAATTCAAACCTAGTCGCACTCATTCTTCTAGGAGGGTGAGTTCTAATGAGAGAGTATAGTATTTTTCCCGCTTGTGTGTGTATTCCTTGAGTGCTAAAAATCTGGGTGCGACAAAGGGCTTTTGGAAAAAGTTTAGAGTTGCCGCTTAACATAGTTAAAGATGTGTTAGGTCATCTAAGACAAAGTGTAATCCAAAGACTAAACTTAGGTTTTTCGAAAAGGTTTTGAAATTGTCCTTTTAAGAAGGTTTTTGGAAAAGAGCTCTTAATAACCTTTTGAAAGCCCTTTTGAAAATATGACTCTGATCTTAATATTTGAAATGGAAATCTATGGTCTGGGGGTTGGCTACGTACGAGAAAGATATCCTAAGATCATCAACCTACCCCACTCTTTCGGTACCTACATGTCTAATCACCCTTAATTTACTCACTTAAATAACCGATTACTAATATCCACTTTAGAATTTTGAAAAATGGGTTTGGTTATCACTTTTTGGATGAATGACGCATGATGTATGTTTTGAAAAAGATGTTAGAAAATATGAAAGTTTTGAAAGGATTTGAAATAGAGATCTTAAATTGATAGAAACTTTTGAAACGGGAACTTGGGTTGAAATAAAGGTTATGACCGCATCATTTTAGATTGCCTATTTATCTCATTTGGCAAGAATCGGGTCATTCGTAGTTCAGGCAAAGGCCCAATAGAAAAGAGGCGCATTGAGGCCATTGAAAAATTTTGAAGACACTTTGAGATTTTTTGAAAGGTTTGAAAATACTTTGTGGTCTTTGGAAAAAGAGAACTTGAGAGTTAAGAAAAATGGCTTTGAAATAGGACTTCAGATGTTTGAAATGCTTTTGAAATTTGAATTGAAAATGATTTTAAATATTTTTTAAATTAACTCATGAAAGTTTTGAAATGTTTTATAATAACTCAAGGGAGTTTTGAAAATGTTTTTGAAGTCTTGTTTTAAAAACTTTAATGTTAGAGTTTGGATTGAAAATGCTCTTGTGAACTTGTCTTCAAAAAGCTTTTAAAAGTAGTTTTTTGAATACCATATGAAAGGCATGTTTAATGTTTCATCACCTATTATGAGGTTAGTCATTGAAGAACCAAACTCCTTTGGGGCTGTGAATTTTGAAAACATGTTTGGAAAAAGGGCTAGAGACTTTCCTTTCGTTTTTAAAATTTTAGGGTTATAGAACCCTTCTTAAATATTTCACTTATACTTGAATAATCCTAACCATAGAATGATTAAGGTTGCTTCAAGAATATGATATTTAAAAATTATTATTGAAAAGAGCTTTTGAAAACACTTAGGGTTTAGGAACCCTAATATGGATAACCTTGAAGGCTGTAAATCATAGATTTCTAAAATCTATTTTTCTATACAAAATCATAACTTTCTAAATCTTAGATTTTCAAAGCTCAACCTTTTCAATTCCATGTCAAATCCAATCTTTCAAATTAGGAAACTAGATCAAATTCTCCAATTCTAGAAACCAAATCAAATCATATTTTTTGAAAGTAAAATCTAGTCTTCTATTTTAGGAAACATGAATCAAATCTTTCTAACTTCAAAACTTTTTTAAATTCAAAACTTTCTAAATTCAAAATTTTCCTAAAATGAAACTTTCTTAAAGTCAAAACTTTCCTAATTTGGCACTTTTCTAAATGAACTTTCCTATTTTGAAACATTTCTAATTCAAAACTTTCCAAAGTCCAACCTTTCTTAAACCCTAAGTTTCCAAAACATTCCAAGTCAAGTGTTTTCAAATCAAATCTCTTTTCAAATCTTTCTTCAATCTAACTTTTCTATTTCAAACATTTCGTAAATCTAATTTTCTAAAATCAAACTTCTCAAATCTAAATCAAATCCTTTTTAATTTAACTACTTGTTCCAACCCTAGGTAACCTAAACCCTAGGATATCTAAACCTTAGTTTAACCTTAATCCTAAGTTAGGAAGCTTCTATCCTTTTCTGAAACTTATTTATAAACCAAGATAATTTTCAAATTTCAGTCTAAGTCAAGATGTTCTTCAAATCTCAATCTTTCCAAATCAAGTTCAAACTCTCTTCCAATTCTAGTCCTAAGTCCAAGATCTATTTCAAATCAAATTTTAATCTTCTATTCCAAGTTCAAATTAAATCTCTTTTTTCAAATCAAACTCCTTTTCAAATCAAATACTTTTCGAATTAAACTTTTCAAACTCCAAAAGTGTTTATTTTCGATTAGACTCTTGTCCGAACTACGACTGACCTGATTCCCAAAAAGGGATGCGTAGGCAACGCTCAAATGTGTGGTCATAACATTTTTCAAGTTTCCAATTCCACAACCTTTTCCAAGTTTCTAATTCAAATTTCTAAAATCTTCTTTCAAAAATCGAACCTATCTTTCGAAATCTATTTCAAAATCAAATCAAGTCTTTTAAAAATTAAATCGAATTCTTGTACTTGTATATCATGTATCATGTCAACTTCTTTAAAAAATTTATTTTCTATGGTGGATAGTATTGGGTATTTATTAATCAAAGGTTCTGAATGAGTGAACCTAGGGTGAATAGACATGTAGGTACCATAAGGGTAGGGTAGGGTGATGGCTTTGTGTGTCTTCCTTACACATAACCAACCTTCAAACCTAGATCACTGTTTTCAAATACCAAAATGTAGTTATTTTCAAAAAGGGCTTGAATCTTTCCAAAGGTTGCCAAACAAACTGTTTTCTTGAAAAGCCCTCTCTTAGGGAAGTTTTCAAAACTTTTTCCAAAATCCTAAGTGTAATCTTCAGATTGTACTTAATTTTAGGTGACCTAACTCACCTTAATCAAGTTAAGCGGTAACTCCAAATCTTTTTCAAAAGCCCTTAATTCAAATCAATTTCTAATTTAAATCTAGTTGCACTCATTCTTCTAGGAGTATGAGTTCTAATGAGAGAGCACTGTGTTTTTCTCGCTTGTTTTTCTTGAGTGCTGAAAATCGGGACACGATAGCTGGTGACTCCACTAGGGACGCTTGGAGGGTTATCCCAATGTCATGTCTCTTCACCCTCACCCATTTTGAGTCTTTGGTTAATTTTTCCAATTCTATATACTTCAAAAACTTTCAAAATCAAATGTTTCCAAGTTGATTTCAAAAACATGTCATTGCTGGCATTTAATTACATTCAATTATTTAATCTTGCATTAAGTTTGTCATTTAAAGTATTGACTTTTGCATCCTTATCTTTGTACGTGGACCTTTGTTCGCATTTTTATTTCGTGTTATATTCACTGCTATGTATGTCATGAATGTATGGAATGGACAGGATGGACGGGAGTTATTGGGCCCTTTCCTCTGCTTTTTAAAATTTCATACACACACTGCATTGAGCACAAGCATTTGCATACTTGCATTCTTTTCCTGAAATGTCCCTTCTAGTTAGAAGGAGAAACGATATATTGGTTGTAGGCAAGATGATGTGTTAGTTTCTTCGCCTACGGCCTCTTGATAGTTCCCCCACTCAGATCACCAACCGATAATGGCACCACCTCGGGGAGTGGGCTCAGGTTTGAAGATTTGGGAACCAAGCCTTCTTAGGAAGTAACAGTAAACCCTTAACCTCATGCTCATATAGATACCATGCATAGCCGAACCTCTGTCGAATTTAAGACACGCACGTCGTTTTCAAAACTATGGAGGAAAGGGCGATTGCTTTACTTTCCTTTAAAGTTGTTTATTCTTATTGTTATAATGCTTGTATTCTTGGTGTTACAATGCTTATCTAACTGCCCATGCATCCGTATTTACTTTACAAATGCATTATCTCTCTCTCTCTATCTACTATATGCATCCATGTTCATGCATTCAATATTCCATGTCAAGACAAGAGTTTTAAAGTAACTCAAGTCACTACATCTTCATGCATGTGATCAACCCAAAGAGAGTGACACCAAGTTCGCTCTCCCTTGCATTAAACCTAGCAAAACCCTAAGGGTTCCTATGTAACCCTAAGGACTCATTACATGCATTTCAAGTCATTCCATAAGAGGGGCCTCAATCCCTCTATGCTCACGGAGATAGGGTTGTCAAGAAAACAAGGGGCAATCAAACATGGTCTCTCAATGATCCCCTTAACATCAAGCTCAAAGAAGGTGAATCCGACGACTCAAGAGTAGTTTAGGATCCCAAATGTAAAAGTACATATGTGAAAGTCCCAAGGAAATTGTCCCCTCTCCCCCTATTAAAATGTATTTCAATTATGTTGTATTACAACTCTATAAGTTCAATGTACTTCTTTAATTTTTCATGTATGATTCAGTGAATGAATGACTGAGTGTGTGTCCCTACTCAATCGGTAAGTTATCTGTATACAGGGGCAAACCCCTTATCTCCAAAGAGTGAGCCAAATCCATCATGTTTAGTTTCCCTCTTAAGAAGGCACATCTCTTAGGACATGCATTGCATAAGGCTTTCCAAATATCAAAAGCTAATTTGTGGCTAGTGTCCTTGCTTTCCTTTTCTCTCTCTTTCATTCTTCTTCCACAGGGATTACACCTAGGTTTAAGACTTCAATGGAGCCACTCAATGAGTCACCAAGTTCGATCCTTGAACAAAACCAAGCCCAGATACTAGAAGAAGTAATAGGACTTGGGAAAAAGACAACCAAAATAGAAGCAATGCTCTCCTTGCTACTACCTCATACAAGTATGACAACCAATGCGCAGGCAGAAGCTCCTTAAGATCAAAGCTATGAGAGGCATACTATCCCACGAAAAAGAAATGAGGGAGAGGGATGGAATTACACCCCATTGGATTGCCGACATCTTTGCCAAGCCAACCACCTTGTTCCAATACTTCTCAACGGGGTGCCCCAATCATATAATCCTAATCTATCATGTGAATCATATTTTAACTCACCTGGTCATGGCACAGAAAATAGTCCTACTTTCAAATGGAAAACCCAAAGCTTCCTTAATCTCCAAGACACCGACCCTGCCATTATTGACCCTCGACCTTCGAAGACATCTAAGACACCTTTTCAATCTAGAACTAGAACTGGGAAAGACCGATTCTTTACCAAACTTGCTTGCACACAAACCACTGCCTATTATGACCTTTTAGCAGTGGGATACTTGAAACCCATACCTTCTTAAACTCTGCCCAATCCCCTGCCACTCAACTTTGATCCGACAATTTGCAAATACCATTTGGAGGACAAGGGCATGACATCAAATATTGCTTCACCCTCAAGAATAAAAATGTAGCGCTCCGATTTTTCGCACTCGAGGACTACACACACAAGCGGAAAAAATACTGTACTCTCTCATTAGAACTCATCCTCCTAGAAGAATGAGTGTGACTAGGTTTGAATTGAAAAATTGATTTGATTAAAGGGCTTTTGAAAAACAATTTGGAGTCACCATCTAATTTGATTAAAGTGAGTTAGGTCACCTAAAAACTAAGCACAATCCAAAGATTACACTAAGGGTTTTTTTTTTGAAAAAGGCTTTTTGAAAATACTCCCTCAAGAGAGGGTTTTTAAGAAAAGAGATTGTTTGGCAACCTTTGAAAATGTTTAAGCCATTTTTTGAAAATAACTCCATTTGGTCTTTGAAAATAGTGATACAGGTTCGGAGGTTGGTTACGTGTAGGAAAGACGCACTAAGCCATCACCCTACCCCGCCCTTGCGGTACCTACATATCTATTCACCCTAGATTCACCCATTAGAGTCTTCGATTAATATCTGTCCAATAACTATCTATTTTAGAAAATAATAATGAAAAGATGTTTGACATGATGCATGATATGCAAGTGCAAAAAGAAAAGATTTTGATATTTGAAAATAGATTTGAAAAGAACATGATTTGATTTTAAAAGAAGGTTTTAGAAATTGAAAATAGAGATTTGGAAATAAATTATAGAATTAGAAACTTGAAATAGATCACGGAATTGGAAGTTTAAGAAAAATTATGAAATTGGAAGTTTGAAAAAGGTTATGGAATTTGAAATTTAAGAAAAGTTATGGAATTGGAGATTTGAAAAAGGTTATGGAAATAGAAGTTTGAAAAAGTTATGACCGCACTCATGAGGGTTGCCTACGTATCCCATTGTTAGGAATTAGGTCAGTCGTAGTTCGAACAAGAGTCCAATACAAAATAAAAGATTTTGATTGAAAAAAGAAATTGAGTTAGAATTTGGATTGGAAGATTAGGAAATTTGAACTTTGATTGGAAGATTTGTTTTGGAAAGCTTGGTTTTAGGAAACCTAGACTTAGGAAAGATGGAACTTAGGAAAGACTTGAGGTTTAAGAAAGATTTGACTCGAATGTTGGACTTGGAAGATTAGGGAAGTTGGAATTTAAGAAAGATTGGATTTAGGTAAGGTTTGAATTAGGAAAGTTTCAAAATAGGAAAGTTTCGTTTTAGGAAAGTTTTATTTTAGGAAAGATTTCGAATTAGAAAAGTTTAAAATAGGAAATGTTTTGAAATTGGAAAGTTTTGAATTTAGAAAGTTTTAACATCAGAAAGTTTCAAATTTAGAATGTTTTGACTTAAGAAAGTTTTGAATTTAGAAAGTTTTGCCTTAAGAAAGTTTTGAATTTAGAAAGTTTTGGATTTGGAAAGATTTAAAATTTAGAAAGTTTATAATTTTAGAAAGATTCGAAGTTTGAGTTTTAGAAAGGCTTGAAATTAGGAAAGATTTGAGTTTAAGAAAGATTTGAAAATTTAGATTTGGAAAGTTAAAATTTGGAAAGGTATGGAATCAGGAAATGTTGGAATTGGGATGGATTTGGGTTAGGAAGGATTTGGATTTCTATTTCCTAAAACAAAAGATTGGATTTTGTTTCTAAAAAAACTGATTTGATTTTGTTTTAAAAAACGGAGGATAGGATCTAGTTTCCTAAATTGAGAGATTGAAATTGGCTACCTAAAATGGAGGATTTGATTTGACATAGAATTGGAAGGTGAAGTTTTGAAAATGACCCGGAGGGCAGAAAAGGGACAGGAACCCTTAGAATAGTGTCCTAGGGGTAGTAGACTTGAAGAATGATATTAAGATGTGTCGGAGGGTTTGAACAGGTCATTAGGGGCTATACGGTCAATCGGGCTGGAAAGCTTCCGAGATGGACTCGAAATATCCTAGAAGAAGACTCAAGACTTGGAAGCATTAGCTTGTTTGTCCCAGGAGGTTACTGGTTTGATACCCAGAGCCGGTGTGCTTGGAAATGCCGACAGGCCTACTAAGGTTAAAATGATCATTTTGTATCGGACTTGCCGAAACTGACTCAGAATGACCCAGAAATGTATCGAAAGGCCAGAGATACTATCAGAAGCATCCCCAGGAGGTTACCAGTTTGATACCCAGAGCCGGTATGGTTCTTGGGATGCTCGAATGCCTTGGGGCAAAATTGTCATTTTGACCGGAAGGTCTCGGAATTGGCCCAAAACCAACTGGAAGGCACCTATTCATGCTGGATAGTATTTGGGATGATCCTGGAAGGGTGGACTTATCGTTCTGAGGACTTAGGTACTTTCTCAAGAAACGTGCCAAAAATGGCCCTAATGGTAGTTTGGTCATTTTTCACCGAAGTGGGCTCTAGTGTTGACCTGGGTTTTGAGGGTTTCCGCCACTCTAACGGTGGTCTCATGACATAGGGGTTTGTTGGCGATTCCCATTGTCAACCTGTTTACTAGTGTTTTTGTCACTCTGACGGTTGTAATGTTTACAAGTATTTTCACTACTCTAACGGGTCGCGATCATTGCAGAGATTGCCTGATCTCGGAAAGCTGTTTAGTGGACTTATCGCCTGAAGAATCAAATTTTTCAAAAGACATGCCGAATAATGGACATTTCTTGATTGGCGGGCCAAAGGTGGACCGTTCTACCATCTCGGGGACTTAGGGTCTCGTTCCAGTTGACGAGTTTGAAATGACTTACCGTTTTGAAGATTTTCTCAAAAAACACGCCGGACATGATGGACTTACCACCTTGAGGAATCAACTTTCTCAAAATGCATGTTAGATTTAATTAGAATTGGAATTGGACTTGAAATTGGATTTTAGATTAAAACGGGGACTTACCATCTTCGAAAAGACATGCCCACTGGAATTGAACTGAACAATGCCCCAAGGGCATTTTTGGTCATTTTGCATCTAATTGAGCCCAATGGGCCCATGAAGCGATCGCTTGACGATATTATGTTTGAAAAACTT
The DNA here is from genome assembly GCA_033060915.1 of Euryodendron excelsum. NCBI lineage: Eukaryota > Viridiplantae > Streptophyta > Magnoliopsida > Ericales > Pentaphylacaceae > Euryodendron > Euryodendron excelsum. The sequence goes on from CM065385.1 coordinate 11,961,426, forward strand.
ATTTCACTTAGAATATGTCCATATTAACTTGAATACAAGTCTGGACGGACTGGAGAGTGCTGCGCGAGCAAAAATAGGGTGCTTACAAAAATCCAAGACCTAATAGACAATAAGACCATTGACTTACAACCGGTGAATTCTCCTCCTGCTCCAAATATCACCACAAACCCTCTACCAGACCACACTGTCAACGTCATTACAGAGTACAATGATGACAACGTTTTGACTGCCATATGAGAAGAGCTATATCAAAAGGATGAGGATGAAATGGACTGGGGGAAGCTGGAGTAGCGTTACACCTTGTCTTGGTATAACCCTAATAGAGTGCAAGACCCTGAAGATGGGGCCATGAATGAATCTGCCAAGGAGGTTAACCATGTGGTACAAGAAGCTGAGTACATGGAAGAAGAATTGCAACCATGCCTCTTTGACCCACCCAAAATACAAAAGTCGTTCATACCAAGTACTACCGGCTCGCAGCTATGCACACCTAAGGAGCGATGGGGCACAGTTGGGTGCAAAAGCAAAAAACACAGAGCCCAAGTCAAGTCTATTAAGTTGGAAGAAGATGGGCTGGCCAACTTGTTTATTAAAGAAACTAAGGAGGCAACTGAGGAAAGAAAAAGGGTCAATGAAGCTGACGATTGCACCATCACTGCCTACTCACTCAGAGCCTTAGGAGAAGCCTCTACCTACCTTGCCTTGTCCAAAGATTCCGAATGAGTGAACCTAGGGTGAATAGACATGTACGTACCGTAAGGGCAGGGAAAGGTGATGGCTTAGTGTATCTTCCTTACATGTGACCAACCTCCAAACCTAGATCACTATTTTTAAAGACCAAAATGGAGCTATTTTAAAAAGGGCTTAAATCTTTCCAAAGGTTGCCAAACAACCTATTTTCTTGAAAAACCCTCTCTTGAGGAAGTGTTCAAAACCATTTTCAAAACCCTAAGTGTAATCTTCGGTTTGTGCTTAGTTTTAGGTGACCTAACTCACCTTAATCAAGTTAGGTGGCGACTCCAAATCCTTCTAAAAGCCCTTAATTCAAATAAATTTTTAATTCAAATCTAGTCGCACTCATTCTTCTAGGAGGATGAGTTTTAACGAGAGAGCACTGTCTTTTTGTCGCTTGTTTTTCTCGAGTGCTGAATATTGGGGTGCGACACGATTGACCTAGGGTTAACTAATTCAGGTTAGGTTAACCTAAGGTTAGAAAACTAGGGTTAAGTTGGACTAGGGTTGGATTGACCTAATTAAAGTAAGGTTAACCTAACGTTAAGGTGACCTAGGGTTAACTAACTTGGATTAGGTTTACCTAGGGTTAAGGTGACCTAAGGTTAACTAATTTAGGTTAGGTTAACCTAGGGTTAAGGTGACCTAGGATTAAGTAACTTGGGTTAGGTTAACCTAATGTTGGACAACTAGGGTCAAGTTAACCTAGAGGTGGAAGGTGGTTTTGAACTAGAGTTTGGACCTAGCAGTTTTGGAAAGGTTGTTTTGAACTACGGTTTGGACCTAGTGGTTTTGGAAATGTGGTTTTGAACTAGGGTTTGGATCTAGTGGTTTTGAAAAAGTATTTTTATGCATGAAACTTGAAAGTGTGTTTTGAAAACTATTTTATGAAAACTACTCAAGTTATTGTAGGGCTCATATGGTTGGTATTTAAAAACTACTCAATAAAGGGTTGCCTTGGAACTATTTCAACCACTAACTCAAGAGAGTAAAACTTGTGAAAATTAATAGTGAATTTATATTTTTGAAGACTTCTTCGATTGGGAAATTAAAGAGAATGAATCCTTAAAAATTATTTTTGGAAAGGACATTTTTGGAAAATCACTTTTAAGACTTTGAAAACTACTCTAAAGAATAAGGGTTCATATGGTTGATTTGAAGAAATTACTCCATAGAGGACTCCATGGGACCATTCCAACCACAATATTCAAGAGATCAAAACGTCTAAAAATCAAGATGAAAATGGTAATTTTGAAAAACCATTTCTACGCAAATTAAAGAGAATGAAACTTGAGAACCTTTCTTGAAGTGGGTTGTTTTGAAAACCACTCTAGTGAGTTAGAGTTCCTATGGTCAATAAATAAGAAGACCACTAAAAGGAGGGTTCCATGGGGACCATTTCAACCCTTAAACTCAAGAGAGTAAAACTTGAGAAAATTAATATTGAATTCAAGGTTAGAAAACCATTTTAATGCAACTTGAAGATTGTAAAATGAGGTGATGCAAAATGAAGTAAAGGGACTAAAATAGGGGTTCTCTAGGATATAGAAATTGACCTAGGCTTTAAGGAACCAACTCTTAGAACTATTTTTTTAGAAAACACTTAAATGTGGAATTTGAAAAGACATAGAAATGAGATAGTGCAAGTTTTTACAAAATGATGATGAATATAAAAATGGGGCCAAGCATGTAATACATGAACATGGTAACCATATGCAAGGGGCTCATGAAATCATACAAGGTTATAAGCCACACCAAAGTGTAAGGTGCTCCAAGGTCATGCCATCTTAAAATAGGCTAGTAAGAGATCCCCCTACATGGTGGCTCTCACAAGCTTTCCTTTAGGCATGAACTAGGAGCTCACTTGTTTCAAGCTTGCAAGAAAAGGGGGTAGAAGATGAGGGTTTAAAATAGAGAATAGCCTAAGTGAGCTAGGAGGGAGAAGAGAAGAATGGGAATGGAAAAATGTAAAATAGAACATTATCTTTATCTTAAAACACTTTCAAGCTTCCATGGATGACTTATCCTGAGATGAATGGCCTTAGAGAGGCTTGAAGGGGCTAAAAATAGCTCTTCTAAGGCATTAAAAGCTTTCTAGGGGGAGTGTATGGGCTAGAGAGAGGTTGAATCTAATTTAGATGCTTGTACGGTGAGGTGTATATAGAATTTCGGAGTTCAGATGTTATTTCTGCAGAGCTTTGTTGCTGTTTTCAATTTTGAAATATGAAAACAAGGAGGCCTGTATTTATAAGCAAATTGGAGTGGGCTAGCACATGTAGTACATGCGCCTGGACAAATTTTACCCTGGTGCATGTGCTACATGCGCTAATACTATTCCATTGTTTGAATGCCACATGGCACACTCTATACTGACTTAACTTGGAAAGCAAGCACAGTTTTAATTGATCTGATCAAAATTTAGGTGCATCTAGCACACGCTCCGCTGTCGAGAATTTTCGTGTTAACTTTGCCTCGTTAATTGTGCAATCTGAGAAAGATTCAGGGAAATCAATCGCATCCACGATGTTTCCCTACTGTTTCTCAAGGACCGAGAATTTTTGGAGAGTTTAAAAGGTGTTTGGAAGAGTGAGATATCGTCTCGAGGAGCGTGTACAAAAATATTCTTTTGTAGAGCGTCTATGATACGCTCCGTGGATGTTCAAAAGTAATAGTTTTTGAGCCACATAATCGAGGCCTTCAGGAAGCGATCTCTCTGATCAGGTTGTACCGATGAAAAGTGTTCTGGAAATACTTTTTGGAATTTCCTAATTTATGCATTTCTCAAGTCGTTTGATAGTGTGTTATAATCAGCAAATTAGAGGAAAAGATAACCTTGGCGAAGCGTTTCTGAGATGCTCCAAGGGTTATTGAAGGTGGTAATCTTTGAGCCATGCGATTGAGGGCTTCGGGAATCGATCTTTCCAATCAGACCATATTGATGGAAAGACCTATGGATAGGCTTTTGGAAATTTCTTGATTTACGTATTTCTCAAGTCATTTGATATTGTGTTATAATCTAGGGTAAAATGGTCATTTAAACAGTCATTTGACCGTTAGGGGTAAAACGATCATTTTGACCGAATTTGGTCAAGAAGGGTCAAGATGGATTGAAGTGGCATATTAAGTGTGCCGGATTGTTCAGGGACGATCTTGAAAGATGTTTTCACTATTTAGTGGGATTTGTACTGTGCTGGGGTGCCTAGGGGCAAAACGATTATTTTGATCGAAGTTGACCGGAACGGGACCGAAGTTGGTCAAGATGGCATATTGAGTACGCCTAACTATCTAGGAATATTTTGGAATGGTGGACTTACTGCCTTAAGAGATTTTAAACTTTCTTAAAGACGTGCCTAGAGGCCCAAGGGGCAGGTTTGGTCATTTTTCACCGAGTTGGGCTAGCAGGCGTTAGTGTTGACCTAGGTTCCCAAGACCACTTGGTCTCAAAAAGCTACTTGTGTGGTATGTGGTGTTCGTCCCTAAGACTGCCCAGTCTCAGAGAGCTACCTGTAGGGTGGTGTTGGTTCCTGAGGTCGCTCGATCTTAGAAAGATACCTGGAGGGTGCTGTTAACTCTGAAGATTGCCTGATCTTAGAAAGCTACCTATAAGGTGGTGTTGGTCCTCGAGATAGCCTGTGCTCGGAGAACTACTGAATGACAGATATTCTACATTGGCGGGCTAGTAGGCGGTAAAAGTGAACCATCTGGAATTTGATAAGGTGTTGGTCCCTAAGATCGCCCAATCTCGGGAAGCTACCTGGATGGCATTGGTTCCTAAGATTGCCCAGTCTCGAAAATTTGCCTGGATGATGTTAATTCCCAAGACTGCTCGATCTTAGAGAGCTGCCTAGAGTGCCTGAGGGCAATATGGTCTTTTCAGCTTCAATTGGGCTTGGGAAGCTACCAGTTGATTGGATTGAAGTTTGGAAGAGCCAACTTGGACTTGTAAGTGTTGTGAAGTTTGAAACTGGATTTGATCGTGCCGGAGATTGCTGAGTGAGCAAAAATGGGGTGCTTACACGTATGATGTTTTTTCAAAAAATAAAAAAAATGCTTAGTGCCGCACCTCGATTTTTGGGGTGTCCAAGGTCCTTTCGGCTCGGAGACCCTAAAGTACGGAATTCTGTCAGTAGAACTTGTCCTCATAGGAGGATAAGTGCGACTACGTTTGAAAATTGATTTGACTAAGGGCTTTTTAGAAAAATAGGAGTTACCACCTAACTTGATTAAGGTGAGTTAGGGCACCTAAAACTAAGTGTTAATCCGAAGATTAAACTTAGAGTTTATGAAAATGATTTTGAAAATTCCCTCAAGAAAGGGTTTTTAGGAAAATAGGTTGTTTGGCAACCTTTGGAAATATTTAAGCCCTTTCTGAAAATAACTCCCTTTTGGTCTTTTGAAAATAGAAATCTATGGTCCGGGGGTTGGTTACGTGTAGGGAAGATATCCTAAGATCATCACCCTACCCCGTCCTTTCGGTACCTGCATGTCTAATCACCCTTTGTTCGCCCACTAGAATAACTGGTTACTATTGACCACTTAATATCCACTTTAGAAATTTGAAAAAGGGGTTTAGTCATCACTTTTTGGATGAACGATGCATGATGCTAGTTTTGGAAGAAGTTTGAAAATAATGGAGGTTTTGAAAGAGTTTGGAATAGAAACTTTGAATTGATTGGAATTTTTGAAAAAGGGGTTGGGGCTGAAATAAAAGTTATGACCACACCATTTTAGGTTACCTATGTATCTCATTTGGCGAAAATCAGGTCATTCATAGTTCAAGCAAGAGCCCGTTGGAAAATAGGTGCATTAGGGCCTTTGGAAGGTTTGAAGATGCTTTGGGTCTTTGAAAAAGTTTCAGAAACTTTGAGGTCTTTGGAAAAGTTTAAGACACTTTGAGGTCTTTCGAGGAGTTTAAGAAACTTCGAGGTCTTTGGAAATTGAAGACCCTTTGTGGTCGTGGAGGTTTTGACTTGAAATTGAATGGCAGAGTGTTTCTTGAAAATGTTTTTGGATCAACTTGAGGGAGTTTTGGAAAAATAGGTAACGAGAATAGTTTAAAATTGATAGATCATTCAAAAAGGGTTCATGAGTTGGAACCTTGAAGCATGTTAACCTATGTTGGGTTAGCTTAGGGTTAAGGGTGACCTAAGGTTCACTAACTTGGGTTAGCTAAACCTAGGGTTAAGGTGACTTAGGGTTAACTAACTAGGGTTAAGTTTACCTAAGGAGAGTGAACTAGGGTCAAGTTAACCTAGGGTTGGATAACTACGGTCAAGTTAACCTAGGGTTAGACAACTAGGGTCAGGTTAACCTTGAGTTGGATAACTAGGGTCAAGTTAACCTAGGGCTTGGTAACTAGGGTCAAGTTAACCTAGGGTTGCCAACTAAGGTTAAGTTAACCAAATGTTAGATTGGAGAATGGTTTTGAAAGTTGTTTTGATGCATTCTTGGAGAGAGTTTTGAAAACAAAACATTATATGCAACGGACTTTGGGTGACGATCTTTATGAAGATCATTTCCATGAAAATTTTGATTCTAGCCAAGAGTATGGTTTATATGGTTGGTGATTGGTGACCATTCCAATGAAGGTTTACTCATGGCCATTATAACCTTTATCTTGGTAAGAGTGGTGGTTTTAAAAATCAACATAATGATGGCAATTTTTAGAAAATCATTTTTGATGCAAAGATGGAGAGAATGCATTTTTGAAAATCAACTTCGGAGAAAGATTTTGAAAACCATTTTCCAAGGCAACCATTCCATCAAGAGAGGATTCCTATGGCTAAACAAAAAGGAGACCACTCAAGAGAGGGTTCCATGGGGCCATTCCAACCACTAATCTTGAAAGACTAAAAACCTTGGAATTTAAAGAAACAATCCTTATACAAGTTAAAATGTCATGATGCCAAAGTGAGAGTTAAGGGGTTAGAAGGGGATTTTCTAAGGCATAATTTCTAAAGTCCCATCCCAAGCTTCAAGGAGCCAACTCTTGGAACAATTTTTTAAAGAAATGTAGAACTTGAAAACGATATAAAATTAAGGGCAATGTAAGCATGGTGGAACATGACAATAAGCATAAAATGAAGCCAAGCATATAAGACATGATCAAAGTAGCAATATGCAAAAGGGTCATGATTTACATACAAGGCTTTTAGGCTACACCACATAAACAAATGGGCTCCTAGGCCATACCATCTTAAAGTAGGCTAGTGAGAGGTCCCCCTACACGGTGGCTCTTACTTGCTTTCCCCTAGGCATGATCTAAGAGCCCTCTTGGCTAAAGCATGCAAGAAAGGGGGATTGAAGATGGGGATTAAAATAGAGAATAGCCTAAGTAGGCTACGAGGGAGAAGAGAAGAGTGGAGGAGAGCACAAATGTAAAAGGGATATCACCTTTTGCCTTCAACACTCTTGTAGTCTTCAATGGATGTATTGATTGGAGCTTGAGTGACTTCAAGAAGGTTTGAGAGACTAGAGTGGAGTGTATAAGTGTGTACGAGACCTTGTATGTGGAGTGTATAGGCTTGGGAGGGGTAGAATCTAGCCTAAGTGTTGGAGGGGAGGAATGTATGTAGAGATTTAAGTTTCTGGAGTGATTTCGATAGAACTTCGTATCAATTTTGGACCTGGAATATGCAAGGGGGGAGGCCTTTATTTATAGGCAATCTGGAACAAGCCTTGTGCTTGTGCTACATGCGTATGCCTAAATTTTGGCCTTGCGCATGTGGGACATGCACAGGTACTGTTCCATTGCCAAACTATCACGTGGCACCCTTGTAATCACCCCATTTTTTACCGTTCGGCAGTCTACACTCCGTCCAGACTTGTTTTCAAGTCATTATGGACATATTCCAATCGAAACCAATCCTCTAGTCCAAATTCCGTCTTTCCATCGCTTCGCGGGCCTATCAGGCCCAAATAGAGGCAAAATGACCAAAATGCCCTTAGGGGCATTATCCTTTCTTATTCCAATTCCAATCCCCCTCTCGAGACAGTTTATTCCTCGAGACGGTCCAAGTAGTAAAACTACTCACAAAACCGTCAGAGTGGCGGAAACACTCACAAAACCGTCAGAGTGGCGGAAACACTCACAAAACCGTTAGGGTGGCGGAAACACTCACAACAACGTCAGAGTGGCGGAAACACTCAAAACCCAGGCACGTCTATTCGGAGTCGGTAAGACCCCTTTCCAATCCCTCTCTCGAGGCAGTTTATTCCTCGAGACGGTTCCAATCTAGGCACGTCTCTTCAGAGACGGTAAGGCCCCTTTCCAATCCCTCTCTCGAGACAGTTTATTCCTCGAGACGGTCCGAGTAGCAAAACTACTCATAAAACCGTTGGAGTAACGGAAATACTCATAAAACCGTTAGAGTAGCGGAAATACTCACAGAATCGTTAGAGTAGCGGAAATACTCACAAACCCGTTAGAGTAGCAGAAATACTCACAGACCCGTTAGAGTGGCGGAAACACTCACAAAACCGTTAGAGTGGCGGAAACACTCACAGAACCGTTAGAGTAGTAGAAGTACTCACAAAACCGTTAGAGTGGTGGAAACACTCACAATCCAGGCATGTCTCTTCGGAGATGGTAAGACCCCTTTCCAATCCCACTCTCGAGACAGTTTCTTCCTCGAGACGGCTCCAACCCAGGCACGTCTCCTCGGAGATGGTAAGACCCCTTTCCAATCCCACTCTCGAGACAGTTTATTCCTCGAGACGGTCCGAGTAGCAAAACTACTCACAAAACCGTCGGAGTAGCAGAAATACTCACAGAACCGTTAGAGTAGCGGAAATACTCACAAAGCCGTTAGAGTAGCGGAAATACTCACAGAGCCGTTAGAGTAGCGGAAATACTCACAGAACCGTTAGAGTAGCGGAAATACTCACAGAGCTGTTAGAGTAGCGGAAATACTCACAGAACCGTTAGAGTAGCGGAAATACTCATAGAACCGTTAGAGTAGCGGAAATACTCACAAATCATCAACCCCGTCCGAGTAGCGAAAATACTCACACCGTTAGAGTGGCGGAAGCACTCAAAACCTAGGTCAACACCAGTGGCTGTTAGCCCACTTCGGTGAAAAATGACCAAACTACCCTTAGGACCTTTTGCGAGACTCTCCGGTCAAGATGACCATTTTTCCCCTAAGCATCCGAATGCCCCGGGAACCACACCGACTCTGGGTATCAAACCGGTAATGTCCCGAGAATACTTTTTATAGTGTTCTCAACCTTCCTTTACCTTTCCGGACCATTCCGAGTCAGTTCCGGCAAACCCGGTACAAAATGACCGTTTTGCCCCTGGAGGGTCGGTCTCCTTCTTCGACCACACCGGCTCTTGGTATGAAACCGGTAATGTCCCGAGAATACTTTTTATAGTATTCTCGACCTTCCTTTACCTTTCCGGACCATTCCGAGTCAGTTCCGGCAAACCCGGTACAAAATGACCGTTTTGCCCCTGGTGGGCCGGTCTCCGTTTCCAACCACGCCGGCCTTGGGAATCAAACCGGCAACCTCTGGGAACATTCTAAATAATGTTTCCAGATCCCAAGTCTTTTTTCGGGACAATCCGAGTTCGCCCCGGCAGTTTCCTAGTCCGATTGACCGTTTTGCCCCTAAAGGCTCGGTCAACCTTTCCGACCCACCTTATCTTCATTTTTCAAATCAAATATCTCCAGGACACTATTTTAAGTGTTCCTGCTCCTTTCCGGCCTATCGGGTCATTCCCGACTCTTTCAAATCATTCCTGGATTTTCCGGAGTCACTCCTAGTGAAGCCAGGCTAAAATTTACATGGTAGTCACTAGTACAGGCGCCCAAATCTAGTCAAAGATACGTTGCTTACCGACCTTAACTGTTTCCTAAATGGCTGGCGCCACTAGTAGTGGCGCTAGTGTAAATTTTGCCCTAGCGCCACTGCAACAGGCGCCAGGCTTGTCTTCCCTCTATAAATACAGAGCCTTGTTCAACGTGAAAGAGGTCGGCAAAATTAACCTAAAAATCCTATATTTCGATATACAAAGCTCGAGCACCTCCTAAACCCTAGCCTCCTTAGGTTCTCCAAACCCTAGCCACTATACACAAACCCCAGCCTCCTATACACTCATACACTCCCCCATACACTCATACACTAGCCTTCAACCACTCTTCGAACACCTGAAGAACAGCCATTCAAAGCTTGAAGACAATCCTTGAAGACTGAGGGTGAAGATTAAGACCGAAGACCGAAGACCGAAGACTGCACGGCACGCAAAATAAACAAGAAACAAGGTAGGCTCCCTATTTAATTTGCTGCACTTCCCCCCTCTCTCTTCTCTCTCCAACCCACTTGGGTTTTCTCTATTTTAATCCCCCATCTCTTTCCCCCCCTTTCTTTGCATGCTAGAAACAAGGGGATTCCCGGTCCATGTGTAGGATTGGACTATGGGAGAGTCACCGTGTCGGGGGCTTTCTTCTAGTCTAACCAAAGACCACGTGGGTCCGGCCCCCTTGATTATGTGGTGAAGCCTTAACCTTGTATGTTCGCGACCCCAAATTGCATTGTGCATATCATAGTCTTGCATCTTCCAAAATTCGTTTTCAAAAAGTTGTTTTCAAAAATCGTTTTCGAACTTGTTTTCAAAATTGCATCAAAAGCTCTTTCTCAAAAACATGTTTTCAAAATCACAATCCTAGGGTGATTCTAGCCTTTCCATGGCTAGGGTTGCTTTAGGAAAGTGTTATATTAAAAGTGGCCTTTTGGTCTATATTTTCAAACCTTGTTTTCAAAACCACTTTCTTAAAGTGGTTCTAGCCTTCTTATGGTTAGAATTGCTTTAGGAAAGTGAGATGTTTTTACACCTTCTAAAAACTCTTTCTTCAAAAATCTCTTCCTAAAAATCTCTTTTTCAACTTACTTTTCTAAAACTCCCCTCTTCAAAATTGATTTCAAAAACTCCCTTTCAAAATCTCTTTTTCAAAACTCTCTTTTTTAACTCCTTTCCAAAACTTTCTTTCCTCAAAATTCACTTTCTAAAAACACTCCCTAAAAATCTTTCTAAAAACTCTCCTCCCAGAATCTTCCTTCTAGAAATTCCCCTATAGGATTTTCTTTCTAAACTCTACGTTTCCAAAAACGTGCTTTCCAAAAAACTCCTCCCTAGGATTCCCTTCTAGAAAACCTTCGTTTCCAAAAATGCGTTTTCCAAAGAAAACTCTTTTCTTAGAGCCCAAACCAAACCCTAGAACCCACAATTAGGAAACCCTAGTTTTCTTTCCAAAAACATGATTTTCAAACTTTGCCCCAAACCTAGGTTTCCAAAATCTTTTGTTCCATATATCAAAACTATACATGTTTTCAAAACCTCTTTTCTACGTCAAAACAACAAATTTCCAAATCTAGGGGTTTCTAGAATTTTCCTTTCCAAATCCGAGCCAAATCCTACCTTCCCTTTAGGAAACCGAATCAAATCTCCCCGTTTAGGAAACTAGATCCCATCCTCCGTTTTTGGAAACAAAATCCAACCTTTCTCTTTTAGAAACCAAATGCAATCCCTCATAATCCCAAACCTTTCTTAATTCAATTCCTTCCTAAACCATAAGTTTCCTAAACCCAAACTTTAAATCTTTCCTTAAGTTTCAAAATCTAACTCTTTCCTAATTCGAATCCTTCCTAAACTTCCACTTTCTTCAACCTTAAGTTTCTAAAAACTTGAACATATAAATCTTTCCTAAACTTTAAAACTCAACTTTCAAATCTTTCTTAGTTCAACCCTTTCCTAATTCTACCCTTTTCCAAAATCTTTTTCAAATCTAAGTTTTCAAACCTTTCCTAAACTCAAGCTTTTCCTAATTTCAAGATTTTCTAAAACTCTAAAACTTTCTAAATCCTAAACTTTCTAAATTTCAAATCTTTCTAAAATTCTAAGCTTCCAAATTCAAAACTTTCTAAATTTGAAACCTTCTTAAGTTAAATCTTTCTAAACCTAAAAACTTTCTAAATTCTAAACTTTCCAAAACTTCAAAATCTTTTCAAATCTAGAACTTTTCTAAATTCAAAACTTTCTAAATTCAAGACTTTCTTAAGTTGAAATTTCTTTTTTTTCAAACATTTCCTAAATTGAAAACTTTCTTATTGTCAAAACTTCCTTGTTTTCAAAGCTTTCCAAATTCAAAACTTCCCTTTTTCAAAACATTTCTAAAATCAAAACTTTCCGATTTTCAAAACTTTCCTAATTTGGGAACTTTCCTAATCTGAAAACCCTTTCTTTTTCGAGAACTTTCCTAAACCTAAAACTTTCCTAATTTCAAAACTTTCCAAAAACGAAACCTTCCTAAAACGGACCTTTCCTAATTCGAATATTTTCTAAAATCCAATCTTTCTAAATCTTCCAAATCCAACATTCCAATCCAATCTTTCTTAATCTCAGGTCTTCCCTAGGTCTCCTATCTTTCCTGAGTCTAGGTTTCCTAAACCTCCATCTTTCCAAAACCAAGTCTTTCCAAAATCAATCTCTTCAAATCAAAGTCCAATCTTTTCAATTTCAATTTCCAATCTCCTCTTCTAATCTCAAAGCAAATCCAATTTTCAATTCAAGTTCTTTTTTCCAATTCAATCTCTTTCTTTCAAATCAACCCTTCTCTTTTCAATCGGACTCCGGTCCAAACTACGACTGACCTGATTCCCCCAAAGGGATACGTAGGCAACCTTCATAGGTGCGGTCACAATACTTTTCAAACTTTCAATTCCACCCTCATGGGTGCGGTTTCCAAAATCTTTTCAAATCTCAAATTCCAATCTATTTTCAGAATTCTAAAATTTCTATTTTCAAACTTCTACTTTCAATTTTCAAACTTTTCAATTTCAATTCTATTTCTTCAAATCTATTTTCAAATCAAATCAATTTCTTTTCAAATCAATTTCTATTTTCCAATTCTCTCATCTTGCACTTGCCTATCATGCATCATATTTTTCAAACATTGTTTTTCAAAGTGAATAGGGTTAAACCATTAGTTAGTCAAAGACTCCCATAGGTAAATCTAGGGTAGATTGACATGTAGGTACTGAAAGGGCGGGGTAGGGTGATAGCTTAGTGCGTCTTCCCTACACGTAACCAACCTCCGAACCTAGATCACTGTTTTCAAAGACCAAAAAGGAGTTATTTTTCAAAAAAGGGCTAAATGTTTTCCAAAGGTTGCCAAACAACCTGTTTTCTTAAAAACCCTCTCTTGAGGAGATATTTTCAAAATTGTTTTTCAAAACCCTAAGTGTAGTCTTCGGATTATTCTTAGTTTTTAGGTGCCCTAACTCACCTTAATCAAGTTAGGTGGCGACTCCGAATCTTTTTCAAAAAGCCCTTTATTCAAACCTGTTTTCAATTCAAACATAGTCGCACTCATTCTTTTAGGAGGGTGAGTTCTAACGAGAGAGTACAGCATTTTTCCCGCTTGGGTGAGTATTCCTCGAGTGCGAAAAATCTGGGCGTGACAACCCTGTGTACTGGTTAAATCTTGACCGTTGATCAAAATTCGATCGATCTGATCAAAATTTGAGCGCATGTAGCATGCGCTCCATCACTGGGAAAGTTCGTCCAAACTTTACCTCGATAATTGAGTCAATAGGGAAGGTTCCAGGGGAATCGGTCGCACTCGGGATGTTCTCCTAGTGCTTTCGATGAACTTTCATGTTTTTGAAAAGTTTGAATTATATTTGGAGGTGAGTGATATAGTATTGGGAAATGTGCCAAAAAGGTCACTTTTGCAGAGCATTTGTGATACGCTCCTTAGGTATTTGAAAGTGGCTGTTTTCGTTTCTTGTGATCGAGGCCTTCGAGAAGTGATCTATTCGATCGGACCGTACCGATGGAAAGTACTCTGGAAATACTTTTAGGAATTCCCAAATTTACGCATTTCTCAAGTCGTTAGACGGTGCATTTTGATTAGGGAATCGGAAAAAAAATTAACCTTGGCGGAGCGTCTGTGAGACGCTTCAAGGGTTGCTAAAAGTTATAGTTTTTGCACTGTACGATGGAGGGCTTAGGGAGGTGACCTATTTGATCGAGCCATATCGATAGAAAGATCTACGGATGAGCTTTTGAGAATTTGCTGATTTTTGCATTTCTCAAGTCGGTTGACGGTGCGTTATAACCAAGGAATCGGGAGAAAAGACAATTTAGGTAGAGCATTTGCGAGACGCTCCAGGGAACTTTTATCGCGCCGTGTGAGCTTAGTTTCATAGGGTGTTCCTTGGGTTAAACAAGGGTGTGTGGTGAAACCCTCCGCTCGAAATCCCAAGGCCGGTGTTGTTTCGGGGCATTTTTTGGGCTTCTAGGGGCAAAATAGTCATTTTTACCGAAATTGGCTGAAAATGGTCAGGAATGGTTTGATATGTTGTGTTAAGCATGTAGGGTTGTTTAGGGATGGTTTTGAAAGAGTCGTTTGCCGTTCAGCGGGGTTTGTGCTGTGTAGAGGCTGTCGGGGGCAAAATCGTCATTTTAACCAGAGTGAGCTGCAATAAGACCGAATTTGGACCGAATGGCGTGCGGGGGACGCCCAATGGTTTAAGAACATTTGGAAGGATGGACTTATCATTTTGAGGGATTTTGAACTTTCCCAAAACGTGCCTAGAGGCCCAAAGGGCAGGTTTGGTCATTTTTCACCGAGTCGGGCCAGCAGGCGCCGGTGTTGACCTAGGTGTCGGTTCTCGAGACCGCTCGGTCTCGGAAAAATACCTATGCGGTGTTGGTCGCTAAAAACCCCCGGTCTTAGAGAGCTACCTGTAGGATGGTGTTGGTTCCTAAGAACGCTTGGTGCTAGAAAGCTACCTGGAAGGGTGGTGTTGGTCTCTAAGAATGCCCGGTCTCGGAGAACTACCAAATGACGGACATTCTACATTGGCAGGCTAGCAGGCGCCAAAAGTGAACCGTCTGGAATTTTGATGAGGCGTTGGTCCCCGAGATCGCCCGATCTCGGGAAGCTTCCTGGATGGCGTTGGTTTCCGGGACCGCCCTGTTCGGAAAGTTACTTGGAATAATGGTGCTTATGGCTCCAACGGGTCCTTGTGGGCTCGAGAAGCGACCAGCTGACTGGATTGGAGATTGAAAGGCTCGTCTTGGGCCTGCCTGTGTTGTGATGTTGGAACCCAATTCCGGCCGGGCCAGAGATTGCCGAGCAGGCAACAATGGGGTGCTTATAGCTGCCCCTCTTTTTCTGGCTTTGCTTGCCGAAGGCAGAAAAATGACAAAGTAAGGATCCCTTTTTGGTCACGAGGCGGTCGAAGGGACGATATGTCGGTGAATTTGGAATGCTTCGAAACCTCTTGTGGGTTATTGGTCTAGAAGATCTTGGAATTCGAAAAGCCTTAGGCCTAGGTCGAGAACCGGGTTGCCGGCTTGACACAGTTTGGTCCAGGGCAACTGATTCCTGCCAGTGAATGTTAAAGGCTCGACTTCTGATTTTCGACAAAGCCTTAAGGGCAAATTTGGATTTTTGGAAGCTTGAAACTGGTTTTGGCGGGAAGTAGGAGGGCCAAGTGCATGTAACACACGCGCATTTGGTGTTTTAAGCCTTGCGCATGTAATCCATATGCCAGTTAAGTTTTTGTTTCGGCGTATCTGCTACATGCGCTAGCCCATGGCCATTAAAACAGAGCAGGTTCGCATTTTGCTCACTGTTCTTTCGAGTTTCGGTCGATTTTAGGATTCTCTTTGAAGTATTTAGCGCTGTTTTGCTCAGGAATCATTAGAGGAGTGTTAGGTGATGTCGGGCACGTGCCGAAGATCACCATCGTCGCCAGATTCTTACCGGAAAGCTTGGTTTTCGCCGGTGGATTCGAAAGGTTAGTTTTTGAAAATTTCCTTGATTTTAATGCATGTAGCTCCATTTCTTGCAAATGATCTGCATAATCCTACACTTTAAGATGTTTAGAACACAATGATTGGATTGTTCTTATGATTTGGTGGGGATTTGAGTGCGTTTTGGATGATATTGCATGTTTGTGAAAGAGGGTTTCTTGCAGGATTCGAAAAATTGCTTCTACGGGCTTGGGCATTGACCGTTTATGAGAGATTTTTACACCAAGAACCTTAGAAAAATGTGTAGAACAACCGTATGAAGTGTCGTAATTTTTTGAAAATTTTTGAATTTTTGAATTTTAGAAATTACGAAAAATAGGAAAAATTGAAGAAAATTATAAAATGGATCTCCTCGATGGCTGAAAAATCATAAAACATTTTTTGAAAATTGTAGTGATATTCTTGCATGTTCCCAAAAATTTTGTGAAATTTTTGGAAATGTAGATGAAATAGGAAAATTTGAAAAGATGAAAAACTTGGCTTAAAAATTGCGTTTGAGAACGGGATGCGTGTTTTGGAAGATGGGGTTGTTTTAGTTGATGGTTTGAGATGTTTCAGGCTGCGTTTCTGACTTGTGAAATTTCAGGATAGCGACTTTTTAAGGCAAAACTCTGCTGAAATTTTCAAAAATTTTAGCATTTAGCTTTAAAAGCTTCTGGTAAGGCAAATCTTTATGGGAACCGAGCTTTTGAAAGGGAAAACCTGGAGAAATCGCATTTGTAGGAAATTTTCAGGGATGAGATTTTTGAAGGAGAAAACTCTGAAAAATTGATTTTAGAAACACTTTGGAATGGGGCTTTTAAAGGGGAAAGCCCAAGAAACTGTTGGAAAATCTTGAAGTAGGGCTTTTGAAGGGGAAAGCCTAAGAAACAAGTTTCGAAATTTTTGAAATTAGACTTTCAGAGAAAAAAGCTTGAAAACCTGTAGAGAATTTTTGAACCGGGGTTTTGAAGGAGAAAACCCAAAAAACCGGTTTGGAAACTTCAAAACCAAACTTTTTGAGGAAAAAGCTTGAAAACTGTTAGAAAATTTTTGAACTAGGGTTTTTGAAGGAGAAAACCCAAAAAACCGGTTTTGAAACTTTGAAACTAAACTTTTTGAGGAAAAAGCTTGAAAACCCTTAGAAAAATTTTGAACCAGGGTTTTTGAAGGAGAAAACCCGAAAAACCAGTTTTGAAAATTTCGAAACCAAACTTTTTGAGGAAAAAGCTTAAAAACCATTAGGAAATTTTGAAACGGGGCTTTTCGAGGAGAAAGCCTGAGAAACCGGCTTGAAGCTTTGAAGCGTGACTTTTTGAGGAAAAAGTTCAAAAAACCGTTAGAAAACCTTGAAATAGGGCTTTTGAAGGGGAAAGCCCGAGAAACCGATTCGAAATTTTTGAGATTAAACTTTTTGAGGAAAAAGTTGGAGGGTCGTTAGAAAATCTTGAAATAGGGATTTTGAAGGGGAAAGCCTAAGAAACTGTTTTTGAAATCTTGTGACCAAGCCTTTTGAAGGGAAGGCCAGAAAACCCTTAGAGAATTTTAAATGGTGATGCATGGGGCCCAAGCCCTTCCACTTTTTCTTTCTTTTTCTTTTTCTTCTCTTCTTCTTTTTTCTTTTTTTTCTTCTTTTTTTTTCCTCTTTTTTCCTTCTTCCTTTTTTTTTTTTTTTTTTGTGTATATACATCGACGCACTTATCTTTGTGCTTTTTTGCATATAGTAACTGATTGATCCTCTTAAATGTTGTCATCTTTCAGGATGTTGGAGGCTGAAGGTGACGGTCCGGACAGGAGGCGCCACTGGAAGGCGCCACAGATAGAGCTTGAGGAGGGTGGCAGTAGTCGGGGTACCTCGGCTAGAGGTAGCAGCTAGAGCGGCTTAGCTCGGACTAGTGGTCAGGGTGGCACAGTGCGTGGAGGCAGTAGGGGTGTTTCTGTGCGGAGTAGTGGTAGGGTCGCTTCTCCTCAAGGCTGCCGTAATGGGTCACAAAGATCTTTGAGCAAGATAGCTTCTAGTGGGAGCTCTATGAGGGGACAGCCCTCTGCAGCTCCTGACGAGAGATTTGAGGATGAGGCTGACTCGTCTGTGGATCCCCGGACAGGATACGGTATGGCCTCTATCCAGGACAGGCGAAGGGATACTTCATTTACTGACGATCAGCTAGCCATTCCTGATGTTCACCCGCTATGTGATTTGGCGTTCCAATTGAGCCTATATTCGCGCTATGGCCGGATGCCATTGTCTACCCACAGTTTATTTAGAGGGGCCAGTATCTTAGCCTTGAGGGCTATGCAGGCGTCAACTCCCTCCTATTAGGACTTTTTGCATCGGATCGGTTTCGGCACTTTTATGACCCTGCAAACTGATAGACTTGATCACGGGATCGCTATGAGGTTGCTGGAGCGGTGGTTTGAGGAGACAGGGACCGTGCATTTGGTGGGTTTCGAGTTAGGACCTACCCCCGTTGACTGGGCTATGATTACTGGGCTATCTTTTGGAGGGGTACCGATCTCTCTACGGGACGTATCTCTAGAGGAGGCCCGTCTTCTATTGGGGTTGTCAGGGCTTGGGGGCTCGAGTTTTCCAGCTTCACTATTATGCTCGGCCGAGACAGCCTTTGCTTTTGAGCCTTCACCAGATGACCAGGTTATTATGAGGCGCCGGTTGGTGCTATACGTCGTCTTTAGTTGCTTTTGCAACAATAATGGGTCGACGGTCCCTTTATCTCTAGTGAGCCTGGTAGTGCATCTGGACGTGCTAGATTATGTTGACTGGGGTGCTTTCACCTTTGCTTGCTTCTTATAAGGGATGAGAGTGAGGACATCTGGGGCTTGGGGGAGCTTGACTAGCTTCTGGCCGTTTTTGGTATGGTGGAGCTATAAGTATTTGCCAGTTCACCAACTGGAGGTGTTAGCAGGCGATGCCTTCTCATGGGCCACGAGATGGGCCAGGCAGCAGGTAGTCCAGCGGTCCTTGCTCACAGATTTTGTAGCCCTTAGGCTAACTTAGAGTTGCTGAGGCCTCGGGATGTGACTTGGGCACCTTATCACTGATCCACCCAGTATGTCGGTATGAGGGATGTCATCCTTTTATCTAGGTAGCAGATCACCTTTGGGGCCCCGTGTCATGGGAGACGTACCTCGGGGAGCATCACTGGCGACAGTTTCATACTACTTTTCGCGCCTCCATGGATCCTCCCCAGTATATGTTTGGACTTTATCGGGCCGAGGTAGAGATCCCTTATATAGTCGGGGTCCCTGGTGAGCGGTTTCTTACTTCCGCCAGATGTGGATTATGAGGCTCACTTCCGGGTGAGATCCATTAGTGCTTTCACCCAGCTGGATCTGGTGGTCGGCGGGCAGGTGGCTGGCCATGAGGTGGTGGAGCTTTGGCGTCAGGCCCAGGGCTTTGTATTTGAGGAGGAGTACTTAGTAGCTTGCCAGGCACGAGATCAATATCGCACTGAGGTCGAGGTCCTGACTGGCCGCATATCTCTGATGGATGCCCGTTGGGTACGCTAATTATGGTTCAGTACTTTCATATTCCTTACGCATCTCTTGTTTTTTAACGCTATCTCCTCTTCCCTTTTTGCCTTTCTCCTTGGCCAGTGTCCTTTTGACACGGGAGCTTCCTCCAGCCAGCCCTCTCCGTATGTGCCGGATATAGGCGACTTTGACTTGGATGACGACCCTACTCCTTGAGGCACCCCTTTTTTTCGGTTGACACAGTTGTAGTTTAGTTAGTTTGGCTGTATCGTTTTATGTTTTTGAGGCTGTATGTTAGCCCTCATGAATGATGACTGTATGATGCTTTTGTGTACATTATTTTTGTTTCTTGCATGTGATGATGATTATTTCTTCCTTCTTGCCTTGCCATATATGTTATGTGGGTATATGATGGGTATGAATGCAAACACAAGGGTACAGAAATCATGGCATGCATAAGAAGTGGTGGATATGTGCAAACTCTAAGCATATGTGAGAAAGGTAGGTGCATTGTTACATATGTCAAGCAGAGTGCGCAGGCGTGCATATGACTTTATGAGGATAGGTCTAGAGGTAGATCGGGCGTTCCTCAGAAATTATCATTTCGACACTTTGCTCTTCCTTTGGAGACTCCCCTTTTTGTTGCACCTTTTTCTTGTCATGGCAGGATAGCAGTTATCCCATCTCTAAGGTTTTCATTTTTGGATCCAACCCCCCCCTTTCTCTTATTTGAGGAACTGTTACTCAAATGATCTTCTCTCAGGGGTCTTACGTTTGATCTGGTAGACTCTCCAGGTGACAGTCGAAGTAGCCTTTAGCAAAGGAGCGAGCAGTTTCCATCCTCAATCCGAGAAGACTTTACTTTGGACCGTAATGTAGGCTAGGTAATGGGAGATGAATAAAGGGGTATCCAGGTTCAAATGATTTTTTTTTGTTTTTTTTTTAGGGCAATAGTAACCAGAACCACCTTAAGTAAGTTTTTGATGCTTTGTCCCCTTTTCTTTTTCGGGTATCGCCATTCCCTCTTGAACTTGTTTAGACTAAGCAATCTTCCCTGATCTGAGGGGACTTTCTGGGGGTTGTAACGTGGCCAGGCTGCGGGTTTTTTGAAGGAAAGGGTATTGATGGCTCAAAGCGTGATGTGGTTTCTGGGGTTCACTGGTGATCACCTTTTCAGGTCTTTTCCTTTTGTCTGCGGACTTCTTTCTCTATCTCCCTTCTTTTTCTCTCTTCTCTTTTTTGTACAAATTTCTGCCCATATAGGACCCATCATTCCTTTTAGTCCTTGCCCCAGTATTATTGCTTACACAATCTTTTAACTTTCAGGAGGCACTAATCATTATTTCATTTTCATCATTTTTCATCATCATCATCATTCGTGTTTTCATTTCATCATCATTTTTTTTTTTTTGGTGTATTGCCTTGTTTCCCTCCTTTTTCGTGGTAGGAAGGGGCTTTCTTTCTTTCTATGCTCCTTTTTGTCCCTCTTTCCTCCAAGTTTGCTTTTGCCCATTGTAGGGAGTGATCACCAGGGTGGGTTTTTTAAAAGAATATAAATTGGCTCAAAAAGGGTTTTTCAAAGAGTGTTTCTTTTAACAGTATGGTAGCAGAATAGATGGCCCTTCTTCCTTTCAGACAATATTGCTTAGACTATGAAGTTCAATTTTGGAGGTTTCAACGTTATCCTTTGAAACAAATAAAAGTTAGCTTAGCTATCCTGTTACTTGCACTTGCCCCAATGTGGCGGGTGATTCCTGGTTAGGGTATTTAAATGGGAATTACTTGGGGCTTGAGTGGACTGACCAAAGGAGTTATGCTTGCTATTCTAGGGATTTTGAAATGAGGGCTTCTCCTCCTTTCGAGGGTCCAACTGCTGACCGCTTTGCCATGGCGTCCTTCGGAAGCCACCTTTTCGTGACCCACTCCCTTTCCTTCTTTTTGCTGTCTCTCCTTTGGATTAGAAATGGTCCCCCCCGGGCGAGGATGTACGTACCATCTCTCCTTTCAAGTTAGGGCTTAACAACGAGAAAGGAAAATTATGAGAAAGAGCAAGTGCCAAAGATGATAAATGCAAACTTCAATCTCTTTTTTTTTTTTCATTTGAAAAGGTTCTATTTACATGATGAGCTCTTGATTAGCAAAAGATGAAAGTAAGGTTAACAAAAGGAAGATTAACAATAAATTAAAGACAAAGTTCGATTAGAAGGACATCCCTTTGGTAACCACTTCTTTAAGTAGGCTTTGGGATCACACCTACCTCCTCCATGCTCCTTTTGCTGGCTTCTTCACTTGGTTGTGCTGGGTGAATTGATGTGTCAGCTGCGGTGTGGCAGAGATCACCAGCCATAGCATAACCAGGGCTTCCTCCTTTTCCTTCTTTTTTTTTAGTGGGGCCAGTGGGGTTGTACGTTCCCTCTTGGGACTTCTGCTGACTTTGCTTTAGTTGAGCAGTTTTCTCTTGTTCCTCTTCTTGGGATTTTATAACTAGACCTTCATTAGAGGCTTGCGATGACTTTTCCTTGGCTTCCTCATTGTCAATTTCTTCACACAGGCTATCCAGATCGCCTTCGTTGAAGTCGAAGGGTGGGTTCGGCAGTTTTGGCTTATAGATGCCCCAACCCATATCCTCGTAATCAAAAAGCTCCTCCTTCAAGCGAGCCTCGGCTTCAGCATATCTAAGGTGTAGGAATTCCTCTCCCTAGCCGTCAACAGGTGCAATATCATTGGGAATATTTGCAACAGGTTCATCCATGGGCCAGTCGAAAGGGTCTTGCTCTCCACTTACATTGTAAAGATAGATGGGGCATGGTGGCAGTTCTTCCTCCCAATCGCTTTCAGCGTCTGACTCATTCTCGAAGTACTCTACGGTTATGATGCCATTAGGATCCGCCTCACCCTCGGTGATGATGTTGACAGCATGGTCTGGTAAGGGATTCGTCGTGACATTGGGTACGGGGACCGCCTTTGTTTCTTGGGTGTTAATGACCTTGTTGTCAATGAGGTCTTGAATCTTATGTTTCAAGGAGAAACAGGATTCTGTGTCATGCCCCTGTCCCCCAGAATGGTACTCGCAGGTAAGGGCAGGGTTGAAAGTTGGCGGTAGTGGGCTTAGTAATGGCCGCGGGGGAATGAGGTTTATATGCTTGGCCTTGAGGAGCTCATGATAGTCCTCTGTCTGGGTGCATGCCAAACGTGTGAACTCTCGGTTCCGTCAGTTGTTCTTGTTGGGGTTGAAGTATGGTCGGGTTACAGCAGGCCCAGTTGGAGGTGTTTGGGTAGCAGCAATGGGGATATTGATGATGGGAGCAAGTGGTGAAGGCCGAGCTTGGTATTGGGGGTAATATGGTTGTTGTTGTGTAGGTAGGATAGCAGACACTTCTCCCTCTTTCTTGCCCGTGCCCCGAGTGGTTGCCACCTTCTTGGCCGTGTTCGTAAATCCCTCACTTGTCTTGGCATAGGGGCAGTGATTCTACCAGTTTTTAGCCCACTCTCAATCATTTCCCCTTATATTATAAACTCGGAAAAGCTCTTTCCAACACTTAAACACAGGCGCTCATAGTACAGCCCTTGGAAGGTATTCACGAACAGCTGTACGTATTCTTTCTCTAGCAGTGGAAGGTTAACTTGCGCAGCCGCCTCCCTCCATCTCAAAGCATAACTTTTGAAGCTTTCCTTTTTGCCTCGAGTCATCATCAACGAGGCGCATCTGTCTACAGTCAGGTCACTGTTATATTGATATTGAGATCGGAAATCTATGACTCACTTATTCCAGGTTGTTATTTTCCTTAAGTCCAAGCGAGCAAACCATTACAAAGCAGGCCCAGTTAGGCTGTGTTGAAACAATTGCATCAGAAGTTTGGGGTCGTTCCCATGTCCGCTTAACGCCCCAGCGTACAACCTCAAGTGTGCTATGGGGTCCCCACTCCCGTCATACTTCTGAAAGTCGGGCATTTTGAAATTGGGCGGCCTCGGGTGGTCTGGGAAGAAGCAAAGTTCGTCATAAGCCATCCCGCCAAAGGTGTCATGACCTTGGAGACTGCGCAGGGACTCCTCCAAGCCTTGTATCTTGAGATCGAGAAGGTTTAGGCCTTCTTTCTTTGAAGTGGCAGTCAGCAAGATGGTTTCAGGGATGTCCTCCTCTCCTTCCTCGATTTGTACTACTTTAGGAATCTCCTTGCTCTTTGTTGTACCGTTAGTTCGCAGGACGACCCTTCGTGGGATTGCTTCAGTTTCCTTAGGATAGGCTGTGGATGCTGAAGGGTTCGTGACGGGCCCTTTGAAGGCCATTAATTGTATGAGTTTAAACATTTCGTTTATTTTTGCCTTCATTTCATTCACTTCTTCACGTGTCACCGAACCATTCTGTTGATCAGGGATATTACCTTCGCTAGACATTTGTGCTGTTCTTTGTCGAGTACGGACTGGCGTTCGAAGGACGGGGGTCACTCGTGTTCCTCTTCTTCCTTTCCTTGGAGTAATGGTGACCTACAATGCAAGCAGTCTCACCAAAACTATGGCTAGTCTTTTGATGAGACCGGGGGGAGGAAAAGAAATTAAAGAACAACAAAGCAAAAAGATTGCAAGTTAGGTTCTTGATTTGGAAAGGCTTTATGTGATGCGTGTCTTAAGGATGCCCCTGCCTTTGAGGGGAGCCAAGCATGATGCTTTGGCTCATGTATGGAGATAAGGGATTGCCCCTACATGCAAATACTATACCTGCCCCTGTTCATTCATCCATTCGTAGATTCATTCATTCATTTGACAATAAGAATGATTTTATTAAGATGAATTCCTTTTGGTATATAGAATTTTTCAAAAAGACATAAAAATGGGGAAGGGGAACATTTTCCTTGGGATTTCCACCTATTTCTACATTTTAGGATCCTAAACTACTCTTGAGCCTCCGGATCTATTTCGTTGGTAGGAGCCCTTGATGTGAATTGCTCCCTTGTCTTATTGGTAACATTATCTCCATGAGCAAAGAGGGATTAGGGCCCCTCTTTATGAGATGACTTTGATGCACGCCATGAATCCTTAGGGTCTCGTGGTACCTCTTTATGAGATGACTTTGAGAACTCTTGTCTTGAAGTGAATTTCAATGTATGAGCAGTTATGATGCATGTACATGGAAGCAGCAAGAATTAGGTAGCATAATAGGAAGGATTAAGCAAAATTTATAAGGAAAAAATAAAGCGGTCGCCCTTTCCTCGATTTTGAAATTGACGCATGTGTCTTAAATCCGGCGGAGATTCGGCCATGCATGGGGTGCTACATGAGCATGAGGTTGGGGGTTTACTAATACTTCCTAAAAAGCTCGGTCTCCAAACCTTCAAACCTCCGGCGTCCACCCCCGAAAGGGTGAACTCCACCTTTGGTTGGTGGTTCGAGAGGGGGAACTATCAAGAGACCGTATGCTAAGAAACTGACATAGCATCCGCCCACAGTCAATATACTATTCCCCCTTCTATCTAGAAGGGTAGTAACCAGGTAATACATGTAAGATGCAAATGCAAGTGAGCGCACCAAGTGTGTGTGAAATTTTTCAAAAATAGAGGAAAGGACCCAACAACACACATCACATCCTGTTCATTCATCCACATACACGACAATAAATATGACATGAAATAAAAATATGAACAAAGGTCCACCTACAAAAGAAGAATGCAAAGAGTTAGTAACTTTTTGAAAAACTCAATGCAAGGTAAAATGAATGGTCAGTGTAAGAGCATGAATGTAAGCAATGGATGTAAGTGATGACACTTATTTGAAAATCATTGTGAAAAGTAAGGTTTGTTTCGAAGGCTTGAAAATTTTGAAGAGTGGACGAAATTGGACAAAGTAACCGGAGATTCTGGGTGAGTGAAGGGTGAAGAGACATGTTAATGGCCTAACCCTTTAAGCGTCCCCAGTGGAGTCGCCAGCTGTCGCGCCCTAGTTTTTGCGGTGTGCAAGGTTCTTTCCGCTTGGAGACCCCAAAGCATGGAACTCTGTCACTAGAACTCGTCCTCCTAGGAGGACAAGTGCGACTACGTTTGAAAATTGATTTGACTAAGGGCTTTTTAGAAAAATAGGAGTCGCCACCTAACTTGATTAAGGTGAGTTAGGGCACCTAAAACTAAGTGTTAATCCGAAGATTAACTTAGAGTTTATGAAAATGATTTTGAAAATTCCCTCAAGAAAGGGTTTTTAGGAAAATAGGTTGTTTGGCAACCTTCGGAAATATTTATGCCGTTTTTTAAAATAACTCCCTTTTGGTCTTTCGAAAATAGAAATCCATAGTCCAAGGGTTGGTTACGTGTAGGGAAGATATCCTAAGATCATCACCCTACCCCGTCCTTTCGGTACCTACATGTCTAATCACCCTTTGTTCACCCACTAGAATAACTAGTTATCATTGTCCACTTAATATCTACTTTAGAACTTTGAAAAAGGGGTTTAGTCATCACTTTTTGGATGAACGATGCATGATGCAAGCTTTGGAAGAAGTTTGAAAATAATGGAGGTTTTGAAAGAGTTTGGAATAGAAACTTTGAATTGATTGGAATTTTTGAAAAAGGGATTGGGGTTGAAATAAAAGTTATGACCACACCATTTTAGGTTACCTATGTATCTCATTTGGCGAGAATCAGGTCATTCATAGTTCGGGCAAGAGCCCGATGGAAAATAGGTGCATTAGGGCCTTTGGAAGGTTTCAAGACGCTTTGGGTCTTTGAAAAAGTTTAAGAAACTTTGAGGTATTTGGAAAAGTTTAAGACACTTTGAGGTCTTTCGAAGAGTTTAAGACACTTCGAGGTCTTTGGAAATTGAAGACCCTTTGTGGTCGTGGAGGTTTTGACTTGAAATTGAATGGCGGAGTGTTTCTCGAATATGTTTTTGGATCAACTTGAGGGAGTTTTGGAAAAATGCTTTGGCATGTCTCAAGAGAATTCAAAAGTGTTTTTGAAGTCTTGTTTTGAAAACCTCGGAGGCATGTTTTGATGAATTAATTTTTGAAAGTAGTTTTTGGAAAGGGCTAAGGGTTTGGAATCCTAATATGGACAACTTTGGAGGTTGTTCTTGATTTATCACTTCTCCTTGGGATCCCTAGCCATGAGAGGGCTAGGGACACCTTAGGTTTGTGACTCTTTGAAAACATTTTTGGAAAGGTCTTGAAGATAGAGGCTAAGGACATTTGAAGGGTTTATGGAGTTGGTTTTTTGAAATCATGAGAGTAGGGGGCATTGGAGAAATGGGTAACGAGAATAGTTTAAAATTGACAGATCATTAAAAAAGGATTCATGAGTTGGAACCTTGAAGCATGTCAACCTATGTTGGGATAGCTTATGGTTAAGGGTGACCTAAAGTTCACTAACTTGGGTTAGGTTAATGTAGGGTTAAGGTGACTTAGGGTTAACTAACTAGGGTTAAGTTAACCTAAGGAGAGTGAACTAGGGTCAAGTTAACCAAGGGTTGAATAACTAGGGTCAAGTTAAGCTAGGGTTAGACAACTAGGGTCAAGTTAACCTAAGGTTGGATAACTAAGGTCAAGTTAACCTAGGGCTTGGTAACTAGGGTCAAGTTAACCTAGGGTTAAACAACTAGGGTCAAGTTAACCTAGGGTTGGATAACTAGGGTCAAGTTAACCTAGGGCTTGGTAACTAGGGTCAAGTTAACCTAGGGTTGGCCAACTAAGGTCAAGTTAACCTAAGGTTAGATTGGAGAATGGTTTTGAAAGTTGTTTTGATGCATTCTTGGAGAGAGTTTTGAAAACAAAACATGATATGCAATGGACTTTGGTTGGCAATCTTTATGAAGATCATTTCCATAAAAATTTTGATTCTAGCCAAGAGTATGGTTTATATGGTTGGTGATTGGAGACCATTCCAAGGAAGGCTTCGTCATGGCCATTATAGCCTTTATCTTGACAAGAGTGGGGGTTTCAAAAAGCAACATAATGATGGCAATTTTTGGAAAATCATTTTTCATGCAAAGATGGAGAGAATACATTTTTGAAAATCATCTTCGGAGAAAGATTTTGAAAACTATATTCCAAGTCAGCCATTCCATCAAGAGAGGATTCCTATGGCTAAACAAAAAGGAGACCACTCAAGAGAGGGTTCCATGGGGCCATTCCAACCACTAATCTTGAAAGAGTGAAAACCTTGGAATTTAAAGAAACAATCCTTATACAAGTTAAAATGTCATGATGCCAAAGTGAGAGTTAAGGGGTTAGAAGGGAATTTTCTAAGGCATAATTTCTAAAGTCCCATCCCAAGCTTCAAGGAGCCAACTCTTGGAACAATTTTTGAAACAAATGTAGAACTTGGAAATGGCATAAAATTAAGGGTAATGTAAGCATGGTGGAACATGACAATAAGCATAAAATGAAGCCAAGCATATAAGACATGATCAAAGTAGCAATATGCAAAAGGGTCATGATTTAGATACAAGGCTTTTAGGCTACACCACATAAACAAATGGGCTCCTAGGCCATACCATCTTAAAGTAGGCTAGTGAGAGGTCCCCCTACACGATGGCTCTCACTTGCTTTCCTCTACACATGATCTAAGAGCCCTCTTGGTTAAAGCATGCAAGAAAGGGGGGTTTAAGATGGGGATTAAAATAGAGAATAACTTAAGTAGGCTAAGAGGGGGAAGAGAAGAGTGGGGGAGAGCACAAATGTAAAAGGGATAGCACCTTTTGCCTTCAACACTCTTGTAGTCTTCAATGGATGTCTTGATTGGAGCTTGAGTGACTTCAAGAAGGCTTGAGAGGCTAGAGTGGAGTGTATAAGTATGTATGAGGCCTTGTATGTGGAGTGTATAGGCTTAGTGTCGCACCCAGATTTTTTGCACTCGAGGAATACTCACCTAAGCGGGAAAAACACTGTACTTTCTCGTTAGAACTCACCCTCCTAAAAGAATGAGTGCGATTAGGTTTGAATTTAAAATTGATTTGAAATAAAGGGCTTTTGAAAAAGATTCGGAGTCGCCACCTAACTTGATTAAGGTGAGTTAGGTCACCTAAAAATTAAGCATAATCCAAAGACTACACTTAGGGTTTTTGAAAAAAACAATTTTGAAAATATCTCCTCAAGAGAGGGTTTTTAGGAAAACGGGTTGTTTGGCAACCTTTGGAAAATATTTAACCCTTTTTAGAAAAACAACTCCTTTTGGTCTTTCAAATCAGTGATTCTAGGTTCGGAGGTTGGTTACGTGTAGGGAAGACGCACTAAGCTATCACCCTACCCCGCCCTTTCGGTACCTACATGTCAATCTACCCTAGATTCACCTATGAGAGTCTTTAACTAACTATAGTTCAACCCTATTCACTTTGAAAAAGAATGTTTAAAAAAAAAACATGATGCATGATATGCAAGTGTAATAGAAGAGAATTGAAAAATAGATTTGGAAAGAGATTAATTTGAAATTGATTTGGTTTGAAAATAGATTTGAAATTGGAAAGTTTGAGAAATTTGGAAATAGAAAGTTTGAAAGTAGATGGAAATTTGAGATTTGAAAAGATTTTAAAAACCGCACCCATGAGGGTGGAATTGAAAGTTTGAAAAGTATTATGACCGCACCTATGAAGGTTGCCTACGTATCCCTTTGGGGGAATCAGGTCAGTCGTAGTTCGGACCGGAGTTCGATTGAAAAGAGATGAGTTGATTTGAAGAAAGAGATTGAATTGAAAATTGGATTTGATTTGAACTTAGAAGAGGAGATTGGAATTGGAATTGGAATTGAGAGGATTGGACTTGCTTTGGAAAGATTGATTTGGACTTGTTTTGGAAAGGAGAAGGTTTAAGAAAACCTTGACTTAGGAAGGAGAAGAGACTTAGGAAAGATTTGACTTGACTTGAAAGGTTTAGGAAATTAGGAAAGATTGGATTTAGGAAATGTTCAAATTAGGGAAGTTTCAAATTAGGAAAGTTCTGAATTAAGAAAGTTTTATTTTTTGGAAAGTTTTGAAAATTGGAAAGTTTGGAATTTAGAAATGTTTTGAATTAGGAAGTTTTGAATTTGGAAAGCTTTGAAAACAAGGAAGTTTTGAAAATAAGAAAGTTTCGTTTTGGGAAAGGTTTGAAAAAGGAAAGTTTTCAATTTAGGAAATGTTTGAATTAAGAAAGTCTCGACTTAAGAAAGTCTTAAATTAAGAAAGCTTTGAGTTTAGAAAAGTCTTAGATTTGGAAAGATGTTGAAGTTTTGGAAAGTTTAGAGTTTAGAAAGATTTGGGTTTAGAAAGTTTAAGATTTAGAAAGTTTTAGGGTTTTAGGAAATCTTGAAATTAGGGAAGGTTTGAGTTTAGGAAGAGTTTGAAAACTTAGGTTTGAAAAGTTAAGATTTGAAAGGAGGGTAGAATTAGGAAAGGGTTGAATTAGGAAAGATTTTTATGTTCAAGTTTTGGAAACTTAAGATTTAGGAAAGTGGAGGATTAGGAAGGATTTGAATTAGGAAAGATTTGGATTTGGAAAGGATTGGATTTGGGTTTCTAAAAGAAAAGATTTGATTTTGTTTCCAAAAACGGAGGACGGGATCTAGTTTCCTAAACGGGAGATTTGATTTGATTTCCTAAAGGGAAGATAGGATTTGGCAAGGATTTGGAAAGGGAGATTCTAGAAACCCTAGTTTTGAAAGTGTAGAATTTTAACGTAGAAAATAGGTTTTGGAAACATGTATAGTTTTGATGTAGAAAACAAGAGGTTCTGGAAACCAAGGTTTGGGGCAAAGTTTGAAAACCATGTTTTTGGGAAGAAAATTAGGGTTCCCTAATTGCGGGTTCTACGGCTTGACTTTTTTGGAAAGTAAATTTGAAGAGAGTTTTTGGAAAGAGATTTTAAAGAAGAGGAGTTTTTGGAAAGTGTATTTTTAAAAACGTAAATTTTGGAAAGAAGATCCTAGAGGAGAGTTTGTAGAAGAAAAATTTTGGGAAGAGAGTTTTTGGAAAGAGTTGCGGGGAATGTTTTTAGAAAGTGGATTTTGAGGAGAGGATTTTGGAGAGGAGTTGAAAAAGAAAGCTTTGAAAAATATATTTTTGGAGGGAGTCTTTGAAAACAATTTTGAGGAGGAGAGTTTTAGGAAAGTATGTTGGAAAAGAGATTTTTTAGGAAGAGATTTTTGAAGAGAGAAAGTATAAAAACATCTCACTTTCCTAAAGCGATTATAGCCATAAGAGGACTAGAACCACTTTAAGAAAGTGGTCTTAAAAACAAGGTTTGAAAATATGGACCAAAAGGTCACTTTTAATATAACACTTTCCTAAAGCAACCCTAGCCATGGAAAAGCTAGAATCACCCCAGAATTGTGGTTTTGAAAACAAGTTTTTGAAAAAGAGATTTTGATGCAATTTTGAAAACAAGTTTGAAAACGATTTTGAAAACAACTTTGAAAACGAATTTTGAAAGATGCAAGATTATGATATGCACAATGTAATTTGGGGTTGTGAACATACAAGGTTAAGGCTTCACCACATAATCAAGGGGGCCGGACCCACGTGGTCTTTGGTTAGACTAGAAGAAAGCCCCGACACGATGACTCTCCAATAGTCCAATCCTACACATGGACCGGGAATCCCCTTGTTTCAAGCATGCAAAGAAAGGGGGGGAAAGAGATGGGGGATTAAAATAGAGAAAACCCAAGTGGGTTGGAGAGAGAAGAGAGAGGGGGAAGTGCAGAAAATTAAAGAGAAAACCTATCGTATGTCTTCTTTATTTTACGCGCTGCGCTGTCTTCGGTCTTCGGTCTTTGTCTTGATCTTCACCTTCAGTTTTCAAGAGTTGTCTTCAAGCTTTGGATGGCAGCTCTTCAAGTCTTTAAAGGATGGTTGAAGGCTAGTGTATGAGTGTTTGGGGGAGTGTATGGGTGTATAGGAGGCTAGGGTTTGGAGAACCTAGGGAGGCTAGGGTTTAGGAGATGCTCGAGCTCTGTATATCAAAATATAGGATTCTTAGGTTAAGTTTGCAGACCCTTTTCACGTTGAATGAAGCTCTGTATTTATAGAAGGAGGACAATCCTGGCGCCTGTTGCAGTGGCGCCAGGGTAAACTTTACACTGGCGCTACTAGGAGTGGCGTCAGGCCATTTTCTGGCTTGGCGCCACTACTAGTGGCACCAGCCAATTAGGAAAGGTTTAAGGTCGGCAAACAATGTATCTTTGACTAGATTTGGGTGCCTGTACTAGTGACTACCATGCAATTTGTAGCCTGGCTTCATTAGGAGTGACTCCGAAAAGTCCGGGAATGATTTGAAGCAGCCGAGAATGACCCGGAAGGCTAGAAAGAAGCAGGAACACTTAAAATAGTGTCCTGGAGGTATTTGACTTGAAAAATGAAGACAAGGTGGGTCGGAACGGTTGACCGGGCCTTTAGGGGCAAAACGGTCAATCGGACCGAAAAACTGCCGGGACAGACTCGGACTGTCCCGAAAGAAGACTAGGGATTTGGAAACATTATTTAGAATGTTCCCAGAGGTTGCCGGTTTGATTTCCAGAGTCGGTGTGGTCGAAAAAGGAGACCGGCCCACCAGGGGCAAAATGGTCATTTTGCACCGGGTTGGCAAGAACTGACTCGGAATGATCCGGGAAGATAAGAAAAGGTTGAGAATACTACAAGACGCATTCTTGGGAGGTTACTGGTTTGATACCCAGAGCCGGTGTGGTCGGAAAAGGAAACCGGCCCACCAGGGGCAAAACGGTCATTTTGTACTGGGTTGGCCGAACCTGACTCGGAATGATTCGGAAAGGTAAAGGAAGATCGAGAACACTATAAAAAGTATTCTCAGGAGGTTACCGGTTTGATACCTAGAGCCGGTGTGGTTCCCAGGGCATTCGGATGCTTAGGGGCAAAATGGTCATCTTGACCGGAAAGTCTCGGAAAAGGTCCTAAGGGTAGTCTGGTCATTTTTCACTGAAGTGAGCTAACAGACACGGGCGTTGACCCAGGTTTTGAGTGTTTCCGCCACTCTAATGGTGTGAGTATTTCCGCTACTCGGACGGGGTTGAGTATTTCCGCTACTTGGACGGGGTTGAGTATTTCCGCTACTCTAATGGCTGTGTGAGTATTTCCGCTACTCTAACGGTTCTGTGAGTATTTCCGCTACTCTAACGGTTCTGTGAGTAGTTTTGCTACTCGGACCGTCTCGAGGAATAAACTGTCTCGAGAGAGGGATTGGAAAGGGGTCTTACCATCTCTGAAGAGACGTGCCTGGATTGGGACCGTCCCGAGGAATAAACTATCTCGAGAGAGGGATTGGAAAGGGGTCTTACCGTCTCCGAAGAGACGTGCCTGGATTGTGAGTGTTTCCGCCACTCTAACGGTTTTGTGAGTACTTCCGCTACTTTAACGATTTTGTGAGTATTTTCGCTACTCTAACGGTTTTGTGAGCAGTTTTGCTACTCGGACCGTCTTGAGGAATAAACTGCCTCGAGAGAGGGATTGGAATTGGAATAAGAAAGGACAATGCCCCTAAGGGCATTTTGGTCATTTTGCCTCTATTTGGGCCTGACAGGCCCGCGAAGCAATGGAAAAAAGGAATTTGGACCTAGAGAATTGGTTTCGATTGGAATATGCCTAAAATGACTTGAAAACAAGTCTGGACGGAGTGCAGACTGCTGAGCGGTCAAAAATGGGGTGCTTACACTTAGGAGGGGTAGAATCTAGCCTAAGTATTTGAGGGAAGGAATGTATGTAGATATTCGAGTTTCTGAAGTGATTTCGGCAGAACTTCGTATCAATTTTGGACCTAGAATATGCAAGGGGGAGGCCTCTATTTATAAGCAATTTGGAACAGGCCTTGCACATATGCTACATGCGCATGGCCAAATTTTGGCTTTGCAAATGTAGGACATGCGCAGGTACTGTTCCATTGCCAGAATACGACGTGGCACCCTGTGTACTGGTTAAATCTCGACCGTTGATCGAAATTCAGTCGATCTGATCAAAATTTGAGCGCATGTAGCATACGCTCCATCACTGGGAAAGTTCGTCCAAACTTTACCTCGATAATTGAGTCAATCGGGAAGGTTCTAGGGGAATCGGTCACACTCGGGATGTTCTCATAGTGCTTTCGATGAACTTTCATGTTTTCGAAAAGTTTGAATTATGTTTGTAGGTGAGCGATATCGCCTTGGGAAGTGTGCCAAAAAGGTCACTTTTGCAGAGCGTCTGTGATACGCTCCTTGGGTGTTTGAGAGTGGCTGTTTTCGTTTCGTGTGATCGAGGCCTTCGACAAGCGATCTATTCGATCGGACCATACCGATGGAAAGTAATCTGGAAATACTTTTAGGAATTTTCAAATTTACGCATTTCTCAAGTCGTTTGATGGTGCGTTTTGATTAGGGAATCAGAGAAAAATTCAACCTTGGCGGAGCGTCTGTAAGACGCTTCAAGGGTTACTGAAAGTTATAGTTTTCGCACCGTACGATGGAGGGCTTTGGGAGGTGACCTATTTGATCGAGCCATATCGATAGAAAGATCTATGGACGAGCTTTTGAGAATTTCCTGATTTGCGCATTTCTCAAGTCGGTTGACGGTGCGTTATAACCAGGGAATCGGGGGAAAAGATAATTTAGGCAGAGCGTTTTTGACATGCTCCAGGGAAGTTTTATTGCGTTCTGTGAGCTTAGTGTCATAGGGTGTTCCTTGGGTTAAACAAGGGTGTGTGGTGAAACCCTCCGCTCGAAATCCCAAGACCGGTGCTGTTTCGGGGCATTTTTGGGCTTCTAAAGGCAAAACAGTCATTTTGACCGGAGTTAGTTGGAAATGGTCAGGAATGGTTTGGTATATTGTGTTAAGCATGTAGGGCTGTTCAGGGATGATTTTGAGAGAGTCATTTGCCGTTTAGCGTGGTTTGTGCTGTGTAGAGGCGTTCAGGGGCAAAATGGTCATTTTGACCAGAGTGAGCCGGAATAGGACAGAATTTGGACCGAATGGCGTGCAGGGGACGCCCAATGGTTTAACAACATTTGGAAGGATGGACTTATCATTTTGAGGGATTTTGAACTTTCCCAAAACGTGCCTGGAGGCCCAAAGGGTAGGTTTGGTCATTTTTTACCGAGTCGGGCCAGCAGGCGCCAGTGTTGACCTAGGTGATGGTTCCCGAGACCGCCCGGTCTCTGAAAAATACCTATGCGGTGTTGGTCCCTAAAAACGCCTGGTCTTAGAGAGCTACCTGTAGGGTGGTATTGGTTTCTAAGAACGCCTGATCCTAGAAAGCTACCTGGAAGGGTGGTGTTGGTCTCTGAGAATGCCCGGTCTCGGAGAAATACCAAATGATGGACATTCTACATTGGCGGGCTAGCAGGCGCCAGAAGTGAACTGTCTGGAATTTTGATGAGGTGTTGGTCCCCGAGATCGG
Organism: Euryodendron excelsum; assembly: GCA_033060915.1. Classification (NCBI taxonomy): domain Eukaryota; kingdom Viridiplantae; phylum Streptophyta; class Magnoliopsida; order Ericales; family Pentaphylacaceae; genus Euryodendron; species Euryodendron excelsum. Next base: position 11,995,784 of record CM065385.1, read on the forward strand.
CCGATCCTAGGAAGCTTCTTGGATGGCGTTGGTTTCCGGGACCGCTTGGTTCGGAAAGTTGCTTGGAATAATAGTGCTTATGGCTCTAGCGGGTCCTTGTGGGCCCGAGAAGTGACCAATTGACTGGATTGGAGATTGAAAGGCTCGTCTTGAGCCTGCCAGTGTTGTGATATTGGAACCCAATTCCGGTCGGGTCAGAGATTGCCGAGCGGGCAAAAAAAGGGTGCTTACACTTAGAAATAAAGAAAACTAAGAAATATATGGAATTGTTTGAGTTGTGGGTGTAAAAAAATATGAGAATATTTTAGAAAATATTTGAGGTATTTTTGAAAGAATTTGTGATAATTTTAAAGACCATTAAATTTTTAAAAAATAGAACATATGTTTGGAAATTCAAAAATTTTGAGAATGTGCACAGATTATTTTGTATGTGTTAGCGCTATGTGATTGTGATGTCGTGGGGGCATGATTTGTATTCTATTATCGAGTCTTGGGCATTGTAGGGACTATTTATAAGCAAGACTGTACTGAAATTTTTTCAAAATTAGCGAAGAGTTGGAAAATTTTTGGGATAAAATATTTTTTCGAGGAAAAAGATATAAAACCTTTGAGGGTGGGCCCTTTTTGGCAGAGAAGATCCCAAGAAACTCGGGGGGTCTTTCCTATACCTCTAATCTTTTGAAATGCATATACCATATATTGATACTTGTACCTTGATTTATCTTTGAGGATAGCAAACTCTATTTTGAGCCAACTGAGGAATTGGTATGACTGGTATCCTCTAGATAAGCAAGACATCTTCCTTCAGTCCTTTGGTCGTGTGGCTTCATTCATGTCGATGCAACTTTTCTAGGATTTATAGAGGCGATGGTTCCCTTCTAGCAGTCTAACTTATCTATTTTGCGTTTTGGGGAATGTGAGCTTCCTCCCACTCCTCTCAAGTATGGTTTTCTCCTTGGTTTTCGATATCATTTGGCTAACATTGTGCGACCTGTCTTTCCTGATGGTTACATCTTAGTTGTCTCGATTCAACTTGGACTCCGACAGGCAGTTGTCGCACCCAAATTTTTCGCACTTGAGGAATACACACACAAGTGGGAAAAACACTGTACTCTCTCGTTAGAACTCACCCTCCTAGAAGAATGAGTGCAACTAGGTTTGAATTGAAAATAGATTTGAATAAAGGGCTTTTGAAAAAGATTTGGAGTCGCCACCTAACTTGATTAAGGTGAGTTAGGTCACCTAAAAACTAAGCATAATCCGAAAACTACACTTAGGGTGTTTGAAAAATGATTTTGAAAATATCTCCTCAAGAGAGGGTTTTTTAGGAAAACAGGTTGTTTGGCAACCTTTGGAAAACATTTAGCCCTTTTTAAAAATAACTCCTTTTTGGTCTTTGAAATCAGTGATCTAGGTTCAGAGGTTGGTTACGTGTAAGGAAGACGCACTAAGCTATCACCCTACCCCGCCCTTTCGGTAACTACATGTCAATCTACCCTAGATTCACCTATGAGAGTCTTTAACTAACTATTGTTCAATCTTATCCACTTTGAAAAAAAATGTTGAAAAAGAAACTAACATGATGCGTGATATGCAAGTGCAATAGAAGAGAGTTGATTTGGAAATAGATTTGAAAAGAAGAATTTGATTTGATTTTAGAAGAGATTTGAAATTGGAATTGAAAAGAGATTTGAAAAGAGTTATGAAATTGAAAACTTGAAAAATGTTGTGGGATTGGAGATTGGAAATAAGTTATAGAAATAGAAATTTGAAACATGTTGTGGAATTTGAGATTTGAAAAATATTGTGACCGCACCCATGAGGGTTGCCTACATATCCTTTTAGAGGAATTAGGTCAGTCGTAGTTCGGACAAGAGTCCGATTGAAGATAGAAGAGTTGACTTGGAAAAATAAAAATATTGAGTTGGAAATTGGATTGGAAGATTGAGAGATTGAACTTTGATTGGAAGATTTGAAAAGATTTGATTTTGAAAGACTTGGTTTTAGGAAACCTAGAAAGACTTGAGACTTAGAAAAGAAGGATTGGATTTGACTTGGAAAGATTTTGGAGAAGAATTGACTTGAATACTTGGACTTGGAAGATTAGGAAAGCTTGGAATTTTGGAAAGATCCGGATTAGAAAATTTTCGAAACAGGAAAGTGTCATTTTAGGAAAGTTTTGGTTTAGGAAAGTTTCGAATTAGGAAATGTTCATCTTAGGAAGGTTTCAGGTTTAGGAAAGTTTCAATTTAGAAAAGTTTGGAATTTGGAATATTTAAACTTAGGAAAGTTTTGAATTTGGAATATTTTGAAATAGGGAAGTTTTGAAAATTGGAAAGTTTAGAAAACAAGAAAGTTTTGAAAATAAGAAAGTTTTGAGTTTAGAAAGTTTTGAAATTTGGAAAGATTTGAAATTTACAAAGTTTAGGATTTAGAAAGTTTTGAGATTAGGAAATGTTTAAATTTAGGAAAAATTGAGAAACCTAGATTTGGAAAGTTAAGATTTGAAAAGGAGTAGAATTAGAAAAAGGTAGAATTAGGAAAAATGTCAAAGTTAAGTTTTTAAATTTAGGAAAGATTTTTATGTTCAAGTTTTGGGAAACTTAAGATTTAGGAAAGTAGAAGATTAGGAAGGGTTTGAATTAGGAAATATTTAGACTAGGAAGGGTTAAAATTCCCATTTCCAAAAGCAAGAGATTGGATTTTGTTTCTAAAAGAGAAGGTTTGATTTTGTTTCCAAAAACGGAGGATTGGATCTAGTTTCTTAAACGAGGAGATTGGATTTGGTTTCCTAAAAGAAAGATGGGATTTGGTTTCCTAAAGGGAAGATTGGAATTGACAAGGATTTGGAAAGGGAGGTTTTAGAAACCCTAGATTTGGAAGGCTATAGTTTTGACGTAGAAAAGAGGTTTTGAAAATGTGAATAGTTTGGATGTGAAAGCAAGAGGTTTTAGAAACTTAGGTTTTAAGGCATGTTTGAAAACCATGTTTTTGGAAAGAAAATTAGGGTTTCCTAACTGTGGGCTTGACTTGGGCATCAAGAAAAAGAATTTTTTGAAAAGTGTGTTTTTTTGGAAACAAGTTTTTGGAAGGAAATCCTAGAAAGGAGTTTTTAGAGGGAAGATTTTGGAAAGAGTTTTTAGGAAAGTGAATTTTGGTAGAAGATTGTTAGAGAGAGTTTTTGAAAATTTGTTTTGGGAGAAGATTGTTGGAGAGAGTTTTTGGAAAGATTTTTTGGGAGCGTTTTTAGAAAGTGGATTTTGGGGAGAGAATTTTGGAAATGAGTTGAAAAAGGGAGTTTCGAAAAATAGATTTTTGGAGAGAGTTTTTGAAAACAACTTTGGAAAGGAGAGTTTTAGGAAAATATGGGAAAAGAGGAGGTTTTAGGAAGAGAGATTTTTGAAAAAAAAGTTTTTTGAAAAGTATAAAAAATGTCTCACTTTCCTAAAGCGATTCTAACCATAAGAAGGCTAGAACAACTTTGAGAAAGTGGTCTTGAAAACAACAAGGGTTGAAAATATGGACCATATTGGTCACTTTGAATGTAACATTTTCCTAAAGCAATCCTAGCCATGGAAAGGCTAGAATCACCCTAGGATTGTGATTTTGAAAACATGTTTTGAAAAAGAAGATTTTGATGCAATTTTGAAAACAAGTTTGATGCAAGCTTTGAAAGCAAGTTTGAAAACGATTTTTGGAGGAATGCAAGATAATGATATGCACAATGCAAATTGGGGTCGTGAAAATACAAGGTTAAGGCTTCACCATATAATCAAGGGGACCGAACTCACGTGGTCTTCGGTTAGCCTAAAGGAAAGCCCCAGACACGGTGACCCTCCAATAGTCTAATCCTACACATGGACCGGGAGTCCCCTTGTTTCTAGCATGCAAAGAAAGGGGGGAAAGAGATGGGGGATTAAAATAGAGAAAACCCAATTGGGTTACGAGGGAAAAGAGAGAGGGGGAAAGTGCGGAAATTTAAATAGAAAACCTACCTTGTGTCTTGTTTATTTTTTGCGCCTTGCTTTCTTCGGTCTTCGCTTCACTTCAGTCTTGATCTTCGAGGGCTCGTCTTTAATCTTCAAGGCTTCGGTTTACAGCTCTTCAAGTCTTCAAAGGAGGGTTGGAGGCTAATGTATAAGTGTGTGAAGGTGTATAAGAGGCTAGGGTTTAGTGTATGGTGGCTAGGGTTTGGAAAACCTAGGGAAGCTAGGGTTTTAGGAGTGTGGGAGCTCTGTATATCAAATATTGGTGTTTTTAGACTGAGTTTGCAGACCCCTTTCGCGTTGGAAGAGGCTCTGTATTTATAGAGAGAGCAATGCACTGGCACCTGTTGTAGTGGCGCTAGGCCAAAAATTACACTGGCGCCACTAGGAGTGGCGCCAGGCCATTTTTTTGCTTGGAACCACTACTAGTGGCGCCAGCCATTTAGGAAATGTTTAAGGTCGGCAAGCAACATATCTTTGACTATATTTGGGCGCCTGTACTAGTGACTACCATGCAATTTTTAGCCAGGCTTCACTAGGAGTAACTCCGGAAAGTCCAGGAACGATTTAAGGGACTGGGAATGACCCAGAAGGCTAGAAAAGAGCATGAACACTTAGAATAGCATCCCGGAGGTATTTAACTTGGAAAATGAGGACAGGATGTGTCGGAAGGGTTGACCGGGCCTTTAGGGGCGAAACCGTCAATCGGGTTGGAAAACTGCTAGGACAGACTCGGACTGTCTCAGAAGAAGACTCGAGATTTGGAAACATTATTCAGAATGTTACCAAAGGTTTTCGGTTTGATTCCCAGTGCCGGTGTGGTCAAAAAAGCAACCAGCCCACCAGGGGCAAAACGGTCATTTCGCATTGGGTTTCCCGGAACTGACTCGGAATGATCCGAAAGGACAAAGAAAGGTTAAGGACACTATAAAAAGCATTCTCAGGAAGTTACCGGTTTGATACCCAGAGCCGGTGTGGTCGGAAAAGGAAACCGGCCCACTAGGGGTAAAACGGTCATTTTGTACTGGGTTTGCCAGAATTGACTCGGAATGATCCGAAAGGATAAAGAATGGTTGAGGACACTATAAAAAGCATTCTCAGGAATTTACCGATTTGATACCCAGAGCCGGTGTGGTCGAAAAAGGAGACCGGCCCACTAGGGACAAAACGGTCATTTTGCACCGGGTTTGCCAGAACTAACTCAGAATGATCTAGAAAGATAGAGGAAAGTTGATAATACTATAAAAATCATTCTCGGGAGGTTACCGGTTTGATATCCAGAGCCGGTGTGGTTCCCGGGGCATTCAAATGCCTAGGGGCAAAATGGTCATCTTGACCGGAAAGTCTCAGAAATGGCCCAAGGGGTAGTTTGTCATTTTTCACCTATGTGGGCTAGCAGGCACCGGTGTTGACCTGGGTTTTGAGTGCTTCTGCCACTCTGACGGCGGTCGTGTGATACAAGGGTTTGTTGGCAATTCCTTCTATCGACTTGTTTGCTAGTATTTTCGCTACTCTAGCAGTTGCGATGTTTGCAAGTATTTCCACTACTCTGACGGTTCGCGATCATTCCCAAGACTGCCTAATCTCGGGAAGCTGCTAAAGGGACTTAGCGCCTGAGAAGTTAATTTTCTCGGAAAGTGTGGCTAAACGGACATTTCTGTATTAGCGGGCTAGCAGGCGCCAAAGGTGGACCGTTGTACCATCTAAGGGACTTGGGGTCTCGTCCCGGTTGACAGGTTTAAAGGGACTTACCCTTTCGAAGAGATTTTCTTTGAAAAGCGTGCTAGACCATCTTGAGGAATAAACTGTCTCAAGAGAGGGATTGAAATTGGAAAGGGGTCTTATCGTTTTTGGAAAGACGTGCCTGATTTGGAACCGTCTCGAGGAATAAGCTGTCTCGAGAGAGGGATTGGAATTGGAAAGGGGTCTTATCGTCTTTGGAAAGACGTGCCTAATTTGGAACCGTCTCGAGGAATAAACTGTCTCGAGAGAGGAATTGGAATTGGAAAAGACAATGCCCCTATAGGCATTTTGGTCATTTTGCCTCTATTTGGGCCTGGTGGGCCCGTGAAGCAATGGACATACGGGATTTGGACTTAGAGAGTTGGTTTCGATTGGAATACGTCCATAATGACTTGAGTATAAGTCTGGACGAGGCGTAGACTGCCGAGAGGTCAAAAATGGGGTGCTCACAGCTGCCCTTTCTTCTAACCTCCTACCCCAATTTCTTTATGTTCGAGTGGAGTTCTTATTTTCCCATTTTGAGTTTGTGACGGTCATGAAAGCTCATCCAAGCGATTGGCATACTTCCCAGAATTGGTCCATTTCTTGTATAGTAGCCCTGGCCTTCCTTCTTTTAAGCTTCTTGATGTTCTCGAGGGGAGATGATTTGATCAACTGCCAATTATGAGCACTGGTTGCCATGATTCATGGGGGGCATTCATATGCTCCTATGGTTATGGGAGAGACCTTCATTAGCCTCAATAGATTCCAGCAGGGGGTCAATGTTCATTTTCAGGGGTGTGCTACACTTTTCTAGCTTTGGGCAATCAGGCACTTATTTGTTACTCTCCTATTTCAGCATACATGGTATCCCGAGCTTGACCATTTACATTCTTGGGTACAATCTCAAAGAGTGATCGTGGATAGTGAGAGATTTCTACAGACTGTGAGGGCATGGGCTACCTATCTTCAGGACAAGAGGTCTAACATGGTCAGGTGGTATACGGGGTTGATTGGGAGGTACTGCTTGAGAGTGCGGACCTCCACAGGGGCTTTCGTGCCTCTGGCGGGCTTGTGGGGTATCACCCCTTTCTTTCAGATCCAAGTCTTGCGACAGTTTGGCAAGAGTCAGGACATCCCCTATCTGGTATCAGCATTTGAGTTTAGCTTAGACTTTGGGGTAGTGATCTCGAGAGCATTAGTAGAGAGGGTTATATGGGTATATAGAGGTCCTTGCTTCCTCACACAGATGATGATAGGCCATTTTCTCCTAAGCCCACTGAAACCTAGAATTATCGTTACTGATTCTGCCAGTATGTGCTGGGATCTAACAAGGCTAGGGATTTGCTTCTTGAGACACCTTTTCCCCCTGTGGGATGCATAAACTTCTTAACGACTATGGTCATTCAGGAGCGTCAACACAAGCGGCAGAACTGGAGGCTGATACAAGGACTACAGGATCGACTGCTGGTTAAGGACACAGTGGTGGCTTCTCTAGACATAAGACTAGTGACAGCCTTGTTGATACAGTATAGTCTTCCCTTGAGTACTTCTTCGGGACAAAAGCGATCACAAGGTGCCCCAATCGTTTCTATCCCCAGGAGGATGATACTGTTGATATTCGATCTCTGAGGGAGATTGTGGAGTCTCTTGCTCAGGAGAGGGATGCACTTTAAGCTAGGTGTGCAGACTATGAGCAGGGCAGGCTTGGTTTAGCAGTGGCAGGGACCTCCTCTAGTGCTCCCCTTATTGATGATGTAGACGGTAAGTCGGTGGACCCTGCCTTAGTCGATTCTTCCTCTGATGATGATGGAGAGCATTACATCTTTGCTCCTCATTCCTGATTTGTTTTTAGACTTTTTGATACCTGCATTTGTAGAAGGTCATATTTTATTTTAGTATTTTCTTCTTCTTTTGTTTTTTACCATATGGATTTATCGCCATTTATATGACTGAGTTGCTTTCCCTACATAGTTAATACAAAAGTATGTTTGAGAACTCTAGATGGAAATTATTCCTTATTGTTTGATGGTTTAACTGACTTATAGTTCTAGGAGAAGACTCGCTGCTTCCTAAACCTTAGATGGGCTAATCCAGAGAATGCTTTTGAAAACATCTTCTGACTTATCCATTATTTCTTCCTACTTGTGATTTCTGGGAGTGTCCGCACCCTAATTTATTTATTTATTTATTTTTACTATTTTTGCTACTGGCACCCATATGGGTTTTCACTAGTCCCAACTCTATCATTTTTGCACCAAGGTCCCTTTACAGGTTTTTTACCAAGGTCGACAGTTTTGTATCTTGCCACATCCCTACCTTTTTACCTATGGCACCCTTTCGGGTCTTCATCGTATCCTCAGAAATGTGCTTTTCTCTCTCTCCTCACTCTTTCTTTCTTTAGTAGGGTCCCTAATTTATGTTGGGAAGCTTCTGAATAATGTTTCAGCCATCTCCTAGCTTCCTTTGCCAAGGCCGTGTTCTGGTGAGCTTATTTCGACTAAGCAATTCAATCTTGATCTAAGAGGAGTTTAAGGTTTATGGTGTGGGTTTCCATTTTAAAAGAAAAGATGGGGCTCAAACCTATCACTCTACTTGAGCTTTGTTACTTGTGATCATCGTTAATAATTTTGGTTCACTAGCACTTTCCTTCTTTCCCTAATGCTTTTTTTCTTTTTGTTGGGTGAATACTTTCTATAGTTCTTTTCTTTTCTTGGATATATCTTCCTTAGAGTTTTACTTTGACCCGCTATGGGGGGAGATCACTAAGCTGGGGGCTTTTTTGGGAAGAAAGTAACTAGCTCAAAGGGGTTTAACAAAGGTTGCTTTTGACTGTATGGTAGTGAGAATGGAGGCCTCTCTTCATTTCAAATTTAAATTGCATAGTTCATAAAGCTTTGCTATCGAAATTCTGACCATGCTTTACTGATTAACAGAGATTAAGAAAAGTAAATTTCATTGCTTCCAAACAAAAAACATGAATCTAGCTTCATAAGGTCATCTATAGTATCGTTTGATAGCATTAGAGTTCAGTGGACTAGGGAATTCATGGCCATCCATTTCCTCTAAGATAAGAGCTATTCCGGACAGGACTTTCTTGACTAAGAATGGCCCTTCATAGTTTGGAACAAACTTCCCTTGTGCTATCTCTTGGTGGGGGAATATCTTTTTCGGTACTAAATCTCTCGGTTGGAATGATCACGGCCGCACTTTCTTGTCAAATGCCCTAGCCATTCGTCTCTTGTAGCACTAAGCATGGTAAACTGTAGCCAACCTCTTTTCATCCAACAAGTAGAGTTTAGTACATCGGTCCTTGATCCATTTGGCTTCATCCAATTTGGTTACCATTATGATTCTTAGGGACAGAATTTTGACCTCATTAGGGAGGACTGCTTCTGTGCCCTAGACTAGTTCAAATGGGGTACCTCCAATAGAAACCTTCATTGTGGTTCGGTAAGCCATTAGTGCAAAGGGGAGCTTCTTATGCTTGTCTGTGTAGTTGTCAATCATTTTTTGAAGTATTCTTTTGATATTTTTGTTGGTTGCTTCCACTACTCCATTCATCTGGGTGTGGTAGGTGACTGAATTTCAGTGGGTGATGTGGAACCCTTGGGCATAGTTTTGATATCAATTCATTGTTTAGGTTGGAGGCATTACTGATGATGAGTGTTTCCAGAATCCCATATTGGCAGATGATGTGGTTTTTTATGAACTTCTCTACGACCTTCTTTGTGACGTGAACATAGGATACTACTTCCACCTATTTAGTGAAGTAATTGATGGCAACCAGGATGAATCAATCACCATTGGAAGCTCTGGGGGTGATTGGGCTGATCATATCTATCCCCCACATTGAGAAAGGCCATAGGGCCAACATGGAGTGAAGTTCTATGGGTGGTGCTTTGATTTTATCCCTGTGTATTTGGTACCTATGACATCGGAGAACATATTTGGTGCAATCTGACTCCATCATTGTCCAGTAATACCTTGTTCGAAGGATTTTCTTAGCAAGCATATGATTGTTCATGTGAGGACTGTAAACCCCCTTATGTACCTTCTCCATGATGGTTTTAGCTTTGACGGCATTGACGCATTTCAATAGGCCGAACAAGGATCTCATGAAGAGCTCATTTCTTACCATAAAATAATATCCCACCAAACAAAAATTGATCTTTTTATCTTAATGAGAGGCTGCTTTAGAGAATGCCCCTGCTTGGATGTATCTTTGAATATCATGGAACCACGGTTGCCCGTCAGGCTCAGCTATTGTGTCAAGGTAATAAGAGGGGTTATCTATGGTAAAAATCTGGAGATGAGGTTATTTTTGTGCCCTTGTCAACCTTGATTGCTATGGCTAAAGTGGTTAGTGCATCAGCAAAGTTATTCTCTTTTTAGAGTATATGATGGAAGTCTATGCTTCTAAACAATTGACATAGATCTTTGATTTGTTGGTGATACAGGGAGAGTTTGGCATCTCCGATTTGGTATACTTCTTTGGATTGTTGAATAACGAGATCAAAATCCCCAAAGATAGTTAGTTCATCAATCTTCATCTCCAATGCTAGCCTTAATCTAAGAATTCAAGCCTCGTACTTAGCAATATTATTGGTGCAATTTTCTAGTTGTAATTTAACCATAATGGGGTAATGACTGCCTACTTTTGATACTACTACTGCTTCGATTCCGGCTCCTTTTTCATTAGAAGCTTCATCAAAATATATCCTCCATCCAGTTTTCATTGGCCCTTTAGTTACATCTTTGGTGCATAGGATATCCTCATTCGGGAATTGAGGCTTCATGGATTGATAATCATTGATAGGGTTTTCTAACATGTAATCGATTATGACCTGCCCCTTAACTGCTTTAGAGGTGGTGAATACAATGTCAAATTCTGATAGGATCATGTGCCACCGTGCGATTGTGTTGGACAAGGTAGGTTTCACAAAAATATACTTGACCGAGTCTATCTAGGAGATGAGGAAAGTGGTATGATAGAGTATGTAATGCTGAAGCCTGTGGGCTACCCAGGCTAGTGCGCAATAGGTTTTTTTGAGATTAGAATACTTTACTTCATATGGTGGGAACTTCTTACTAAGCTAATAAATGGCTTGCTTCTTTCTCCCCATTTCATCATGCTACCCTAAAATGAAACCCGTGGAAGTATTCAGAACTAACATGTATATCAACAGAGGGTGCCCCGGGGTAGGTGTCATGAAGATTAGAGGATTCCGGAGGTATTCTTTGATTCTTTCAAAAACTATCTAAAAATTATCATTCTATTCTTTCGGAACATCTTTCTTGAGGAGTTTGAAAATAGGCTCGCAGAGATGAGTCATTTGAGCGATGAACCTACTAATGAAGTTTAATTTTCTGAAGAAGGATCGAATCTCTTTTTCCCCACTAGGGGTTGGCATTTCAACAATGGACTTAACTTTGGCCAGATCAATCTCTATCCCTTTCTCATTGACTATAAATCCTAGCAATTTCCTTGAGTATACCCCAAATGTACATTTGGCAAGATTTAGCTTGAGTTGGTGTTTGCAAAGCCGATCAAACACCTTTCGTAAGTTAAGCAGGTTGTCTTTCCGTTGCTTAGATTTAACTATCATATTGTCTACATAAACTTCCACTTCTTGATGCATCATGTCATGGAACAAAGTTACCATGGCCTTCTGGTAGGTTGCCCCTGGATTGCACAGCCCAAACGGTATAACTTTGTAATAATATACTCTCCAGGGGGTGATAAAATAGTTTATCTCTCGATCTTCTTTAGCGTGCTGGATTTGGTTGTATCCCGAAAAGCCATCCATGAAGAAGAACATCTCATGACCAGCTATGTTATCAATGAGAAGGTTCATGTGTAGCAAGAGAAATCATCCTTTGGACTGACCTTGTTGAGGTCCCAAAAGTCGATATACATTTGTACTTTGCCGTCTCTCTTGGGAATGGGGACAATGTTAGCTAGTCATTAGGGATACTCCACTACTTGCAAAAATCCCACATGGAATTGTTTGATTACTTCTTCCTTAACTTTTAAACTCCATTTTAGCTTGAGTCTCCTCAACTTTTGTATGAAAGGTTTTATCTATGGATCTAAGGGTAACCTGTGTTCAACAATGGATTCATCTAGCCTAGGCATGTCCTGATATGACCAAGCAAAAACATCTAGGTATGCATATAATAGTTCCATTAGCTCTTTGTGTTGCCATTGATCTAACCTTGTACCAATTTTGAGCTCCTTTGGGTCCCCCTTATTTCCTAAGTTAACCGTTTCTATTTCTTCAATGTTTGGAGTGCTATGGTTCTCATGTCTTCCTACTTGTTTCCAACTTTCCTCAGGTACTTCATCTGTGTGATTCACGTATAATTCAATTCCTAATTGTTGATAGTTAAATTCAGTATCAAAGTCATTGTTTGTCATGTTTGGCATTCTCTAGATTAGTTGAGTAAGGTGTTGGATACAAGGGTCCCTGACAAGGAAAATAATGCACAAATGAATCAAACAAAAAGAGTACTTTTCCATTGATTTGATATATCTAATATAATTAACTAAATTGAAAGCTAAAACAAGTAGTTTATGAAGATAGGATTCGCTTATAGCTAGTTTGGTGCTTTATGATTTGCTCTAGCGAGCTTTGTACTGAAACTTACGGGTGCAAACAATGTCCTTGCTAACCCAGTTATGAAGTTTCTTACTTGGGAGACTTGCTCGGATGGACCCATCTTGAGTTATGTCGGAGTCGGTCATCATGACAGGAGCCTCTTCTTGAATTTTCCTTTTCTTTGAACCTTTATTCGATGGAGATACTACATTTCCCATGTCTAATTGTTTGAATTGATCAAGGAGCACCACAACTGCTTTTCTGTCAACCCTTCTCCTCTGGGCTGCCTCTCTCTTCTCTTTTCTGGTAGGCTCATACTCCAGCCTAAAGGTATATTCGACTTATAGTATTTCTACGATCTTGGGTCTTCCTTATAAGTACTTCCCTAAGCCTTTACCCTGATGGAAACCGTTTGTTTTAAAGTAGTGAGCTACCATCTTGAAATTATAAGAATACTTGGGCTCCACTTGATCCTCCTTCTATATAACGGTCACATATTCGAACAACTGGATACAAGAGGAGGCCGACTCTTTGTTAGGTGAGACAGTGTTAGATTTGTATATGACAAACTCCTTTTCAACAAAAACAGATATTAATTTGGAGCCAATGATAAACTTGACTATTTGATGAAGGCTAGAAGGGACTACACCAGCTGAGTGAATCTAGGGTCGCCCTAACAACAAATTATAAATAGCTAGAATGTGCAAGACTTGAAATTTGCTTGTGAAGGTTACATGTCCTATCTCGATTGGCATTTCAATTTCTCCCATGGTTTCTCTCTAGGAACCATTAAAGGTGCAGATGATAGTGTTGTTGTTGTTCAAATAGGTTTTGTCCATTCCAAGCCTTTCTAAAGTAGAATACAAGCAAACATTCAGAGACGACCCATTGTCTATTAATACTTTGGCCACCATATTCCCCTTTCTCTTCACAACCACAAGCAAGGCATGGGTATGCCCTGTCCCTTAAGTAGGAATCTCGTTATCAAAGAAAGTAATGATATTTGGGCCCATGATGAGGCTCCCCATGTTATGCACGTTATCCGGTGTGAAGTTCTCAAGCACATGGGCAACTTTAATGATCCTCAACAAAGCATATTGGTGTACCTCAAAGATGAGTAACAAGCCTAACATTAAGATATGGGCCAAGGCTTTTCTAAGTTGCTCTATAATGTCATAGTCAACGTTTCCTGGAGTTTTGGCAAATTCTGATATCTCTTGATTTGTTGGTAGGTTAGAGCTTTCTTCTTCCGTATCTTTCCCTTTCCTCCTTTTTTCTACTTCAGCAGAGGTTTAAAGTCGCCCTGGCCGGGTCATCCCTTCTATTTCAGCTACGGGCTCCTCAGTGCTTTGGGCCTTTTCAAGGTAATAATTCCGTCGAACATTATGGAGACTACATATTGGCAACTGAGTCATGATGGGAAGAATTACCTTTGGGTGTACAGGCAAGGGGACTACCATAGGCGGAAGATTTGTGATAATGGGTAAGGTGATGGGTATAGTTGGTTTCTTTGGTGAAACCAAGGGCAGTAGAGGCCGCATGGCTTCCTGGGTGTCAGTTTGAGGTTCAAAACCAGCCATGGTGACCATGGGTTCAGGTTCCGGCAATAGGTTGAGAATAAGGCAGTAACGAGACGGGTGGAGTAGAGTTTCGATAGTCAGGTTCATATTGGATTCGTGAAGTTGTATAATGAGGAAGGTGTAGCCTTGGCATTGTAGCCCCTTTAAGACATAAGCCATCCCTTTTGGAATTATAACTGCTAGGCTATGTGGAGTGCAGTAAACACCCCATTTTTGCCCGTTTGGCAATCTCATGTCTGAGCGGACTCACATTTAAACCTACACAGACACATTCAAGTCAAAACTAGCTTTCCACACTTAATCCAATCAATCAATCACTTCGTGGGCCCATCAGACCCAACTAAGGCAAAATAACCAAAATGACCTTGTGACATTGCTCAGTCCTATTCTAGTTGGCACATCTTCCAACAAACTGTAAGTCCCCATGTCAATATCAAATTCAATTTGTAATTTGATTCCAATTCTTAATGAAATCCACCACGTCTTTCGAGAAAGTTGATCCCTTAGATGGTAAGACCATCCATACTGGCACGTTTTTTGAGAAAACTCTTCAGAACGATAAGTCCTTTCAAACTTGTCGATCGGGATGAAACTCAAGTCCCCGAGATGGTAGAACAGTTTACCTTTGGCACCTGTTAGCACAACAATAAAAAATGTCTGTTATTCGGCACGTCTTTCTAGAAAGTTAATCCCTCAAATAATAAGTCCATCTAGTAGTTTCTTGAGATCAAGCAATCTCTGGAAGGAACACACACCATTAGAGTGGTGGAAACACTCGCAAATATCGCAATTGTCAGAGTGGCAGAAACACTCGTAAACAGGTCGACATTAGGAGTTGCTAACAAAATCCCTATGTCACGGGACCAAATTCGCCTCTTAGCCATGACACGTTTACCAAAGGATGAGATACCTTTGGAAACTAACTCATCACAGACTGTTAGAGTAGCGGAAACACTCAAAACGCAGGTCAACACCAATGCCTGCTAGCCCACTCTGGTGAAAAATGACCAAACTGCCCCTTAGGCCTTTTTCGGCAATGCATCTCGAGAAAGTACCTAAGTTCTCAGAGCGGTAAGTCCACCCTTCCAAAGTCATCCCAAAGATGATCCGACAAGTTCAAGTGCCTTCCAGTCGTTTTCGGACAAATTTTGGGACCATTTGGTCAAAATAACCATTTTGCCCCTAGGCATCCGAGCGCCTTCGGGAACCACACCAGCTCAAGTATCCAAGAAGTTACCTTCCAAGAATACTTTTAACACTATTCTTAACCTTCTAGCACTTCTTCAGAGCATTCTGAGTCTATTCCAGCAAACCTGGTGCAAAATGACCATTTTGCCCCTAAGCATCCAATCGCCATTTTCAAGCACACCGACTCTAGGTATCAAACTGGCAATCCATCGGAACATTCTAAATAGTGTTTCCAAATTTTGAGTCCTCTTATGAGTCGTTCCAAGTCTATTCCGGTACTTTTTCAGTCTAGTTGATCGTTTTGCCCTTAAGGGCTCGATCGACCACTTTGACAATCCCAACCTTGTTTTTCAAGTCTGTTACCTTCGTGACACTATTTCAAGGGTTTCTACCCATTTTTGGCTTTTTGGACCATTCCCAGCCTCCCAGAACATTCCCAAACCTTCTGAAGTCACTCATAGTGAAGCTAAGCCAAAAATTGCATGGTAGTCACTAATACAAGTGCCCAAATCTTTTGCCTTGCGTATCAAGGGTTGAAAGATACATTGCTTACCGCCCTTAAAACTTTTCTTAGTGGCTGGCGCCACTAGCCACTGGTAGTGGCGCCAAGCTAAAACAGAAGGAGTTTTGCCCTGGAGCCACTGCAACAGGCTATAGGCTAGTCCTCGATTTATAAATACAGACCATCCCCTTGCGTGAAAAGGGCCACAAACTCAATCCAAAAACTCGGCTTTTCAAATTACAAAGCTCGAAGTCTTTTTAAAAACCTAGCCCCTCTAGTCTCTTCAAACCATCGCCTCCATACAATTGACCCTAATATTTATAGACACTCCATACACTCATACACAAGCCTCCGAAACCTCCATTGAAGACTCAAGTGTTGCAACTTGGAAGCTCTCAAGGATCAAGTAAAGGAAAGCAAGCAAGGCAAGCAAAACAAGAAGAAAACAAGGTAGGCTTTCTCTTTATGTATACGTACTCCCCCCTCTCTCTTCTTCCTCCTAACCTATTTTAGTTTTCTTCTATTTTTATCTCTCATCTTCTAACCCCCTTTCTTGCATGCTTGAAACAAAGGATTCCCCGATTCATGTGTAGGAAGGATTGTTGAAAGTCACCGTATCGGAGGCTTTTTTCTAGTTCAACCTTAGACCGTGTGGATTTGGCCCCCTTGCTTATTCGGTGAAGCTAACTTTGTATGTTCACGAACTTACTTGCATCATGTATGTCATATTCATGCATCCCTTCAAAATTTACTTTCAAAACTTGCATTAAAACCCTATTTCAAAACTAGCATTCAAAATCTATTTCTCAAAACTTGTTTTCAAAATCACAATCTTAAAGTGATTCTAGCTTTTCCATGGTTAGGGTTGCTTTAGAAAGTGTTATATTCATTGTGACCATCAAAGTCCATATTTTGGGTGTAAACCTTAAATTGTTTTTTATCAAAACCACAATCTTAGGATAATTCTAACCATTCTATGGTTAGGGTTATTTTAGGAAGGTGTGATATTCAATGCGATCATGTTGGTCCATATTTAAAATTCGTGTTGTTTTTCAAAGCTACCAACTTAGAACGATTTTAATCTCTTTATGGTTAGAATCGTTTTAGGAAAGTGAGATATTCAAAAGATCTTAAAAGTCCATGTTCAAACTCCTTCCCAAATTGATTTTTAAACTCCTTTCCAAATTGCTTTTCAAAATCTCTCTCTAAAAGCTCTCTTCAAAAATTCACTTTCTAAAAATTCTCTTCAAGTTTTCTTCCTAGAAAATTTCTTCAAAAGATCTACTTTTCAAAATATATTTTTCTTGGAGTCCAATTTAAGCCCTAGATTCTATGGCTAGAAAGTCCTAATTCTCTTTCTTAAAAACATGACTTCCTCTTTTGCTTCAAATCATAGGTTTCCAAAATTATCTTTGTTGCGCGTTGATTTTTTGGTCCAAGTCATTTCGGCTCGGAAAAACACAGAACTCTGTCATTAGAACTCATCCTCTTAGAAGGACGAGTGCAACTAGTTTTGAGCTTGAAATTAGTTTGATTAAGGATTTTTTAGAAAAATAAGAGTCGCCACCTAACTTGAATAAGGTGATTTAGGGCACCTAAAACTAAGTATTAATCCGAAGATTAAACTTAGGGTTTTTGGAAAGATTTTGAAAACTCTCTCAATATAGGGTATTTAAGAAAATAGATCGTTTGGCAACCTTTGGAAAGATTTAAGCCCTTTTTGAAAATAACTCCATTTTGGTCTTTCAAAAACAAAAATCTACGGTTCGGGGTTAGTTACGCGTAGGGAAGATATCGTAAGATCATCACCCTACCCCGCCATTTCGGTATGTACATGTCTAATCACCCTTCATTTACTTACTAGAATAACCGGTTACTATTATCCACTTAATATCCACTCTAGAATTTTGAAAACGGGGTTTAGTTATCACTGTTCAGATGAATGATGCATGATGCAAGTTTTGGAAGAAGTTTGAAAGCATTGGAGTTTTGAAAGGGTTAGAGATAGAAACTTTGAATTGGTAGAAACTTTTGAAAAGGGGATTGGGGTTGAAATAGAAGTTATGATCACAACATTTTAGGTTGCCTACATATCTCATTTGGCGAGAATCAGGTCATTCGTAGTTGGGTAAGAGCCCGATGGAAAATAGGCGCATTGGGGCCTTTATAATGTTTTGAAGACACATTAAGGTCTTTGGAGAAGAGAACTTGAGAGTTTTGATTTGGAATAAGATCTTGGAGGATTTTTGAAATAAAACTTTGAAACTCTCGAAAGGGGGTTTTGAAGTATTTTGAAATATTTTTGGAACAACTTAAGGAAGTTTTGGAACTGCTTTGAAATAACTCAAGAGAGTTTTGAAAATGTTTTGAAGTCTTGTTTTGAAAACCTTGGAGGTATGGTTTTGAAGTGTTTTAGTAAATTGGTTTTTTGAAAAGGGTTTGTGAAAGCACCAACTACTTTGGAACTCTAATATGGACAACTTTGGAGGTTGTCCTTGATATATCACCTTCCTTTGGGATCCATAACCATAAAAGGTGTAGGGACACCTTAGGGTTGTGAGTTTTTGAAAACATTTTTAGAAATGATTTAAAGATAGAGTGTAGGAGTTTTTGAAAAGGTTATTGAGTTGGTTTTTGAAATTTTAAGAAAGTAGGAGGATTTTGGAAAAATGGGTAATGAGAATAGTTTTAAATAGGAAGAACCTTTAAAAGGGGTCCATGAGTTAGAACCTTGAATTATACTAACCTAGGTTGTGTTAGCTTAAGGTTGAGGGTGACCTAAGGTTAACTAACTTGGGTCAGGTTAACCTAGGGTTGAGGTGACCTAAGGTTAATCAACTAGGGTTTGGTTAACCTACAGTTAAGGTGACCTAAGGTCAACTAACATGGGATTGGTTGTTGGTGTGCTGTTGTCGCGCCCAGATTTTTCGCACTCGAGGAATACTCACACAAGCGGGAAAAACACTGTACTCTCTCATTAGAACTCACCCTCCTAGAAGAATGAGTGCGACTAGGTTTGAATTGAAAAATAGATTTGAATAAAGGGCTTTTGGAAAAATTTCGGAGTCGCCACCTAACTTGATTAAGGTGAGTTAGGTTACCCAAAAACTAAGAATAATCCGAAGACTACACTTAGGGTTTTTGGAAAAAGGTTTTGAAAATACCACCTCAAGAGAGGGTTTTTAAGAAAACAGGTTGTTTGGCAACCTTTGGAAAATATTTAGCCCTTTTTCAGAAAAAATAACTCCTTTTGGTCTTTGAAAACAGTGATCCTAGGTTCGAAGATTAGTTACGTGTAGGGAAGACGCACTAAGCTATCACCCTACCCCGCCCTTTCGGTACCTACATGTCAATCTACCCTAGATTCACCTATGAGAGTTTTCAACTAACTATTGGCCAATCCTATCCACTTTGAAAAACAATGCTTAAAAAGAAACTAACATGATGCATGATATGCAAGTGCAATAAAAGAGAATGGAAAAATAGATTTGGAAATTGATTCGAAAAGAAATTGATTTGATTTAAAAAAAAAAAAAGATAAAACTTGAGTTTGAAGATTGAAATTGAATTTGGAAATTGAAATTGAGATTTGGAAATAGAAGTTTGAAATTGGAAATTTGAAAATAGAAATTTTGAAATTGAAATTTTGAAAATAGATTGGAATTTGAGATTTGAAAATATGGAGACCGCACCCATGAGGGTGGAATTGAAAGTTTGAAAAGTGTTGTGACTGCAACTATGAAGGTTGCCTACGTATCCCTTTGGGGGAATCAGGTCAGTCGTAGTTCGGACCGGAGTCTGAATGAAAAGAGATTGATTTGAAGAGAGAAATTGGATTAGAAGAAAGAGATTGAACTAAAAATTGGATTTGATTTGAGATTAGAAGAGGAAATTGGAAATTGAAATTGAGAAGATTGGACTTGCTTTGGAAAGATTGATTTTGGAAAGACTTGGTTGTGGAAAGATGGAGGTTTAGAAAATCTAGACTTAGGAAAGATAGGAGACCTAGGAAAGACTTGAGATTAAGAAAGATTGGATTGGAATGTTGGATTTGGAAGATTTGGAAAGATTTGAAAACTTGGAATTTAGGAAAGATTTAGATTAGGAAAGTTTCGAATTAGGAAAGTGTTATTTTTGGAAAGTTTCATTTTTGGAAAGTTTTGAAATGGGAAAGTATTGAATTTAGAAATGTTTTGAATTAGGAAAAGTTTAGTTTAGGAAAGACTTAGAATTTAGAAAGTTTCAAGTTAAGAAAGTTTTGAATTTTGGAATGTTTCGAAAAAGGAAAGTTTTGAAAGTGGGAAAGTTTAGAAAAATAATGAAGTTTTGAAAATAAGAAAGTTTCGTTTTGGGAAAAGTTTGAAAAAGGAAAGTTTTCAGTTTAGGAAATGTTTGAATTAAGAAAGTTTCAACTTAAGAAAGTCTTAAATTAGGAAAGTTTTGAGTTTAGAAAAGTTTTAGATTTGAAAAGATTTTGAAGTTTTGGAAATTTTAGAATTTGGAAAGATTTAGGTTTAGAAAGATTTAACTTAAGAAAGTTTTGAATTTAGAAAACTTAGAATTTTAGAAAGATTTGACATTTAGAAAGTTTAAGATTTAGAAAGTTTTAGATTTTGAATTTTAGAAAATCTTGAAATTAGGAAAGGTTTGGGTTTGAAAACTTTGGTTTGAAAAGCTAAGATTTGAAAAGATGGTAAAATTAGGAAAGGGTTGAATTAGGAAAGATTGAAAGTTGAGTTTTAAAATTTAGGAAATATTTTTATGTTAAAGTTTTGGAAACTTAAGGTTTAGAAAAGTGGAAGTTTAGGAAGGATTTGAATTAGGAAAGATTTGGATTTGGAAGGGATTGGTTTTGGTCTCTAAAAGAAAATGTTTGATTTTGTTTCCAAAAACGGAGGACGGGATCTAGTTTCCTAAACGGGGAGATTGGACTTGATTTCTTAAAGGGAAGATTTGATTTGACAAAGATTTGGAAAGGGAGATTCTATAAACCCTAGATTTGAAAAATTATAGTTTTAACGTGGAAAAGAGGTTTCAGAAACATGTATAATTTGGATGTGAAAACAAGATATTTTGGAAACCTAGGTTTGGGGCAAAGTTTGAAAACCATGTTTTTGGAAAGAAAATTAGGGTTTCCTAATGGTAGGTTGTAGGGCTTGACTTAGGCTCTAAGGAAAGAGTTTTTGAAAAATGCGTTTTTGGAAACGAAGGTTTTCTAGAAGGGGAATCCTAGGGAGGAATTTTTGGAAAGTGAATTTGAAGATGGAATTTTTGGAAAACAATTTTAAAGAGAAGGAGTTTTGGAAAGTGTGTTTTTAGAAACGTAGATTTTAGAAGGAAAATCCTAGAGAAGAAATTTCAAGAAGGAAGATTTTGAAAAGTGAATTTTTTAGAAAGATTTTTAGAGAGAGTTTTTAGGAAGGTGAATCTAGGGAGTGTTTTTAGAAAGCGAATTTTGAGGAGATAGAGTTTTGGAAAGGAGTGGAAAAAGGAAGTTTTGAAAAATAGATTTTGGAGGGAGTTTTTGAAAACCACTTTGAAGAGGAGAGTTTTAGGAAAGTATGTTGAAAAAGAAATTTTTATGAAGGGATTTTTGAAGAGAGAGAGTTTTGGAAAGTATGAAAACGTCTCACTTTCCTAAAGCGATTCTAGCCATAAGAGGGCTAGAACCACTTTAAGAAAGTGGTTTTGGAAAACAATAAGATTTGAAAATATAGACCAAAAAGGTCACTTTTAATACATCACTTTCCTAAAGCAACCATAGTCATGGAAAGGCTAGAAACACCCTAGAATTGTGGTTTTGAAAACAAGTTTTTGAAAAAGAGATTTTAATGCAATTTTGAAAACAAGTTTGAAAACGATTTTGAAAACAACTTTGAAAACGGATTTTGGAAGATGCAAGATTATGATATGCACAATGCAATTTGGGGTCGTGAATATACAAGGCTAAGGCTTCACCACATAATCAAGGGGGCCGGACCCACGTGGTCTTTGGTTAGACTAGAAGAAAGCCCCCAACACGGTGACTCTCCAATAGCCCAATCCTACACATGGACCGGGAATCCCCTTGTTTCAAGCATGAAAAGAAAGGGCGGGAAAGAGATGGGGGATTAAAATAGAGAAAACCCAAGTGGGTTGGAGAGAGAAGAGAGAGGGGGGAAGTGCGGAAATTTAAATAGGGAGCCTACCAGGTATCTTGTTTATTTTGCGCACCATGCTATCTTCGGTCTTCGGCCTTCGGTCTTCGTCTTGATCTTTGTCTTCAATCTTCAAGAGTTATCTTCAAACTTTAGATTGTAGCTCTTCAAGTCATCAAAGGATGGTTGAAGGCTAGTGTATGAGTGTATGGGGGAGTGTATAAGTGTATAGGAGGCTAGGGTTTGGTGTAGGGTGGCTAGGGTTTGGAAAAACCTAAGGAGGCTAGGGTTTAGGAGATGCTCGAGCTCTGTATATCGAAATATATGATTTTTAGGTTAAGTTTGTAGACCTCTTTCACGTTGAATGAGGCTCTGTATTTATAGAAGTTGGACAAACCTGGCGCCTGTTGCAGTGGCGCTAGGGCAAAATTGCTCTTGGCGCCACTAGGAGTGGCGCCAGGCCAATTCTTGGCTTGGCGCCAGCCACTTAGGAAACTTTATAAGTTGGCAAGTAACGTATCTTTGACTACATTTGGGCGTCTGTACTAGTGACTACCATGCAACTTTTAGCCTGGCTTCACTAAGAGTGACTCCGAAAAGTCCAGAAATGATTTGGAGGAGCCGGGAATGACCTGGAATGCCGGAAAGGAGCAAGAATACTTAAAATAGTGTCCTTGAGGTATTTAACTTAAAAAGTGAGGACAAAATGTGTCGGAAAGGTTGACCGGGCCCTTATGGGCAAAACGGTCAATCGGACCGGGAAGCTGCTGGGGCGAACTTGGATTGTCCCGAAAGAAGACTTGGGATCTGGAAACATTATTCAGAATGTTCCCGGAGGTTTCCGGTTTGATTCCCAGAGCCGGCGTGGTCGGAAAAGGAGACCAGCCCACCAGGGGCAAAACGGTCATTTTGTACCGAGTTGGCCGGAACTGACTTGGAATGATCCGGAAAGGTAAAGGAAGGTTGAGAATACTATAAGAAGTAATCTCAGAGGGTTACTGGTTTGATACCCAGAGCCGGTGTGGTTCTTGGGGCATTCGGATGCCTAGGGGCAAAACGGTCATTTAGCTTCAAGTGGGCCCTACGGGCCCGAGAAGCGACTGGTGGACTAAATTCAAATTAAAAAGACGGGCTTAGAGTCTAAATATGTATGTGATGTGTGAAAGTGAGCTTGATCAGCTCAGAGATTGCCGAGCGGGCAAAAATGGGGTGCTTACAACTGTTGCGGGCACCCAAAAATAAAACCAATACCCAAAAACAAATGTGTAGTAGTGTGAGTAAGGATCGTTCCTACGGACAGTGTTTAGCTTAGTTTTATGCTATGTGAACTTTGATGGGGAGTTTTGGATATAATGAAAACAATTTTAATAAGAATTAACTACGGAACAATTCATATTAAAGTATTGAAATCAATCAAAAGGAAAAAACCTTGATCTAGGTCAACATCCGCCATCAGAATTTACAACTGATCATTGATGCAAGCATATCAATTCACACATTGAATATTCGCCGTCAGAATTATTTTTTTTATCTCTCCTTAGTTGTAGTTAATCAGAAACAAGCGATCTGATTAACCCTAACTATTAAACAACCTAGGATAAGCACACAAACGTTTAATCTAATACTAGCCTTAAGAATTAGAGAAATCGATGAAACTAAACAATACAAGCATAAGTGGTTGCATTTAATTTAGCCGAACGTCCTTCCTAAGATATAATAATTCCTAACGCAGCAATCATTAAATCTCAATTGCTTCACAAATCAGAGGGATCAAACAATTAAGGATTTGATATCTAATCCAGCAGTAGATTGCAATGATTAATAAACTAGTAGGTCTCCTAGTGATTAAATAAGAAAATCATGAAAATAGGCATAGAAGAACATCTGATACTCAAAGCATAAATCGAATAATGAAAACAAATTAGATCTCACTGTTTATTCTTAATTCCGAGGCTTCTGTCTCATTCAACTAAGATTCAGAGTTTAGCCAAGCAGGGCCATAAAAACAACTCAAATAATAACCTAGAATAATATGAAAAACGTCAACAACCCTAAAAACAAAACAGTCCCAGCTTTTATAGGCTTCTGAAAATCTGCAACTACGCACGACCGTTCGAACGCCCTTGTCACTGTTCGAACGCATCGATCAACCGTTCGAACGGTGCGCTGAATGTACTTTGAACGGTAAAATTACTCTCTACATATTTTGAATGCTCTTTGAACCTGAACTTGATGTGAATTCGTTTGATGTACCATTCGAACGCATCTACTACCGTTCGAACGCCTCTTGGGACTGTTCAAACACTCCTTCGAACGCTGCTTCTAATCTCACACGAATTAGCCACTTTTAAGCTAGGATCTCTTCCTTGGCGTTCCATAGCACCCTAAGTCAAAATATTAGAATAGTGAGTATCTTTAGGCACCAAATAAGTATAAAAGATTAACCATTAAGGGAGAAAAATATGAAATTTGCATTCTCATCAGTTGTCTAGAATTAAGGTGACCTAGGGTTAACTAACTCGGGTTAGGTTAACTTAGGGTTGGATAACTAGGGTCAAGTTAACCTAGGCTTGGATTGGAAGATGGTTTTGAAAGGTGGTTTTATATATTTTTAAAAAGAATTTTAGAAAACAAATTATGTTATGCAAAGGACTTTGGTTGACAACCCTTTTGAAAATTTTAAGCACCTCATTTTTGACCGCTCGGCAGTCTATGGTCCGTCCAGACTTGTACTCAAGTTAATATGGACGTATTCCAATCAAAATCAACTTTTCAAGTCTAATCCCATCTATCCATCGCTTTGCGGGCCCGCAAGGCCCAAATAGAGGCAAAATGACCAAAATGCCCTTAGGGGCATTGTTCGGTCCAATTCCAAATCAGGCGCGTTTTTCGAAGACGATAAGTCCCCTTTCCATATTCCAAACCAGGTGTGTCTTTCTGAAGAAGGTAAGTCCCCTTTCCATAATCCAAACCAGGCGCGTCTTTCCGAAGACGGTAAGTCCCCTTTCCATATTTCAAATTAGGTGCATCTTTCCGAAGACGATAAGACCCCTTTCCAATTCCAATAGGCACATCTTTCTGAAGATGGTAAGTCCCCTTTAAACTTGTCGACTGGGACGAGACCCCAAGTCCCCTAGATGATAGAATGGTCCACCTTTAGCGCCTGTTAGCCTGCCAATGCAGAAATGTCCGTTTCAGCACACCTTTTGAGAAAGTTGACTTCTCAGGCGCTAAGTCCCTTTTGCAGCTTCCTGAGATCAGGCAGTCCCGAGAATGATCGCGAACCGTCAGAGTAGCGGAAGTACTCATAATCATCGCAACTGTCGGAGTAGCAGAAATACTCGCAAACAGGTCGATATAGGGAATTGTCAAGAAACCCCTGTATCACAAGACCGCCTTCAGAGTGGCAAAAACACTCAAAACCCAAGTCAACACTAATGTCTGCTAGTCTACTTCGATGAAAAATGACCAAACTGCCCCTTGGGCCATTTCCATCACGTTTCTCGAGAACACACCTAAGTCCTCAGAATGGTAAGTCCACCCTTCCAAGATCATCTTAGAGATAATCCGGCATGATTAGGTGCCTTCTAATTAGTTTCGGGCCAATTTTGAGACTTTTCAGTCAAAATGACCATTTTGCCCCTAGGCATCCGAATGCCCCTAGGACCACACCAGCTCTAGGTATCATACTGGTAGCCTCCCGAGAATGCTTTTTATAGTATTCCTAACCTTCCTTTATCTTTCTGGATCGTTCCGAGTCAATTCCGGTAAACCCGGTATAAAATGACCGTTTTGCCCCTGGTGGGTCGGTCACCTTTTCCGACCACACCGGCTCTGGGTATCAAGCCAAAAACCTCCTGGAGCATTCTAAATAATGTTTCTAAATCTCGAGTCTTCTTCATGGACATTCTGAGTCCATCCCTGCAGTTTTCTAATCTAGTTGATTGTTTTCTCCCTAATGGCCCGGTCAACCCTTCTAACACATCTTGTCATCCTTTTTCAAGTCAAATACCTCCCGGGACCCTATTCTGAGGGTTCCTACCATTTTCAGGCCTTCTGGGCCATTCCCGGTGCCTTAAGTCCTTCTCGGGCTTTCCGGAGTCACTCCTAGTGAAGATAGATTAAAAATTGCATGGTTGTCACTAGTACAGGCACCTAAATCTTCTCAAAATACGTTGCTTGCTAACTTAATGTACTTTCCTAAGTTGCTGGTGCCACTAGTAGTGGGGCCAAGCCAAAAAATGACCTGGCACCACTCCTAGTGGCGCCAAGAGGAAATTTGCCCTAGTGCCACTACAATAGGCGCTAGGTCATTCCCTTGTCTATAAATATAGAGCGTCCTCCAGCATGAAAGTGGTTCACAAACTCAGTCTAAAATCTCTACTTTTTGATATACAGTGCTCGTAGCCTCCCTAAACCCTAGCTTCCTTAGGTTTTCCAAACCCTAGCCTCCTATACACTCACATACACTTCTATACACTTATACACTAGCCTCCAAAGCCTCCTTTGAAGACTTAAAGTGCTGCAATTTGAAGTTTTGAAGATCGAAGACAAACTTTTGAAGATTGAAATGAAGATCGAAGCAAGACAAGCACAGTAAAGCGCGCAAAGCTATTCAACATAAAGAAGACACGAGGTAGGCTTCTTATTTACGTTTACGCATCTTCCCCCCTCTCTTCTCTCTCCTAACCCACTTGGGTTTTCTTCTATTTTAATCCTTCATCTTCTTCACCCTCTTCTTGCATGCTTGAAACAAGGGAATTCCTGGTTCATGTGTAGGAATAGGCTGTTGGAGAGTCACCTTATCGGGGGCTTTCTTTTAGTCTAACTAGAGACCACGTGGGTTCGGCCCCCTTGATTATGTGGTGAAGCCTTTAACCTTGTATGTTCACGACCCCAATTTGCATTATGCATATCTTGCTCTTGCATTCTTCTCAAATTCATTTTCAAACTCGTTTTTCAAAACTTGCATTAACATAGTTTTCAAACTTGCATCAAATTCTTCTTTTTCAAAACTTGTTTTCAAAATCACAATCCTAAGGTGATTCTAGCCTTTTCATAGCTAGGGTTGCTTTAGGAAAGTATTACATTTAAAGTGACCAATATGGTCTATATTTTCAAAACATAGTTGTTTTCAAAACCACTATCTTAAAGTGGTTCTAATCTTCTTATGGTTAGAATCGCTTTAGGAAAGTGAGATATTTTGTATACTTTCCAAAAACTCTCTTTTCAAATTTCTCCTTCTAAAAACCTCTTTTTCAGCATACTTTCTAAAAATTCTCTTCAATCTTCTTCTTCAAACTCCTTTCCAAATTCGTTTTTCAAAAACTCCCTTCAAAAATCTATTTTCAAAACTTCCCTTCCAACTCCTTTCCAAAACACTCTCTTCAAAATTCCTTTCCTAAAAGCACTCCCTAGGTTTCCTTCTTAGAAAACTCTCTCCAAACTCCTTTCCAAAATTGTTTTTCAAAAACTCCTTTCCAACAATCTCTTTCCAAAAACATCTTTCCTAAGGGCTCCTTTCTAAAAATGCTTTCCTCAAAGTTCACTCTCCAAAGATGCTTCTTACGTTTCCTTCCTAGACAACACTTCCCGAAAAATCTCTTTCTAAAAACTCCTCAGTAGGATTTCTTTCCAAAAACTCTCTCTTTTCAAATTCACTTTCTAAAAGCTCCTCTCTGGATTTCCTTCCAAAAATCTCCCTTTCTAAAAACTTACTTTCCAAAACATCTCTTTCCTTAGAGTCCAAGTTAAACCCTAGAACCCACAATTAGGAAACCCTAATTTTCCGTCCCAAAAGCATGATTTCCAATCTCTTATTTTGGCCTCAAAACCTAGGTTTCCAAAAACCTCTTGTTTTCTACATCAAAACTATATATATATTTCCAAAACTTCTTTTCTACATCAAAACTATAGTCTTTCAATTCTAAGGGTTTCTAAAACTTCACCTTCTAAATCCATGTCAAATCCAATCTTTCCCTTTAAGAAACTAGATCCAATCCTCCGTTTTTGGAAACAAAATCAAAACATCTCTTTTTAGAAACAAAATTCAATCCCTTGTTTTAGGAAATAGGACTCTTAATCCTTCCAAACCCAAATCTTTCATAATTCAACTCCTTCCTAGTCTAGTACTTTCCTAAATCTTAAATTTCCTAAACTTAAACGTTCAAATCTTTCTTTAAACTTTAAGCTTTCAAACCTTTCTTAATTCCATCCATTTCCAAATCTTAACTTTCCAAATCTAAATTTTCAAACCTTTCTTAAACGCAAAACCTTCCCTAATTTCAAGAATTTCTAAAACTCAAACTTTGAATCTTTCTAAAATTCTAAACTTCCCTAGACTTCAAATCTTTCCAAATCTAAAACTTTCTAAATTTAAAACTTTCTAAATTCTAAACTTTCCAACTTTCAAAACTTCCTTATTTCAAAACATTCCAAATTCAAAACTTTCCAATTTTGAAATTTTCTTAAAACGAAATATTTCCTATTTCAAAACTTTCTTAATCCAACACTTTCCTATATTAAAACATTCTTAAAATGAAACTTTCCTAATTTGAAAATTTTCCAAAAATGACATTTTCCTATTTTGAAATTTTCCTAAATTGGACCTTTCCTAATTCGAACCCTTCCTAAATCCAATCTTCCTTCAATCTTCCAAGTTCAACATTCGAATCAAGTCTTTTTGAATCTCGAGTCCTTTCTAAATCCTATCTTTCTAGGTCTACGGTCTCTATTCTTTCATTTCAAATTCCAATATTTTATTCTAAATTCAAATCAAATCCAAATTCCAATTCAATCTTTTTCCTCCAATCATACCTTCTATTTTCTATCGGACTCTTGTCTGAACTACGACTGACCTAATTCCTCAAAAAGGATACGTAGGCAACCCTCATGGGTGTGGTCATAACCTTTTTCAAATCTCAAATTCCACAACCTTTTTCAAATTTCTATTTCTAATTTTTAAAACTTTCCAATTTCAAATCTATCTTTTCAAATTTCTTTCAAATCAATTTCTTTCTAAATATATTTTCCAACTTTCTTTTCTTGCACTTGCATATCATGCATCATGTCTTTTAAAACATTATTTTTCTAAAGTGGATAGGATTGAACATTTGTTAGTTGAAGACTCTCATAGGTGAATTTAGGGTAAATAGACATGTAGGTACCGCAAGGGCGGGGTAGGGTGATGGCTTAGTGTGTCTTCCCTATACGTAACCAACCTTCGAACCTAGAATAACTGTTTTTAAAGACCAAAATGGAGTTTATTTTGAAAAAGGGCTTAGTTATTTTCTAAAGGTTGCCAAACAATTTGTTTTCTTAAAAACCCTCTCTTGAAGGGATATTTTCCAAATCGTTTTCAAAAACCCTAAGTGTAGTCTTCGGATTATGCTTAGTTTTTAGGTGACCTAACTCACCTTAATCAAGTTAGGTGGCAACTCCAAATGTTTTTCAAAAGCCCTTTATTCAAATCAATTTTCAATTCAAACCTAGTCGCACTCATTCTTCTAGGAGAATGAGTTCTAACGAGAGAATATAGTGTTTTTCCCACTTGTATGTGTATTCCTCGAGTGCGAAAATTCTGGGCGCGACAAAGGTCATTTCCATGAAAATTTAACTCTAGCCAAGAATATGGTTATATGGTTGGTACTCGAAAACAATTCCAAAGAAGGATTTCTTAGGGCCATTATAACCTTTATCTTGACAAGAGTGTGGATTTTAAGAATCAACACAATGGTGACAAATTTTGTAAAACCACTTTTAATGCAAATATGGAGATGATGAATCTTTGAAAACCATTTTTGAGAAAAAGATTTTGAAAACCATTTTCCAAAGAGAACCATTCTAATAAGTTAGGGTTCCTATGCCTAATATAAAGGAAGACCACTCAAGAGAGGGTTCCGTGGGGCCATGTCAACCACAAAACTTGAGATAATAGAAACCTTGAGAATTAGGGAGTTTGAAAACTGTTTTTACGCAAGTTGGAATGCAAAGATGCAAAGGCTTGAGTTAGGGGTTAATGGGGGATTTTCTAGGGTATGATTTCCTAAAGTAACATCCTAAACTTCAAGGGACCAACTCTTAAAGCCATTTTGAAGGGAATATTGAGCTTGAAAATGGCATGGAAACAAGAATAACGTATGTTTTGAAAAACATGATTACAAACATGAAAATAAAGCCAAGCACACAAAATATGAACAAGATAGCAATATGCAAGAGGGTCATGAATACATACAAGGCTTTTGGCTACACCACATAATCAACGGGCTCCAAGCCCATACCATCTTAAAGTAGGCTAGTGAGAGATCCCCCTACATGGTGGCTCTCACTAACTTTCCTCTAGGCATTAACTAAGAGCCATCCTACTTCAAACATGCAATAAAGGGGGGTAGAAGATGGGAATTAAAATAAGAAATAGCCTAAGTAGGCTAGGAAGGAGAAGAGAAGAGTGGGGGAAGATAAAAACATAAAAGGAATACCACATTTTGCCTTCAATACACTTGTAATCTTCTATGGATGCTTGGATGTGAGCTATGAGGGCTTCAAATGTGCTTAAGGGGTTGGAAGTTGGAGTTCTATAGTGTGTAGGGCTATGTAGGTGAAGTGTATAGGTTAGGGGGAGGTGGAATCTAGCCTAAGTGTTAGAGGAGTAGGATGTATATAGAAATTTGAGATTTTGGAGCAGTTTCAGCAGAGCTTCGCATCAATTTTCAGTTCTAGAATATGCATAGGGGTAGACTTGTATTTATAGGCAACCTAGGAGAGGCATGCACATGCGCCTAGCCAAAATTTGCCCTGGTACAAGTAGCACATGCGCCAGTACTGGTCTATTGCCAAAATGCCATGTGGCACCCATTGTACTTGCTAAATCCTGACGGTTGATCGAACTTTGGTTAATTTGATCAAAATATGGGTGCATGTAGCATACGCTTCGTCACCGAGAGTATTTGTTTAAACTTTTCCTCGATAATTGAGCCAATTGAGAAGGTTTCAGAGGAATTAGTTGTACCCACGGTGTTCTCCTAAGATTTCTAGTGAACTTTCGTGTTTTCGAAAAGTTTGAACGGTGTTCGAAAGTGTGAGATATCATCTTAGAAAGTGTGCATAAAATTCCATTTTTGTGAAGCGTCTGTGATACGGTCCATGGGGGTTCAAAAGTGGCTATTTTTGTGCTGTGTGATCGAGGCCTTTGGGAAGCGATCTCTCCGATCGGACCGTACCGATGAAAAGTAATTTGGAAATGTTTTCATGAATTCTCTAATTTACGCATTTCTCAAGTCGTTTGACGATGCATTTTAATCAGGGAATTAGAAAAAAAGTCAACCTTGGCAGAGAGTCGATGAGACGCTCCAGTGGTTGCTTAAAGTAGTAGTTTTCTAGCTACGCGATGAGGAGCTTTAGGAAATGATCTATCTAATTAAGTCGTAGCGATGGAAAGACCCATAAATGAGCTCTCCGGAATTCCCTAATTTATGCATTTCTCAAGTCATTTGACGGTACGTTATAACCAGAGAATCGAGACAAAAGGTAATTTTGGCAAAGCATCTGCAAGACGCTCCATAAAACTTTTATCGAGTTAGGGGTGTTTAGTGTTGTAAGGTCCTCCTTAGGTTAAAGAAGGGTGTATGATAAGACCCACTATTCACAATTCTAGAAACAGTGTTGTTTCGGGGCGCGCTCGGGTTGTCAAGGGCAAAATGGTCATTTTAACCGGGTTTGGTTGGAAATGGCTAGGAATGGATTAGAGTATTATGTTAAGCATGTTGGGTCATTCAGGGATGATCCCGATAGAGTCTTTCACTATTCGGTGGGCTTTACGCAGTGGTGGGGCATTCAGGGGCAGCACAGTCATTTTGACCGGAGTTAGCTAGAATGGGACCGGAATTGGGCAGGATGGCATGTGGGGTATGCCTAAAGGCTTAGTAGGACTATGGAAGGGTGGACTTACCGTCTTGAGGGATGTTGAAGTTTCTTAAGACGTGCCTGGAGGCCCAAGGGGCAGGTTTGGTTATTAGGCCTCTATTGGGCCCAGCGGGCCCGAGAAGTAGTTAACTGATTGGATAGGGGTTTGAAAGTTGACTTGGGCTTGACTGTGCTTACGAATTTTGAAAGGGAGTTTAGTTAGGCCGGAGATTGCCAAGCGAGCAAAAATGGGGTACTTAAAGCTGCCCCTCTTTTTTGTCTTTACTTGTTGAAGACATAAAATGAAAAAGGAAGGATCCCATGTTGACCACGAGGCAATCGGAGGGACAAGAGTTGAAAAGGTTTGGAGAGTAAGTTATCTCGAACGACATTCCGTCAGGTGGAATGGTACTCCTCTAGGAAGTTTTAGGGTTAACGTTTGGACATTAATTCTTCTGAAACTGACGCTCATTTTGGCGGAATGCTACTCCTCCGGGGAGATTCAAGGTTGATGTCTGGAAATTGATTCTTCTTGGATTGATGCTCCATTTGGCAGAATGCTACTCCTTTGGGGAGGTTCAAGGTTCATATCCTGAAACTGATTCTTCTTGAACAGACGCTCTATCTGCTAGAATGTTACTCCTCTGGGGAGGTTCAAGGTTGATATCTGCTTTTAAAGAGGAAAGCTCGAAAACCTAATCTGCTTTGAAAGTTGATTTGGGCTTGATTGTGCTTACGAAGTTTTGGAAAGGAGTTCAGTCAGGCCGGAGATTACCGAGGAAGCAAAAATGGGGTACTTTCAATCTTCTACATCAAATTTTAGATCTCAAAAAACTCTTTTTCTACACCAAATCATAGCTTTACAAATCCTAGATTTTTAAAATTCAACATTTCCAATTCCATGTCAAATCTAATCTTTCAAATTAGGAAACTAGAAAAAATCTTCCCATTTAAGAAACTAAATCAAATCCTTTAATTTTAGAAACCATATCAAATCATCTATTTTTCTGAAATAAAATAAAATCCTTTACTTTAGGAAATAGGAATTAAATATTTCTTAATTTAAAACTTTCTTATGTTCAAATATTTCTAAATTTAAAACTTTTCTAAATTGAAGTCTTTCCAAAATCAAAACTTTCCTATAATGAAACTTTCCTAATTTCAAAACTTTCCTAAGATGAAACTTTCCTAATTTGATACATTCCTAAAAAGGAACTTTCATATTTTGAAACTTTCTTTCTAAATTCTTTCAAATCAAGTGTTTAACTCAAGTTTTTCTAAGTCAAATCAAATCTCGTTTCAAATCTTTCTTAAATCTAATTTTCTTAATTTGAACCTTTCCTAAATCCAACTTTATAACATCAAACCTTTCAAATCTAAATCAAACATTCTTATTTCAAGTACAAGTTCCAATCTTAGGTTGCTTAAACCCTAGGAGGCCTAAACCCTAGTTCAACCCTAACCCTAAAGTTAGGAAGTTTCAACCCTTTTCTAAAACTCCTCTCTAAAGCAAGATGGTTTTCCAATTTCCATCTCAATCTTTCCAAATCAAATCCAAATTTAATCTTTTCAAATCAAAATCAATTTCAAATCCTTAAGTTTAATTTTAAATCAAAGTCAATTCCAAGTCTCTTATTCAAAGTTCAAATCAAACTTTTCAAAAACCTAAAAGTGTTCGTTTTCAATGGAACTCTTGTCCGAACTACAACTGACCTGATTTTTAAAAAGGGATACGTAGGTAACCCTCATGGGTACGGTCACAACCTTTTTTAAATTTCTAATTCTACAACCTTTTCAAATTTTCAATTCCATAATCTATTTCAAGTTTGTAATTCTAAAATCTATTTTCAAATCTCCAATTCCAATTTCCAAAATCTTCTTTCCAATTTCAAATTAAGTCTTTTCAAATCTATTTCCAAAATCAAACCTTTCTTTTCAAATCAAAATCCTTTTCAAAGTGGATATAATTGGATAATTGTTAATCAACGATTCCGAATGAGTGAACCTAAGGTGAATAGACATGTAGGTACCGTAAGGGCGGGGTAGAGTGATGGCTTAGTGCGTCTTCCCTACACGTAACCAACCTCCAAACCTACATCACTGATTTCAAAGACCAAAAATGGAGTTATTTTCAAAAAAGACTTAAATATTTTCAAATGTTGCCAAACAACCTACTGTCTTAAAAACCCTTTATTAAGAAAGTTTTCAAAACCTTTTCAAAAAAACCTTGAGAGTAATCTTCATATTGTGCTTAGTTTTAGGTGACTTAACTCACCTTAATCAAGTTAGGTGGCGACTCCAAACATTTTTTCAAAAGCCCTTATTCAAAATCAATTTCAAATTCAAACCTAGTTGCACTCATCTTTCTAGGAGGATGAGTTTTAATGAGATAATACTATTTTTTTTCCACTTGTGCATATTTTCCTTGAGTGCGAAAAATCCGAGCGCGACAGTTGGCGACTCCACTGGGGACACTTGGAGGGTTAGGCCATTGTCATGTCTCTTCACCCTCACCCATTTGGAGTCTTTGATTAATTTGTCCAATTCTATCCACTTCAAACTTTCAAAAGCAAGCTTTTCCAAGTTGTTTTCAAAAAAAGTTTCATAACATGCATTCTATTCATATTCAATTGTCCAAATCTTGCATTAAGGTTGTCATTCAAGTACTGACTTTTACATCTTCATTTTTACAAGTGGACCTTTGTTCACAAATTTATTTCATGTTATATTAACTGTCATGTATGTCATGAATGTATGAAATGGACAAGATGGATGGGAGTTGTTGGGCCATTTCCTTTGCTTTTCAAAATTTCACACACACACTGTAATGTGCACAGGCATTTGCATACTTGCATTCTTTACCTGAAATGTCCCTTCTAGTTAGAAGAAGGAACGGTATATTGGTTGTAGGGCAAGATGCTATGTCAGTTTCTTCGCCTACGGCCTCTAGATGGTTTTTCCGCTTGGATCACCAATCGATAATAGCACCACCTCGGGGAATGGGCATAGGTTTGAAGATCTAGGAACCGAGCCTTCTTTGAAAGTATTAGTAAACCCTCAACCTCATGATCATGTAACTTGATCATGATCATGCATAGCCGAACCTCTACCAGATTTAAGACACACACGTCAATTTCAAAACCATGGAGGAAAGGGCAACTGCTTTACTTTCCTTTAAGCTTGTCTATTCCTACTATTATAATTCCTGCTCTTATAATGTCCGTATAAATGCTCATGCATCCATGTTTACTTTGCAATTGCATTCTCTCTCTCTACTCTATGCATATATGTTCATGCATTCAATATTTCATATCAAGACACAAGTTCCAAAGTAACTCAAGTCATTGCATCTTTATGCATATGATCAACCCAAAGAGAGTGACACCAAGTTCACTCTCCCTTGCATTAAACCTACCTAAAACCCTAAGGGTGCCCGTATAACCCTAAGGACTCATAGCATGCATTTCAAGTTATTTCATAAGAGGGGCCCCAATCCTACTATGCTCACAGAGATAGGGTTGCCAAGAAGACAAGGGGCAATCAAACAATAAGGTCACTCAACGACCTCCTCAACATCAAGCACAAAAAAGGTGAATCCGAAGACTCAAGAGTAGTTTAGGATTCCAAATGTAAGAGTAGGTAGGAGGAAGTCCTAAGGAAATTATTCCCTCTCCTTTTATTAAAATGTATTTCAACTCCGTTCTATTTAAACTCCAAAGTTCAATGTACTTCTTTATTTTTCATGTATGAATGAATGAATAAATGAATGTATGTTCCTTCTCAGATGGTAAAGTATCTGTATACAGGGGCAAAGCCCCTATCTCCAAAAAGTGAGCTAAATACATCATGATTAGTCTCCCTCTCAAGAAGGGACATTCTTAGGACATGCATCACATAAGGCTTTCTAAAAATCAAACACTAACTTGCGACTTGTGTTCTTTTCTTCATTTCATCTTTATGGCCAAGGAAAATGAATACTAGTTCAACCTCTTCCGTACTAATCAAAGCCGTGATTCATAAGTTGCAAGAGTGTATACCATTGGAAAGCAAGAACTCTAGCAGAGGCATCCCGCATAACCCATCCATTGTCATTCCCAAGGGGATGGCTTATGTCTTAAAGGAGCCAGAATACCAAGACCATATCTTCCTAACCACACAACCTCATCAATCCAACATGAACTTAGCCATTGAAACCTTACGTAATCCTCCTTATTACCTCTCTATCCTTACTCATTTGCCTGAACTTAAACCCATGGTCACCATGGCTGGAACTAAACCTCAAACCAACACCCAAGGAGTCATACGACCCCTGTTACCTTTGGTCTTACCAAAGAAACTGATTGTTTTCACCACCTTGCCCGTCCTCACCAATCCTTCACCTATGGTAGTCCCTTTACTCATAAACCCAAAGATAACTCTTACCATTATAACCCAATTGCCAATACCCAGTCTTCATAATGTCTCGTGAAATTACCCGTCTGATAAAAGCACTAAGGAGCCTGTAGTAGAAATAGAAGGAATGACCCGGTTAGGGCAACTTTACACCTCTATTGAAGTGGAAAGAAAGGGAAAAGGAAAGGATAAAAAGGGGGAAAGCTCCAACCAACCAACAGATCAAGAAATATTAAAATTTACCAAAGCTCTAGGAAAGGTTGACTACAACATCATGGAATAACTTAGAAAAGTCCTGGCTCATATTTTGATGTTAGGCTTACTACTCACCTCTGAGGTACACCGAGATGCATTGTTGAGGATGCTCAAAGATGTCCATATACTTGAAAAATTCATGATTGATAACTTGCATAACATGGTGAGCCTCACGATGGCCCCGAATATCATTACCTTCTTTGATGACAAGATTCATGCTGACGGGACGGGTCATACTCGCGCTTTGTATGTGGCCGTAAAAACAAGAGAAAAAATGGTGGCCAAAGTATTAATAGATAATGGGTCAGCTTTTAATTTTTGCGCATACTCTACTCTAGTAAGGCTCGGAATGGACAAAACCTATTTGCATAACAGTAATACAATCATCCATGCCCTTGATGGTTCCCAGAGATAAACTATAGGGGAAATTGAACTGCCCGTTGAGATAGGGCCGGTAACTTCCACAATCAAGTTTCAAGTCTTGCATATTTCGGCTATCTATAATTTATTGTTAGGATGACCTTGGATTCATTCATCATGCGCGGTCCCTTCTAGTCTTCATCAAAAAGTCAAGTTCATCATAGGCTCTAAGTTGATTTCTATTTTTGCGGAAAAATAGTTCGCCATATACAAAGCTAACATCGTCTCACCTAGCATCCAGTCGCTCGAATATGTCACTGTCATATAGAAGTAAAATCAAGTGGAGCTGAAATATTCCCAGAATTCTCAGATTGTAGCTCGTTACTTCAAAACAAATGGATTCCATTCTGGAAAAGGCTTAGGGAAGTACTTACAAGGAAGGCCTGAGATCATAGATATATCGTCGGCCTAGCTACCTTTGGGTTGGGGTATGAACCTATAAGAAAAGAAAAAAGAGAGGCAGCATAGAAGAAGAGGGTTGACAAAAAAGCAAACATCGAGCTCTATGATCAATTCAAGTAATTAAATATGGGAAATGTGGTGTTTGCATTAGATAAAAGTTCGAAGAAGAGGAAAATTCAAGAAGAAACACCCGTCATGATGGCCGATGTTGAAATAACTAAAGATGGGTCCATTTGAGCAATGCTTCCAAGCGAGAACTTGCATAACTAAGCTAGCAAGGACATCATGCGTGCTCGCAAGTTCCTGTACAAAGCTCATTAGAGTAAATCCTGGAGCATCTGACTTGCCACAAATAAACTCTATCTTTATGATTTACTTGTTTTAAGTTCTTAAATTAATTCACTATTAATGGAAAAATATTCCTTTTTGTTTGATTCGTTGCGCATTATTTTTCATGTTAGGGACCCTTGCATCCGATGCCTTACTCAACTAATCCAGAGAATGCAAAACCTGACAAATAATAACTTTAACACTAAATTTGATTATCAGCAAATAAGAATTGCCATGGATGTGCACTATTCAGAAGAAGTACTAGAGAAAATCTGGAAACAGATAGAAAGACATGAGAATCATAATACCCCAAACATTGAAGAGACAGAGACTATTAATTTAGGAGATAAAGAGAATCCAAAAGAACTTAAAATTGGCACAAGGTTAGATCAATGGCAGTGAAAAGAGTTATTCGAACTATTACGAGTATACCTGGATGTTTTTGCATGGTCTTATTAAAACATGCCTAGGCTGGATGAATCCATTGTAGGACACAAATTACCTCTAAACCCGCAGATGAAACCTTTTAAGCAAAAGTTGAGAAGACTTAAGCCAGAATGGAGCCTTAAGATTAAAGAAAAAGTGATTAAACAATTTCAAGAGAGGTTTTTGCAAGTAGTAGAGTATCCCTAATGGCTAGCTAACATTGTCCCTGTTCCAAAGGATGGCAAAGTACGGATGTGTATTGACTTTCGAGACCTCAACAAGCCCAGTCTAAAGGATGATTTCCCTCTCCCACACATAGACTTGCTCGTTGACAACACGACCAATCATGAAATGTTCTCCTTTGTAGATGGCTTTTGGGGGTATAACTAAATCAAGTTAGCCAAAGAAGATCGAGAAAATATTGCTTTCATCACCCCCTAGGGGGTATATTACTATAGAGTCATGCCATTTGGACTTTGCAATGCGGGGGTAACCTACCAAAAGGCCATGGTAACTTTATTCCATGACAAGATGCATCAAGAAGTAGAAATTTATGTGGATGACATGATTGTCAAGTCCAAGCAATAGAAAGACCACATGTTCAACCTACGGAAGGTGTTTGACCGTCTCCGTAAATACCAACTCAAGCTGAATCATGCCATACGCATGTTTGGGGTATCTTCAGGGAAGCTGCTAGGGTTTATAGTCAATGAAAATGGAATAGAGATTGATCCCGCCAAAGTCAAGTCTATCGTTGAAATGCCAGCTCCGAGAGGGGAAAAGGAGATCCGGTCCTTCTCGGGAAAATTAAACTTCATCAGCAGGTTCATCGCTCAAATGACTCATTTATGTGAACCTATGTTCAAACTCCTCAGGAAAGATGTTCCCAAGGAATGGGATGATAACTGCCAAGCAGTTTTTAAGAAATCAAAGAATACCTACGGAGTCCTCCAATCCTAGTGGCACCTACCCCGACGTGCCCTTTGTTGATGTACATGTCAATTCTAGATACTTTTATGGGGTGTGTTTTGGTGCAGCATGATGAAACAAAGAAGAAAGAGCAAGCCATTTATTATCTCAGTAAAAAGTTCCTACCATACGAAATAAAGTATTTTGATCTCGACAAAACCTACTGCGCACTAGCCTGGCTAGCCCACAAGCTTCGACATTACATGCTATCATACCATGTTTCTCATCTCTCAGATAGACCCTCTTAAGTATATATTCGAGAAACCAACCTTGCCTAGCAAAATCGCGCGATGTCACATGATCCTGTTAGAGTGCGATATTGTATTTATTACCCGTAAAGTAGTCAAGGAGTAGATAATAACTGATTATTTGGCCGAGAACCCTATTGATGATTACCAATCCAAGGAACCTCAATTCCCTGACGAGGATATATTATGCACTAATGATGTGATTGGAGGGCACGCGAAAACTAGATGGAGAATGTATTTTGGCGAAGCTGTTAATAAAAGGGGAGCCGACATTGGGGCAATAGTAATATCATAAACGGGCAATCATTACCCCATTGTGGTCAAGTTATAACTAGAATTGTGCACCAACAACATTGCTAAGTATGAAGCTTGTATCCTTGGCTTAAGGTTAACATTGGAGATAAAGATCGATAGACTGGCTGTTTTCGGAGATTCAGATCTTGTTATTCAACAGTCCAGAGATGTATACCATACCCGAGATGCCAAAATTTCCCCGCATCACCAACAAATTAAGGATTTGTGTGACCTGTTCAACAGTATAGATTTCCATCACATACCCCAGGCGGAAAACAACTTTGTTGATGCACTAGCTACTTTAGCCGTAGCAATCAAGGTTGACAAGGGTACCAAAATACCTCATCTCCAAATTTTCACCAGAGACACCCCTTCCTATTGCCTTCACACAACAACCGAGCCCAATGGGCAACCATGGTTTTATGATATTCAGAGATAAATCCAAAGAGGGCATTCCGAAATGTTGCCTCACAACAAGACAGGAAGACCATTTACTATTTTGTGGGACATTACTTTATGGCTGGAAATGAGCTTTTCAGAAGATCATGGTTTGGACCTTTGAAATGCATCAATGCCGTCGAAGCTAAATATATCATGGAGGAAGTACATAAGGGGATTTGCGGTCCCTACATGAGTGGTCACACGCTCGCCAAGAAAATCCTCTGGACAGGGTATTACTGGTCAACGATGGAGTTAGATTGTATCAAATATGTTCTTCGGTGTCAATAATGCCAAATACATGGGGATAAGATCAAAGCACTGCCCACAGAACTCCATTCCATGTCAGCCCCTTGGCCTTTTTCTATTTGGGGGATAGATATGATTGGCCCCATCACTCCCAAAGCCTCCAATGGTCACCGATTCATCCTAGTTGCCATTGATTACTTCACTAAGTGGGTGGAAGCAGTCTCCTATGTTCATGTCATCAAGAAGGTCTTGGAGAAGTTCATAAAAAATCACATCATCTGCCGATATGTGATTCCCAAATCGCTCATCACTAACAATGCCTTCAATCTAAATAATGAGTTGGTATCAAAATTATGCCAAAATTTTTGCATTACCCACCGAAATTCAGTCACCTACCAGCCTTAGATGAACGGAGCAGTAGAAGTAGCCAACAAAAACATCAAGAGAATGCTCCAAAAAATGATCGACAACTACAAATATTGGCACGAGAAACTTTCCATTGCACTGATGGCTTACCAAACCACCATGAGGGTTTCTACTAGAGGTACTCCCTTCGAGTTGGTCTATGGCACAAAGACAGTCCTTCCCATTGAGATTGAGATTCCTTCCCTAAGGATCTTAATGGAAACCAAGTTAGATGAAGCATGATGGATCAAATACCGATATGTTCAACTTTGCCTTCTAGATGAAAAGCGGTTAGCTGCAGTCTATCACGCTTAGTGCTACAAAAGACGAATGGCTAGGGCATTTGACAAGAAGGTTCAGCCTCGATCATTCTAACCAAGAGATTTCGTACCAAAAAAGATATTTCCCCATTAGGAAGTAGCACAAGGGATATTCGCTCCGATTTACAAAGGGTCATTCGTGGTAAACAAAGTCCTGTTTGGAAGAGCTCTTATTCTAGAGGAAATGGACCGCGAGGAATTCCCTAGTCTATTGAACTCCGATGCTGTTAAACACTACTATATATGATTCCGAGAACTAGATCTCTGGTTTTTATTCGGAAGCAATAAAACTTACTTTTCCTAATCTCAGCTAATCAACCAGACATGGTCAAAATTTCATTGGTAAAGCTCTATGGTTTAAGCAATTTAATTTTGAAATGATAAGAGGCCCTCGTTTTGTCTCCCATATAGTCAAAAGCAACCCTTGTCAAACCCTTAGAGCCGGTTACTTTCCTTCAAAGAAGTCTCCTAACCCGATGATCATGCTAGGTCAAAGTAAAGCACTGTGAAAAATGCATTAAAAAAGGAGGGTCCACAAAGCGCTATTACTCCAAATCGACAAAGGGTTATTATTTATGCTATTATTTTAAAAAAAAAAAGAAGAAGAAGAAGAAAGGGGCAAGGTATCAAAAGTAAGATAGAAATACGCAGAATAGTGCTAGTAGATGAAAAATTATCAACAGTGATCACTGGTAACAAAAGCAAAGTAGAATGGCAAGTTTAAGCCCTTTCCTTTTCTTTCAAAAATGAAAACCCACATCATGAATCTTAAAGTCCTTTTAGATCTAAATTAAATTGCTTAATCCAAATGAGCTCACCAGAATACGATCTTAGCAAAGAAAGCTAGGAGATGGCACAAGTAATATTTAGAAGCTTCTCAACAGAAACCAGAGACTGACTAAGAAGAGAGAAAATGAGCACATTGCCGAGGATTCGGTGAAAACTCGAAAGGGCGCTGTGGGTAAAAGAGTAGAGATGTGGCAAGATACAAAACTATTGACCTAGGTGAAAACCTGCAAAGGTGCCTTGGTGCAAAAATGGTAGAGCTGGGACTGGTGAAAACCCTCACGGATGCCAATAGTAAAAATAGTAACAAAAAAAAAAAAAGAAAAAAAGAAAGGATGAAATCACATGGATGGGGCCGGAGTGTAAGAGATAATCTGAGGCATGAGCATTCCCAGAAATCACAAGGATGAAAGCAACAGTGGGGAAGCCAGAAGATGTCTCGAGAAGCATTCTCCATATTAGTCCAGTTAAGTTAAAGAAAGCAAAGGTTCCTCTCCTGGGATAGTAAGTCAACCAAAGCATCAAACAAAAAAGAGTAATTTTTTAGTTAAATTTCTCAAGCATGCTTTTATACTAACTGTGCAGGGAAAGCATCTCAATTGTGTTAAAGGCCACAAGTTCATGGGACAAAAAGTAGAAAACACTATAATGAAATTTGTCTCGGTATAAATGCAGGAATTAACAAATCTAAGAACGAGGAGCAAAAATGTAGCGCTCTCCGTCATCATCAGAAGAGGAATCAACTAAGGAAGGATCAACCGGCCTACCATTTGCAAGAGGAGCACTCGAAGAATCACCAACCATCGATGATCCAAGCCAGCCCTACTTATAGTTTGCACATCTAGCTAAAAGCATATCCCTCTCTGGGGTAAGGGACTCCACAGTCTCCCGCAACGACCGAATGTCAACAGTCTCGTCCTTTAGGGGAGTGGAAATGTCTGGGGCGCCTTATGACCTCTTATGTCCCCACGCAGTACTCAAGGGTAGGCTATCATGTGTCGATCTGGCCAATACTATCTATATCTCTAAGGAAGCTATCTCAGTATCTCTCGCCCTCAACTGATCATACAACACCTGTATCAATCTTCAGTTTTGCTACTTGTGACGACATCCTTGAACAATCATAGCCGGCAAGAAGTTTATGTACCCCACAGGGGACAAAATAGTCTCAAAGAGTAGATCCCCAAGCCTACTAGGACCTAGCACATATCATCAAAGGCAATAATGGCAATTCTCATTCCTAAGGGGCATGCTAGAAAATGGCCCGTCAGCATCCACATTGTAAGCACCCTATTTTTGCCCGCTTGACAA
The DNA here is from genome assembly GCA_033060915.1 of Euryodendron excelsum. NCBI lineage: Eukaryota > Viridiplantae > Streptophyta > Magnoliopsida > Ericales > Pentaphylacaceae > Euryodendron > Euryodendron excelsum. The sequence continues at coordinate 12,038,646 of CM065385.1, forward strand.
TCTCCGGCCTGACAGAACTCCTTTTCAAAAATCCATAAGCACATTCAAGCCTAAATCAACTTTCAAACCCCTATCCAATCAGTCAACCTCTTCTCGGGCCCGCTGGGCCTAATAAAGGCATAATAACCAAACTTGCCCCTTAGGCCTCGAGACACGTTTTGAGAAAGTTTAAAAACCCTCAAAATGGTAAGTTCACCTTTCCAAAGTGTTACTAAGCAATTAGGCTTACTTCGCATGCCATTTTGTCCAATTTCGATCCTATTTTGGCTAACTCCGATCAAAATGACCATTTTGCCTCTACACACCCCAACACTGTACAAATCCCACCGAACAGTGAAAAACTCTCCCGAGATCATCCCTAAATGACCCAGCACGCTTAACATAACACTCCGGTCCATTCCTGACCTTTTTCAACCGAACCCGATCAAAATGACCATTTTGCCCCTGGCAACCAAACGCACCCCTAAAACTACACCGGTCCTAGAAAATTTAACAGTGGGTCTTGTCACGCACTCCCGACTCAATGAAAGTTCCCTCGACCGTCTTGCAAAAGCTCCGCCAAAATTGCCTTTTGTCTCGATTCCCTAGTTATAATGCATTGTCCAATAACTTGAGAAATGCATAAACCGCGGAATTCTCGAAAGCTTGTTCATAGGTCTTTCCATTAATATAGCTCGATTGGATAGATCGCTCCCCGAAGTCCCTCGACGTGTGGCTCGAAAACTGCTATTTTCAACCACCCCTGGAGCGTCTCACAAACGCTCTGCCAAGATTGACTTTTCTCCACTTCTCTGATTATAACACACTGTCAAATGACTTGAGAAATGCGTAAATTAAGGAATTCTTGAAAGTATTTCTAGAGTACTTTCCATCAGTACGGTTCGATCGGAGAGATCGCTTCCCGAAGGCCTCGATCATGCGGCACAAAATAGCTACTTTTGAGCCCCCGCGGTGCGTATCATAGATGCTCCGTAGAGATACAATTTCATGCACATTTCTTGAGACTATATCTCACACTTTCGAACACTATTCAAACTTTTTGAAAACTCAGAATTTCACGAGAAATCCTAGGAGAACACCGTTGCTTGACCGCTTTTTCTTATCGGCTTATTTTAACTCGCAAGTGCATGAGTGTGCGATGTAGCAATTAACTCGGTGAGGCCGAGATAATATCCACAGGGAGCTAAATTTAGAAAGCATGTTTGGTGATAACAACTTAAGAGAAATTTATTCAGGAAAAATTTGGTTCACAATGAATGTGAAATTTTCTTTGAAAGATGAGTAGTTGTGAATGGAATTTAAATGATAATACTTAAAATTACAAGAGAAATAAAACTCTTGGCTCAATATCAATTCCGATGGTGGTATATTGGTGGTTCCTTTAAGATATTTAAGATAACTCAACCCAACATCAATAATGGTGATATTGGGTCGGAAACTATTACAACAAATTTCAGAGAAATGAATGATTGAATCTTACTTAGAAATGAAAAAATAGTTTCATACTAGACAATATATTAAATCAAGCAATTCCTATACCAAAACTGAGGTTTGTGCATAGAAATTCAAGTTTATAACATTGCCTAAATGATTTCTGAAAATTCTTAACAATTATCAATCATCTATGTACAAAGTGAGAAGATAAATCATTAAGATGCATTAATACCTTAAAGAGATTACCTCAATCACCATCATCCTTGATCTTGAACCAAGAAAGAGCTTAGCCAACAACCATTATGAAGAAAAACAATTGCATCGACATAAAATAAGAGGTTTTAACATTGAAGAGCCAAAATCAACAAAAGAAAGCAAAATACAAGCTGCCCAGATTTTCGCACAAATCTGTCCTCTAACTTTGGACAAAGTTTTCACCCTCTTCCACTCTATTTTGAGAGATGGTTATTAGATAGATATTTATAGAGATTCTTGTCTAGTTTCCAGCCCCGAAAAGAATAGATCATTTGGACATTTGAGTCAAAAGTTATACTCCAAATACTAGAGATCTGTCTAGCACATGGAGACAAAGGCAGATTCGGCCCGCATTTTAAGCTGGCTGGTGGACCTCTTTATTCCATCTTTTGGACTATTTTTTTCTTCTCGCTTTACCCCATAATGAAAAATTATTGTCCTTCACTTCTTTCTAGCCATGTGCGTGCTCTCTTTTTTCCATAATGAAGAATTATTGTACTCTAACCATGTGCAAGCTCTTCTTTTCTCCCAACAACTTCCTACAAATGAGCTGAAATGAGCCTTCAAACTTTGCGCTAAAGTTTGCATAATACATAGAACAAGTGTGGGTTGAAGTTTGCACAAAATATAGAGCAAGTTTGGGCTTGAAGTGGATCATCTTTTAGCCTTTTCTTGGATTTTAAATGGGGCAGATTTGGGGCACTTCTTTGAACCAAAATTTGCTTTAATCTTTGACTCAATTTCACTTCAATTCTTTGCTCCAAATCCCGGCTTGAAAGACCTCTGAAATACTTCATTTAAGCTTTATAAATCTATCAAAACATTAAACCAAACTTCATTACCAAAGGCACACAAAACTATTATGCGAAACAAAATAAACGAATAAATACATATGAAAAACTATAAATTTAAATGACAATTTTGATGCACAATCACAGCCCCCCAACTAAGATTTTGCTTGTCCTCAAGCAAACCAAAACAAAAATAATTGTTGTCTACTTTATTCAAATGCCACTTTTGTAGGATTCACGATTGCATTTAGCGTATGCAATAAGCCTTTAAACCCCTAGGTAGACCTAGTAGACGAGTTGTAGTCTCGTGAGGGTTGTCAGTGATGATACTCACAAACGTCTTGAATTTCACCTTCATCCAAATCTCAAGTCAACCTATTCACAACAACTCAAACAAGTATTAAACACAAAATACAAATTTCTCAAGTACGATATAAAGGACATGTTTAGTTCAGAATACTATCAACTCATAAAGACATTCATAGCATCCTTACTCGAAGTGTGTGTGAATAAACTAACATGATCATTTTCTCAATATCAAAACTTAGGATCACTCGAATTTCTATCGGAATCATGCTTCAACTCAAAAGCTCACCAGATATGCACTCAACAAATGAAACTCTCAGAAATAGGTACATTTGTGCTCTCTCAACATTTGTATACGGAAGAAGTAATGTAAACAATCCAAAAGGCCGCATACGAAGACCATGAAAAACGCTAAAACAAGAGTATACGTAGTCTCATGAAAGAGTGTCAAGTATCAGAAATTGGAATGTAACCACACCACCACATCTATTCACACATTCACAATTCAAACCATCTTATACTCGGGATCAATTAGGACTTCATTTTGGTTGTAATGTTAGGTAAGGAAAAGTGTATATAGCAAGGGTCAATAAAAAACTCATGTGTCCGAGAATGGGCTAAATAAAGCACAATGTGGTTTTTTTTTTATCAGGTTTACCACTTTTTGAGATGCACCCAACTCTCTTTCCTTCCATTATATACGCAAGTTCACATCGCCTCTCAAATTTCATTTCTTCAAGCTTGCATTTGGATATTCGGTTTTTTTTTTTTTATTAATGCCCAAATTAACACTTCCTTCACTTTTGACTTTGCTCTCACAAATCAAACCAAGCCCATTAATCTCAAAGATTCTTTTGGCTGAGGAGTTCTAAAAATGGTTAGTATACAAAAGGCTTAAAATTGGTAAACTAGGGATAAGTGTATAAAGTAAAGAAACGAACAAGCTCAAATATCAAATATGGCCTAAAATCCTTTCCCAAGCATAAAATGATTTTACAAGTGTTCATCAAATTCCAAATGTAAGTGATGTGGCACAAATGATGAATTTCTGACAACTCAACCAAATAAGAATGAATAATGAGACCAACCAACAACAATAATGTGTTTTCAAGAAAAATGCAAGAGTAGCTGTGATAAAATCCCTCCAAGAAAGAATGGCTCTAAAACTCACAACAAGGGTAGAAGTCTCTACTTTGTTTCTCAAGATTTCCAAGTGATCCTTTATCATCAATTAAGATTATAGTCATGTAAGTTACGAGTGAAGTGTAAAAAGTCCGAGTATAGATGTCATGAGATACTCTAACAAGAAGTTAGTATAATGAGCTAAAATGCCAACATATCAAAACTAGAAAATCCATAACTCATACTTAATTACTCAAATGAATTACTATGACCATGCTGACTTTCAATTAGTATGAAGAATAAATCCTGTTTTTATTTATTTATTTATTTAGTTTTTTACTGAACCATTTTTTGGTCTTTTTTGGTTTTTTTTTTCTTTTTTTTTTTTGTTTTTAACAAACCAACAAAAATAAAAGCTTTACCCCCCAACTTAAACAAGCCATTGTCCCTAATGCATGAATCATGGTGGAACAAGTAAATGCATGAGTCGGAAGAAAGAAAGGAAAAAAAATATTACAATAAAATAAAACTAAAATATGTACCTTGGTGATTTATTACTTATGAAGCTTAAAATGGTGATGGATCTTCAAGATCCAAAGTCTCAATTTCAGCCACGAAATTTTCAAGATAAAGTTTCAATCGGTGGCCATTTACTTTGAAAACATTCCCGTTCTTGGGATTCTCTACCTCATAGGCACCATGCTTCGAGATGGACTTTATCACAAATGGGCCAGTCCATTTTGTCCTCAACTTCCTAGGAAAGAGATGTAATTCTGAATTGTACAAGAGAACTTTCTGACCAACATGAAAGGACTTTCTAAGAATGTGTTTATCATGCAAAGCTTTCATTTTGTCCTTTGAAATTCTTGCATTTACCAATGCATCATTTCTTAATTCCTCTAATTCATCCAATTGAAGCTTTTTATAACTGCCAACCGCAATTTCACTGTCATTGAATTGGCGGGTGGCCCAGTATGTACGATGCTCAATCTCAATCAGGAGATGACAAGGTTTTCCATAGACCTGCCTATAAGGAGACATTCCCAAAGTGGTCTTGTAAGCCGTGCGATAGGCCCACAAAGCATCGACTAGCCGTAGGGACCAATCTTTGCGGTTCGGATTGACCATTTTCTCCAAAATGTTCTTGATCTCCTTATTTACCAACTCAACTTGGCCACTAGTTTGTGGGTGGTAAGGAGTACCAACTTTATGAATTACACCATATTTTCTCATCAACATTCTTACGGGTTTGTTACAAAAATGTTTTCCTCCATCACTAATCATAGCCCGAGGCATACCAAAACGAGAGAAAATATTTTCTTTCAAGAATTTGATCACAAGTCGGTGGTCATTAGTTCGAGAGGCAATGGCCTCCACCCACTTTCACACATAATCAACGGCCACAATAATGAATTGGTAACCAAATGAGCTAGGAAACGGTCCCATGAAATTGATCCCCCAACAATCAAATATTTCAAAGACAAGAACGGGATTAAGGGGCATCATGTTACACCTAGTAATGCTACCTAGTCGTTGGCATCGGTCACATACAACACAGAAGGCATGGACATCTTTGAACATGGTGGGCCAGTATAACCCACACTGTAAGATCTTGGCAGTGGTTTTCTTTGAAGAGAAATGCCTACCACAAGCCAATGCATGACAAGAAGAAATGACACTTGAAACTTCATAGTCGGGGATGCACCTCCTAACAATTTGGTCAGGGCAATATTTGAACAGGTAGGGGTCATCCCAGAAAAATGTACGCACATTGCGAAAGAATTTTTGTTTGTCAAGTTTGGACCAATGGGAAGGAATCTGACATGTGGCTAAGTAATTAGCTATATCAGCGTACCATGGAGTGTCAATGTGAGAAATAGTGACTACAACAAATAGTTGCTCATTCGAAAAGTGCTCATTAATTGGGGAAGCATCAAGTGTAGTCTCATGGCTCGAAAGACGGGACAAATGATCAGCCACTACGTTCTCTACTCCCTTTTTATCTCGAATCTCAAGGTTAAACTCTTGGAGTAGGAGAATCCACTGAATCAAGTGTGGCTTGGCATATTGCTTTGTAAGCAAATCTTTCAATGTTGCATGATCAGTGAAAACAATAACATGAGACCCAACCAAATAAGACCTGAATTTATCAAATGCAAAAACCACAGCTAGCAATTATTTTTCAGTGGTAGTGTAGTTCAATTGGGCTTCATTCAAGGTCTTGCTAGCGTAGTAAATGACATGAGGTTTCTTGTCTTTTCTTTGCCGCAAAACAGCCCTTACAGTGAAATCACTAGCGTCACACATCAATTCGAATGGTAAAGACCAATCGGGAGCTTGCATGATCGGTGCGGTGGTCAACAAATCCTTAAGCTTTTCAAAAGCTTCTTGACATTTCGATGTCCACTCAAATTGAACATCTTGTGACAATAAATTGCACAAAGGTTTGGCAATGGTACTAAAAGAGTGAATGAATCTTTGGTAAAAACCGGCTTGCCCTAAAAAGGATCTCACATCTTTGATAGACCTCGGGATCGACAATTTTTTAATGAGTTCAACTTTTGGCCTATCTACCTCTATGCCTTTGGAAGAGACAATGTGGCCTAAGACGATGTCGTGTGTCACCATAAAATGACACTTCTCCCAATTGAGTACAAGATTGCTCTCCTCACACCTTTCAAGCACTTTTTGTAAATGCACAAGACACAACTCATAAGAATCCCCATAGACAAAGAAATCGTCCATGAAAATTTTTAAGAATCTTTCCACCATATCACTAAAGATACTCATCATGCACCTTTGAAATGTAGCCGGTGCATTGCACAAGCCAAAAGACATTCTCCTATATGCATAGGTACCAAAAAGACAAATGAAAGTGGTTTTCCCTTGGTCTTCTAGGGAAATCTCAATTTGGTTGTATCTTGAGTAGCCATCAAGAAAACAATAGAAAGCTCTCCTCACCACTATCTCAAGGACTTGGTCTAGAAATGGGAGTGGGAAATGATCTTTCCTAGTCACGGCATTCAACCTACGATAATTAATGCACATACGCCACCTGGTTTGGATCCTACTGGGCACTAGTTCATTGTTCTCATTTTTCACCACTGTGACTCTCGATTTTTTTGGAACAACTTGGGATGGACTAACCCATTTGGAGTCGGCAATAAGGTAGATGATACCCGTATCAAGCAACTTAAGCACTTCACATCTCACTACTTCCTTCATGTTTGGGTTCAATCGCCTTTGCATTTGTCTCATAGATTTAGCTTCTTCCTCAAGATAGATTCTATATGTACATAAAAGGGGGCTAATTCCTTTCAAATCGGTGATTGTCCACCCAATTGCTTTCCTATGTTTTCTTAGTACTCTAAAAAATGTTTGCACTTGCTCCATGGTCAGTTTTGATGAAATTACAACAGGATATGATTCATCTTCCCCTAGAAAGGCATACTTAAGATCACTCGGTAAAGCTTTCCTTTCCGGTTTAGGGGGTTTGGCAAGGGATGACTCATCATTAGCTTGGGATGAATCCAAAGGCTCAAATGATGGGGTCCACTGACCCACTAACATGATAGGCATCGACTCTAGACAAGCTATAAGTTCCCTTTCTTCCTTATCAACACATTCCAAAGGATCAAATTCCTCATTATGAATCAGAATTCTCCCTAACAAATCTTCTGTCCATTCTCTCTCAAAGTGCTCTTGACAAAATGTTTGGATCAAATCTACCTCCCTAATGTCCTCATACTCACCAATTTGCTTGAAGACATTGAAAATGTTCATCTCCACAGTCATATTCCTGAAAGACAATTTCATCACCCCATTCCTACAATTAATCAAAGCATTGGATGTAGCTAGGAAGGGTTTACCTAAGATGACTGGGATGGGAGCACTAGGACCTTGTATAGGTTGGGTGTCCAACACTATAAAGTCAACAGGGAAGTAAAATTTATCCACTTGAACCAACACATCCTCCACAATACCTCGGGGAAACATAACTGATCTATCAGCTAATTGAAGGGTGACACGAGTGGGCTTGAGCTCTCCTAAACCCAATTGTTCGTAAATAGTGTAAGGTAGCAAATTCACACTTGCTCCTAAGTCCAACAAAGCTTGGTCTACTCTATGATTCCCAATGATGCATGAAATTGTGGGACAACCAGGGTCCTTGTATTTAGGAGGGGTCTTCAATCGGATAATGGCACTAGCTTGTTTTGTCAGGAAAGCTTTCATTTTCACATTCAATCTCCTTTTGACTGTGCACAAGTGCTTAAGGAACTTGGCATAAGATGGGACTTGTTTAATTGCATCAAGGAGTGGAATGTTGAATTTCACTTGTTTGAACAATTCTTAGATTTCAGAGTTCATGAGCTCATGTTTGGATTTTCTTAACCTTTGCGGGAATAGTGGTCGGGCAATGGACTGTACATCACTCACTTCCACTCCAATTTTTTTTGAATCCTCTCCTTTCTCACACATCTCTTTCTCTTCTTCACCACTAGATCTCTCAGTTCTCAATTTGATTCCCTCTTCACTCTCCCTAGACTTCTCCTCCACAATAGCCCTAGGGATCCTAGAAGGTGTAGTTTTGTCAACTATCTTCCCACTTCTAAGTATGGTGATTGCTTGGACTTGTTCATGGTTAGAATGCTCACCGGGTGAAGATTCACTCGTGTTTACTTGGCCTCTAGGATTTGGCATTGGTTGAGCAGGAAGCTTTCCTCTCTCTTGAACAATCAATGATTGAGTCAACTTAGTTAGTTGACTTCGAATGTCATCTAAAGCCCTATTGGTTTGTTCTTGAAATTTGTTGGCTTGAGTGTTGATTCCATCTTGAGTTTGCATGAACTGTTGGAGAGTATCCTCTAAGGATCTCTTGTGAGGTGGTTGGTATGTGTGGTGTGTGGGAGCATGAAATGATTGGGGTGGAGGCTGAAATGCCTAAGGTACTAAAGGAACCTCATTTCTCCATCCAAAATTTGGGTGGTTCCACCATCCGGGATTATAGGTATCGGAGTAGGGATTGCCTACTTGGCCTTAGTTTGGGAATGGCTTTCTGAAATTGCTTGAATCAGAAGTTTGGCCATATAGCACTTCTTTGAAAGCCGGAACTGTTAGACAATCGATTGTCCTATGCCCCTTATTCTCACACACTCCACAAGTTTCCTCTTGTTGCTCACTCACAACATGCACTTTTTTTAGCTCATCTTGTTCTTTGTCATAGAACTCACCATTACACATGGTTGACACTAGCTTTCTAAAATCTGGGGTAAGTGAGTCATAAAAGAAACTTACTAACCTCCACATTTCAAAACCATGGTAGGGACAAGCATTCAGCAAGTTCTTAAACTTTTCCCAAGCTTGGTGAAATGACTCACTTAGACTACAAGAAAAATTCATCATTTCACGTTGTAAAGCCGCAGTCCTATGAGTAGGGAAATATTATTTCAAAAACTCGGTTTGCATTTCCCTCCATGTGCCTATAGACCTAGGACGCAAAGAGTTTAACCAAAGCTTGGCTTTATCCTTGAGAGAGAATGGGAACAATCTAAGCTGAATAGTATCCTCAGTGCATGTTTTATCAACAAAAGTACCACATACCTCCTCAAAGTCTTTAATGTGCAATATGGATTTTTGGAATTCATACCATGAAATGTAGGAAGAAGTTGAATCATGCTCGGTCTTAAATTGAAGGCTTGTTGATTGAGGGGCAAGACAATACACGAAGGTGTGCTTTGTCTTGTTGGATGAAGATACTCCCTAAGAGTCTGGAAATTAGGTTGGCCATTGACTGGTGGAGGTCCGCCACCGTGAACACTCCCTTCTCCCTCCATATCTCCAACACTAGCCATGATGAAACACTAATATGATGACTATAAGGACAGAAAAAAAATAAATAAAAGAAAAGTTGGGCTAAAGAAAACTCATTGTACTTCCAACTAGTAATCCAAATTAGATTTTTTTTTTTCGCAAATTTTTTTCACAAGCCAAGCGCTACAACAACAAATGTTGGGCAATAATTACAATTGACATATAAAAATGGCGGTTGAACCAGCTGTAATATTAAAAAAAAAAAAAGAGGGGTAATTACCTCCTCTAAAAATAAAGACAAGAAAAATAAATAAGCAAGAGGCGGTAAAACCGGACGCAGTAAAAAATGCATAAATGTAAAAGGAGGGATTAACCTCCACAATTAGAAATTAAATGTTAGGTGTTAGAAGTTAGAAATTAGATGTTTTAAGGAGGGATTAATCTTCACAATTAGAAGTTAGTAATTACGTCCTCTACAAAGTCCAAAAGGCGGTAAAACCGACCGTAGTCCAATAATTGGCAGTCCAGCCCACAATCCTTTGTTCGCAAGGTCGAGTCCACAAATTTTTTTTTATAATCTGAATTATTAAAGAAATATTAAATTACAAGCAATTAACCCCCAAGTTCATCACCATTGCTTGCTAACTCCCCGGCAACGGCGCCAAAATTGCTTGACCGCTCTTTCTTATCGGCTTATTTAAACTCGTAAGTGCACGAGTGTGCAATGTAGCAATTAATTCGGTGAGAATGAGGTCATATCCACAGGGAGCTAAATTTAGAAAACATGTTTGGTGATAATAACTTAAGAGAAATTTATTCAGGAAAAATTTGGTTCACAATGAATGTGAACTTTTTTTTGAAAGATGAGTAGTTGTGAATGGAATTCAAATGATAATACTGAAAATTACAAGAGAAATAAAAGTCCTGGCTCAAAATCAATTCCGATGGTGGTATATTGGTGGTTCCTTTAAGATATTTAAGATAACTCAACCCAACATCAACAATACCAAAATTGCAAGACCGCTCTTTCTTATCAACACATTCCAAAGGATTAAATTCCTCATTATGAATCAGAATTCTCCCTAACAGAACTTCTATCCATTCTCTCTCAAAGTGCTCTTGACAAAATGTTTGGATCAAATCTACCTCCCTAATGTCCTCATACTCACTAATTTGCGTGGAGACATTGAAAATGTACATCTCCACAGTCATATTCCCGAAAGACAATTTCATCACCCCATTACTACAATTAATGAATGCATTGGATGTAGCTAGGAAGGGTCTACCTAAGATGACTAGTATGGGAGCACTAGGACCTTGTATAGGTTGGGTGTCTAACACTATAAAGTCGACAGGGAAGTAAAATTTATCCACTTGAACCAACACTTCCTCCACAATACCTCGGGGAATCTTAACTGATCTGTCAGCTAATTGAAGGGTGACACGAGTGGGCTTGAGTTCTCCTAAGCCCAATTGTTCGTAAACAGTGTAAGGTAGCAAATTCACACTTGCTCTTAAGTCAAACAAAGCTTGGTCTACCTTATGATTCCCAATGATGCATGAAATTGTGGGACAACCGGGGTCCTTGTATTTAAGAGGGGTCTTCAATTGGATAATCGCACTAGCTTGTTCTGCCAGCAAAGCTTTCTCTTTCACATTCAATCTCCTCTTGACTGTGCACAAGTCCTTAAGGAACTTGGCATAAGATGGGACTTGTATAATTGCATCAAAGAGTGGAATGTTGACTTTCACTTGTTTGAACAATTCATAGATTTCAGAGTTCATGAGCTTATGTTTGGATTTTCCTAACCTTTGTGGGAATGGTGGTCGGGCAATGGACTGTACATCACTCACTTCCACTCCAATTTTTTTTTGAATCCACTCCTTTCTTACACATCTCTTTCTCTTCTTTACCACTAGATCTCTCATTTCACAATTTGATTCCCTCTTCACTCTCCCTAGACTTCTCCTCCTCAATAGTCCTAGGGATCCTAGAAGGTATAGTTTTGTCAACTATCTTCCCACTTCTAAGGATGGTGATTGCTTGGACTTGTTCATGGTTAGAATGCTCACCGGGTGAAGATTCACTCATGTTTACTTAGCCTTTAGGATTTGGCATTGGTTGAGCTGGAAGCTTTTCTCCCTCTTGAACACTCAATGATTGAGTCAACTTAGTTACTTGACTTCGAATGTCATCTAAAGCCCTATTGGTTTGTTCTTGAAATTTGTTGGCTTGAGTGTTGATTCCACATTGAGTTTGCATAAACTGTTGAAGAGTATCCTCTAAGGATCTCTTGTGAGGTGGTTGGTATGTGTGGTGTGTAGGAGCATGAAATGATTGGGGTGGAGGCTGAAATGCCTGAGGTAGCAAAGGAACCTCATTTCTCCATCCAAAATTTGGGTGGTTCCTCCATCCGGGATTATAGGTATCAGAGTAGGGATTACCTACTTGGCCTTGGTTTGCGAATGGCTTTCTGAAATTGCTTGAATCAGAAGTTTGGCCATATAGCACTTCTTTGAAAGCTGGAATTGTTGGACAATCGATTGTCCTATGCCCCTTATTCTTACACACTCCACAAGTTTCCTCTTGTTGCTCACTCACAACATGCACTTTTTTTAGCTCAAGAGACTCTACTTTCCTAGTGAATGAGGCTAGTCTAGCATTGAGGTCATCGGTCTCTTTCAATTGGAATTTTTTGCTTGATTGGGTTGTGGTGTTTCTAGACTCAACATGAGGTGGGAGAAAGGTCTCCCTTTGCTTTGTGTTCACGGCCAATTAATCAAAAAAATCAAATGCCTCATCTGGTTCTTTGTCATAGAACTCACCATTACACATGGTTGACACTAGCTTTTTAAAATCCGGGGTAAGTGAGTCATAGAAGAAACTTACTAACCTCCACATTTCAAAACCATGGTGGCGACAAGCATTCAACAAGTTCTTAAAATTTTCCCAAGCTTGGTGAAACGACTCACTTGGACTACAAGAAAAATTCATCATTTGACGTTGTAAACCCGCAGTCCTATGAATAGGGAAATATTATTTCAAAAACTCGGATTGCATTTCCTTCCATGTGCCTATAGACCTAGGACACAAAGAGTTTAACCAAAGCTTGGCTTTATCCTTGAGAGAGAATGGGAACAATCTAAACCGAATAGTATCCTCAGTGCATGTTTTATCAACAAAAGTGCCACATACCTCCTCAAAGTCTTTAATGTGAAAGTATGGATTTTCGGAATTCATACCATGAAATGTAGGAAGAAGTTGAATCATGCTCGGTCTTAAATTGAAGGTTGTTGATTGAGGGGCAAGACAATACACGAAGGTGTGCTTTGTCTTTCTAGATGAAGATAGTCCCTAAGAGTCCGAAAATTAGGTTGGCCATTGATTGGTGGAGGTCCGCCACCGTGAACACTCCCTTCTCCCTCCATATCTCCAACACTAGCCATAATGAAACACTAATATGATGACTATAAGAAAAGAAAAATAAATAAATAAAAGAAAAGTTGGGCTAAAGAAAACTCACTGTAATTCCAACTAGTAAGCCAAATTAGATTTTTTTTTTTTGGGCAATTTTTTCACAAGCCAAATGCTGCAACAACAAACGTTAGGCAATAATTACAATTGACAAATACATATGGCGGTTGAACCAGCCATAATATAAACGAAAAGAGGGGTAATTACCTCCTCTAAAAATAAAGATAAGAAAAATAAATAAGCAAGAGGCGGTAAAACCGGCCGCAGTAAAAAATGCATAAATGTAAAAGGAGGGATTAACCTCCACAATTAGAAATTAAATGTTAGATGCTAGAAGTTAGAAATTAGATGTTAGAAGAAGGGATTAATCTCCACAATTAGATGTTAGCAATTACGTCCTCTACAAAGTCCAAAAGGCGGTAAAACTGGCTGTAGTCCAATAATTGGCAGTCCAGTCCACAATCCTTTATTTGCAAGGTCGAGTCCACAATTTTTTTTTTTTTTATAATCTGAATTATTAAAGAAATATTAAATTAGAAACAATTAACCCCCAAGTTCATCTCCATTGCTTGCTAGCTCCCCGGCAATGGCGCCAAAATTGCTTGACCACTCTTTCTTATCGGCTTATTTTAACTCGCAAGTGCACGAGTGTGCGATGTAGCAATTAACTCGGTGAGACTGAGGTCATATCCACAAGAAGCTAAATTTAGAAAACCTCTTTGGTGATAAAAACTTAAGAGAAATTTATTCAGGAAAAATTTGGTTCACAATGAATGTGAAATTTTCTTTGAAAGATGAGTAGTTGTGAATGGAATTCAAATGATAATACTTAAAATTACAAAAGAAATAAAAGTCTTGGCTCAAAATCAATTCTGATGGTGGTATATTGATGGTTTCTTTAAGATATTTAAGATAACTCAATTGAACATCAACAATGGTGATATTGGGTCGGAAAATATTACAACGAAATTCAAAGAAATGAATGATTGAATCTTACTTAGGAATGGAAAAATAGTTTCAAACTAGAAAAGACATTGAATCAAGCAATCCCTATACCAAAACTGAGGTTTGTGCATAGAAATTCAAGTTTACAACATTGCCTAAATGATTTTTGAAAATTCTTAGCAATTATCAATCATCCATGTACAAATTGAGAAGATAAATCATTGAGATGCATTAATACCTTAAAGAGATCACCTCAACCACCATCATCCTTGATCTTGAACCAAGAAAGAGCTTAGCCAACAACCATTATGAAGAAAAATAATTGCATCAACATAAAATAAGAGGTTTTTAATATTGAAGAGCCAAAATCAACAAAAGAAAGCAAAATACAAGCTGCCCAGATTTTCGCACAAATCTGTCCTCTAACTTTGGACGAAATTTTCAACCTCTTCCACTCTATTTTGAGAGATGGTTATTAGACAGATATTTATAGAGCTTCTTGTCTACTTTCTAGCCCCGAAAAGAACAGGTCATTTGGACAACTAAGTCAAAAGTTATGGTCTAAACACTAGAGATTTGTCTAGCACATGGAGAGAAAGGCAGATTCAACCAGCATTTAAACTGGCTGGTGGACCTCTTTATTCCATCTTTTGGACTATTTTTTTCTTCTCGCTTTACCCCATAATGAAAAATTATTGTCCTTCACTTCTTTCTAGCCATGTGCATGCTCTCTTTTTTGCATAATGAAGAATTATTGTACTCTAACCATGTGCAAACTCTTCTTTTCTCCCAACAAATTCCTACAAATGAGCTGAAATGGGCCTTCAAACTTTGGGCTGAAGTTTGCATAATACATAGAACAAGTTTGGGTTGAAGTTTGCACAAAATATAGAGCAAGTTTGGGCTTGAAGTGGATCATCTTTTAGCCTCTTCTTGGATTTGAAATGGGGCAGATTTGGGGCATTTCTTTGAACCAAAATTTGCTTCAATTTTTTACTCAATTTCACTTCAGTTCTTTGCTCCAAATCCCGGTCTAAAAGATCTCTGAAATACTTGATTTAAACTTTATAAATCTATCAAAACATTAAACCAAACTTCATTACCAAAGGCACACAAAACTATTATGCAAAACAAAATAAACGAATAAATACATATGAAAAACTAAAAATTTAAATGATAATTTTGATGCACAATCAACCGTGAATGCAACTAATTCTTTCAAAACCTTCTTGGTCAGCTCAATTATCGAGGCAAAATTTAAACTAACACTCCTAGTGACGGAGCGTATGCTACATGTGCCCAGATTTTGTTCTGATTGATCAAACATCGCGTGGCCCTTAAGATTTAGCCAGTACAGGGAGTGCCATGTGGCCATCATTCTGTGGAACAGTACCGGCGCATGTAAGACATGCGCTTGTGTAAATTTTTACACAGGCGCATGTGCTTCATGCGCCAGTGTCCAAAAATTTGCTTATAAATACAGGCCTCCCTCATTGTATATTCCAGAATCGAAAATTAATGCGAAGCTCTGTTAAAACTGCTCCAGAACCCCGAATTTCTATATACTTCTCACTCCACCAACACTTATGCTAGATTCCACCTCCCCCTAACCCATACACTTCACCTACATAGCCCTATACACTATTAAACTCCTCCTTCCAGCCCCTCAAGCCTACTTGAAGCCATCCAAGTTCAAGTCAAGGCATCCATAGAGGATTACAAGTGTATTGAAGGCAAAAGGTGGTATTTCTTTTACATTTTGTATTTCTCCACTCTTCTTTTGTCCCTCCTAGCATACTTAGGCTATTCTCTATTTTAATCCCTATCTTCAACCCCCCTTTCTTGCATGCTTGAAGCCAAGAAGGCTCTTACTTCATGCCTAGAGGAAAGCTAGTGGGAGACACCATGTAGGGGGATCTCTCACTAGCATACTTTAAGATGGTATGGCCTAAGAGCCCCTTGGTTATATGGTGGAGCTTAAAGCCTTATATGTATTCATGACCCCCTTGCATTTTACAATATTGATCATGTCTTTTGTGCTTGGCTTCATTTTCATGTTTATAACCATGTTCTATAAAGCTTGCATTATTCTTATTTCCATACCACTTTCAAGCTCCATACTTCTTTCAAAGAGTTCTAATAGTTGGTCTCTTGAAGTTTAGGATGAGACCTTAGAAATCATGCATTAGAAAATCTCCCATTTACCCCTAACCCTCACTTTTGCATCATTACATTCCAACTTTCATGAAATTGGTTTTCAAAATCTCTAATTGCCAAGGTTTCTATTCTTTCAAGTTTAGTAGTTGAAATGGCCCATGGAACCCTCTCTTGAGTGGTCTCCCTTTTATAGTGGTCATAGGAGCTCTAAATTCTTAGAATGATTCCCTAGTCTTTTTATTCTTGCACACAAGTGGTTTTCAAACTCTTTGATTTCTAAGGTTTTCATTCTCTTAAGTTTAGTGGTTGGAATGGTCCCATAAAACCTTCTCTTGAGTGGTCTCCCTTTACATTGGCCATAGGAACCCTAATTTGTTGGAATGATTTTCAAAACCTTTTTCTTAAGAATGGTTTTCAAATATTCATTCTCTCCATCTTCGCATTAAAAATGGTTTTTCAAAAGTTGTTAAAATTATGTTGACTCTTGAGGTCCCCACTCTTGCCAAGATAAAGGTTATAATGGCCCTAAGAAAACCTTCTTTGGAATGGTTTTCAAGCACTAACCACATAAACCATATTCTTGGCTAGAGTCAAATTTTCATGGAAATGATCTTCAAAAGGGTTATCTACCAAGGTCTTTTACATAACATGATTTGTTTTCTAAAACTCTTCTAAAAAATTCATAAAACCACTTTTCAAAACTACCTTCCAACCCTAGGTTAACTTGACCCTAGTTATCCAACCTTATGTCAACCAAACCTTAGGTTAACCTAACCATAGCTAGTTAACCCTTGGTAACCTAACCCTAATTAATTAACCCTAGGTCAATCCAACCCTAGGTTAACTTGACCCTAGTTGTCCAACCTTAGGCTAACTTAACCCACGTTAGTTAACCCTAGGTCACTTTAACCCTAGGTCAACCTAATTCTAGTTAGTTAACCCTAGGTCAATCCAACCTGAGTTAACCTAACCCAAACTAGTAAACCTTAGGACAACCTAACCAAGGTTAGTATACTTCAAGGTTCCAACTCAACGACCCCTCTCCAAAATGATTTTTCAATTCAAAACTATTCTCATAACCTATTTTTTAAAAACTCCCTACTCTCTTGAGACTTCAAAACTTAACTCTAAAACCTTTTCAAATGCTCCTATACTCTATCTTTAAAAAGGTTTCTGTTTCTCAAAAACTATTCCCAAAAATATTTTCAAGAACTCACAACCCTAGAGTGTCTCCAACCCATTTATGGTGAGGGATCTCAAGGGAAAGTGATACATTAAGTACAACCTCCAAGATTGTCCATATTAGGGTTCCAAAAAGCACTATAAAAAACTTTTCGAAGACAAACTTATTAAAACACTTCAAAACCCTGTCTCCAAGGAGTTCAAAACATTTACAAAACTCTCTTGAGTTATTTTAAAGCACTTCCAAAACTTTCTTGAGTTATTTCAAAAATATTTCAAAACACTTCAAAATCCCATTTCAAGAGCACTTTCAAAAACCTTCAAAGTCTATTTCCGAAACACTCCAACATCTGATTCAAAATCAAAACTCTCAAGTTCTCTTTTTCCAAAGACCTCAAAGCGTCTTCAAAAACTTTTCAAAGACCTGAATATGTCTTTAAAACATTCCAAAGGCTCTGATGCGCCTATTTTTCATCGAGCTCTTGCCCGAACTACGAATAACCTGATTCTCGCCAAATGAGATACGTAGGCAACCTAAAATGGTGCGGTCATAACTTCTATTTCAACCCCGATCCCCTTTTTCAAAAGTTTCTACCAATTCAGAGTTTCTATGTCAAACCATTTCAAAACTCCCATGCTTTCAAACTTTTTCCAAAACTTGCATCATGCATCATTCATCCGAACAGTGATGACTAAACCCTGTTTTCAAAATTCTAAAGTGGATATTAAGATGATAATGGTAACCAGTTATTCTAGTGAGTGAACAAAGGGTGATTAGACATGTAGGTACCGAAAGGGCGGGGTCGGGTGATGATCTTACGATATCTTCTCTACACGTAACCAACCCCCGGACCATAGATTTTTATTTTCACAAGACCAAAATGAAGTTATTTTCAAAAAGGGCTTAAATCTTTCCAAAGTTTGCCAAATAACCTATTTTCTTTAAAACCCTCTCTTGAAACAATTTTCAAAATCTTTTCCAAAAGCCCTAAGTTTAATATTCTAATTAATACTTAGTTTTAAGTGCCCTAACTCAGCTTAATCAAGTTAGGCGACTTCTATTTTTCTAAAAAGCCCTTAATCAATCCAATTTTAAATTCAAACCTAGTCACACTCGTCCTTCTAAAAGGATAAGTTTTAATGACATAGTTCCATGCTTTTGTCTCTGAGCCAAAAGGACTTAGACCTAAAAATCAGGGTACGATAGCTGGCGACTCCACTAGGGATACTTAGAGGGTTAGGCCTTGTCATGTCTCTTCACCTTTCACCAACTCAGAATCTTCGGTTACCTTGTCCAGTTTTATCCACTTTTCAAAAATTTTCTAAGTTCTCAAGAAGTTTTTCAAAATCTTAAGTTGTAAAAAAACGAACATTATTTTCCAAAACACTTTTCTAATAAGTGTCATCACTTGCATTCATTTCCTCGTACTCATGCTCTTGCATCAACATCCATTTGCATGCTCTTGCATTGCTTTCCATTTTCGTTGACAATTCATTTTATTCTGCATTGAGTTCTTCGAAAAGTCACTAACTCCTTGCATTTTCTTTTGTAGGTGGACCTTTGTTCACATTTTTTATTAATTGACGTGCATGTGATGAATGAACAGGATGTGATGTGTATTGTTGGGTCCTTTCCTCCATTTTCGAAAACTTCACACACACTTGGTGCGTTTACTTGTATTTGCATTTTGCATATATTACCTGGTTACTACCCTTCTATATAGAAGGGAGAACAGTATATTGACTGTGGGCAGATGCTGTGTCAGTTTCTCAGCCTACGGTCTGTTGATAGTTCCCCCACTCAAACCACCAACCAAAGATAGAGTTCACCCAACCTTATACTCATGTAGCACCCCATGCATAGTCGAACCTCTGCCGGATTTAGGACAAGCACGTTAATTTCAAAACTAAGGAGGAAAGGGCGACCGCTTTACTTTCCATCATTTTTCTGTTCAATTCATGTTATTGTGTTGCTTAATCTTCATCTTTATGTTATGTATACATCTTTTCGCATAATAACTGCTCATGCATCAGAATTCATTTCAAGACAAGAGTTCCCAAAGTAACTCAAATCATTGCATCTAATTAACCCCTAGAGAAAAACCGAAAGACCTTCTCACTTGAATCAAGCCAACCAAAACTCCTAAGGGTACCAAGAGATCCTAAGGACTCATGGCACATATCAAAGTCATCTCATAAAGAGGGGCCCCAATCTCTCTTCGCTCACAGAGATAGGGCTGCCAAGAAGACAAGGGGCAATCCAAAATCAAGATCTCTCACCGACCTCTATTAAAGAAGGCAAATCCGAAGACTCAAGAGTAGTTTAGGGTTTCAAATGTAAAAATAGAATAGGTGAAAGTCCCAAGAAAAATGTTCCCCTTCCCCTTCAAATGTACTTTCAATTCCATATATAGAAAAAAAAAAATAATCAAATCTAATAAAACTGTCCTTCCTACTTTCATCAAATGAATACATGAATGTGTGAATGAATGAATGAACATGCTCGCACAGATATGGTACTGCATGCAGGGGCAACCCCCTATCTCTAAAAGTGAGCCAACACATCATGCTTAGTTCCCCTCAAATAGCAGGGGAACCCATAAGACATGCATTGCATAAAAACTTTCAAATTACGGCGCTAACTTTTCTCCTTTTCTTGTTTTTCACTCTTTCTCCCTCCATTATTTCACAAAAAGAAAAGAAGGGGTAAAGCCCACACTTACAGAAAACTCCTCTATATTGGTTGCCATCCCATAAAGAAGTAGTTACTTATTTCAGAACATATAACACACATGGAGTCATTCAATATGCCACCAAGCTCGGCCCTCGAGCAAGGCCAGGCTCAACTATTAGAAGAAATAAGAGGAATTGGGAATCAGATGACCAAAATAGAAACAATGGTCTCTTTGCTCCTATCCCATGTAGGTATAACATTTGATGAGCAGGCCGAAGCTCTCCAAGTCCAAAAAAGGACCAAGGGAAAAGATCGAGATTACACCCCGTTGGCTTGCTCTCTAACCATCGCCTACCAACGGCTTCGCCAAGCCAATCATCTCATCCTAGTACCTCCCATGCCTATCTTTAACCGAACCCCTGGATCATATAATCCTAATCTATCAAGTGAATACCATTCCAACTCACCTAGCCATGACACAGAAAATTGTCCCACTTTGAAGCACAAAATAAAAAACCACCTCGATTTCCAAGCCATTGACCAAGCCATTATTACGCCAGAACCTGATCATCGGCCTTCAGAAACATCTAGGACATCCTTTCGACCTTAGAGAGTGATCGCTCCTGAATGGTGCAATTTATATTCGCTAGTGTATGGTTGTGATGCAGTAATAATATCTCGGTAAGTCCGAGGTCAAACCACAGGGAATATGGATGGAATCTAGAAAAGCTCACTTTGGGAAAGTAGAAATCTCAAGAAAAACAACTCTAAAATGTAAAGAAAAAAGTTGATTTGAGATTTGGTTTGAGAAATTATTCTAGGTAATGAAAATAAATTTATAGTAAGAAAACTTGATTAGATAACAATAAGCAAAAGGTCTTGGCAGGACTGATCCAGTTAATAGGCCTACAAGTAGGTCCCCAAGATAGTCTTGATTAAAGAAACTCAAGATTCGATTACCCTTTTGGAGTTAATATTTAGTTATTTACTAGTGTTCATACCAGGGTCACATTCATACTTGTCCCAGTTTATAAATCTGTCTACAAAGTATATTTGAAGCTTAATCAAGAACAGTAGATTTCTAAAGTACTCTTAATAGAAATATGTAAATAATTATAATCAATATCCTTATTAGAAATTCTATGTATACATATCCCTGCTTGCAAATCAGTCTATACATACATGCTAGATATGACCAAGAATATTCTTTTCAAATATATTCATGGGCAAGAAAATGAATCTTGATTCAAGATCTTGAAATCTTGGAAAATAAAAAACTATCTTGGATCTCTACATGTAACCTGCTTACCTTTTCAATCTATGCCAAGAAAAAGATTTAGCAACTTAAAGCTATAAGAAAGCACATCAAAAGTATATTAATAGCTTGCAACAATTGAAAGAATATCAAATCTTGAATATAAAGAAAAACTGAATGAATACAAAAATTAGGGTTCTTGAAAGGTGAAAAGATTAATAAAACTACTCCTACTTCTAAAAAAAACTCTAACTTTAAAGTTTCCTAACTCTCTATATAGTTTCCTAACTCTCCCTAACTCAAAAGAACTCATATAGGCTTAAAAAGACCTTAATTCTAACCCTAACAGATTTCTGGCCCGCGGCGGGGCATTTGGACGGCTCTGGAGGGCGTCCCGATGGGTTTGGTGATTGCGCATCCGGACGGGGTCACAAGGGTGTCCGGACAAGTCTTAACACTTACAAAACTTTTCATAGTTTTACCAACACGGCCTTTACCCGTCCGAACTGCCCATCCTGACGCCCTGGACGACCAGTGTGCCTTCACAGAAGTTGTAGATCTCGAAACGTTGTATGGAATCAACATATTGTCGCGCCCAGATTTTTCGCACTCGAGGAATACTCACCCAAGCGGGAAAAATGCTGTACTCTCTCGTTAGAACTCACCCTCCTAGAAGAATGAGTGCGACTAGGTTTGAATTGAAAATATGTTTGAATAAAGGGCTTTTGAAAAAGATTCGGAGTCGCCACCTAACTTGATTAAGGTGAGTTAGGTCACCTAAAAACTAAGAGTAATCCGAAGACTACACTTAGGGTTTTGGAAAATGATTTTGAAAAACATCTCCTCAAGAGAAGGTTTTTAAGGAAAACAGGTTGTTTGGCAACCTTTGGAAAACATTTAGCCCTTTTTTTGAAAAATAACTCCTTTTTGGTCTTTGAAATCAGTGATCTAGGTTCGGAGGTTGGTTACGTGTAGGGAAGATGCACTAAGCTATCACCCTACCCCGCCCTTTCGGTACCTACATGTCAATCTACCCTAGATTTACCTATGGGAGTCTTCGACTAACTATAGTTCAACCCTATTCACTTTGAAAAAGAATGTTTAAAACGAAACTAATATGATGCATGATATGCACGTGCAAGATGAGAGAATTGGAAAATAGATTTGAAAAGAGATTGATTTGAAGTTGATTTGATTTGAAAATAGATTTGAAGAAATAGAATTGAAATTGGAAAGTTTGAAAATTGAAAATAGAAGTTTGAAAATAGAAATTTTGAAATTGGAATTTGAAAATTGATTGGAATTTGAAATTTGGAAAGATTTAGGAAACCGCACCCTTGAGGGTGGAATTAAAAGTTTGAAAAATATTGTGACCGCACCTATGAAGGTTGCCTACGTATCCCTTTGGGGGAATCAGGTCAGTCGTAGTTCGGACAACAGTCCGATTGAAAATAGAAGAGTGGATTTGAAGAAGGAGATTGAATTGGAAGAAAGAGATTGAATTGAGATTAGAAAAGGAGATTGAAAATTGGAATTGAGAAGATTGGACTTGGATTTGAGAAGATTGATTTTGGAAGAAAGATTTAGACCTATTTTTAGAGAGATGAAGGTTTTAAGAAACCTAGACTTAGGAAAGAGACTTAGGAAAGGTTTGACTTGACTTGGAAGGTTTAGGAGATTAGGAAATGTTGGATTTAAGAAATGTTTGAATTAGGAAATGTTCGATTTAGGAAAGTTTCGAATTAGGAAAGTTTCATTTTTGGAAAGTTTTCGAGTTAGGAAAGTTTTGAATTTAGAAAATTTTGAATTTAGAAACATTTGAAAAAGGGAAGTTTTGATTTTGGAAAGTTTTGAAAACAAGGAAGTTTTGAAAATACGAAAGTTTCGTTTTGGGAAATGTTTGAAAAAGGAAAGTTTTGAATTTAGAAAGTTTTGGAAAAAGGAAAGTTTTCAGTTTAGGAAATGTTTGAATTAAGAAAGTTTCCAACTTAAGAAAGTTTTCAACTTAAGAAAGTCTTGAATTAAGAAAGTTTTGAATTTAGAAAAGTCTTAAATTTGGAAAGATTTGAAGTTTAAGAGAGTTTAGAATTTAGAAAGTTTTAGGTTTAGAAAGATTCAATTTAAGAAAGTTTCAAATTTAGAAAGTTTTGAATTTAGGAAGCTTAGAATTTTAGAAAGATTTGAAATTTAGAAAGTTTAGGATTTAGAAAGTTTTTAGGTTTAAATTTTAGAAAGTCTTGAAATTAGGAAAGGCTTGAGTTTAGGAAAAGTTTGAAAACTTAGGTTTAAGAAGTTAAGATTTGAAAAGAGGGTAGAATTAGGAAAGGGTTGAATTAGGAAATGTTTGAAAGTTGAGTTTTTAAAATTTAGGAAAGATTTTTATGTTCAAGTTTTGGAAACTTAAGATTTAGGAAAGTGGAAGATTAGTAAGGATTGGAATTAGGAAAGATTTGGATTAGGAAGGGATTGGATTTGGTTTCTAAAAGAGAAAGGTTGGATTTTGTTTCCTAAAACGGAGGACGGGATCTAGTTTCCTAAACGGGGAGATTGGATTTGGTTTCTTAAAGAGAAGATAGGATTTGACAAGAATTTGGAGAGGGAAATTTTAGAAACCCTAGTTTTGAAGAATTGTAGTTTCGACGTAGAAAATAGGTTTTGGAAACATTTATAGTTTTGATGTAGAAAACAAAAGATTTTGGAAACCTAGGTTTAGGGCAAAGTTTGAAAATTGTGTTTTTGGAAAGAAAATTAGGGTTTCCTAATTGTGGGTTCTAGGGCTTGATTTGGGGCTCTAAGGAAAGAGTTTTTGGAAAGTGTGTTTTTAGAAACGAAGGTTTTTCTAGAAAGGAATCCTAGGGAGGAGTTTTTGGAAAGTGAATTTAGAAAGAGAGTTTTTGGAAAAGATTTTAAAGAGAAGGAGTTTTGGAAGGTGTGTGTTTTTAGAAACGTAGATTTTGGAAGGGAAATCCTAGAGGGGAATTTCTAGAAAGAAGATTTTAGAAAGAGAGTTTTTGGAAAGATTTTTGGAGAGAGTTTTTAGAAAGTGGATTTTGAGGAAAAGATTTTGGAGAGGAGTGGAAAAAGAGAGTTTTGAAAAATAGATTTTGGAAGGGAGTTTTTGAAAACAATTTTGAAGAGGAGAGTTTTAGGAAAGTATATTGAAAAAGGAATTTTTAGGAGGAAATTCTTGGAGAGAGAGAGAGTTTTTGGAAAGTACAAAAACATCTCACTTTCCTAAAGCGATTCTAGCCATAAAAGGGCTAGAACCACTTTAAGAAAGTGGTTTTGAAAACAAAGTTTGAAAATATAGGCCAAAAGGCCACTTTTAATATAACACTTTCCTAAAGCAACCCTAGCCATGGAAAGGCTAGAATCACCCTAGAATTGTGGTTTTGAAAACAAGTTTTTGAAAAAGAGATTTTGATGCAATTTTGAAAACAAGTTTGAAAACGATTTTTTGAAAAACAACTTTGAAAACGAGTTTTGGAAGATGCAAGACTATGATATGCACAATGCAATTTGGGGTCGTGAACATACAAGGCTAAGGCTTCACCACATAATCAAGGGGGCCGGACCCACGTGGTCTTTGGTTAGACTATAAGAAAGCCCCCGACACGGTGACTCTCCAATAGTCCAATCCTACACATGGACCGGGAATCCCCTTATTTCAAGCATGCAAAGAAAGGGGGGGAAAGAGATGGGGGATTAAAATAGAGAAAACCCAAGTGGGTTGGAGAGAGAAGAGAGAGGGGGAATGCGGAAATTTAAATAGGGAGCCTACCTTGTTTCTTGTTTATTTTGCGCGCCGTGCAGTCTTCGGTCTTCGGTCTTCGGTCTTGATCTTCTTCTTCAACCTTCAAGGATTGTCTTCAAGCTTTAGATGGCAGCTCTTCAAGTCTTCCAAGGATGGTTGAAGGTTAGGGTATGAGTGTATGGGGGTGTATATGAGTGTATAGGAGGCTAGGGTTTGTGTAGGGTGGCTAGGGTTTGGAAAACCTAGGGAGGCTAGGGTTTTTAAGGTGCTCGAGCTCTGTATATCGAATTGTGTGATTTCTAGGTTACGTTTGCAGACCCCTTTCACGTTGATCGAGACTCTGTATTTATAGAAGCTGGACAAGCCTGGCGCCTGTTGCAGTGGTGCCAGGGCAAAATTTATAGTGGCGCCAGGCCATTTTTTGGCTTGGCGCCACTGCTAGTGGCGCTAACCATTTAGGAAACAATTAAGGTCGGCAAGCAACGTATCTTTGACTAGATTTGGGCGCCTGTACTAGTGACTACCATGTAAATTTTAGCCTGGCTTCACTAGGAGTGACTCCGGAAAGTCCGGGAATGATTTGAAGAAGCCGGGAGCGACCCGGAAGGCCGGAAAGGAGCAGGAACACTTAAAATAGCGTCCCGGAGGTATTTGACTTGAAAAGTGAGGATTGGATGTGTCGGAAAGGTTGACCGAGCCTTTAGGGGCAAAACGGTCAATCGGACCGGAAAACTGCCGGGACAGACTCAAACTGTCCCGGAAGAAGACTTGGGGTCTGGAAACATTATTTAGAATGTTCCCAGAGGTTGCCGGTTTGATTCCCAGGGCCAACGTGGTCGGAAATGGAGACCGGCCCACCAAGGGCAAAACGGTCATTTTATCTCGGGTTTGCCGGAACTAACTTGGAATGGTCCGGAAAGGTAAAGGAAGGTCGAGAACACTATAAAAAGTATTCTCGGGACATTACCGGTTTGATACCCAGAGCCGGTGTGGTCGAAGAAGGAGACCGGCCCTCCAGGGGCAAAACGGTCATTTTGTATCGGGTTTGCCGGAACTGACTCGGAATGATCTGGAAAGAGAAGGGAAGGTTGAGAATACTATAAAAAGTATTCTCAGAAGGTTACCGGTTTGATACCCAGAGCCGGTGTGGTTCCCAGGGCGTTCGGATGCCTAGGGGCAAAATGGTCATCTTGACCAGAAAAGGTCCAAAGGGTAATTTGGTCATTTTTCACCGAAGTGAACTAACAGACATGGGTATTGACCTAGGTTTTGAGTGTTTCCGCCACTCGGACGGGGTTGAGTATTTCCGCTACTTGGACGGGGTTGACAATTTGAGAGTACTTCCGCTACTCTAACGGTTCTGTGAGTAGTTCCGCTACTCTAACGGTTCTGTGAGTAGTTCCGCTACTCTAACGGTTCTGTGAGTATTTCCGCTACTCTAACGGTTCTGTGAGTACTTCTGCTACTCTAACGGTTCTGTGAGTATTTCCACTACTCTAACAGTTCTATGAGTATTTCCGCTACTCGGACGGCTCTGTGAGTACTTCCGCTACTCTAACGGTTGAGTATTTTCGCTACTCGGACGGCTCTGTGAGTACTTCCACTACTCTAACGGTTGAGTATTTCTAATGGTTGAGTATTTCCGCTACTCGGACGGCTCTGTGAGTACTTCCGCTACTCTAACGGTTGAGTATTTCCGCTACTCTAACGAGGGTGTGAGTAGTTTTGCTACTCAGACCGTCTCGAGGAATAAACTGTCTCGAGAGAGGGATTGGAAAGGGGTCTTATCGTCTCCGAAGAGACGTGCCTAGATTGGAACCGTCTCGAGGAATAAACTGTCTCGAGAGAGGGATTGGAAAGGGGTCTTACCGACTCCGAAGAGACGTGCCTGGGTTTTGAGTGTTTCCGCCACTCTAACGGTGTTGTGAGTGTTTCCGCCACTCTGACGGTTTTGTGAGTGTTTCCGCCACTCTAACAGTTTTGTGATTGTTTCACTACTCGGACCGTCTCGAGGAATAAACTGTCTCGAGAGAGGGATCGGAATTGGAATAAGAAAGGACAATGCCCCTAAGGGCATTTTGGTCATTTTGCCTCTATTTGGGCCTGACAGGCCCACGAAGCGATGGAAAGATGGAATTTGAAACTAGAGAATTGGATTCGATTGGAAAATGTCCATAATGACTTGAAAACAAGTCTGGACGGAGTGTAGACTGCCGAGCAGTAAAAAATGGGGTGCTTACACATATTACGAGCCTTGATAGCCTTCTTGGTTTGAGAAATATGGCCTTCCAAAGTTTTAGCTCTGCATGCCTCAGCAACTTGTACCACAGCTTCAACAGCTTGTACTCTAGCAGCATTCTCTTAAAACCTATGTCCAAAATGTATCCGAAATCCTCCCATTTATGCTCAAAACCTATACAAAGCATAACAAACTTAGTTAGTATTAAAATATAACTAAAAAGACATATAAAATTGTAAACTAACACTAACAAAGCACTAGTTAAGGCCTTATAATTGCACTTTGAAGCACAATTACACCCACCAACTAAATTTTTGCTAGTCCCTAGCAAACTACTAAAATCAAAAGCATAATCTCTACTTTCGTAAGAGTCACAAATGTATTTAGCTTGTGCATCAAGTCTTTAAACCCTTAGGTTACCCCCAGTGGACGAGTGATGTCTCGTGAGAGTTTCCAGTGATATTACCCACAAATATCAAAATATGACCTACAAGAAAGATAGTTAGAACAAATAATCTATGCAAAAGATAATCTAAGATATATCACCCATCTTCCCCTTCATTACTCAATACAAAAGTTAGAATAAATCTCAAATAACATAAGTGAGAGTCAATGTGTGTGTGTGGCGTATCAACACATTAGGGCTCACCCATAACTACGTAAAATAATTACATCCTTCAAGTCTCGATTTTAACCCTCTCTAGGCATACACTCACAATAAAATGAACGCACAAGGTACTCACAATGGAAAGCTCATCAAAATAAAGTAAATATAATGAAACAAAAAAGAGCAATCCAATAACAAAAACTGATAAGGTGTAAGTCTATTTGACTTGGCATAGCTTCATGGAAGAATATTCAAAACTAAACACTAATCAAAGTAATTGACAAGATATAACTTGTACTCAAAATGAATTCATAGACATGTACTATTCAGATCAACTAGGACTTTTTATGGTTGTAGCTTTGGCCAAGAGGTATGAGATAGGAAAGAAAAGAATAAATGGTTCAAAACATGTGTGATCAAGACATGTAATGATCTATAAGGACATAATTCCAATTCCTAATTTCACTTGATGTTTCATTTTTTTCTTTTTTTTCTTGCATCTTTTTTTCTTTTTATTTTTTTTCAAACATCTAACCTCTTTACTTTTTTCTTTTCTTGCTCTTGCTCTTCCCTTCTTTTGCTTTCTTTGCTAGTTTCTTCTTTTTATTTTCACATCACAAACATATCACCCTTCTTTCAATGATATTCTCCCAAGTGAAGACACTTGTGTTTTTATACTAGGGGAATAGTTTTATAATGATGTATTTTAACAAAGATCACCTCAAATATGGATTTAAATTGGTTCCAAGGGAATGCATTCAACAAGAAAATCTGTGGCTCGAAATAACAAAAATAGCCTAGAATCATATCCGAAGTACATAAATGTGAAATTCAAAATAGTAGAAGTGTCAACAACTCAAATCAGTATTCAACATATGAATCAAGAACAAACATAATGAAGCTATTGAATTAATGGAAGACGAACAAATTATCCTTAAGTAAATGGAAACACTCTAAAAAGCCTTAACAAATCTAAAGCTCACAAGATAAATCTCCACTCATGTAGGATATAATTATAAAAGATAGCTAAGGATGATATCATAATGTTATGATAGTTGCATATGAAATTAATCCTCTCAACTCATGCATTCAAGAGAGATTCAAACAATTGCAAGAATATTAGAAGAAGAATAAAAAATCATACTCAAATGTACCAATGCATATGATTATTCATTTTTATATCTAACATTGCAACTCATAGTCAAAAATAAAAAAAATTAAAAAAACAAAAAATTAAAAATTAAAAACTAGACTACAAAGTATTGAGTACAAAGTCAACCAATACCATATCGTGGTATGGCTTCAAAGTTTGGCCTTAGCTCATTCATTAGTAATTCATAAAAAGGATTCAACAAATAAGAAACTATTGAAATTCTGGGATCGTCATTAAGCTCTTAGCCATAAGTCTTGTACAAGAAAGATTGTGAAGGAGCCATGTGATCATGCACTAAGATATAAGGACTCACTTCCCTAGGTATCTCTGTGTTTTCTTCTCTTTTTTCACTCTTTATCTCCCTAGGCTCTTCTTTTATCTCACTTTGAACCTTACTAGATTCATCATTCTCACTAACCTCCTCCTTGACCCTATATTCACTCACCCTAGAAGTGTCCTCCCTATGTATAGACTCATCATGATAGATGGTTATATCATTGACTTCCTCATTCTTAAGGGTGGTAGTGGTGGCTTGAAATTGCTCATGGTCAATATTAGGATTAGTGAGATACTTTTTTGTGTGGGCGATACTACTGGGGGTAGGTAGAAGTTGAGGTAGAGAAGGAGACTCAGCATTCTCTTGAACACACAAGCTTTATGTTAAAAGACTCTTAAGATCATCTAGTTTGTCGGCCATCCTAGAGTTCCACTCTATTTGGAATTGCATGAATTGTGACAAGGTATCCTCTAGTGTCTCCTTTTGATATTGATAGACATAAAATACTTGTGATTCATAAGGTGGAGGCGGGGGTTGGTATTGTTGAGGGCTTGAAGTTCCCTCATTACTCCAACTAAAGTTGGGATGTTTCCACCCCAAATCATAGGTTTCTGCATATGGAGTGTCCTCTAGTGACCCATGCGTGGTGTTTGATAATAATTAAAATCTTGTGAGTAATGTGATTGGTCATATTGTTGAGAGTGTGAGACACCCTCATTCATCCAATTGTAGTGTGCATGATTTTGCCACCCCAGATGGTAAGTTTCTGAGTAAGGAGTGTATGTTTATTTAGATGCATTCAAATAATCTCCAATAGTTTGGCATGATAAGACTTGTGCCTCCTCATAACCGTATCTACTCATATTATCATCATACACACCCATTGTCATGTTCTCAAAGTTACCCGAACTATCCTGCAATCTCCACATATTTATACCACCAATTCACAATTAATTACTCCTCTCAATCTCCACTAGAAATCTCCCAACTAAAGAAAAGAAAGAAGAAAGAAAAAAATAATAATAAATAAACAAATCAAACTAACAATAAAAATAGAAAAAAAAATAAACAAATAAATAAATAAAATATGTTTGCAAATTAAAAAGGGATGAAACGAGTGTACCCAAGCAAGCTAAATGTTGAGTTGCTTCGTTTTTGGTAGATTGATTGATGAAGTTGCTTTTCCCATAATCAGTTTCTCCAAAGATTGTCACACCAACGCCGATCGCAAGACTCCCCAGCAACGGCACCAAAAACTGATCACTTCTAAATAGTGCAATTTATATTTGCCAGTGTACGGTTGCGATGCAGTAATAATATCTTGGTAAGTCCGAGGTCGAACCACAAGGAATATGGATGGAATCTAGTAAAACTCACTTTGGGAAAGTAGAACTCTCAAGAAAAATAACTCTAAAATGTAAAGGAAAATTTTGATTTGAGATTTGGTTTAAGAAATTATTCTAAGTAATGAAAATAAATTTATACTAAGAAAACTTGATTAGATAACAATAAGCAAAAGGTCTTGGCAGGACTGATCCAGTTAATAGGCCTATAAGTATGTCCCCAAGATAGTCTTGATTAAAGAAACTCAAGATTCGATTACCCTTTTGGAGTTAATATTCAGTTATTTACTAGTGTTTATACCAGGGTCCCATTCATACTTGTCCCAGTTTATAAACCTGTCTACAAAGTATATTTGAAGCTTAATCAAGAACAGTAGATTTCTAAAGTACTCTTAATAGGAATATGTAAACAATTATAATCAATACCCTTATCAGAAATTCTAGGTGTACGTATCCCTGCTTGCAAATCAATCTATACATACATGCTAGATATGATCAAGAATATTGTTTTCAAAGATATTCATGGGCAAGAAAATGAATCTTGATCCAAGATCTTGAAATCTTGAAAAATAAATAACTATCTTGAATCTCTACATGTAGCCTGCTTACCTTTTCAATTCATGTCAAGAAAAAGATTTAGCAACTTAAAGCCATAACAAAGCACATCAAAAGTATATTGATAGCTTGCAACAATTGAAAGAATATCAAATCTTGAATATAAAGAAAAATTGAATGAATACAAAAATTAGGGTTCTTGAAAGGTGAAAAGAATAATAAAACTACTCCTACTCCTAAAAACAAACTCTAACTCTAAAGTTTCCTAACTCTCCCTAACTCAAAAGAACTCATATAGGCTTAAAAAGACCTTAATTCTAGCCGTAACATATTTCTAGCCCGTAGCGGGGCGTCCGAACGGCTCTGGAGGGCGTCCTGATGGGTCTGGTGATGGGGCATCTGGATGGGGACTCAAGGGCGTCCGGACGGGTCTCATCACTTAGAAAATTTTTCTCAGTTTCACCAACACGACCACTGTCTGTCCAAACGACTCGTCTGGACGCCCTGGACGACCAGTGTGCCTTCACGAAAGTTGTAGATCTTGAAATGTTGTATAGAATCGACATATTATGGGCCTTGATAGCCTTCTTGGTTTGAGAAATATGGCCTCTCAAAGTTTCAGCTCTACATGCCTCAGCAACTTGTGGCACAGCTTCAGCAGCTTGTACTCCAGTAGCATTCTCTTAAAACCTATGTCCAAAATGTATCCGAAATCCTCCCATTTATTCTCAAAACCTATACAAAGCATAATAAACTTAGTTAGTACTAAAACATAACTAAAAAGACATATAAAATCATAAACTAACACTAACAAAGCACTAGTTAAGGCCTTATAATCGCACTTTTAAAGCATAATCAGAGAGCTAGCTGAAGAAATTGAGTCTTTACTGAACTTGCTTACACACAAACCATAGCTTATTATGGCCTCTTAGCAGCAGGACACCTAAAGCCTATACCCTCTCGGTCTCTACCCGATCCCTTACCACCCAAGTTTAACTTTGTAGCAAACGCGAATTTCATTTAGGTGGCTAAGGTCATGACATTGAGGAATGCTTCTCTCTGAGGCATAAAATTCAAGACTTAATTGACTCAAAAGTTATTGGCACACAAGAAGCCAACCTAAATCCTATCACTTCCTACCCATTATCAGACCACACCATCAATTTTATCATAGGAGACGAGGCTGATATTGGCAGTCCCGGCAAAGGAAATGATAACAATGAGAAGCTGCAAGTCTTGGGGGGTAGCCAGGGCACCGCATCTGAAGTAAAAAGGGAAAGAAAAAAGTGGTCCACCACTACACCATCACCACTGGCACCTTGGAAGCCACATACAGCAACTCGATTAGCCTTGCGCAACTCTTGGCAAGTGGAGTGTATAATCCTGAAGCCTGTCTAAGGAGCTTAGCCATTGAAAAAGAAGAATGGATGTTTTCTTTATTCATCTACTTTCCTTCCCATCTCTTACTTTTCCTACCCTTATTCTTGTCTTATACTTATGCTTTCAATTAAGGCCACGCCATGTAAAAAAAAAAAAAAAAAAGAAATGAAAATGAAGGGCTCTAGTTCATTCCCCTTGACTCATACTCTTGTGGATAATAGTTGCTTTTAAGGATTCTTTCCCAATCTGTAATGACTCGGCTTAAAGGATGGGATAGCATGGGCAACCCATTCAACGAAGATTAAAACTTTTGATAGAAATATAGAGAGTGAAAGAGAAGAGGAAGATAGACTCAAAGAAGAAATGTAGAGCTTATTAAAGAGGTGACACTTGAATGATATTCGAGCTAAGCGATGGATAACTGAGCTCCCAAAACGAAGAGAAGCCATCGTTCAATCCTTCTAAAAGAAGTATATACGTCTCTTCGCTCAGCCCACTAGAGCCGTAAGTGATTTCCATTCAGATATCCCCAAACCAAGAACCATCCCCTATATTGGGGTAAGCATATAGTGGTTGATTCGATAGAAAGTACAATGATTTATTTAGAAATGTTGTCTAAATTTTGTAAAAAGGCTTTATGGACTAAGCAATTTAATCTGAAATAAAGAGTGGCCCTCGGTTCTACTACCATATAGTTGGAGACAACCCCTTGCAAAACCCACTTGAGCCGGTCACATCCTTTAAAAAAAATATATGCAGACCTAATGATCATCGCCCACACTGGGTTAAGGCAAAAACCATAAACAAGAACTAATGAGCAATGAAGATGGTGATTCCCTAGAGGATATGACAGCGGCGACATCTCTAAGAACAAGCATAGCAGTAAGTTTTGGTGCAAAGAACAGTCTCGGAAGACATGCCAAAAAAAAAAGGGCAAAAAGGAGAAAAAATAATGTCATCCCAAAATAGGAATGAAAACGTTGGCACCTCTAAAAGTCGACATAGGAAAAAGTTTCTATGAAAAATTGCTAATTAGAAGAAAAAAAAAACAAACAAAAAAGGGAAGAGGGAAAGAAGGGAGAAGGAAAGGGAAGTTAAAATTGCTAAAGGTGATCGTGGGTCTTTCGAAACCCCGTAAGTGATAATGTTTGAGCCTTTATATCCCTTTATTTATAAACCCCTTAACCTTGGCCACATTATGGTCCAAATTAAAGTCCTCTTAGATCAAACAAAATTGCTTAGTCCAAATAAACCTAAACAATAGGAAGAGCAGCTTGAGAAAAAAAAATAAGAAAAGAAAAAAAGAACAAGTAGGAATGTAGGGGCAATGTCATGTTCCAAGATGTGCTCAAATAGTTTTGCTTTAAACAACCCACTAAAAGAAAATCTTTGAGCCTAAATATCTCTTCATTTCTTATAACCCCCAAACCCGGCCTACAACATGGTCCTAAAAGAAGTCTTTCCGGATTGAGAGCCAAGCTGTTTATCGCTCTGCAAAGGGCAGGCAAGTTGACGCTCAAGCTATAGTGAAATATGAGGAGCTGAGGGAGAAAACCAAGTAAGGATAGAAAATCCCCAAACAGTAACCTCATAAAAAGTAGTGATAAGATACTAGCAAGCCAAAAAGTTAAAATCCCTTGAGAGTGGTGCACATGCTATCACACCCCAACAAGAATGAGACAAAACCAAAGGGGTAGGATCTTGGAAGGGAAGCAGAATCCCGAGAGTATGGGCCTTGGGGCAATCCTAGGGCATTCTTCATAAATAATCTATACTCACGTAGAACTTATGCATTCATGACATATATAACCTGTATATCCATGCAATTCCTGTGTAGTTCAATTCTATTCGTGCATTCATCAAAAAGTATGATATGTATTCAATTCCATTCATGTATCTGCATTCATCAAAAAGTGTGACATGCATTCAAAATCCATCTCTATACATTCATCGAAAAGTATAATATGCATTCAATTTCATTTATGCATGTGCATTCATCAAAAAGCATGACATGTATTCAAAATCCATCTCTATACATTCATCAAAAAGTATGATATGCATTCAATTTCATTTATATATGTACATTCATCAAAAAGCATGACATGCATTCAAAATTCATCTCTATACATTCATTGAAAACTATGATACACATTCAATTTCATTTATGTATGTGCATTCATCAAAAAGTATGACATCCATTCAAAATTTATCTCTATGCATTCATCAAAAAGTATGATATGCATTCATGTATGTGCATTCATAAAAAAGTATGATATGCATTCAAAATCCATCTCTATGCGTTCATCAAAAAGCATGACATACATTCAAAATCCATCTCTATGCATTCATAAAAAAGTATGACATGCAGTCATTTCCTCATGTATCAACTTATGCATTTATCCAACAGTATTATGTGCATTCATCTTAACCTATGGTAGACTTATACAGTATATACCAAACAACATGTCTAACAAAATACATTAACAAATGTTTAGGTGATTACAAAAGAAAAGGTGACTTGAAGCAGAAGCACAACATCCCAGAA
Source organism: Euryodendron excelsum (assembly GCA_033060915.1). Taxonomy (NCBI): domain Eukaryota; kingdom Viridiplantae; phylum Streptophyta; class Magnoliopsida; order Ericales; family Pentaphylacaceae; genus Euryodendron; species Euryodendron excelsum. Next base: position 12,073,906 of record CM065385.1, read on the forward strand.
GGTCTATCGGCCAAAATCTAAGCGCTTTGCAAAAGAAACGGCATACACCCCAAAAAACCCGAATTGTCATCCATGGATAACAAGAAACAGAGAATGGGGCATTGAATCACCCTCGACCACCCCAATCAACCATGAACAGCCTAATCCAACCTTTTTTCAAAACCACAGAGAATAGGGTAACGACCCACCGTCGACCACCCCAATTAATGTCAGCCTAACTCGACCTCTTCAAATCGTAAAAACTAGGGCAACGGCCCACCCTATACCTCCCATTCAATTGCAAACTAGTCGATCTACCCAAGAAAAACTGACCTATAGATGTTTGACCTTCTAAATACCTTAAACCTTTCAAAAAGACGCCTTACCCCCTCCAAACCAAATTCAAGAACCCAAGGGAGGACCTCACCCAACCATGCTAGTCAGAGGAAAAAGTGAACAACCAACACATCAAAGAACATTCCTCTCTAAAAAATCTCAATCTAAGAAGCAGCAAATGTCATTTTCTCCAACATTCAAGAGAAAGGAACTACAAGCAAATCCCTCATATCAGCAAAGAACGGGTTTCCGAGCTTCCTTTGAAATTTGGGTTTTAGAGCTTCCTCCAAAAAAACATATCGCATTTCAAGGCTTCCCCGAAAAAGCATATTGGATTTCAAAGTTTCCTCCAAAAAAGCAGATCAAGTTTCCGAGCTTCCTTCAAAAAAGTAGATTGGGTTTCAGAGCTTCCCCTAAAAAAGTAGATATGGGTTCAGAGCTTCCTCTGAAAAAGCAGATTGAGTTTTCGAGCTTCCTCTGAAAAAGCAAATTGGGTTTTAGAGCTTCCTACGAAAAAACAGATTGGGTTTTCGAGCTTTTTTCAAAAAAAGCAGATAAGGTTTCCGAGCTTCCTTTGAAAAAGCAGATTGGGTTTCAAAGCTTTCCCCAAAAAAGCAGATTGGGTTTCAGAGTTTCCTTCGAAAACGCAGACCGGGCTTCCGAGATTCCTCTGAAAAAGCAATTTGGGTTTCTGAGCTTCCTCCAAAAAAAGCAGATTGGGTTTTCAAGCTTCCACCGAAAAAGTAGATTGGGCTTCAGAGCATCTTTCAAAAAAGCAGATTGTGTTTTCGAGCTTCCTTTAAAAAAAACAGATTGAGTTTTCGAGCTTCCTCTGAAAAAGCAGATTGGGCTTTAGAGCTTTTCTTGAAAAAGCAGATTGAATTTTTGAGCTTCCTTCGAAAAAGCAAATCGGATTTTTAAGCTTCCTCCGAAAAAGCATACTAGGTTTCATAGCTTACCCCGAAAAAACAAATTGGGTTTAAAAGCTTCCTCCAAAAAAGCAGATCAGGTTTCTAAGCTTCCTCTGAAAAAGTAGATTGGATTTTAGAGCTTCCTCCGAAAAAGTAGATCAGGCTTCCAAGCTTCCTCTAAAAAAGTAGATTGGGTTTCACAGCTTTCTCCAAAAAAGCAAATTGTGTTTCGAGCTTCCTCCGAAAAAAAGCAAATTGGGTTTCAGAGCTTCCCCTAAAAAAGCAAATTGGGTTTCTCAGCTTCCCCTGAAAAAGCAGATCAAGTTTTAGAGCTTCCTCCAAAAAAGCAGATTGGGTTTCTAAGCTTCCTCCGAAAAGGCAGATCGGGTTTCAGAGCTTCTTTCGAAAACTCAAATTGGGTTTTTGACCTTCCTCCAAAAAAAGCAGATTAGGTTTTCGAGCTTCCTCTTAAAAAGCAAATTGGGTTTCAAGCTTCCTCCGAAAGAACAGATTGGGTTTTAGAGCTTCTCGAAAATACAGATTGGGTTTTCGAGTTTCCTCCGAAAAAAGCAGATCGGGTTTCTGAGCTTCTTTCAAAAACGTATATTGGGTTTTTGAGCTTCCTCCAAAAAAAAGTAAATTGGGTTTTCGCGCTGCCTCTGAAAAAGTAGATTGGTTTTGAGCTTCCTCCGAAAAAGCAGATTGGGTTTCAGAGCTTCCCGAAAATGTAGATTGGGTTTCCGAGCTTCCTCTGAAAAAGCAAATTAGGTTTCCAAGCTTCCTCCAAAAAAGTAGAATGGGTTTCAGAGCTTCTTTCGAAAAAGCAGATTGGGTTTTTGAGCTTCCTCCAAAAAGAGCAGATTAGGTTTCAGAGCTTCTTTCGAAAAAGCAGATTGCATTTTCGAGCTTCCCCTAAAAAGAGCAGATTGGGTTTTTAAGCTTTCTCTAAAAAAAGAGATTGGGTGTTGAGCTTTCTCCGAAAAAGTAGATTGGGTTTCAGAGCTTCCCCCGAAAAAGCAGATTGGGTTTTTGAGCTTCCTCCGAAAAAGCAGATCGGGTTTCCATGCTTCCTCTAAAAAAGCATATTGGGTTTCAAAGCTTCCCTGAAAAATGCAGATTTATTTTCAGAGTTTTCTCCAAAATAGCAGATCGGGTTTCCAAGCTTCCTTTGAAAAAGTAGATTGAGTTTCAGAGCTTCCTTCGAAAAAACAAATTGGGTTTCCGAGCTTCCTTTAAAAAACATATTGGGTTTCAGAGCTTTCTCCAAAAAATCAGATTGGGTTTCGAGCTTCCCCCGAAAAAATAGATTTGGTTTCCAAGCTTCCCTTTAAAAAGCAAATTGGGTTTTAGAGCTTCCTCCGCAAAAAGCAGATTGAATTTCAGAGCTTCCCCCAAAAAAGTAGATTGAGTTTCAAGCTTCCTCCGAAAAAGCAGATTGGGTTTCGAGCTTCCTCTGAAAAAGCAGATTGGGTTTCAAGGCTTCCACCAAAAAAATAGATTGGGTTTCAGAGCTTCTCTCAAAAAAGCAAATTGGATTTTAGTGCTTTCTCCAAAAAAGCTGATTGGGTTTCAGAGATTCTCCGAAAAAAAGCAGATTGGGTTTTAGAGCCATATTCCGCCATGTAGAGTGTCAGTGCAAGAAGAATTAGTTTCAAGATATCAACCTTGAACCTCCCCAAAGGAGTAGCATTCCGCCAAATGGAGCGTCAGTTCAAGAAGAATCAATTTCCAGACATTAACCTTGAACCTTCCCAGAGGAGCAGCATTCTGCCAGAAGTAGCGTCAGTTCAAGAAGAATCAATGTCTAGACATTAGCCCTAAAACTTTCCAAAAGAGTACCATTCCACCTGACGGAATCTTAGGTCGAGATAACTTACTCTCCAAAAAATTTTAACGCTGGTCCCTCCGATTACCTTGCGGTCAACATGGGATCCTTCCTTTTTCATTTTATCTTCAACAAGCAAAGACAGAAAAAGAGGGGCAGCTGTAAGCATCCTATTTTTGCCTGCTCGGCAATCTTTGACCTGACTGAACTCCCTTTCAAAACTCCGTAAGCACATTCAAGCCCAATCAACTTTCAAACCCCTATCCAATCAGTCAACTGCTTCTCAGGCCCGCTGGGCCTAATAGAGGCCTAATAACCAAACCTGACCCTTGGGCCTCGAGACACGTTTTGAGAAAGTTCAAAATCCCTCAAAACAGTAAGTCCACATTTCCAAAGTATTACTAAGCAGTTAGGCTTACTCTGCACACCATTTTGTCTAATTTCGATCCCATTTCGACTGACTCTGGTCAAAATGACCATTTTACCCTTGAACACCCCAGCACTGCATAAATACCACTGAACAGTGAAAAACTCTCCTGGGATCATCCCTGAATGACTCGGCATGCTTAACATAACACTCCGGTCCATTCTTGACCTTTTTCAACCAAACTCGATTAAAACGACTATTTTGCCCCTAGCAAGCTAAACACGCCATGAAAACTGCACTGGTCCAAGAATATTGTACGGTGGGTCTTGTCATGCACTGCTGTTCAATCTAAGGAGGACCTTACAACACTAAACACTCCCGACTCAATGAAAGTTCCTTGGAGCATCTCGCAGATGCTCTGCAAAAATTGTCTTTTCTCTCGATTCCTTAGTTACAACGCACTATCCAATGACTTGAGAAATGCATAAACCAGGGAATTCCCGAAAGCTCGTTTATAGATCTTTCCATCAATATGGCTCGGTCGGATAGATTGCTCCCCGAAGTCCCTCATTGCGTGGCTCGAAAACTACTACTTTCAACCACCCCTAGAGCGTCTCACAAACGCTCTACCAAGATTGAATTTTTTCCCAATTCTTTGATTATAATGCACCGTCAAATGACTTGACAATTGCATAAATTAGGGAATTCCTGAAAGTATTTCCAGAGTACTTTCCATTGGTACGGTCTGATCGGAGAGATCGCTTCCCAAAGGCCTCGATCATGCGGCACAAAAATAGCTACTTTTGAACCCCGCGGAGCGTATCATAGACGCTTCGCAGAGATACAATTTCATGCACATTTTTTGAGATGATATCTCACACTTTCGAACACCGTTCAAACTTTTTGAAACCTTTAAAGTTCACGAAAAACTCTAGGAGAACACCAGATGCAATCGATTGTTTCAAAACCTTCCCGGTTGGCTCAATTATCGAGGCAAAGTTTAAACAAACACTCGCGGTGACGGAGCGAATGCTACATGTGCCCAGATTTTGATCAGATCGATCAAACTTCGCTTAGCCCTTAAGATTTAGCCAGTACAGGGAGTGCTAAGTGGCCTTCATTCTGTGGAACAGTATCGGTGCATTTGGCACATGCGCCTGTGTAAATTTTTCACAGGCGCATGTCCTACATGCGCCAGTGTCCAAAAATTTGCCTATAAATATAGGCCTCCCCCTTTGCATATTCCAAAATCGAAAATTGATGTGAAGCTCTACTGAAACTGCTCCAGAACCCCGAATTTCTATATAAAGCTCAATCCTCCAACACTTAGGCTAGATTTCACCTCCCCCTAACCCATACACTTCACCTACATAACCATATACACCATTAAACTCCTCCTTCCAGGCCCTTAAGCCTACTTGAAGCCATCCACGTTCAAGTCAAGGCATCCATAGAGGATTACAAGTGTATTGAAGGCAAAAGGTGATATTTCTTTTACATTTTTGTATTCCCACACTCTTCGCTTCTCCCTTCTAGCCTACTTAGGCTACTCTCTATTTTAATCCACATCTTCAACCCCCCTTTCTTGCATGCTTAAAGCTGAGAGGGCTCTTAGTTCGTGCCTAGAGGAAAGCTAGTGGGAGCCACCATTTAGAGAGATCTCTTACTAGCCTACTTTAAAATGGTATGTCCTAAAAGCCCCTTGATTATGTGGTGTAGCCTAAAGCCTTATATGTATTCATGACCCCCTTGCATTTTGCTATATTGATCATGTCTTGTGTGCTTGGCTTCATTTTCATGTTTATAACCATATTCTACAAAGCTTGCATTATTCTTATTTCCATGCTACTTTCAAGCTCCATACTCCTTTCAAAGGGTTCTAATAGTTAGTCCCCTGAAGTTTAGGATGAGACCTTAGAAATCATGCCTTAAAAAATCCCCCATTTACTCCTAACTCTCACTTTTGCATCATTACATTCCAACTTGCATGAAAATGGTTTTCAAAATCTCTAATTTCCAAGGTTTCTATTCTTTCAACTTTAGTGGTTGAAATAGCTCATGGAACCCTCTTTTGAATGGTCTCCCTTTTATATTGGCCATAGGAGCCCTAAATTGTTAGAATGATTCTCTTATCTTTTTATTCTTGCACACGAGTGGTTTTCAAACTCTTTGGTTTCTAAGATTTTCATTCTCTCAAGTTTCGTGATTGGAATGGCCCCGTAGAACCTTCTCTTGAGTGGTCTCCCTTTACATTGGTCATAGGAACCCTAATTTGTTGGAATGGTTTTCTTTAAAAATGGTATTCAAAACCTTTTTCTTAAAAATGGTTTTCAAAGATTAATTCTCTCCATCTTTGCATTAAAAATGGTTTTTCAAAAGTTGTTATCATTATGTTGACTCTTGAGGTCCCCACCCTTGCCAAGATAAAAGTTATAATGGCCTCAAGAAAACCTTCTTTTGAATGGTTTTCAAACACTAACCATATAAACAATATTCTTGGCTAGAGTCAAATTTTCATGGAAATGATCTTCAAAAGGGTTGTCTACCAAAGTCCTTTATATAACGTGATTTGTTTCTAAAACTCTTCTAAAAAATACATAAAACCACCTTTCAAAACAACATTCCAACCCTAAGTTAACTTGACCTTAGTTGTCCAACCTTATGTCAACCAAACCTTAGGTTGAACTAACCATAGTTAGTTAACCCTAGGTAACCTAATCCTAATTAACTACCCCAGGTCAATCCAACCCTAGGTTAACTTGACCCTAGTTGTCCAACCCTAGACTAACTTAACCCAAGCTAGTTAACCCTTGGTCACCTTAACCCTAGGTCAACCTAACTCTAGTTAGTTAACCCTAGGTCAATCCAACCCAAGTTCAATAACCTTAGGTCACCTTAACCCCAGGTTAACCTAACCCAAACTAGTTAACCTTAGGACAACCCAACCAAGGTTAGTATGTTTCAAGGTTTCAACTCAAGGACCCCTCTCCAAAATGATCTTTCAATTCAAAACTATTCTCATGACCTATTTTTTTAAAACCCCCTACTCTCTTGAGACTTCAAAACTTAACTCTAAAACCTTTTCAAATGCTCCTATACACCATCTTTAAAAAGGTTTCTGTTTCTTAAAAACTATTCTCAAAAATAATTTCAAGAACTCACAACCCTAAAGTGTCTCCAACCCATTTATGGTTAGAGATCTCAAGGCAAAGTGATACATTAAGTGCAACCTCCAAGGTTATCCATACTAGGGTTCCCAAAACCACTTTCAAAAACTTTTTGAAGACACACTTATTAAAACACTTCAAAACCCTACCTCCAAGGAGTTCAAAACATTTTCAAAACTCTCTTGAGTTATTTCAAAGCACTTCCAAAATTCCTTCGAGTTGTTCCAAAAAATTTTTAAAACACTTCAAAATCCTATTTCAAGAGCACTTTATAAAACCTTCAAAGTCTATTTCCAAAACACTCCAACATCCAATTTCAAATCACAACTCTCAAGTTCTCTTTTTCCAAAGACCTCAAAGTGTCTTAAAAAACTTTTCAAAGACCTCATTGTGTCTTCGAAACATTCCAAAGGTTCTAATGCGCCTATTTTCCATCGGGCACTTACCCAAACTACGAATGACCTGATTTTCGCAAAATGAGATACGTAGGCAACCTAAAATGGTGCGGTCATAACTTCTATTTCAACCCCGATCCCCTTTTCAAAAGTTTCTACCAATTTAGAGTTTCTATCTCAAACCCCTTCAAAACTCCCATGCTTTCAAACTTCTTCCAAAGCTTGCATCATGCATCATTCATCCGAATAGTAATGACTAAACCCCATTTTCAAAATTCTAGAGTGGATAATAAGTAAATAATGGTAACCGATTATTCTAGTGAGTGAACAAAGGGTGATTAGATATTTAAGTACTGAAAGGGCGGGGTAGGGTGATGATCTTAGTATATTTTCCATACACGTAACCAACCCTTGAACCATAGATTTTTGTTTTTGAAAGACCAAAATAAAGTTATTTTTTAAAAGGGCTTAAATCTTTCCAAACTTTGCCAAACAACCTATTTTCTTTAAAAGCCTCTCTTAAGGGAGTTTTCAAAATCTTTTTCAAAAACCCTAAGTTTAATCTTCGGATTAATACTTAGTTTTAGGTACCCTAACTCACCTTAATTAAGTTAGGTGGCGATTCTTATTTTTCTAAAAAGCCCTTATTCAAACCAATTTCAAATTCAAACCTAGTTGCACTAGTCCTTCTAGGAGGATGAGTTCTAATGACAGAGTTCCGTGCTTTTGTCTCCGAGCCGAAAGGACTTAGACCCAAAAATCGGGGCGCAACACACGTAAGGAAGCAAAGATCTCCCTGTGTCCATAACTCTCTTTACTAATGCCCTCGGGATCATCACCTCCAAGACAAGGGTAAACTCTATCACCAAAGCCAGATAGGGGATGTCCTGACTCCTACCGAGCTGTCGCAAAACTCGAATCCCAAAGAAGGGGGCAATGCCCCATAGGCCCGCTAAGGGCACAAAGGCCCTCTCAGAAGGTCGAACTCTCCAGTAGTACCTATCGACCAGTCCTAAACACCACCTGACCATGCCCAATCTCATGCTCTGAAGATAGCCAGCCTATGCCTCAACAGTCAGTGGGAACCTCTTATCATCCACGATAGCTCTCGGAGATCACACCAACGAGCGTATATGATCAAGATCGGGGTACCATGTATGCTGGAATAGAGGAGTAATAAATAAGTGCCCGATCACCCGAAGCTAGAAGAGCACAACACATCCTTGAAAGTGAGCATCAACCCTCTGCTAAAATCTAGTAAGCTCACAAAGGTCTCCCCCACAACCATGGGTGTCACGCCCCATAACCTAGCCTATACGGATTTAGGGTACATGACCGGCTAGTAGCAAGGCTACCCAAGGCCGCATCACATGAACTAGTTGATCACCTGTGCATAATCATTTATAATGATGCATAATTATGGAAAATAGAACTTTTAATAACTTGAAAAACATAATCCGTGTTATACATGGTAGAGTTGTGCCTAATCCCAAACATAACATACATAAGGACCAAATCAAGGTCCATAAAAAGATATAGCAATATATCATTACAAAACATTGGGTCCAACCCTCAATCATTATACAAAATATAGGCCCATGGGCTGTAACTCAAATCCACATATGGCCTCGCTCTAGGGCCTCCCGGATTGACTACTTGAAAATCATTTGAGAAAATGTAAGATAATGCTTAGTGAATAACAATGATGTATGAACGAGAAAATATCATGGACTAACAATTATATCCAACGTATAAGGATCGATAATCAGTTATGCACATGGAAATGAGCTTTTGAACGTTTAAAGCATAGGCTTGGAACTCATAGGTAACGTAAACATCATTTGAAACATTTCAACATTTCAAAACATAGTATCATGAGAAGAGATGCAACATAACATTATTCTTGACATAACATTTCATAACTTATCATAAAACATGTGAACATATCATGGTTCTCGGTTCAAAACATAAGTGTGCTACAACTCGGCATATGAGCTAAGCTCCATAGTAACCATATAGGTCACACTAAGGCTCTTTAGGCCAGGGACGTCTCCCAACATAGATAGTTTATTTCCCGTCTCCTATCGTAGGACTATCGGGCTAGATTAAGGTTTTGTCACGAGAAGACCCGAGTTGGCAACATACATTGGAAACTTAGCATCTCTTTCATTTAAACAATATAGTCCATGGTTTCCGTTCATAACATAATATAGCTTGCATGCATTTGAAATATGACATTGGTAATTGAACGTAGAATTGAGGCATTGAAATGTATGAAAAACATTTATGATATAGAGGTGAGCTTAAAACCTTTAGAAAATACTAGAGTTTTACTCATGGCATATCGTTACTCACCTTTCTCCAATTGGACGGGTGACAAATAAGGTATTCCTACACAAATGCACGTAGAAGCAAATAAACATCAATAGAAAACTCTAAGGTAAAGTAATAATACGTAAGTTAAGACTAGGCACGTAAACCACTTGACCCCAACTCAAAAACACCTCATTCTCATAATAGGAGAGCGAGGCTAAACTCTATGACAAAGCCCCGATGTAAAATAAGAACATGAAGTTGAGATTTGAACATGAAAGCCAGAATGTCGACTCCTTCATCCAACCACCTCTCAATGATGAGTTCACACCCAAGGTTAGTTCTATTCAAAAATAGGCTTAGAGGCCTTCATTTTGATAGGTCATGAGGCAAAAACACATTTTGTGTGAAGAAGTTATGCTTCATGGAAGGTGGACCAAAATTTTGGAAAACAATGTTGTTGGTATGGATTTTGGGTCACCTTCAAACCTTTATATCTCTCAATATATAAGGAATTAGAAAGCAAACTTTATATGAGTACAAAGGTATATAAGTCTAGTTTCTAATGCTTCAAATGGTGCATCAATCCAAGTTTTCTAGAGAAAGTTATGCCCATTTTACTAAACAGTATTCGAGCTGACAGAGGGTTCGAATGCCTAATCGGGAGTTTGAACGCACAGGCAAAATGAACTGGGAGTTTGAACGCCCAAATGGGAGTTCGAACTCCAAGAAGAAAATTTAAAAAAACCCTTCTCTGAGAATTCGAACTCCCCCCGAGAGAGTTCGAACACTCAGGCTAATTTCCCACCGTTTGAACTCCATATTGGAGTTCAAACGCCCTGTTCCAGGCAGCCCCCAAAGTTCAACCAAAACACAATCAAAACTCCTCCAAACACCACCAAACCTTTCCAATACTCTTAGGGCTCAAAGATTAGCCCACAAGGATGCTAATAACTCAAAATGGGGGAGGAAGAACAATCAAAACAAAGGGATCTAAAGAAGAAATCAAAACCCTAACATTTCACACATTTGGGAGTTTCAATCCCCAACTCTCCACTCCTCTAATATTAAGCTTCAAGCCTTCAAATTCAAGGTAATTGGGACTCAAGGAGTCCCCCAGGACAAACCTAAGTCATATAAATGCATACATACAAAGAACCAACAAAATCACACAAGATAGATACACATATATACAATTGTAAAGAGAGAAAAATGAAACCTTACCTTCTTCAAGCTGGGTGAAGTCTTCAATGGCTTCAATCCCTTCCTTCAAGCCTTCTTCCTTCAATTTCCCATTCCTTCTTCCCCTTTCTCTCTTTCTCCCTCTCTCTACTGATTTGTGTGTGTGTATATGTGTGTGTGTGTTTTGTGTGTTGTAAGAAAACACACATGGGAAATAATCCTATATGTCTCGCACCTCTAACATAAGTTACAACACAACTTCTTATTGGTTATTTTTAAACCAAAAGAAGGAATACTTAACACTAAAAATTACACACTACAAATTCTCATTAATGTAATTAAATAGAGGTTTGGGATATCATAATGAGAGCACAGGAGTGCCCCTCACGAACCCTGACAAGCAATGCATATAATCGGCAGTCAACAAAATCAGGTCCTCGTGGAAACATCAAGAAGTTCAAAAGAAGCAGAGCTTGAGCAACCATGTAAGAAATAGACTAGTCCTAGGAAGTATGCCAATCACCCAAATGAGCCCTCATACCCATCATAAACTCGAAGCGGGAAAATAGAAACTTCACTGGAATGCAAGAAAACTAGGGCCAGAAAAGTAGACGAAAGAACTGTGCGCCAGAGTCCAAGCTGGGATGAGACAACCGTGATGTAACCTTCAGGGAAGATGGGTCCCACAATGTCAACAGAATCATCTCAGAAACCGAGGAGGAAACTATACTCGTGAGGAGTGCGGGTAAGCTCGCACTCCCCGAATCGAAAAAGAGACAAGCTAGGCTGCCAAAAGAAAATCACTGCCTCCATCAATCCTGGAATAAGTTGCACCGACAGGAGTGAAGCAACCCGACCAAAAGACCGGCGAAAGATGTCCTGCTCATCTAGAGGATAGTTGTTATGCGAAGCTCTCAGCCGACTTAAAATCATGTCTCCCATCCTGAAAGTTAAGGTAAGAATTGTCGACATATGGTAAATATAGCTCAAGAAGGTAAGAGATAAAATAAAAAAAAAATATTTCAAATGTTAAGTCAAAATGAATTTCCTACATATTTTGATTTTAAAAGTCAAGTTTGGAGTCAAAGTGAATTTTATACATATTTTGTCTTTCAAGAATTCAAGTTTTGAATCAAAATGAATTTTCTATACATTTTGTCTGTCAAAAATTAAATTTCAATTCAAAATAAATTTTTTACACATTTTGTCTTCAAAATGTTAGTTTCAAGTCAAAATGAATTTTCTATACATTTTTGCTTTCAAAAGATTTTCAAATTCCAGTCAAAATAAATTTCTTATACATTTTGCTTTCAAAAGATTTTCCATGTCAAGTCAAAATGAATTTCCTAAATATGTGATCTTTCAAAAAAATCAATTTCAAGTTAAAGCAAATGTTTTTATACATTTTTGTCCAAGTTTCAAATCAAAATAGTTTCTAATTCAAAAGTTCCATTCAAATCAAATCTCAAAAATTTTCGATCAAAGTTTATGCCAAGCTTCTACTCCAAAAGATTTTTACTCCAATCTAGTTTTAAGATTTTCTAAAACTTCTTCCTCCAAAAAGTCTTCTTCAAAATCAATTTCTAAAAATTCTCAAGTTTTCAATCTTCCAAAATTCTCATCAAATTCTAAGTTTTCCACATTCTAAGTCTATTTTCAAATCTTCCAAAATATTTCACTCAAAACTTTTTATTCAAAAATTCATTTTTAAAATTCTTCCTAAATTTTTCTTCCAACAGTTGTAGGCCTCCCCGAGTTTCTCGAGACCTTCTCTACCAAAAAGGTCCCTCCCTCAAAGGTTTTATACATTTTCTCTTTAAAAAAAATATTTCATTTCAAAAAAATTCTCTAACTCTTTCCTTACTTTTAAAAAATTTCAGAAGAGTTCGTTTAAAAATGGTCCCTACAATGCCCCACGGCACTTCAACAAAACATAAACAATGCATTTTACAATATCACAATCACATCATATAAACACACACAAAATAATCTATGCACATTTTCAAGATTCTCAAAATTTCAAAGACGTGTTCTGATTTTCAAAAATTCAAATATTTTTAAGATTGTCGTGAAAAAATTTCAAAATTTTTTCAAATGTTTTCTAAAATATTATTGCATTTTTGTATATGTTAAAGTTAGATATTTCTATTACTTTCTAATTTTTTTAACCTATTTTTCTATTTTTCAAAAAATCAAAATTTCAAAAATTTTTCCAAAAATAAAAAAATTGCATACGGCTGTTAAACATATTTTTCTAAGGCACATCGAATAAAAATCTAGCCAAAAAACTTAATACCCAAAGCCCGATTTCAAACACTCCTTTAGGCTGGATATTCATTTTCAAGTTTTAGTCTTCAAAAATTTTCAAACTCCGTCCCTCTGATCGCCTCGCGGTCAACCCAAGACTCTTACTTTATCGTTTTCTGCCTTCGTCAAGCAAAAATAGAAAAAGAGAGGTAGTTGTAAGCATCTCATTTTCGCCCACTCGGCAATCTCTGGTCTGACCAGACTCACATTTAAACCAACACAGACACATTCAAGTCAAAACTAGCTTTTCAGACTCAATCCAATCAATCAATCACTTTGTGGGCCCATCAGGCCCAACAGAGGTAAAATGACTAAAAATGCCCTTGGGGCATTGCTCGGTTCAATACTAGTTGGCACGTCCTCCTAGAGACGGTAAGTCCTCATTTCAATCTCAAATTCAATTTCAAATCCAATTCCAATCGAGATCAAATCTAGCACGCCTTTTAAGAAAGTTTATCCCTCAAGCGATAAGACCATCTAGTCGGCACTTTTTCTAAGAAAACTCTTCAAAACAGTAAGTCCTTCAAACCCGTCAACCAAGACGGAACCCAAGTCCCCGAGATGGTAAAATGGTCCACGTTTGGTGCTTGCTAACTCGCCAATGAAGAATGTCTGCTATTTAGCATGTCTTTCGAGAAAGTCAATCTCTCAAACAATAAGTCCACTTAACAGCTTCTCAAGATTAGGCAATCTCCAGAATGAACGCGCACCAATAGAGTGGCGAAAACACTCGAACACATCACAACCGTCAGAGTGGTAGAAACACTCGTAAACAGGTCAACATCGGGAATTGCCAACAGAACCCCTATGTCACGAGACCGAATTCACCTCTTAGCCGTGACACGTTTACCAAAGAACGAGATACCTTTGGAAACTAACTCGTCACAGACCGTCAAAGTGATGGAAACACTCAAAACCCAGGTCAACACCAGTGCCTGCTAGTCCACTTCGATGAAAAATAACCAAACTGTCCCTTTAGCCTTTTTTAGCGCACTTCTCGAGAAAGTACCAAAGTCCTCAAAGTAGTAAGTTCACCCTTCCAAGATCGTCCCAAAGATGATCCGACATGTTCAAGTGCCTTTCAGTTAGTTCCAAACCAATTCTGGGACCATTTGGTCAAAATGACCATTTTGCCCCTAGACATCCAAGCGCCTCCGGGAACCATACTGGCTTTGATATCAAATCGGTAACTTTTATAAAATACTTCTAATAGTATTCTCAACCTTCTAGGGCCTTTTCGGAGCATTCTAAGTCTATTCAGGCAAACTTGGTGCAAAATGACCATTTTGCCCTTAGGCATCCGATAGCCTTTTCCAACCACACCGACTCTGGATATCAAACTGGAAATCTATAAAAACAATCTTTATAGTGTTTCCAACCTTTGAGTCCTCTCATGAGTCGTTCCAAGTCTATTTCGGTGGTTTTTCGGTCTAGTTAACCGTTTTGCCCTTAAAGGCTCGACCGACCACTTTGACAATCCCGACCTTATTTTTCAAGTTCGTTAGCTCCGGGACACTATTATAAAGGTTTCTACCCATTTTCGGTCTTTCGGAGCAGTTCCCGCCTCCTGGAACATTCCCAGACCTTTTGAAGTCACTCTTAGTGAAGCTAAGTCAAAAATTGCATGGTAGTCACTAATACAAGCGCCCAAATCTTTTGTGTTACGTATCAATGGTTGAAAGATACGTTACTTGCCACCCTTAAAAATTTCTTAGGTGGCTGGCGCCACTAGCAGTGGTGCCAGAAGGAATTTTTCCCTAGTGCCACTGTAGTAGGCGTAAGGCTAGTCCTTTTTCTATAAATACAAAACCTCCCCCTGCATGAAAAGGTCTGCAAACTCAATCCAAAAACTCTGGGTTTTGATTTACAGAGCTCGAAGTCTCTCCAAAACCCTAACCCTTCTAGTCTCTTCAAACCCTAGCCTCCATACACTCAACCTTAACATCTATACACACACTATACGCTCATACACAAACCTCTAAAGCCTCCATTGAAGACTCAAGTGCTGCAACTTAGAAGCTCTCAAGGATCAAGTAAAGCAAAGCAAGCAAGGCAAGCAAGACAAGAAGAAAATAAGGTAGGCTTTCTTTTTATGTTTATGTACTCTCCCCTTTCTCTTCTTCTTCCTAACCCACTTGGGTTTTCTTCTATTTTACTCCCCCCATTTTCTACCCCCCCTTTCTCGCGTGCTTAAAACAAGGGATTCCCCGATTTGTGAGTAGGAAGGATTGTTGAAAGTTACCATGTTGGGGGTCTTTTTCTAGTTCAACCTTAAACCATGTGGATTTGGCCTCCTTGCTCATATAGTGAAGCCAACCTTCTATGTTCAGAACCTTACTTGCATTATGCATGTCATATTCATAGATCCCTTCAAAATTTATTTTTAAAGTTGTTTTCAAAGCTTGCATTAGAACTCTATTTCAAAACTTGCATTCAAAATCTCTTTCTCAAAACTTGTTTTCAAAATCACAATCTTAAAGTGATTCTAGCCTTTCCATGGTTAGGGTTGCTTTATGAAAGTGTTATATTCATTGTGACCATCAAAGTCCATATTTTGGGTGTAAACCCTAAATTATTTTTCATCAAAACTACAATCTTAAAATGATTCTAGTCATTCCATGGTTAGAGTTGTTTTAGGAAGGTATGATATTCAATACGATCATATTGGTCCATATTTCAAATCCATGTTGTTTTTTAAAACCACTAACTTAGAATGGTTTTGATCTCTTCATGGTTAGAATCATTTTAGGAAAGTAAGACATTCAAAGGATCTTAAAAGTCCATGTTCAAACTCCTTCCCAAATTGCTTTTCAAACTCCTTTTCAAATTGCTTTTCAAAATCTCTCTCTAAAAGCTCTCTTCAAAAATTTACTTTCTAAAAATTCTCTTCAAGTTTCCTTTCCAGAAACTTTCTTCAAAAGATCTATATTTCAAAATGTCTTTTTCTTGGAGTACAAGTCAAGTCCTAGATTTCATGGTTAGAAAGTCCTAATTCCCTTTCTTAAAAATATGACTTCCTCTTTTGCTTAAATCATACCTTTCCAAAATTAGCTTATACATAAAATAGTAGATCTCCAAAAACTCTTTTTTTACACCAAATCATAGCTTTATAAATCCTAGATTTCTAAAATTCAACCTTTCTAATTCCATGTCAAATCCAATCTTTCAAATTAGAAAACTAGATCAAATCTTCCCATTTAGGAAACTAAATCAAATCCTTCAATTTTAGAAACCATATCAAATCATCTAATTTTTGGAAATGAAATCAAATCTTCTACTTTAGGAAATAGGAATCAAATCTTTCTAAATTCAAAATTTTTCTAAATTGAAGTCTTTCCAAAATCAAAACTTTCATAAAATGAAACTTTCTTAAGATGAAACTTTCCTAATTTCGTACTTTCCCAAAACGAAACTTTTCCATTTTGAAATTTTCCTAATTCAAAGATTTATAAAATCTAATCTTTTCTAAACCTAACTTTCTAAATTCTTTCAAATCAAGTGTTTAAGTCAATTCTTTCTAAATCAAATTAAATCTCTTTTCAAATCTTTCTTAAATCCAACTTTCCTAATTCGAACCTTTCCTAAATCCAACTTTCTAAGATCAAACCTTTCAAATCTAAATCAAACCTTCTTATTTCAATTACATGTTCTAATCTTATGTTACTTAAACCCGAGGCCTAAACCCTAGTTCAACCCTAACCCTAAAGTTAGGAAGTTTCAACCCTTTTCTAAAACTCCTTAGGTTTTCCAATTTCAATCTAAGTCAAAATGTTTTCAAAATCTCAATCTTTCCAAATCAAATCCAAGTTCAATCTTTTCAAATCAAAATCAATTTCAAATACACAAGTTCTACTTCAAATCAACCAAGTTCAATTTCAAGTCTCTTATTCAAAGTTCAATTCAAACTCTTTTCAAATCAAATCTTTTTAAATCAAACTTTTCAAAAACTTAAAGATGTTCATTTTCAATTGGACTCTTGCTCGAACTATGACTGATCTAATTCCCAAAAATGGATACATAGGCAACCCTCATGAGTGCAGTCATAACCTTTTTCAAATTTCTAATTCCACAACCTTTTTCAAATTTCTAATTTCACAACCTTTTCAAATTTCCAATTCCATAATCTATTTCAAGTTTCTAATTCTAAAATCTATTTTCAAATCTCTAATTTTTAATTTTCAAAACCTTCTTTCCAATTTCAAATTAAGTCTTTCCAAACCTATTTCCAACACCAAATCTTTCTTTTCAAATCTATTTTCAAAATCAAAATTCTTTTCAAAGTAGATATAATTGGACAATTGTTAATCAAAGATTTCTAATGAGTGAACCTAGGGTGAATAGACATATAGGTACTGCAAGGGCAGGGTAGGGTGATGGCTTAGTGCATCTTCCCTGCATGTAATCAACCTTCGAACTTAGATTACTAATTTCAAAGACCAAAAATTGAGTTATTTTCAAAAAGAACTTAAATATTTCCATAGGTTGCCAAACAACTATTGTTTTAAAAACCCTCTCTTGAGAAAGTTTTTAAAACCTTTTCAAAAAAACCCTAAGTGTAATCTTCAGATTGTGCTTAGTTTTAGGTGACTTAACTCACCTTAATCAAGTTAGGTGGTGACTCCAAACTTTTTTCTAAAAGCCCTTATTCAAAATCAATTTCAAATTCAAACTTAGTCGCACTCGTCCTTCTAGGAGGATGAGTTATAACGAGAAAGTATTGTATTTTTCCCACTTATGCGTATTTTCCTCTAGTGCCAAAATTCGGGGCGTGACAATTGCCTCTGCTAGAGTTTTACTTTCCAGTGGTATACCCTCTTGAAGCTTATAAACCATGGCTTTTACTAGGATGGAAGAGGTTGAGCTAGCATCCATTTTTCTTGCTTAGAGAGATGAAATGAAAACAAAAACATAAGCCCCGAGTTAGTGCTTGATATTTAGGAAACTTTATGCGATGCATGTCCTAGGGGTGTCCCTTTTTGAGAGGGAGACCAAACATGATGCAATTGGCTCACTTTTTGGAGACTAAACATAATGCACTTGGCTCACTTTTTGGAGATAAAGGGTCTACCCCTGTATGCAAATACATGTCTATAAGCACCCAATTTTTGCCCATTCGGTAATCTCCAGTCTGACTAGACTCACATTCAAACCGACACAGACATATTCAAGTCAAAATCAATTTTTCAGACTTAATCCAATCATTCAATTTCTTTGCGGGCTCACTGAGCCTAATAGAGGCAAAATAACCAAAATGCCCTTATGGCATTACTCGGTCCTATTCTAGTTGGCACGTCTTGCTAGAGATAATAAGTCCCCATTTCAATCTTAAAATCAATTTTGAATTCAATTCCATTCCAGATCAAATCTGGCATGCCTTATAAGAAAGTTGATCCCTCAAGTGGTAAGTACATCCAATCTGGCATGTTTTTCAAGAAAACTCTTCGGAACGATAAATACCTTCAAACCCATCGATTAGGACAGAACCCAAGTCCCCGAGATGATAAAACGGTTCACCTTTGGCCCCTGCTAGCTCGCCAATGAAGAATGTCCATTATTCAGCATGTCTTTCGAGAAAGTTAATTCCTCATATGATAAGTCCACCCAGTAGCTTCCTGAGATCAGGCAGTCTTCAGAATGAACGCACACCGTTAGAGTGGCGGAAACACTTACAAACATTGCAACCGTCAGAGTGGCAGAAACACTTGCAAACAACTCAACATTGGGAATTGCTAACAAAACCCTTCTGTCATGGGACCGAATTTACCTATTGGGCATGACACGTTTACCAAAGGACGAGATACCTTTAGAAACCAACTCGTCATAGACCGTTAGAGTGACAAAAATACTCAAAACCCGGGTCAACACCAGTGCCTGCTAGCCCACTCTGGTGAAAAATGACCAAACTGCCCCTTGGGCATTTTTTTGGCACGCTTCTCAAGAAAGTATCTAAGTCCTCGGAGTGATAATTCTTCCCTTCCAAGATCGTCCCAAAGACGATCTAACATGTTCAAGTGCATTCCAGTCGATTTTGGACCAATTTCGGGACCATCTGGTCAGAATGACCATTGTGCCCCTAGGCATCCGAGTGCCACCGGGAACCATGCTAGCTCTGAGTATCAAACCGGTTACTTCCTAATGATGCTTCTAATAGTATTCTCAATCTTTTAGCACCTTTTTAGAACAGTCTGAATCTATTCCGACAAACCTAGTGCAAAATGACCTTTTTATCCCTCGTAGGCCAATCGCCTTTTCCAACCACACCAGCTTTGAGTATCAAACCGACAATCCCCTAGAACACTCTAGATAGCGTTTTCAATCTTCAACTCCTTTTTTGGGACATTTCAAGTCCATTCTGATAGTTTATTGCTCTAGTTGACTGTTTTGCCCCTATAGGCTCAACTGACCACTTCATCAATCCTGACATTATTTTTTAAGCCCGTTACTCCCGCGACACTTTTCAAGGGTTTCTGTCTATTTATGGCCTTCCGAATCATTCTTGGCCTCCCAAAACATTCCTAGACCTTTCAGAGTTAGTCCTAGTGGAGGCAAGCCAAAAATTGCATGGTAGTCACTAAAACAGGCACTCAAATCTTTTGTCTTGCGTATCAAAGGTCGAAAGATATGTTTCTTGCCGCCCTTAAAACTTTCCTAAGTGCTTGGCGCCAAGCCAATATATTTGGCCTGGTGCTACTAGTAGGGAATTTGCCCTGACTAGTATTGTGTCTATAAATACAGAGCCTCTTTCTGCATCAAAAGGGTCCGCAAACTCAATCCAAAAACTCTAATTTTTGAAATATAGAGCTTGAAGTATTTGCAAACCCTAGCCTCCATACATTTAAACTCTAACATCCATACACTCTATACAATTAAACACAAGCCTCCAAGCCATTCATTGAAAATTCGAAGTGTTGCAACTTGCAAGCTCTCAATGATCAATCAAAGCAAAGGAAACAAAGCAAAGAAAACAAGAAGAAGACAAAGTAGGCTTTCTCTTTATGTTTACGTACTTCCCGCTCTCTCTTCTTCCTCCTAACCCACTTGGGTTTTCTTCTATTTTAATCCCCTATCTTTTACCCCCCCCCCCCCTTTACATGCTTGAAACAAGGGATTCCCTGATTCATGCGTAGGAAGGACTATTGAAATTCACCGTGTCGGGGGATTTCTTCTAGTTCAACCTTAGACCGTGTGGATTCAGCCCCCTCGATTATGTAGTGAAGCCTAACCTTGTATGTTCACGACCTTACTTGCATTATCCATATCACATTCATGCATTCTTTCAAAACTTGCATCAAAATCATCTTTGAAATTTGCATTCAAAATCTTGTTTTCAAAATTACAATCCTAGAGTGATTCCAGCCATTCCATGGTTAGGATTGCTTTAGGAAAGTGTTATATTCATTGTGGCCATCAAGGTCCATAGTTTGGGTGTAAATCCTAAATTTTTTTTCATCAAAACCACAATCTTAAGATGATTCTAGCCATTCCATAGTTAGGGTTGTCTTAGAAAAGTGTGATATTCAATGTGATCATATTGTTCCATATTTCAAATCCATGTTATTTTCAAAACCTCCAACCTAGAATAGTTCTAACATTTTCATGGTTATAATCGTTTTAAGAAAGTGAGATATTGAAAAGGTTTTCAAAAGTCCATGTTCAAACTCTTTTTCAAATTACTTTTTAAACTCCTTTCCAAAAAGTTTCTTCAAAAGTCCCTTTTCCAAATTGTTTTTCAAAAGTTATTTTCAAAAATTCACTTTCCAAAACTCTCTTCAAGTTTCCTTCCTAGAAACTCTCTTCCAAAAGCCTTATTTTCTTAAAACTCATTCTCTTGGATTCCAAGTCAAACCTTAGATTTCATGGTTAGGAAACCCTAATTCACTTTTTTAAAAACATGATTTCCTCTTTTGCTTCAAGTCATAGGTTTTCAAAAACTATCATCCACATAAAATCCTAGATTTCCAAAATCTCTTTTTCTACACAAAATCATAGCTTTCCAAATCCTAGATTTTCAAAATTTAATATTTCCAATTCCATGTCAAATCTATTCTTTCAAATTAGAAAACTAAATCAAATCCTTCAATTTTATAAACCAAATCAAATCATCTATTTTTGAAACTATAATATGATCTTCTACTTTAAGAAATAGGAATCAAATCTTTCTTAATTCAAATATTTCATAATTTCAACCTTTCTAAATTTCAATCTTTCCAAATTCTAAAACTTTCATGAATTGAAATCTTTCTAAAATCAACTCTGTCCTAATTCGAAAACTTTCCCAATTTGGTAATTTCCTAAAACGGAACTTTCCTATTTTTGAACTTTTCTAATTCAAAATTTTCTAAAATTTAGTCTTTCCTAAATCTAACCTTTTAAATTCATTCAAATCAAGTGATTAAGTCAAGTCTTTCTAAATCAAATCAAATCTCTTTTTAAATCTTCCTTAAATCCAACTTTCCTAATTCAAACATTTCCTAATTTGAATATTTCCTAAATCCAACTTTTCAAAATCAAACTTTTCAAGTCTAAATCAAACCTTCTTAATTCAACTACATGTTTCAACCCTAGGATACCTAAACCCTAGTTCAACCCTAATCCCAAGATAGGAAGCTTCAACTATTTTCTAAAACTTCTTTCTAAACCAATATGGTTTTCCAACTTTAATCTAAGTCAAAATATTTTCAAAACTCAACTTCTTCTTTCTTAAATCAAGTCCAAGTTCTTTTTCCAAGTTCATTCCTTTCAAGTGAAAATCAATTTCGAAATCCTTAAGTTTTATTTCAAATCAAAATCAATTCTAAGTTCAATTTCTAATATTCTATTCGAAGTTCAAATCAAATCCATTCTCAAATCAAACTCTTTTCTAATCAAATTTTTTTCCAGCCAAATTCTTTTCAAACCAAATCTTTTTCAAATCAAACTTTTCAAAAGCCTAAAAATTCCTATTTTCAATCAGACTCTTATCCGAACTAAGACTGACTTGATTCTTAAAAAGAGATACGTATGCAACCCTCATGGGTGTGGTCACAATCTATTTCAAATTTTCAATTCCATAATTTATTTCAAGTTTCTAATTCTAAAATCTATTTTCAAATCTCCAATTCCAATTTTCGAAACCTTCTTTCAAATTTCAAATTAAGTCATGTCAAATCTATTTCCAAAATCAAATTCTTCTTTTCAAACCTATTTTCAAAATCAAATCTTTTTCCCGCACTTGCATGTTGTCGCGCCCAGATTTTTCGCACTCGAGGAATACTCACCCAAGCGGGAAAAATACTGTACTCTCTCGTTAGAACTCACCCTCCTAACAGAATGAGTGCGACTAAGTTTGAATTAAAAACAGGTTTGAATAAAGGGCCTTTGAAAAAGATTCGGAGTCGCCACCTAACTTGATTAAGGTGAGTTAGGTCATCTAAAAACTAAGAATAATCTGAAGACTACACTTTGGGTTTTTGAAAAACGATTTTGAAAAATACCACCTCAAGAGAGGGTTTTTACGAAAAATAGGTTGTTTGGCAACCTTTGGAAAATATTTAGCCCCTTTTGAAAAATAACTCCTTTTGGTCTTTGAAATCAGTGATCATAGGTTCGGAGGTTGGTTACGTGCAGGGAAGACGCACTAAGCTATCACCCTACCCCACCCTTTCGGCACCTACATGTCAATCTACCCTAGATTTACCTATGTCTTTAACTAACTATAGTTCAATCCTATCCATTTTTAGAAAAACAATGTTTGAATAGAAACTAACATGATGCATGGTATGCAAGTGCAAGAAAAGAGATTTGAAAAATAGATTTGAAAAGAGATTTGAAGAGATTGAATTGAAATTGAAAAGTTTGAAAATTTAGAAATAGAAATTTTAAAATAGAAATTTGAAATTGGAATTTTAGATTTGAAAAGATTTTGAAAACCGTACCCATACGGGTGGAATTGAAAGTTTGAAAAATATTTATGACCGCGCCTATGGAGGTTGCCTACGTATCCCTTTGGGGGAATCAGGTCAGTCGTAGTTCGGACCGGAGTCCGATTGAAAATAGAAGAGTGGATTTGAAGAAGGAACTTGAATTGGACATTGAACTTGATTTGAAATTAGAAAATGAGATTTGAAATTGGAATGGAGAGGATTGGACTTGCTTTGGAAAGATTGATTTTGGAAAGACTTGGTTTTGGGAAGAAGGAGGTTTAGGAAACCTAGACTTAGGAAAGGTAGGAGACCTAGGAAAGACTTGAGATTAAGAAAGATTGGATTGGAATGCTAGATTTGGAAGATTTTGAAAGATTTGGAAACTTGAAATTTAGGAAAAATTTAGATTAGGAAAGTTTCGAATTAGGAAAGTGTCATTTTTGGAAAGTTTGAAATTAGGAAAGTTTTGAATTTAGGAAAGTGTCATTTTTGGAAAGTTTGAAATTATGAAAGTTTTGAATTTAGGAAAGTGTCATTTTGGGAAAGGTTTGAAAAAGGAAAATTTTCAATTTAGGAAATGTTTGAATTAAGAAAGTCTTAAATTAAGAAAGTTTTGAGTTTAGAAAAGTCTTAGATTTGGAAAGATTTAAAGTTTAAGAGAGTTTAGAATTTAGAAAGTTTTTAGGTTTAAAAATATTTAACTTAAGAAAGTTTCAAATTTAGAAAGTTTTGAATTTGGAAAGATTTGATATTTAGAAAGTTTAAGATTTAGAAAGTTTTAAAGTTTTTAGAAAATCTTGAGATTAGGAAAGGTTTGAGTTTAGGAAAGATTTGAAAGCTTGGATTTGAAAAAGATTTTGGAAAGGGGTAGAATTAAGAAAGGGTTGAATTAGGAAAGATTTAAAAGTTGAGTTTTAAAATTTAGGAAAGATTTTTATGTTCAAGTTTTGGAAACTTAAGATTTAGGAAAACGGAAGTTTAGGAAGGATTTGAATTAAGAAAGAGTTAGCTTTTGAAATTTAAGGAAAGATTTAAAATTTAGGTTTAGGAAACTTATGGTTTAGGAAGGAATTGAATAGGAAAGGTTTGGATTAAGAAAGGTTTAGATTAGGAAGGGATTGGATTTGGTTTCTAAAAGAAAAAGGTTGGATTTTGTTTCCAAAAACGGAGGACGGAATCTAGTTTCCTAAACGGAGAGATTGGATTTAGGAAGGATTTGGAAAAGGAGATTCTAGAAACCCTAGATTTGAAAAATTATAGTTTGGACGTAGAAAATAGGTTTTGGAAACAAGGATAGTTTTGATGTAGAAAACAAAAAAGTTTGGAAACCTAGGTTTAGGGCAAAGTTTGAAAATCATGTTTTTGGAAAGAAAATTAGGGTTTCCTAATTGTGGGTTCTAGGGTTTGATTTGGGCTCTAAGAAAAGAAGATTTTTGGAAAGTGCGTTTTTGGAAACGAAGGTTTTATAGAAGGAAAATCCTAGGGAGGAGTTTTTGGAAAGTGTGTTTTTGGAAACATAGATTTTGGAAGGAAATCCTAGAGAGGAAATTTCTAGAAGGAAGATTTTGAAAAGAGAGTTTTTTAGAAAGATTTTCGGAGAGAGTTTTTAGGAAGGTGAATCTAGGGAGTGTTTTTAGAAGGCGAATTTTGAGGAGAGGATTTTGGAGAGGAGTTGAAAAAGAGAGTTTTGAAAAATAGATTTTGGAAATGGAGTTTTTGAAAACAATTTTAGAGAGAAGAGTTTTAGGAAAGTATGTTGAAAAAGAGATTTTTAGGAAGAGATTTTTAAGGAGAGTTTTTAGAAGGTGTAAAAACATCTCACTTTCCGAAAGCGATTCTAGCCATAAGAGGACTAGAACCACTTTAAGAAAGTGGTTTTGAAAACAATAAGGTTTGAAAATATAGACCAAAAGGCCATTTTTAATATAACACTTTCCTAAAGCAACCCTAGCCATGGAAAGGCTAGAATCACCCTAGAATTGTGGTTTTGAAAGCAAGTTTTTGAAAAAGAGATTTTGATGCAATTTTGAAAACAAGTTTGACAACGGTTTTGAAAACGAGTTTGAGAACGAATTTTGGAAGATGCAAGACTATGATATGCACAATGCAATTTGGGGTCGTGAACATACAAGGTTAAGGCTTCACCACATAATCAAGGGGGCCGGACCCACGTGGTCTTTGGTTAGACTAGAAGAAAGCCCCCGACACGGTGACTCTCCAATAGTCCAATCCTACACATGGACCGGGAATCCCCTTGTTTCAAGCATGCAAAGAAAGGGGGGGAAAGAGATGGGGGATTAAAATAGAGAAAACCCAAGTGGGTTGGAGAGAGAAGAGAGAGGGGGGAAGTACGGAAAATTAAAGAGAAAGCCTACCTTGTATCTTTTTAATTTGCACGCCGCGCTGTCTTCGGTCTTCGATTTTCGTCTTGATCTTCTTCTTCAACCTTCAAGGATTGTCTTCAAGCTTCAGGTTGCAGCTCCTCCAATCTTCAAAAGATGGTTGAAGGCTAGTGTATGAGTGTATGGGGGTGTGTATGAGTGTATAGGAGGCTAGGGTTTGTGTACAGGGGCTAGGGTTTGTGTATAGTGGCTAGGGTTTTTGGGAAAACCTAGGGAGGCTAGGGTTTTTGGAGGTGCTCGAGCTCTGTATATCGAAATATAGTATTCTTAGGGTAAGTTTGCAGAACCCTTTCACGTTGAATGAGGCTCTATATTTATAGAGGGAAGACAAACCTGGCGCCTGTTGCAGTGGCGCCAGGCCAAATTCTACATTGGCGCCACTAGGAGTGGCGCCAGGCCATTTTTTGGCTTGGCACCACTACTAGTGGCGCCAGCCATTTAGGAAACAATTAAGGTCAGCAAGCAACGT
Organism: Euryodendron excelsum; assembly: GCA_033060915.1. NCBI lineage: Eukaryota > Viridiplantae > Streptophyta > Magnoliopsida > Ericales > Pentaphylacaceae > Euryodendron > Euryodendron excelsum. Next base: position 12,099,461 of record CM065385.1, read on the forward strand.
ATCTTTGACTAGATTTGGGTGCCTGTACTAGTGACTACCATGTAAACTTTAGCCTGGCTTCACTAGGAGTGAATCCGGAAAGTCCGAGAATGATTTGAAGGAGCCAGGAGTGACCCGGAAGGCCGAAAAGGAGCAGGAACACTTAAAATAGTGTCCTGGAGGTATTTGACTTGAAAAGTGAGGATAAGATGTGTCAGAAAGATTGATCGAGCCTTTAGGGGCAAAACGGTCAACCAGACCGGAAAACTGCCAGGACAGACTCAAACTGTCCCAGAAGAAGACTTGGGATCTGGAAACATTATGTAGAATGTTCCCAGAGGTTGCCGGTTTGATTCCTAGGGCCGGAGTGGTCGGAAATGGAGACCGGCCCACCAGGGGCAAAATGGTCATTTTGTATCGGGTTTGCCGGAACTGACTTGGAATGATCCGGAAAGGTAAAGGAAGGTTGAGAATACTATAAAAAGTATTCTCGGGACATTACCGGTTTGATACCCAGAGCCGGTGTGGTTGAAGAAGGAGACCGGCCCTCTAGGGGCAAAA